>OY728120.1:709675570-710875570 GCA_963277665.1 Viscum album
AAAATATGATATTTATCCTAAAAGTACCAAAATTTCACCTTAGACTATATTCGATACTCCGAATCCAAAAATGATGTCCATTTTGAGAGATAAAATTTCTAAAATTTTAAAAGGTGGTTATTACTATTCATAACGGCTAGTTTTAATATTATTTTAATAGCATATCGTTGTTTAGTGAAACACGGTATTGCGTACTACACACACTATCGAGGAAGGTCGCGACTGCGTTTAATGCAAGGCAAGTCAGAGATGTGTGTTGTGCAAGCTACCTTTGGTGTAGCGTACAACACAAGACATTAATAAAATTAAAAAGAATACTTTTCATAAAATCTTTGGGTGTTACAGTTACTCCCCATCTTTACCAGGGCAAGGGTCCTATAGTCAGCGAGTTGTACTCCCTTTCCGATTTAGGGTGCATGTCCTTTATAAAACTTGTTCTAGCTAAGTTGGTACATGCCTGCCATGCCAGGGTGCGGGTCCTTTATCATGGGTTCGGCACTCCCTTGACGTACTTTGGCACGGGTCCCCAACAATGAACAAACTACCTGAGTTGTTCTTCCCTTCTAGGTAGTGTGCGGGTCCTCACTTATGGTGAAGTACTCCCTTGTCTCTGATTAGCGACATAGAGCATGTCTTTCATGGTAGTCAGAGCTCCCGCAATAGCATGACATAGTTATGAAGAGAGGGCCCCTCCAATTGATGTGAACGATACCAAGGTAGAATTTAGTTCTCCCTCGAAGGACTGAGGTGCAGACCACTTCGTACTAGAGTGACTAAGATATCATGGGTTAGATGCTGTTAGTGATCCCCTATCTGAATGCATTGTCGAGGAGTGGGACACTTCACTTGGTTTTCCTTTGTCTTTCCTCGGGCACAAGAGGAAGTTCTGGTAGAATGTTTCTGAAGGTGCATGTCTTTTAAGATGTATCATTATGAATGGTTTAGATGTACCTGATGGTGTATATCACTTAGGAGGGTTCTATCAAGGATGTCCACCTCATGGAGCACGTAATCTTAATCCTTGAGTTACGCTTTGAGCCTTCTATGGAAATACTGGAGATGGATTTGAGGTTAGAGCCTTATGTTTCTTTTTGTATAAGACTAGTATTTCCGGATGGACTAGGTATATGTGTGGGAATATTCCTAAGTAGAGATGACTATGCATAATCATTGTGGTTTACATTGTGGTTTTGGAATTCTGGTTTACTTCATGGTTGATTTTTATAGGTTTCCCTTTGTGATTTTTTAGAGACCATCGAGGTTCTTGGGGACCCCTAATAAGTACTGAGTTACTTACCCATGGACGAGCATCAACCACACATGTTGTGTCTGGTGCGGACATTCGATGTTTCGATAGAGGTGCTCATGGAGACGGGATCGAAAGACGTTATGACTGTTGACATGGTGTCCTAGGACCTATCAGGGCCCAGTAGGACCAGACGAACAAGAAATACTAGTTTGGATTAAGTAGCTTCACTACTCTAGTGATTATGTGGGATTTTCAACAGATGGCCATCGGTGCTCCTTTGGTACCTTTCTGTTTCTAGTTCTTTTTTTGGTCTAGTATACATGCATGGTTTTACCAAAAAATGATTTAATTACTCTTGTACTCTAATTTCAGATTACTTAGTGTTCACCTATAAGTTTTGTGGATTTGGTTTGTGAGCGCGTGTGTGTGTATAGGTGTCCAGTAAAATGCCTCCCACATTTAGGTTTATGCCTTCGACGCTAGTCGCTAACCCCTGGACATCATGTTGTGGGCTTGGGGTATGTCATGGTAAGGGCCTTGGGGGACGGGTCATGACACATTCTTATTGAATTTGATATTTTCCTTTAATATTGACCACCAATAAATTCACATGGTAACATAAATTCAACCAAATGAAGGATTTTGATAATTTCCAAAATGATTCATCAACATATGAAACGAGGGAGATTCTAACAATTCTTTTGAAATAATTTCACCACTATGTGTTTTTATGAAAATATCCTCTTAAATTTATTAATCATTATCTTTAATTGTTTATGTAAACTATGAAATTATATTTAAAATTATATAATTATAAATATATAGTATATTTTATTAATCATAAATGGATAATTTGATTAAATTTTCCAACCTGATGTAGTTACTAATAATTTAATAAAAAATAGAACAAAACAGGGGACGAGAATTCTCAGAAATTAATCACATATAAATTAATAAATTACTTTTTAATGAGATTTCTTGAAAATTCGATGTATAACCTAAAATATGAATTTTAATGACTCAATATTTGAGATTAAAAATCCATTTGAAATTAGTTCCCCAAAATAAATCCTAAAAAATAACTACACCCAAATAGGATAACATCTATGAAAACTCAAGTCTCACACACATATTGTCGAATAGTTTTTATCAAAAAAATATTTAATTAATTTCATATAAATGTAGTTTGATAGTGTCATTAGAAGATTACATATAATATATAAAAATTTAATATATAAACATGTATTTGTTTTAGTCTTCATAATGAGATTTTTTATCTCTCTAAACATTAAATACTATATTTGACTCCTTGGAGGAAAATATAGAGAGCATGGATTTTCAAGAATGTATAGTTTTTGAACAATCATCATAATGAATTATAACATGTGAGTGAACAAGGTTTGTAATGATATAATAAAATATAAGGATCATATATAACTAAATAAAATTATTTCATAAATAGAATCATTTGAAAATAACATTACATCATAATAATTTTTATCAAATTAGAACATTGCCTCAAAAGAATAACATAAGGATTATAGCATTGAAAACAAAAAAAGTGTACATGGTTAACTGCATGTGCACCATAAATAATTCCTAATGAGATGTAACCATTATCCAATTAATTAGAGGGATATTTAATTCTAGTACCATTCATAACATCATAATATGTACATGTATATGTTTTCCATATAAGGAAGTCATACATAAATCATATGAATAAGGAAAAATTATTGAATAATAATTGTGTTACAAAATCATTTCTCTATGAATAAAAAAATTATATACCATAATAATTGATATAATCAGAATTATTACAAAAATTTATCATTGGTATTTGATTAAAGAATCAAATTTAATTAATATGGAGTTCATTTAAGTACAAAAACATTAGAACAATGTGGATAAATAGGTATAGAAATAATCCAATTAAATATTTCTCTATTAAGTTAATATAAACAATAAAATAAAGGTAATGTCATTTATTTATGTTTAAAAAAGTGTTGAACAATGGTAATTTTCCATTAAATATTCTTTATTTTTAGATACGAATGAATGCGAATAAATTTTGAATGATTGACACTTGGAAACGAATAATAAATGTAAAAGTTCCCTTTAATGTGGATTTACTTAGATAAAAGATGGGGATGAGAACATAATAAAACTTGTAAAACCCCAAAATAGAATGGATATATATATGTAATGAAAATATATACACATTATAAAGAATAATATTAAAATAATAGAGATATAAAAATAGTTAAATTTAAAGAAATTTTAAATAAAAACTAATGCGGGTTATGAGGTTCCCTAATAGTTGACTCTAATTTCTTGGTGAATGAATCTAAACCCATATATAATATCATTGTGTTTATAAAATATATTATTAAGAATATTTTTCATTAATATAATATTTTATAGAGAATGTATAAAAATATTTTATTAATATATTGTCTTGTTTTATCTTAAATTGTCTACATGAGGATATTTTGATAGCTTCTATAAATCAACATGGAATGATTCTCAAGGTAAAAGGATTAATTAACCATAAATATATTATCTATAATTATATATTTATAAATTATTTTTCATTTTAGTATAACAAAATCTATACTTTTCTATATGTTTTAAAAAAACATATTAAAATTAAAACAGATATATTAATATGCTCATTTTATGGGATAAAAATTACAATGAATCATTTATTTATATTACTATTATAATAATGAAAAATTTAACTTTATTGAATTTAAATATTTTCATAATTAAATATTTATTCATTTAATCTATCCTGAAAACATCTATAATTTTTGTTATGAGAAATGAATAATGTTGTCCACGGCGGTAGAGAACTCGGGAAATTTTGATCTAAGATTAGATGAGAGTAGGGTAAACAATGGTTATTACCTTAATATATATAATTTTAGTGTATTATTGATATTTATTTCCTTTCATTCAGATTTATAAAATATACATTGATGTGGTAGAACAAATATATAAGTGAATGAAATTAAAAAGGGTTGGTCTTGTTGTAATTAGCATACTAAATGGGTCAACTCCCCTGATAATTTGATTATACTATCAGTTGCTTGTATTTGGAAGATAACCAACCCTATAGGATATGGATAAGAGTATTGGGGAGGAATTTATATTAATTTTTTAAAAATATAAAAGAATTATTTTTAATATAAGTTTAGTGATGAAAGTATGTATTATAAAGAGAGATGAGTGGTCCATTAAATTAAATTATTTGAATAAAATATTTTATCATGAAATAGTAACCCAAAATGTTATCAATTAGAACGATGTCTAAAATTATTAATTATTGGTGAAAAAAATATTATAACTTCAATAATATTCATAAATACATTTATATGCACTATTATGAAATAAGATATTTATATTGTATTTTACAATTTTACTTTGTGTGCTGCTTTTTATGAAAATTTCAAAAACATCAGCCTAAGCAGGTTTTGAAATAAATATTTCAAAAATGGCGTCCATTTTATCAAAACATGTTTTTAAATGTGAGATATTCTATTTTTATTGAATGTCCTTATATATTTATAAATACCAATATTTCTCAGAAAATCACATTTCAAGTCCTAATAAAATTTAATTTTGACTACAAAAAATTATTTATTTTTATATATAATTAAACATTTTAATTTCAATTTATTTTAAAAAATTATATTTAATTTTGAAATTTATAAATTTTTTATAAAAATTAATTACAATTAAAATAAAATATATATATGTTTTCCAAAGTTGTAGTAATGATTTGTTTGTATTAAGAATCATTTTTAAAACATTGGAGGCCATAATTATGACATAAATTACTTATATTATGAATCTCGAATATTATTTTACTCTAATAATTTTCAGGTTACAATTAATTTTGTTTATATTATTTGAATATTTACCCTTCTTATTAACTGATTAAAATCAATCCCCTAAATAATATTTCTCATTCTTAGTTATTTACATATTTCGATTCCATGGAATGTATTATTTTTCAATTATATTTATATATAAAACAAGTTTTGTATTAAATAATATGATCTAGTAGATATATACATTCAACTCACATTATTTTTTACAAATTCTACATTTTTCATATAGTTCTTAATGAATTTGAATCAATGATATAATGGTAATAAAATATGATCATTCATTACTAGAATTTTCTAACATTTCTACATTCCCAATATTTATTATATTATTTTTTTTATTTTTTTTATTATGTGTTTCATGAGTTTTATACTATGGTACAATACTAAATAAGATTCATATGAATAATCAAAGGGAATGAAATATAAATAAATGTTTGTGTTGTTAGAATAATGTCCCCTTTATGAATTTTACTAGTGAGATATGATTTAATAAGGAAATAACAAAAAATATGATGGTGATTTTATGCCATTACATGGCCGATATTTCATATATTATACTCTATCGTATGGATTCTCTGTTTAACACCCTGGTGTTTTAAAAAATATATTTTTCTAATTAATTTAAAATATTTTATATTATATATTTCACGCAATATTCAAAATACTATATTTTATATTAAACAAATATTCTTGGACGATGTTTTAGGAAATAAAAATATAAATGTGAAATACAAGAATCATAAATATTATCTTTCTCTATATGGAACATAGATTTTAGATTAATTACAATGCAAGACTGATTATCCTCGATGGCTTGTGTAACACGCAAGACCGAGTGATACTGACCAATAATTAATTATTAAAATTTTATTATTTAATCTCTTATAACATTCCAATTAAATATAATATTATGGGTTTTACTAACTTTTGAATATATATATATACTTGAATTCATTGGTTACCTATTAATTTGAAAATAATATTGAAAATGAATGAATACAAAAGGGCTAACTTAAAAAAATTAGTTTCTATGTGAAAGGGTTGATTTATATTAAAAAGTTAAATTAACTACTAATAGTGAAATATATTAATTAAATTTATTTATTCTATATTAAAAAAATAATTTCAATAATATTCCAATATTTTGTATCGATATAATATAAGAACAAACAAAATTTTATCTTAAAAGCCGACATTTTTATAATGGTGGTTTCACCTCCTTTTAATTGATATCTCATTTTTAATACCACTTTTTTAACTTTTATATATTTAATATTTGAAAATTAATTTCATCCTTGAAAATTAAAAATAAAATTGGGGTTTGGATAACTTTTTTTTTCTATAAGCATTTAATTTTAATTGAATAGTTAAAAATACTAAATTTTAAATCAAACCTACTTTAAATCTAATAAATTTTTAAGTTAAATATTATTTTAATTTGTTTTAAAATTATAATTATATAACAATTTTATAATTTTATGAATTTTATTTTATTCTAATCAATTTCAATTTGAAATTTTGTATAAAAACTAAGCAATCATTTGTATTTTTTTACTTTAAAAACCCGCAGTGTCGCCCATTCATCAGGATTAATTTTATATTCATTTTTTCCCTTTAAGTGATTATAATTTTGAAAATTGGATTAAATTATTTTGAAATAAATTTTTTTAAACATATAATATGTTATACATTGTTTTTTGAACTAAAATTTTAGAGAAGTGGTAAAAATTATTTACAACAATTTTGAGAAAAATTTAGTTCATAACATTCTAAACCGTAAATTTAAAATCCAAAATGACCTAGAAACTTGTCCAAAACTGATTAAATGGACAATATTTGTCCATTATCATTCATTTATTTAATTTTTTTTATTTTTCTGTGGATTATTTAGGAAACATCATGTGGAGACCTAACTTGTTTTATAGAATTTCATCTGTGTAATTTCCCTTCCCTATAAAAGGCCACCACTGATCCCTCTACATTAGACTATAGAAACCCCTTATGACCAGAAAATATATGCTTAATAAACTCCCCAAAATCCATACCTTGATCTTATTATCCTCGCTTTGGGAATAATTCAATCCAATGATGCCATTTGGGGAAAACATAAAGGAGTTACCTGAACAATATGTAACGGCTTCTATCATGCTCTTTTTTATATTTTCTTTCTCCTCCACCTCAAATATCTTTATTATATGACTTTATAAAAACACTAGTATCTCTAATACAATGGAATATTGTTATTATAATTTTTATAACTACCCTTACACACACCACCATAAAATGTGTCCCGAAGATACTGTTTATGTCTACGGAGAACTACTTCCTCACAAAATGATGATTATTCATTTTTTACTTACTGCCTCTCATAATGGTAATTAAGATGGATAATATGTTTATATATGTTAAATATTATATTTATTATTTATTTAATATGATTTAATCCTCTAAAAAACCATTTCATTATACTTTATATTTTATATTAACATAATAATTTTGTTTAAGGAAATGTGGACTATTACCCCTCAAAGCGATGTGATTCCTTCATAAACTACATGGAATTTAATAAAGATGTGTTCAGTGAATATGTATGATATATATTATATAATAAATATAATATATTAATGATATATATATATATATATATTCTATTAATTCATATCATTCAATATGAAAATTAAACAGAAATAGCATTCCCACATATATACAGCTTCTCGTCTCCATTAACAATGTATTCTATTTCATACATCTATATTATATGGTTTATTATAATAAAAATATAAAATATATAAATTAAATATAATTAAAGGTTTAAATTTTTTAAATTATTATATAACTATAAGAATCTAATATATAAGAAATTATAACATATGCGAAAAAGAAAGCTGATATTACCCGAAGTTAAACCTTAACATAGAATTGTTAACAAGTGGGTAATATAAAACCATAATAAACACCATATATGGTATTAAAAGTAAAAAATATTGTTATTTTAATGATTTATAATAAACATGAATTTATTATACAAGAGTATTGAATGAGTGAAAATATAGTCAAGACACATGGTAAGGGGATTTCATCTACCTTTTTATTTCCATGAGAAATATGATTTATTCACCGCCCATTACATTTATGTTGTGTGTATACTTCTCATATATGTTTTATATGATTATTATAATTAAATTTATGGTTATTTGAATATCTATTATATTAAATTTATATTAGGTGATTTATATTTCATAATTTTTTCGAATCGATGATGTAATTTTGTCTAAATTTTCCTTCTTTGAGACGGATATCATGTTATGCACCTACATTATTCCATGAGATATGTATACTGCCATTGAGATGTTATATCCTGAATATCATTATTTTCATTATATTTTATGGTTATTTTTATTTAAATTTCTATGATGTAGAATATGGTTAAAGGTTCCCAAGTTCTATGTATATATTGAACTGTTATCATCATTTTTTTTAGATTTTTTATGTTTATGCATCCTTTGAGGAAAAAATATGATACATATAATAAAAACACTCATTAATATTATTATCCCTTATTTTTTTTTGATATATTTACGTATTGGTAAAAAATATTCCACTCTGTGGTACATAATATACTTATGAAAGTGTTTATAAGAACATCTGACAATACACTATCTTGAGTCTGAAATCTGTGTACATTAAAAACAACGTTTTCTAAAAATAATCTTGAAGATTATTATAATAATATTATATGATAAATAAAATTAATTTTTACCATTTTTTTTATTTAACAATGTTTTCAATGTAATCTTCATGTCTGTTTCCAAATGTTCCATTTTTTAACCTTTTTACCAGGAAAAATTAATGTTCTTTTTACCTTATATGACACGTATGACTTTACGCTCCCTCATTTCATTAAATAATTTTCCCCTTTAATGAGGTTAATTTTTAAGAAAAGTTTTTTAAAATATATTTTGAAACAAATGGGTTTCAACATGTTTTCATGATTCGTTAATATTTTTTCAAGGAAAACAGGTTTCAGAATGATTTATAGCCTCATTTATATGTTTTTTATATATTTTAAAATAAATTTATTTCATAATGTTTTTGATATTATATTATAAGTTTAAAAGAAAATGATTTCAAAATGATTTCATGATTTTTTTTATGACTTCTTATAAAAAAAATTCAAAACGTTTTCAACCTTTTAGAATATATTTTAAAGGAAAAAAGTTATCCATATTATATCAAGACTTATTTATAAGTTTGTAAAGTATTTTCAAAGAAATTTCATTCAAACCCATTTTAGCACATTTCAGAATTTTTCAGGAAAATTGGTTTTCAAAATGTTTCCTAGGTCTCAGTATATGTTTTCAGGGAAAATGATTTCTGAAAAGTTTCAAAGCATTCTTTGTAATATTTCAAGTTTATTTTCATGAAAATGTTTTTCAAAATATATTTATGTTTCAAATAGCAGTTTTGTAAAGAATAATGGATATTTCCTCATGAAATGTATTCGAAATTTCATTACATGTAATTTTCCATCGAGGATAATATATTTTGATGTTAATAATTCCCTTCTAGGAGGTGATCCAAAGGTTGTATTCACATTATTTCACTGTATTGTATACATTTTGAATTAATGATTTCTATGAATCCCATTCATCTTTCACGAATTATATTATTTTGAAACTTGTTTCTCTGAAATAGTTTTTATGATTTTGAATCACGCTTCTTTTCATGGGCTATTCCTTCATGAAGTGATTATGAATCCAATCTCATTTCATAGGTTATTTTGTTATGAAAAGTTAATGAAACCCATTTCATTTCATGGATTATTATTTGATGTTTATAAATCCTATCTCTTTTTATAGGTCATGATATGTTGAATGTTTTATTCTGTGTAACATGCTTGAATGATGTCATTATGAACTGGGTGGGACCTATATCTCACTCCAATGCATTGATTAATGATAAATTTTCTATGATCTCAAAGGTTTCATTGGATGGAATTTCAATAATAAATATACGGTACATGGGACGACATCACAAGGCCATAAGAAGAGGGTACATGGCAGGATATCCTATGACGGAAAAAAGAGGTTAAATGAGTGGAAATATCATGCTCAAAACAATTGGGTACACAAGAGTAAATCCCATGCCTAGAACAAGAGGGTACCCGAGAGGTCATACCAAGCCAGATGTTGGTACATGGTGATTATCGAAATCCTAAAATGTTATTAGCATCTTATTAATTAGCCTAGTCATATGATTTTATATCCTTATATGTTTTCTAAAGTTATATGTTTTATTCCTATGCTTTATTTTATGGATTGTGTTATTTATTTGTTTAGGATTAATGTCATTATAAATATGAATATTTTTTCCACAGTTTATTTTTATGATATTTTATATACAAGGTATGATAATTTAATGTTATGATCATGTTCTCATACCCCAATGCTCAAGTTTAGTCCAACATATCTCCCTTTTTTACCCTTATGTATCCTCTAAGACAACACCTTTAAATGATTCCTTCCACAATTTATGAGGATATGTATTAATGTGATATGTCTCAGAAAGTTTCATGTTGTGATGGACAAGGTGGGAGATAATGTCGCTCACTTATGTACTAGTTTTTATGTAACCTATCATATAAATAAAGAATAATATATTTTCATATTTATTAATATTTGTGAATTAAATATTTATTTTACTTTAAAGGGTTTTCTATGTTCGATGGCATATCCAATACACAACAATGGGTTTCTTTGAAATCATTCATTGCACACTAATAATATAATAATATCATTTTAAATGGTAGTTATTGCCTAGTTGTTGTATTAAAGAGAATGAATAGTACTTATAACAATATTATTATTCATGTTTGTTAAATGTTTTTATAGTTATCCAATAAAAGTTAAAGGCATAAAATGTGAATGAATATAATTTTCACAATAATTTACCTTAAATGGTTAATTTATCGTCTTTTGATGGTGAACCCTATTGAAATATATTAATAGTCACTTTTATATGTTCTATTTGACCAAATAAAATTATTCGTTTAAATCGGGACATCAAAATTTACTTTGGGTAAATTTTTGATATTTTTCTGATAAAATTCATTTTTATGAATAGTGAAAAATATTGTGTTTCAATTCAAAACTGCATTTTAATATAAATTAGTTATATGGTAATATTATATTTTTAATTGGTTTTAAAGTGTAATTATATTTTTTTTACCATTTAATCTGTTGATATTCATTAGAAATAATTTCAATTTGAAATTGGACCAAAACATGTATCGATCTTTTGATAGTTATTGTTTCTTAAAATCATGCTATTTGTTTTGATAATAGGAATTAATTTTAAATTAATTAATAAAACATCTATGTTTTAAATTTTTTTTAATTAGAAATCATTTTTTATTTAAGAATATCAAATATAGCATACACTGAATTTTTGGTATTTTTCTGAAAAACATTAATTTTTTATGAATAGTGAAACCACTAAATCATTGTTAAAAAACTGAATTTTTCATTTTAATGAAATTTTTCTGCTTTTTTGGATTGAATTTCCAAAATCCAACATACATGGTTTTTATTAGTAAATAAAATGATGTTTAATAAGATTAAAATAATTTTTGTTGAATAGTAACTTTTGACTTTTATTTACAGTAGTTAAAGGTAAATAGGGTAACTCAAGGTAAAAATAATACTAAATTAATATAAAATTACCTTAACACTTGTTGTAACCTTATTGGATTTGTCATGGCAGACCATGGGCATCCTTGGGTCGATTTTGGGAACCCATGGACTCACCTAAAAGTGATAATGAAACATTATTTTAATTAATTTAAAGTAATGTCAAAATTGACATAAACAAAAATCATTTAGTAAATTAACATTTACATGGTGTTAAATAAGTTATATTTTTGAATATAAATATTAATTGGAAAGATAAGACGATTTCATAGGTCATAGTAATTTTTTTTATAATTTTTAGACATTGAATAAATTTATTTATTTATCACACAATAATGATGTGGTATTTACCTAATAAATAAATTACTTACATAAACAAGATTATAAATATTTAAATAATATCCAAAACCTATCCAATTACTATTTGATGATTTTACTTCTACCACGAGTCATCTTATATTTGACTTTAATGATTTTTGGACATTTTAAAACCAAATATATGTTTATAATAAAATAATTGTTTCAATATTTCCTAAATATCTTTACCTCCCCCTTATAAAAGGACAACACTTATAACCCATTCCTCACACCTCTCAAGCCCCTTGGCTTGAAAAACCTCTACCAATTAAGCTCTCTACATCACTATACTCCTCCTAGAATCCCCACCATATGCATAAGGCACTTCAATAAGTCCATTTGGTTGAAACCAAAGGAAGTTACCCAAATCAAAGGTAACATTTTCTCTTAAATGTTTTTCTTTTATTTTACTTCTCCAACCCCTAAAACCTTTTTATTAATTTATTTTATAAAAACACCAGTATACACAATATACTATGATATTGTTTTGATAAGTATTTGATCTACAAATACACACACATCCAACTAATGGGTGAAGAACATACTATTTCAATGGATGGAAAACTGACACCTCACGAAAAATTGATTGTTCGATTATCTCCTACCATCTATCATGGTGGCCATTAAGATGGAACTATATTTATATATGATGTATATAATATTTGTGTTTTCATTATGCTTCTATAGTTCCCATTTATATCATACCTTTATGGTTTCCATTATGGATAAATGCGATAATTTCATTTGAGGATGTGCGGACTACCACCCCCTCAAAGTGATATGAATCGTTCATACCATATGTGGTATGTATAAAGGATCGAGTTAATGATATTATATATGATACTATACTGGAGTTTTAATATACATATGTATCATTATGTTTTCATTCCATTAAATATGAAATATAAATGAAAGTATCATTCATGCGTACATACGGCTTACCGTCTCCATGAATGGTGAATTTAATTTCTTATCTCCATATGTTATGTACTGTTATAAATAAATAAATATATAGAATATATATTATATATATGATATCTAAATCATGAATATCACTTTATATATAATGAAATTTTGACCATGTGAACAACATGTAATTATATGAAGTCAATATTTGACTAAAGTACAAAATATCGACGAAACAAATGTTGTAACATAAATGATTACATAATGTTTATAACATTGTAATAAGTGATATAAAAGGAATAAAAAACTTTAAAATTTTTCTAAGGAAGTATAAATTAACTTTACTTTTTTATTCAGGACATTAAATAACAAACGGGTCATGTTGGACACAAGGAAAGGGACTTCGTCTCAATCTCATTTCATTGATGCATATTTTGATAATATATACCTTCATATTTTACACAGTGTATAATAAAATACTTTGACTTTAAATTTCATTCAAATTGATACTTTTTTCTATGGAGTGTTTTACTAAACTAAAAATGGAATGTTTTTAACTTTTGCAGTGATAATGACCACTCCGCCGCCGTAATCATTATTTGGCTTCCTCTATAAGCATTAATGTTTTCTAAAATGAAATGGAATTCCCCTATTCTTTTTTTTGGTGTTTTGGTATTGAAAATGGTTTTTGAAATGGATTTATTATTTCAATATCTTGAAATTATTTCTCATGATTTCAAATTAAATGTTATTAGTGAAATTTTTATATTTACAATATTTTATTTGTTAAGATTTTATAATGGTACTTGGACATTTGACAGGTGGTTACGTGATAAAACGAATGACGGGTGGTGTCGGGATAAACCAGGATGGGTGGTTAAGTTATAACCTCCAATGCATTGGGTATGGAAGTCGTCTATATGGCTATTCCATTTAGTGATATGTGTGGAAGTTGACTGTATGTTTATTCCATTTAAGTATGATCATGTCCCATGTCATAATTATATGTTATGTGTTCTTTATATGGGTTTATGGTAATATTTTAGTTAAAAAATGGTAAGTATTGATCTTTTATTCAATGAAGAGTATTTACTATTTCATAAAGGTGAAAATTATTTCTTTTGATTACGTATTCAAGGTTCACTTGTTGTTTTGAAAAACTAATAGTGTATCTTCATTTTTTATCCATTACTGAGATTTTTATGCTCATCCCAGGTTTTGAAATTTTTTCCACATGACCTAATGAAGAATGGGGTCAAGTATGGGATCAAGGAAAAGTCATACTATCTAAAACATGGGACTAGACATGACACTTTTTTTCAAGAGTTTTTATTTTATGAAAAAATTGAAACGGAGTAGATGTGTATACCTTATAATTTTTAAGATGTAATGTAATAGTTAGGGAATAATTCTCTGTAACTCTAAACTTGAAAAGATCCTCAATGTGAGTTATTCATTTAATTCAAGATTATGTAATGTTTAAGGCTGGGTCCTTATAGTTTCTATCAGAGGTCGGTTTAGACAACATTAAGAGTTAGGGTTTTGTTAAATTAATATACATAAATTAATTTATTGTAATATTGAAATGATATAGAATTTAAAAATTTCCATATTTCTTCGCCTAATATATTTCTGTGTTCAGAATTCTTTTCTACAGAGGAAACAAGGCAACTATGTTGGGATGACATCAAGAAGAAGAGATCCTTCCAAATCAGCAACCTTAAATGGTCGAAATCGGAACTGAACAATTTGTTGAAGTGATGGCACAATTGAATCATGCTATAAATGGTGGTGGTATCCATGCATGAGATCATCCAGATCAACCATAGAGGAACATGTCAATAGTGGAGCATTTCATGAGGCTACATCCCACATCATTCAGAGGATCATCTGACCTTGTGCTAGCTGAAGGGTGTATTAAAGCACTATAGAAACTTTTTTATGTCACGGGGTTTACAGAACATCCAACAGATAGTCTCGTTGTTTACCATTTTGAAGGTGAAGTTGATCAGTGGTTGTTAATGCTAAAAAATATCAGGGATAGTGAGGAGATTGATGAACCTGATTGGGATGAATTCAAAGGTATGTTCCTTGGTAAATATTTTCTTAAGGTGGTTTGACTTAGGATGGAGAAAAAATTATTAGAATTTAGGTAGGAGGATGACTTAGTGGCTGTTTACGAAGGAAAGATCACTCGACTGGCAAAGTATGCTCCAAATTTCCTCTGAGATCTTTATAGTAAGATAAATTGATTTTACTTAGGACTGAAGCCACAATATCGAATACCATTTTCCTCTAGTAAGTTCAAAAGTTATGAAAAACTTGTTTGATGTGTGGAGATGGTGGAAATGGCATTTGACGATAATCAGCTGTTTTTGGAAAATCAACAGAATAAGAGGTCAAGTTGGTAGGAAAAGGGAAATAATTCATCAAAGAAGCCTAGAGTTAAGAAAAAAAAACTATCCATCTTGTGAGAAGTGTGGTAATAAGCATCCTGGAGAATGTTTATCAAAGTCTGGGAAGTGCTTCTAGGGTATTATTTCTAGTCATAGTGCTCTTAACTATAAAGAAGATGAACAAGACGGAAATGAAAATCCATCGGTAAGATGTTTTAAGTGCAATGAAATGGGTCATTATCAAAATTGGTGTCCAGAGAAGAAGTCAACTGAGGGAAAGCATCTAGACTAAAAGAGAACAGTGGTGCAGAAATCCTTTGCAACTACATCAGGAGATGTTGGTCCATCAAATGAAGTAGTATCAGGTATAATGTTTGTTTGTTCAGATTATACCAATGTGTTGTTTGATTCAGGGTCTACACACTCTTTCATTTCTGAGATTTTTTCTATTAAATTAGGAATTCCATCTCAAGATATGAATCTTGAACATATGTTAAAAACAACTAGAGGAAAATTTGAGACAAAAATAAATTATAAGAAACATCATGTCCTTGAGTGCAGGACGAATCTACCTACCAACCTTATTATTTTGCTTCTAGTAGAGTTTGATGTTTTTTAGTGTATGGATTGGAATTCTATTTATCATGATAAGATTGAACAAAGAGATAAAAAGGATTCTTTTCAAAAATATTTTCTGTTTTTTTACAAGAATGAACCCTTACTTTGGATAACATATCATGAATCCGATAAACTAGTAAAATATGGCAATGAATGTTACCTTGCACATATTGTTGAAAATAAAGGATGTCTTGAGATTAATGATGTGCCAGTGGTAAATGAGTATATTGATGTATTTCTTAATGAATTGTCTGGTATTATAACTGATTGGGAAGTTGAATTTAATATTGAATTATTTCCTGATGCTAATCCAATTTCAAAACCCCCTTATCGAATGGATCAAATTGAACTTTTAGAGTTATAGAAGCAATTGCAGGAGTTATTAGATAAAGATTTCATTGAAACTAGAACATCGCCATGGGGTGATACTATCTTATTTGTTAAAAAAAGATGGTTCAATGAGACTTTGCATTGATTATAGAGCATTGAATAACATTACTGTTAAGAACAAGTATCATTTTCCTCATATCGAATATTTTTTTGATCAGATCCAGGGAGCATAGTATTTTTCAAAGTTTCATTTGAGGTCGGGGTACCATCAGTTGAATGTAGAGGAAGAATACATTATGAATACCGTGTTTCATACTAGATATGGCAATTGAGATTTTGTAGTTATTCCTTTTGGGTTAACCAATTCACCTGTTGTTTTCATGGATCTCGTGAATAGAATTTTCCATGCATTATTGGATAAGATTGTGGTTGTGTTCATTGATGATATTTCTGTTTATTCTAAATGTAAATTGGAGCATTAATGTCATTTAATGGTTTTCATGAAAATGTTAAATGAAAATAAACTATTTGTGAAATTCAGAAAGTGTGAGTTTTGGTAACAACAAATTTCATTCCTTGTTCACATTGTTTCAAAAAATGTCATGACTATTGAAATTGATAAAGCAAAAGTTGTTGAAGAATTTCCAAGACCCACAAATATAACCAAGATTCGTAGTTTTCTTGGTTTGTAAGGTCATTACCAGAGGATTGTCAAAAAATTTGCACCGTTATCTAGTCCACTAACTAATCTAACTCAAATAGGTGTTAAGTTTATCTAGACACAAAAGGGTGATGATTGTTTTCATGAATTGAAAACAATATTGGTGAATTCTCCTTTTCTGTAATTTCCTTATAGAGATGGAGAATTTGTTATTTATAGTGATGATTCATTGAAAGGACTTGGTTGTGTCCTTATACAGAATGATTAGTTTATTGATTATGCTTCATGTCAGTTGAAACAACATGAGTTAAATTACCCTACACATGATTTGGAATTATCTGCTGTTGTTTTGCCTTTAAAATTTTAGAGGCATCATTTTTATAGAGTAAAGTGTGAAATATATACTAATCACAAAATTTTAAAGTACATATTTACTCAAAATGAATTGATCATGACATGGAGAATATTGTTGGAATTAATCAAGGATTATGATTTTACAATCCATTACCATCTGGGAGAAGAAAATAAAGTGGCTGATTCTTTCAATCGAAAAATTAATGTTTCATTAACCATTCTATGTTTGGAACAAGATCCATTGGTTTTTGATTTGATTATCTTTGACATATAATTTTTTAGTGTAGGAAATTATTCTTTTTTGTTTCAGGTTTTAGTGAAATCATCTCTATCAGATAGAATTTAGCAAGCATAGAAGGAAGACAATGAGTTGTAGAAAAAGTTCATTTGATTCAGAAGAACATGAGAACACCATAGAGCAGGCCGAAAAGTTATAAAGATAATCGAAAAAAATGATCTCTCTTTTTAGGTAGGTGATCATGAATTTCTCAATGTTTCTCCAAGGAAAAGTGTGATGTGTTTTGGTAAGAAGTGAAAGTTGATTCCAAGGTTCATTAGACATTATAAAATCCTAGAGAAAGTTGGATCAATTGGGTATAGAGTGGCTTTACCTCCATGTTTATTCTATATACACAATGTTTTTAATGTTTCAATGTTGAAAAATTATATTCCATATCCCTCTCATGTTTTGAGCCTAAAGGTAGTTCAGTTGGAAGAGAATCTGTCTAATGAGGAACAACTAGTCCAGATTCTTGACCGTAGAGAGAAAGTGTTAGGGAAATAATCTAATTAACCAGGTAAAGTTTTTGTGTAAAAACTATATTATTGAAGAGGCTATGTGGGAATATAAAAATTCCATGGGGGATAAATACCCCCACTTATTTGATAAGTGAATAAAATTGAGAATATGAAATTCCCAAAAGGGGGGACAGATGTGACATCCTCAGTAAATAAAGAATAATATATTTTCCAATTTTTTAATATTTTTGAATTAAATATTAAATTTACTTTAATGGGGTTTCTATGTTCAATGGCGTACCCAATAAGAAACTACAGGTTTCTTTGAATTCTTTCGTAGCACACTAATAATATAAAAATATTATTTTAAATGGTAGTTAATGCCTAGCCGTTGTATTAACGGGAATGAATAGAACTAACTAAAATATGATTATTCATGTTTGTTAAATGTTTTTACATTTATCCAATAATATTTAGAGGGTTAAAATTTGAATGATACTATTTTTTAGCATAATTTACCTTAAATGGTTGATTAACCTCCTTTTGAGGGAGAAAACTTTTTAAATCTAGTTATATTCACTTTTATATGTTCTATAGGACCAAATTAAATTCTTCTTTAGAATCGGGACATGAAAATTTACTTTTGGTAAATTTTTGGTATTATTCTGATAAAATTCATTTTTTATGAATAGTGAAAAATACCGTATTTCAATTCAAAAGTTCCTTTTAATCTAATTGATTCGTATGGTTTTATAATATATTTAATTTCATTTAAAGTGTAATTATATTATGTTTTTACCATTTAATCCAATGTTGGTCATTGGAATTAATTTCACTTTGAAATTAGACATAAACAAGTATCAATATTTTGATATTTAATGTTTCTTAAAAACGCGCTATTTGTTTTGATAATAGGAATTAATATAAAATTAATTAATCCAACATCTATGTTTTAAATTTGGTAAAATAGAAATAAATTTGGAATTCAGAATATCAAAAATACCTTAGGCTGAATTTTTTGTATTTTTCAAAAAAAACATCAATTTTTTAGGAATAGTGAAACCACTAAGTCGTAGTTAAAAAACTGACATTTCCATTTAAATGAAATTTTACTACTTCTGTGGATTGAATTTTGAAAATATGGAATACATGGTTGTTATTAGTAAGTAAAATTTGGATCAATGCGATAAAAATAATTTGTGGTGAATAGTAACTTTTGCATATTATTTTCCACGGTTAATGGTAAATACGGTTATTCAAGGTAAAAATAATATTAAATTAATAGAAACTTTCCTTAACAATTGCCATAACCTTATTGGATTAGTCATGGCTGACCATGGGCATCCTTGGGTCGATTTTGGGACCCCATTGAGCCACTTAAGAGTGATAATGATAGTTTATTTTAATT
Source organism: Viscum album (assembly GCA_963277665.1). Taxonomy (NCBI): domain Eukaryota; kingdom Viridiplantae; phylum Streptophyta; class Magnoliopsida; order Santalales; family Viscaceae; genus Viscum; species Viscum album. The sequence goes on from OY728120.1 coordinate 709,695,173, forward strand.
AATTTAAAGTAAAGTAAAAAATGAGGCATTGTTGCAGCACGAGTACGGTAGCAATACTATTCAAAGAATGGGATTTGTGCCAAAAAAATGGTTCTATGGGCCATGTAATGGGCTAAATTCCCACCAGTCCTTTGGGCTGTGTAATGGGTCTCCCTCTACCTAGTTAAATAGGTCTTTGATTTGATTTAATAATAAATGAGGCTTCGGCCCCAACCTTTAAAAAATGACATAAACAAAACTCATTTAGTAAGGTAATTTTTACATGGTGTTAAATAAGTTATCTTTCTAACTATAAATATTCATTAAAAAATCTAAAATGATTTCCTACATCATAGTATTTTTTTTATATATTTTAGACATCACATAAATTAAATTATTAATTACACAATAATGATGTCGTATTTACCACATTAATAAATGATATAAATAAATAAGTTTATAAATATTAAAATAATATCCAAAACCTGTCCAATTATTATTGGGTGATTTTATTTCGACCATGAGTAATATTATCTTAGACATTAATTATTTTTGGACCTTTTGAAACCGAAAGTAGGTTTATAATAAAATAATTATTTCAAACATTCTTAATGATCCCCTCCTCCCCCTTATAGAAGTACACCACTTCTAACACATTCCTCACACCTCTCATACCCCTTGGATCATCCAACCTCTGCCTCGTTAATATGACCACATCCCTCTCCTCTTCCTAGAATCCTTACCTTAGGTCGAAGGCACTAAAAGAAGTCCTTTTAGTTCAAATCAAAGGAAGTTTCCCAAATTAAAGGTAACCATTTCACTTAAATTCATTTATTTTATTTTACATCTCCAACCCTGAAATTCTGTTTTTTATTTCTTTCATAAAAACACCAGAATTCTCAATATACAAGGATTTTGTTATGAGAATGATTCAATTTATACTTATACGCACCTCCATCTAATGGGGAAGAACATGCTATTTTTGTGGATGACAAACTAACGCCTCACGAAACTATGATTGTTTGATTATCTCCTACCACCTATCATGGTGGCCATTAAGATGGATCTGTATTTATATATGACATATATTATGTTTATTTTTTCTTTATGCTTCTTCATTTACCATTTATATCATACCTTTATGGTTTCCATTATGGGTAGAAGTGATAATTTCATTTGAGGAAGTGCGGACTATCGCCCTCTCAATGTTAAATGACTCAGCCATAACATACATGGTACGTATAAAGGATTTAGTTAATGATATTATATATGATACTATACTATAATTATAATATACCTATGTATCATTATGTTTTAATTCCACTAAATACAAAATAGATATGAAAGTAACGTTCAAGCGTATGTATGACTTACCGTCTCCAGGAACGATGCATTACATTTCATATCTCCAAATGTTATTTACTATTATAAATACATATATATACTGAATATATATTATATATATTATATCTAAATCATGAATATCACTTTGGATATAATGATCTTTTGCCCATGTGAACAACTTTTAATTATAAGAAGTCAATTTTTGACTCAAGTACCAAATATCGAAAAAATTAATGTTAAAAACATAAATGATTAAATAATGTCCATAACATAGTAATAAGTGATATAAAAGGAATAATAAATGTGAAAAATGTTCTTAAGAAAGTATAAATTAACTTTAGTTTATTATTCTAGAAATTAAAGAATGAACGGGTCTAGTCGGACACAAGGCAAGGGACTTTGTCTCAATCTCCATTCATTGAGGCATATTTAGATAATATATAAGTTCTTCATTTAAAAAGTGAATAATAAAATCCTTTGAATTTTACTTTCATTCAAATGGAATATTTTTTCTATGATGTATTTTACAAAATGACAAACGGAATGTTTTTAATTTTTGTAGTGACAATGACCTCTCTGTCACCGTAATCATTATATGGATTCCTCTATAAGCCTTAATGTTTTCTAAAATGAAAAGGAAATCACTTATTCTATTTTTGGGTGTTCTGGTATTGAAAATAGTTTTTTAAAATGTATTGATTATTTTAATATCATGAAATTATTTCTTGGGATTGTAAATTAAATGTAATTAGTGAAATTTTTATTTTTTCAATACTTTATGTGTTATGATTTTATAATGTTACTTGAACATTTGACGGGTGGTTACATGATAAACCAAATGACGAGGGGTGTCATAATAAACCAGGATGGGTGGTTATGTTATAACCTTCAATTCATTGTGTATAGAAGTCAACTATATGGATATTCCATTTAGTGATATGTGTGAAAGTCGACTGTATGGTTATTCCAATTATGTTTGTTTATGTCACATGTTACCTTTATTTGTTATATGTTATTTATATGGGTTTTATGGTAATATTTTTGTTACAAAATGGTATGTATTGTTCTTTTATTCAATGGAGAGTATTTACTACTTCATAAATGAGGAAATTATTACTTATAATAAAGTATCCATGGATTACTTGTTGTTTTGAAAATCTAACAGTTTTCCTTCTATGTGTATCCCTTACTATGATTTTTTATGCTCGTCCCATGTTTTGAAATTTTTTTCATAGGACCTAAAGATTAATAGTGTCAAGGATGAGATCAAGGAAAATTCATGATATCTAAAATAGAGGACTAGACATGAATCTTTTTTCCATATTTTTTTATGAAAAAAATAGAAACTGAGTAGATGTGTCTACCTTGTAATTTTTGAGATGTAGTGTAATAGTTATGGAATATTTATCTAATACCCTAAACCTGAAAATATACCCAATGTGAATTATTTTATTTAATTCAAGATTATGTATTGTTTAAGGCTGGGCCCTTATAGTTTATGTTTCCTTATTTCTAAAGGCATTAAACTAATACTGTCATTGGGTGTCTTTTTGTATAATGTTTTAAATATTCTAAAAATGTCATGAAATATTAATTTATGAAAACTAAAGGACTCTATATTTATTATGAAATAAATGGTTTAGTTACCATTTTGAGACTATGTTGAGGAAAACATATTGATAACACTAAGGACATGTCTATGGATAAGTCTAAGGATAAGGATGATAATATTAAAATGTATTTGGGTTTTCGGTAAAGGGTAGAGTGAGTGGTATCCTACAAATATATCCCAATCTGGGAATTAAATGTGGATGTGTATCTATAATAGACGTATGTAGGGGAAATAAATCTAATCGGATGTCTTGTTCTTTACTTCGGGTAATCTTGTACATAACAACGGTCCATGCTATAAACCTAGTATGACACTCGCAGCGGATATTCATTAAAAATTTAAAAAATATTCACAAACCATTATGATTTATTTTAATAGAATACTACTATGAATAACATAGGATAGACCTATGCTGTTTCAAATAATGGGTTGGTTCCATTATTTTGACACAGAATAAGTGATGTTTCATGATTATGTGTCCTCTTATGTGAAATGTGTTTCTCTCCAAAAAGGATTCTGGTTTTAGTAAATTGAGAGAACTAGAAGGAGCCTGGATAACATTAAATATTTCGAATGTCGAAATTATGGGTGTTATGAAAATATATATCCCTATTTTAAATCACATAATGATAATAAGGAAGGTGTTATGAGTATTGGTTATACTTCTGAAGAAAATGACATCGAAAATGACATGTAAAAGGTAAGTGATCTTCTTATAATGTGGTTTATATTAATCCTAAGAAGAATGATTATATTTATTTTGGGGAAACATAATAAATGATTCATATTTCATACTCTAGTAAATAGGTATTAAGGAATAATTTTATGAATCTTGAGTATAGGGTTTAGAGTAACGTTTCATGAATGAAGTACTTATTTTCTAGAATTAAAAAAATTATGTTATATGAATTAGGAAATATATAATTATATTCATTATAATATCTAATTATGGATTGAAAAGTATATTTTCAATGGTTATGAAGAATTATAAAATTTAACTTTTGATTAAGGGAAGGTGACCCTTAACGGGGTCAAGATATTTAGAAAATAGTGTTTTTCTTGGATAAAGGGATGATTGATTTGGAAAAAGTAAATTTGATAGCACTGATTACCCTTGATAAGATTATTGATTTATTAAAAAAGAGTTCTATGTCATCAATGGGTGAAGTCTAAAATTTATTGTATTTTTGAAATATAACTAGTAAACTTTTTAATAAGGAAGAATTAATTATTTCCAAATGTATTTATCATACTATAGGTTTTACTATGTATTAAGAGATTATATGAAGAGGTTATTCATAGCATTGAAATTTGAAAACTAAGAGATACTTTTTGATATAAGGGGGATCAATCTTAAGCAGATATTGTGAAATTTGTTTCTAATTTTTTTTGATTTTCATCATTCAGAACTGTTTTAATGTTAAAAATTTATAGGATGATAAAGTTAAACATCATAAGTAGTTTTTGAGATTTGATATATTCTCTCAACATCTGAGGATTCATGCGCATTGGATAACCTACTATAATAATTCTATATTGATGGAAACTGAAGTGAGATTGGATAACATATCATGGATCTCATGATCTATTAGTGCTTCAGGATTTAAAAATTAATCTCCCCTTTTAAAGAAAGTGGTGATGTTGATAATGTAACAACAAAGGGTGAGATCACCTAAAAATCATGTAATTATAACTCTTCATGAAAATTATTCATCTTTACAAAAACAATATATAAATAAAATTTTATCCATGTTACTTCTTTTCCAATTAATCAAATGGTCCCCTAGAAAATCACATAGATTTTGATTTATGACTGTTTGATTTCCCCTAACCGAGTTCTCTATCACTCTCTATCAGAACATGATGATTACATTTCTCTTCTATGTCCATTTTACACTTCCCACTTATTTTCTACTCTGTGTGATTCTAGTTATGTGTGAATTTGGTTAACTTTTATGGTTTTAGATTTTTATTCATAAAGAAAGTTTTAGTATTTGTTTTGATAATTTGGGTTTCTATGAAAATAACACTCAATTAATAATCGTTTGATAACCCTTATGAATTTTTAGGAAGAATTTCATTTTTTGGGGGGGTAGAATCTGACACCCTGAGATTCTCTAAAATTCTATTTTTTTATTAATTTAATATTTTAGATATTTTTTATTTCACATGAAATAGTAAATTTTTAATATTATATTACTGAAATATGTACAGATTTCATTGTACATAGTATAAATATAATCTTTCACTAAAAAACATAAATTTTATCATTATCTACAAAGAACACTGGTCTTATCTTATGTTACTAGAATGACTAACTTTCCACGATGGCTTGTGTAATACGCAAGACTGGGGGTTACCAAACAATAATTCATTATTAAAATATTATTATCTATTATGATATATAAAAGAAGTGAAATCGGTGATTATTGTATTAACTAACAAACTAATATATAAAGTTAAATTAATTAGTTACCTATTAATTTGAAAATAATAAAAGAAACCAAATTATTATAAAAGGAATGGTTTTATAAAATTAAAAATTTATATGAAAAATATTATTTATATTAACAAGATAAATTAATTTTTAATATTAAAATATTTTAATTAAATTTATATGTTATTTATTCAAAAAAATCGATAATAATCCACTATATTTTATCAATATAAGATAACAATGGATCCATTTTTACTCTTTCAAATCTATAATTTTTGGAAGGTTCTTTTATCACATTATAATCGCAAGACCATTTTAAATCCCATTTTTAGAAATTTTGTAGATTTAATATTTAAAAATAAATTTAATCCATTAAATTTAATCATATTAATTTTTTTAGGATAATTTTTTTTATTTTTCTGTAAACATTCTATTTTTAATGAATAGTTAAAAATATTGAATTTAATTCAAGAATGACCTATCATCTAATTAATTTATATGGATAAATTATATTTTAAATTTTTTAAATTTTTTTTAGATAATAATTTTATAAATTAATCAATTTTAGGTAATTGGAATCAATTTCACATTGAATCAGGTATAAAATCATAGAAATCATTTAGAACTTTTTTCTTTAAAAACCTGAGGTGTCGTCCCATTAGCGGGCTTATATTTTAACTAATTTCATTCAATTATGTGATAAGATTATTAAAAAATGATTTAAAATTTGGAATTAAAATAATATATAATTTATAATAATTTGAACATTGTTTTTGAAAAATAATATTTTTGAATGCGATTAAAATTAATTAATATGGGTAAGATAAAAATTAGGATAACAAAGTACAAAAAAAATATTCAAACCCAAAACAACCATGAAACTAGTAAAACACCAATTGGATGGAAATTATTCTTCCATTAACCTTAAATATATATTTTTTATTGTTTATTATAACGTTTTTTAGGTCCAAACATGGAGACACGAAACATGTTTTCAATAATACCACGTGTGTCCATTCACACCCCTAAAAAAGGCCAATACATACCATCTTCTTCACACCCCTCAGACCAATTAGCTTCAGAAAATTTCATTCCAATAAACTTCTACAATCCCCACCCTTCTTCCGTTATTCCTCTTCTTGTGCATAAATCAATCAGAGAAAGCCTTTGGCGCAATCAAAAGGGATTAACCCAATTAAGCGACCACATCTTCTCTCAAGAACCATTCTTTTATTTCCTTTATCAACCCCAAATAATTACATTAATCCACGAATGTATAAAAAATTGTTTTATATATAATAGGATTTTTTTATAATAATTGTAATGACCCGCCAATTCTTATTGGCTTGAGAGTACAATGAGTCATTACTGGGCCTTAAGAGACATCCCCAAGATTCCAAAGGCTGGAAATAAATGCAGAAGGGTTTCAAATACATGTGGGGGACGAATTAACCTTTTGAAATAAACCCATAAACCTACCAACCATAACCAAACATACACTATATATTTCATTAACAATTATAAGACAACTCAACAACGACATGTGTCACAAAATAACAACAAATAATGAAACAACAAAAGAATAATCAAGTATGAAAGTACACATCGGATAGAATACCCAGGACTCTTGAAAGAACTCAAGATTCGCTGCTCAACAAGTTCCAAGCACCATAAACTCTGAACACCCCAAACATCACGAGGTAGTTCTAAACCCATGGGAAACATTACCTTTTCCCTTGTCTCGGATGATATCATCTACAAAAGCACAAAATTTCCAAACCAGGGGTGAGTATATAACTAAGTAGGTTTTGGTGAATGACTTTCCTACTCATACCACAATGATAGAAGAGTTAACAATAATTATATAAAACTGTTTATAAAAAACAATATCTCAAAAACATTTTGTAACTAAATACAAAAATGTATCAAAAACCATTCATTACCAAAAGCATAGAAGTGTAATAGAAACCAATTTTACCAGCAAGATATTTTACCAGAAAAATACCTAAAAAATCATTACCACCATTTCACAATATCAATTTATCATCATAACCATCAATTCCTAAAACTCATACAACCATCCATGAATTCTATGTTATGACAGTTCCAAACTCTTGAGCAGTTTCTCATTGATCTACCATGTCGTCACAAGGTAATTATTTCCTATGAGCACTAACCCTTTGGCTCTGACCAAAAGTCCATATTTTAACCAAGCCCTATTTATGAAATTCACATGTGCTACTAAACCATTGGCTCCATGAACAATGTCATATTTGAACCAAGACCTATATATGAAACATGAACACACAACACATATTCCTTACGGTCATGCCAAAACCACCCTTTCAAAAAAACACCTTTGCACTACTCTTCAGCAACCATTTAGAAGTTCCAGAAAATACATAATTTAATATCATATTTTTAAATTCATGAAACTAAACCCCCTTTGCACTACTCTTCTCCAAGATCATACAATTTCACAAAAACCATAAATCATCACAAATAAAGCGTTTTCCATTGATTTCATAGTAAATAAACCGATTTTTATCTATGAAAATCAATTCTATCAAGAGGATTAGAGATAGAATCCACCTACCTCGATGGTTTTGAAGAAACATTGAAAATAGATGAAGAACACAGGAGAAATAGAGATGAATCTCAAAGAACGACCATAGTTATCTTATCAAAGAAAGATAACAACTCAAAATTGAATTTTTTGGCATCCAAAAATGTAGATCTACCCACTATAGGATCAGATCTAATAATGAATAAATAATTGAGAAGTAGATCTAAGCATATGTAAGAAAACATGACAAATCTGTAACGAATGGTGACATACCTCAAGAATCAGACTCAAAATCTCCAAAGGAAGGCTTTGGGTTGGCTCCAAATTGTGGGGGGAGGGTTATCCAGCCTTCTAGGGAGGTTAATATCTAAATAAAGGCGTTTTGAAGCCAAAACGAAATATATTGAGAAAAAACGAGTAAGTTACTAGAATATTATATCATGATTTGGCCTTTGCACACAGTTTGACCACATGTTTTGGGCCAACCGTGCATGGATCTTGTGACATTCCATTTGTCCCCAAATCACCTAATAAAACCGAAAATATCTCCCATACTTCACCTTTTCCATTTTTATGGAATCACATTTCTTGTGGAAACATCCCACTTTATGGAAACCACCCACTTTATGGAAACACCCCACATTGTGGAAAAAACCCTCTCTATGGAAACCAAAAAATTATGGAAATAGTCAACATTATGGAAACAACCAACATTATGGAAACAACCATCTTTATGGAAACATGCCACTTTATGGAAACCCTCTATTTGATGGAAAATCTAAATTTTAGAAACACCAATTAAAAAATGAGAGGAATGAGGATTTTGTACTAGAAACTGGGGGTACTACATTATCCCCACCATTGGTCTTTCCCTCTTTGGAATGTATAAATCCCTCTCTAGTAAAAATGATTTCTGGACACTTCTCTTTCATTTGCTTCTAATGTTCCCAAGTCTCTTCTAGAATCTGAAGATGTTTCCATAAAATCCACACTACGCAGATTCTTTTCCCACACAAGACTTTATCCAGTCTATCCATGATCCGCACTGGGATATGTACCAATGATGCATTCAGTTTTATCTCAACGTGACCCCATCTAATCACATGGTCATGATCAAGGTGATATTTTTTCAACTGGGATACTTGGAATACATTATGCACTGAACTAAACCATGGTGGTAATGCCAATCGATATGCCACCTCTCCAACCCATTATAGTATCTCAAAAGAGAAAATGTATCCAGGAGATAACATGCCCTACTTCACGAAGTGATGATGTCCAAGCCTTGGAGGGATACTCAAGAAGACATGATCACTGACAGCGAACAACAACGGTCTTTGATGGTGATCTGCAAAAGATTTATGATCACTCTGAGCCGTGTCCATACTCTTTGATACTCAACTAAATCTTTTTCATTGTTTCTTGGACAAGGCTTGTCACAACTAGTGATGTTTCACCTATTTCCACCCAACATAGTAGAGAACGTCAAGGACTCCCATACAATGCTTCAAACAGAGACATGTGTATCAAGGACTGATAGTTGTTATTGTATGAGAACTTCACTAAGGGTATATTCTCTTTCCATGAGCAACCAAAATCCATTACACAAGCCCTAAACATACCTTCCAACATTTTCATCATCCTCTCAGATTGCCCATCCGTTGAGGATTATATTTCTTGCTATATTCAATTGTGTCCCAAGGGATTGCTCTAAATATTTCCAAAAATGATACATGGACCTCATATCTCTATCTGAGACTATTGACACTGGTACACCATACATCTTTACCACTTCTCAGATATAGATTTTGGAAAGATCCTCCACCATATGAGTTTCAAAAATAGGTATGAAATGGGCCGACATGGTTAGATGATCCACTATCACCCAAATGGAATCATATTTCATGACCATTCATGGAAGATCTATAATAAAATCCATTGTCATCTGATCCCATTTCCACAATCAGGTGGGGAAGGATTGAAACATAACAGCTGGTCTCTAATGCTCTACTTTAACCTGATGACAAGTTAAGAACCACGTGATGAACTCAGCCACCATCATTTTCATGCTTCTCCACCAAAACTGATCCTTCAATGCCGTAAATATCTTTTTTGTACATCAATGTATACCACGTCTTGAATAGTGGTATGCATGAAACATATGTTCATGATAAACCATAGATACTACCATATGATATCTGAAACTCGAAACTGAACCCCCATCAATTTTCTATCCCCTAATGGTCTCTCCAACATTGAGTTTTGAACATACAAGCAGTCATTCTACATCTGATGTTTGTGCCACTTTGATCATTTTTACAAAATCAGGAACAAGAAAAGATGAAAATAAAACTGAAACATCACCTCAGTCTTCCCATTCCACATGCATTTCCACTAGGACTAACATTAAATTCCATTCATCAGAAGCTTTTTTCATTAATAGAGCATATGGCATTCTACTCAATGCATTAGCCACCAAATTTCCTTTCCCCGGTGTGTACATCAATTTAAAATCAAACATTTGGAGATACTCCTTCCATCTCTTTTGACACAGATTCAAATATCCCTATTATAAAATGTGTTTCAATATTTTCTGATCCATAAAAATTGTAAGTTTCTCACCAAAGAGATAATATCTCCATATTTTCAAAGCATGGATGACTGCAACTAACTCCATGTATTATGTTGGGTAATTCTTCTCATGCACTCTCAATTTCCTTGAACCATAGGGAACCACATGATCTATTTTCACGAGAACATATCCCAACACTGATCATGAAGAAAAAAAATACACCACATACCCATTTCATAATTCTAACAAGATCAAGATAGGTGCCTATGTAAGCTGAAAATTTAGTTCCTGGAAAGACTTCTGACATTCCTCCGTCCATTGGAATGGAGTATTCTTCTTTGTCAGAGCTGTCATGGGTGAAGCTAGTCATGATAAATCTTGCACAATGAATAGGTAGTAACAAGATAGACCATGAAAACATCGTATATCAAAAACATTTATCGGTGGATTCTAAGAGATCACTACTTATTTATTTTTAGGATAAAAAATCACCTTTCTCAGAAATGACAAAGCCAATAAAATGTACATATTGTATCCTAAAATCACACTTTGATAATTTGGAATAAAAACAATGATTTTTGAGGATTTGAAACACTATTTCCAGGTGTACCTCATGATCATCCCTTGTCTTTGAATAGACCAAAATGTCATCCACAAACACCACAACAAAAGAATCCAGCTATTGTTGAAATATATGATTCATCAATTCCATGAAGACCAATGGTAAATTCATTTGACTAAAAGGCATGAATATATATTCATAGTGGCCATATCTACTTCTGAAAATTTTATTTGGAGTATCCACATTCCACACTATCAATTGGAGATATCCTGATCGTAAGTCAATCTTGGAGAAACATTGAGCTCCCATTAATTGCTCAAACATATCATCAATGCGTGGAAGTGGAAATCTGTTCTTTATTATAACATGGTTAAGATTACGATAATCAACACATAGCTAAAGAGTTCTATCTGCCTTCTTCACGAACAAAACTAGTGCTACCCATGGAGACATACATGGTCAAATTAAACCCTTACTTTCTAGCTCCTCTAATTTCACTTTCAATTATCATTACTTTTTTGGTGACATCATATAAGACTGAAGGAAAATATGACTGGTCATCAGAAAGAGATCAATAGTAAACTCCACATTCCTTAGATGGGGTATGTAAAGACCCGTAAATTTCAAGGAAATTTTTTTTCTTAATTTTCTTTGGAATTTTACAAGAACGCAGTTTCTGACGGCGCCTGATTCCGAGGCCCGGTGTGCCCGGAATCATTTTCCGAAGTTTGGCTCAGGTACGTTCAGTGAACGGACGAGCGGGTTTTTCTAACTTTTGAACCGGTGCCCGGAATCGAATTCTGAGGGCACCGATGAAATCGCAGTGCCGGTATTCGCTTAGAAACGCCTCTTCCGGAGTTGCGTTTGCTCGGGTGTGGTTTTTAATTTTCGGGCTTAAAGTTAAGAAATAAAATAATTTTGCGACAACTTTATTTTATTTCACTTAAGCCACTTGGAAGCCACTTGAAGCCACTTAAAGGCGGCTTGAACTGAGTTGAACTGGATAGGATGCTATCCAGAAATATCCTACCCCCTTGGTAGGATATTTGTGAGGTGGGGCCCGCACGAGCCCCGCCGTTTCTTTCCGCTAAGAAACGCACCCGTGAAAACCCGTCTTAATGAAAGTCAACCGACGCGTTTTCTAAATTCTTAACAGACCATTTAATTGGGCGGTTTATTTCGTGAATAAAATGGGATGTTTCTTTCGTGAATTAAATGGGTCGTTTCTTTCGTTGAATTAATTCAACGAATTTGATGGATCGTTTCTTAACCAGTTTTTCAAATTCGTTGGCGTAATAATAAAATAAGGCCAACGCTTAACCTCTGGTTTTTTTGCGCTTGAGAAGATTTGAGAGAACCCTCGTAACTTCTTCTTCCTCGCGAAGAACGCGAAGAACGCGAAGAACGCAAAGAACGCAAAGAACGCCGAACCCAGAAATCGACGACGCCTTCGTCCGAGACGTTCTTCCGATCTCCGATCTCCGATCTCCGATCACCGACCATTTGAGTTCGCCGACTCAACGCCGGTTTCCGCGACGACGCGACGCCTCCCCGCGACGACGCGACGATCCCTCTCTTCCGCGACGATCCTTTCCGCGAAGAACGCACGCGCGCGACGATCGACGAGGTAGGGATTTATTTTGGAAAATTACCCCTTTTTAATTTTCCCGTGAACGTTCTTTGAAAATTAAAAAGTCGGTTTGAAATGAACAATTTTATTTTAATTAAAATTGTCGGTTCATGTGTTGAACAATTTCTCCCGGTTGTTTATCTCTAACGCGGAAGGTGCGGGCCAAACGAACACGGTCGGATGACCCTCCGCCGTTCTTCGTTTTGTGCGGATTTGACGGTCAACGACGGAACGTGCCGCAGTGGACGTTTGACGATCCCGCAGTAAAGAACGGATCCCGGGAGGAGCAACGGCGCAGACGGGAAGGAAAACGGGCCACCGGAGCGACGCCGGCGGCCCGCGGAAGTTGCCGACGGCGCGGGTCACCGGCGCGGCGGCGCCCCGGCGCGCCGCCGGACGAGTCCGCCGCGGCTGAAGCCGCGGCGGCGGCGGCCAACGGACCCGCGGCCGCGCGGGTCCGGTTCGTCCAGGCGGGACACGGCATAGCCGCGTCCGCGGTTCACCAGCGCGGCCCGCACGCGGGCCGCGGTTTCTTCTCAGGCCGCGGGTCGGCTCCCGTGGCTTCCACCCGCACCGCTCGGCCGAGCCGAGCCGGCCGATCCGGACCGGCCCTGGCCGGGCCGGGCCGGGCCAACCGGGTCGGGCCGACCCAGGGGGGTCGGGTGGGGTCGGCCCGGGCCCGTACCCCCCATCTTCGGACGTTTTTTCTCAAACGCCCGTAACTTGAGCTTCGTGCCTCCAAACGACTCGCCGTCAGCGGCAACGCGATCCTTGGATCGAGACGGTCGTTTCGTTATATCGCACTCAAGGTTTCGGAATACTTTGAGTTCGGCCGGGTTGGTTCGTACATGAGACCAACCGGGCCCTCGGAGCGGAAACGCTCATATCTTGAGCTACGGACGTCCGATTGACGTGCCGTCAGCTTTGTTGAATTCCTCTAAGTGAGGAGGATTTTTTGGCATACTCCGCCCGAGGTTTGGATGCAGGTGGAGTGCGGTCGGGTTGGTTTTTCCTTAAAAACCAACCGGGCCCCTGGGACGAAAATGTCAATATCTCTCAGACCGGGCGTCCGATTGACGCGCCGTCTGCGACGTTGAGTTCCTGTTGACGATACGGAACTTTTGGATACATCAACCTCGGACTTCGTGTCAGTTGATGTATCAGCCCCTCGGCTCGTGGAGCGGACCCTCCCGAACGAGCTTTCTGTGTGCGGGAACCCTAGGCTGGCTACGACTGCTACTTCGACAGCGACGACCGTGCAGAGATCCTCAGTGGACTGCGGCGACGACTGTGCAGAGATCATATGTGGACTCCGACGACGACTGTGCAGAGATCCTTAGTGGACTGCGGCGACGACTGTGCAGAGATCCTCAGCGGACTGCGACGACTACTGCACTCAGCGATCCTACGTGGATCAGTGCTACAGGTCCTGTGTGGGCCCGATCCTGTGTGGGTATGATCCTGTGTGGGTCATCTCTCAGCGGTTCTGTGTGAGCCAACTCCTACAGGTCCTGCGTGGGCCAAATCCTGTGTGGGTCCGATCCTGTGTGGGTCACTGCAAGGTTAGTACCTATCGATCCTTCGTGGGTCCGATGACTTAGATGGTTCAATGATCATCTTTATCGTCATCCGAAGAAGTATACATGTGTGAGCTGAAGCTTGTGTTTTCTCTCCTTTGTGGATTGTGTTGAACTATCCTGTGTGGATTTACTGTTTACTCTCCTTTGTGGATTGTGTTGTTCTATCCTGCGTGGGTACGCGTTTTTCTTTCCTGTGTGGACTGGGTTGTGCTAGGGCTCGGACGTTGGAGCCGATCGGGGAATTGATGACTTAGGTATATGTATGGGCATATACCTAAGTCGTGTCAGATGTTACTTCGTGATTGTATCTTTTCTTAATGATTTATCCTTTGTGGATTTCGGTAGACCTTCGGGGGTCTCGGGGTCCCTACTGAGTAGCTTATACTCACCCCTGCACGGGCTATGCCCGCACTTCGTGGTGTTGGTTGCAGACGACGGACAGCGCTGATCGTGGAGGAGGCGTGCGGAGCAGGACAGTACCTGGAGGTGGACCACTGGGCGGGACGTAGTCGGAGCGGTCAGGTGGACCCGAGGAGCAGTGGAGGCTATCTGTACCCACCCTTCAGGTGGGACTTCCAGAGGACGGCTCGACGCTGCAGTTTTCCCTTTTCAGTTGTTGTTTTTCCTTTCAGTTGTACTTTACAGTTGGGCTTGTATTTCCGGCCCCTTTTTACTTTCAGCACAGCTTGTACAGTTTACTTAGTGTTTACATTTCCGCTTGCTTACTCTATGGTGCTTGTTTACTTTTCAAAGGCAATGCCTTCCCTTTTTGTTGGGATTTACGCCTTGGTGCTAGTCGCCAGCCCCTGGCCTATGGAAGGCGGGCTTGGGGTAGTCATGGCACGGGCCCCGAGGACGGGTCGTGACAAATTGGTATCAGAGGGGTCGGTTCTACCGCAGACTCTGATCTTTCTTCTATGTGAAGCAATAGTGTTTAGCGTATTGAGTGTGGTTATCAGTCCAGGGAGTCCAGTGTTGGTGCGGCGGCCGACGTATCCATACACCAGGACCCTGACTTCTGATTTCCGACTTAGTGCACGAAAACATTGATTTCTTGTGTGTTTCAAGTTTTCTTTGTGATTACTTGTGTCAGCTCACCAGGTATACTTTTCTGACCGTGGCATACTTGTTTCCTTTTCAGGATGGCACGACGACAGCAGCCAGCTAGGGTTCCCAGAGTAGGGCGCGACGACAGCCCGCCGAGCGACGAGGCCTCGGTACAGGGCCCGTTGACAGCAGAGGCACCGGCGGTACCTTTACCCGCCGAGCCCCCGATGCTTCCAGCACTGGCAGCTGACGACGCACGACGCCTTGGAGCTCTGCACGAGTTCCAGCGCCAGCGACCACCCAGGTTCCGTGGGGAGTCGGACCCCCAGGCGGCCGAGGACTGGCTGGAGGCGGTCGTCCGAGTTTTCAGGCTAGTGAGGACACCAGCAGACCTCATGGTGATCCTCGCGGCGAGCCTACTGCACGCAGCATCCAGACGCTGGTGGAGCCTGATGCTCTAGGTACACGATGAGGCCACCCTCATCTGGACGGACTTCGAGAGCCTCTTCCGCTCAGAGTTCGTCCCGGCCACCCTCCGAGCGGTGCGCATCCAGGAGCTTCTTCAGCTGCGGTAGGGCAGCTTGACGGTCGCTCAGTACACGGCGAGGTTTACCGACCTTTCTCGGTACACGACAGACATGGTACGGGACCCCTTCTTCCGGGCCCGGACCTTCGAGCAGGGTTTGAGACACGAGATCAGGGCATCGCTGATCTCCCTCAGCATCCCGGCCCAGGCAGGAGTACTGGAGCGAGCCCTCCTGATCGAGAGATTCCTGGCTGAGTCCACAGCGAGACCTACCGCATGGCGGCAGATAGCGGAGTCTTCGGCAGCTGGTAGCCGGCGGATGACTCAGGGTTCCAGGTAGACCAGACCATCCGGCAGGCGACCTCGGGACACTGGCTCAGCAGTGTAGGGAACCCAGCCCGGAGCCATTCTTCCGAGAGGCAGGCAGTGCTACGAGTGCGGTGGGCGGGGCCACATGGCTCGTGACTGCCCGACCCGTCGTACCGAGGGGTAGCAGACGGTGGAGGGACCACCCAGGCAGAGGCAGAGGGTCGACCGTGGCGGTCCGCAGGGAGGAGGCGGACGAGGCAGAGGAGCTGGTCGTGCAGCAGGTGGTGGGCGACGCTTTGAGGCTCTGCCACCGCCACCACCAGGAGGCCCGCCCCGACCACAGGGAGCTGGCGGGCAGAGACAGGCTCAACTCCAGGCAGCGGAGGCCTATGACAACGGTGCACCAGAGATGATTCGAGGTACGATCTGTGTCTATTCCACCCTTGCTGCAGTTCTGATAGACACAGGAGCGAGTCACTCTTTCATAGCCACTGCCCTTGTTCGGAGCTCGGAGATTCCGACAGAGCCGTTGGCTCGATCCTTACGGCTAGAGACTCCTACGGGAGCAGACTCGACGATTACGCACTGGTGCCGGTAGTGTGAGCTTACTCTAGAAGGCGAGAGCTTCGGCTGAGATCTTCTAGTAGCAGCGTCGAGGCCTTACGACGTCATCTTGGGCATGGATTGGTTATCTACGGTCCATGCTCAGATTGACTGCATTAGGCGCAAGGTGCGATGTGTGCGCACCGACGGGAGCAGGTTCACCTTCACCGGCGAGAAGGGATCCTTAGCAGCACAGGATGGACTCACGCAGAGGAGAGGTCAGCCCATCACTCATCAGTTGGCTAGCCTCATCCTGGGAGCAGTTGACGTGCTGAGTCCCAGTTTTCCTGCAGTGGTGGATCAGTACGCGGACGTCTTTCCCGACAACGTTCCAGGACTACCTCCTCGCAGAGAGGTAGACTTTTATATTGACATGTACCCCGGGACAGCCCCAATATCCACTCCAGCATATCGGATGGCCCCCTCTGAGCTTCGAGAGCTGCGGGTACAGTTGGAGGACTTGCAGGGCAAGGGGTTCATCCGACCCAGTGTTTCGCCCTGGGCTTCCCCGATTTTGTTCGCCAAGAAGGCGGACGGGAGCTTGCGACTGTGTGTCGATTATCGTCGCCTGAATCAGGTGACAGTGAGGAACAAGTATCCACTACCCAGGATTGATGATCTCTTCGACCAGCTCAAGGGAGCACGGTGGTTCTCGAAGATAGACCTCAGGTCAGGCTATCATCAGCTCAGAGTTCGAGACGAGGATGTGCAGAAGACGGCCGTCAGGTGTCGGTATGGACACTATGAGTTCTTGGTTATGCCTTTAGGCGTGACCAACGCTCCAGAAGTGTTCATGAGCCTCATGAACAGGATCTTCCAGCCATACCTCGATCGATTTGTCGTGGTCTTCATCGACGACATTTTGGTGTACTCGACGACGGAGGAGGAGCACGCCTACCACCTGCGTGTTGTACTAGACACACTCCGAGAGCACCAGCTTTATGGAAAGCTCTCGAAGTGTCAGTTCTGGTTACGTGAGGTCCACTTCTTGGGGTACGTCATTTCTGAGACGGGAGTTGCAGTGGATCCCGCGAAGATCGAGGTAGTGTTAGCTTTGGAGCCACCCAAGAGCGTGACAGAGGTGCGGAGTTTCTTGGGCCTAGCCGTATACTATCGGAGATTTGTGTCGGACTTCTCCAGAGTTTCGGCCCCACTCTCAGCATTGATGAAGAAGGGGAAACCCTTCGTGTGGTCAGACAGATGTCAGCAGAGCTACCATGAGCTGAGGCAGAGGTTGACCAGCGCACCTATCTTGAGGTTTCCTGAGGAGGGAGTTGGATACGTAGTCTACTACGATGCATCAGGGACCGGACTCAGGTGTGTCCTGATGCAGGAGCGGGCCGTGATTGCCTACGGATCACGTCAGTTGAGTCCTCATGAGCAGAACTACGCTACCCATGACTTGGAGTTGGCAGCAGTAGTCTTTTCCCTGAAGACATGGCGACACTATCTGATGGGCGAGCGCTTCACAGTCTTTTCTGACCACCAGAGTCTCAGGTAAATCTTCTCTCAGAAGGACCTGAACCTGAGACAGCGGCGATGGCTCGAGTTCCTCCAGGACTATGACTTTGAGATAGTCTATACTCCTAGGAAGGGGAACGTGGTGGCTGATGCCCTCAGCAGGAGGACGGGCATCCAGCTACTTGAGGAGGCGACAGAGCAGCTAGCCGCTTTGCAGATATCCTTCGTGGATAGAGACGGAGCAGGCTTCCTTCAGTCTCTCACAGTCTCTCCTCCACTTCTTCAGCGGGTCAGAGAGGCACAGCATGGGGACGTTGACTGTGAGACACGGCGTGCACAGATATCCTCGGGACAGGCACCGGATGGTTTCTCCCTTGGAGCAGAGCACGATGTCCTTTTCAGAGGACGTACCTTGGTACCAGTCGCTTTACGAGAGGAGGTGCTGAGAGAGTTTCACACTTCTCCTTTGGCGGTACATCCTGGAGTGGCGAAGATGTACCAGGATCTCAGACAACAGCACTGGTGGCCGGGCATGAAGAAGGCTGTGGCAGAGTACGTTTCACGATGCCTCACCTGCCAGCAGGTGAAGGCAGAGCATCAGGTACCAGCAGGCTTGGTACAACCCTTGGAGGTCCCGGAGTGGAAGTGGGACGGGATATCTATGGACTTCGTGACTGGACTTCCACGCACTTCCAGAGGTCACGATTCCATTTGGGTGATTGTTGACCAACTCACCAAGTCGGCACACTTCTTACCCATCCGAAAGCAGGGATCAGTGGAGAGCTTGGGGCGTCTCTACGTTCAGGAGATTGTACGACTTCACGGTGTTCCATCGACTATCATCTCCGATCGGGACGCTCGTTTTACTTCCCGGCTTTGGAAGGGGTTACAGGAGGCGTTCGGGACGCGGCTACGTCTAAGCACCGCCTTTCACCCTCAGAAGGATGGTCAGACGGAGAGGACCATTCAGACTCTCCAGGACATGCTTCGCGCATGTGTCCTCGAATTTGGTCGCAGCTGGGAGGACCACCTACCCTTGGTAGAGTTTGCGTACAACAACAGCTACCACTCCACCATCGGGATGGCACCCTACGAGGCATTGTACGGCAGGCCTTGCAGATCTCCTTTGTGCTGGACAGACCCTGGAGAGTCAGCACTTGTGGGACCGGAGATGGTCTGGGCCACGACAGAGAAGGTCCAGGTCATCCAGGAGCGGATGAGGACAGCACAGAGCCGGTAGAAGTCATATGCTGACAGGAGGAGGAGGCCACTAGAGTTCGAGGATGGCGACCACGTCTTCTTGCGTGTCTCACCTCGACGTGGTTTGCGGAGATTTGGCTGAGGCGGCAAGTTGTCTCCACGCTTCATCGGGCCTTTCCAGGTCCTCAGCAGGATTGGCGAGGTGGCTTATCGCCTGGCTCTGCCACCTCAGTTGCACCGGGTGCACGACGTCTTCCACGTATCCCAGCTGAGGAGATACGTGCACGACCCGACGCACATCATTGACTATGGGGAGCTAGACGTGGATGATGGAGCGACTTTTGCGGAGGTCCCAGTGGAGATAGAGGATCGACATGAGCGGGTCCTACGTGGGCGATCGATTCCTCTTGTGCGCATCAGATGGCAGCACGGGAACCTCCAGGAGAGCACTTGGGAGCGGGAGGCTCAGATGCGTGCTCAGTACCCACATTTGTTTCCCTAGTTTTTGATGTATCTTTACGGGGACGTAAAGTCCTGAGGTGGGAGTAATGTAAAGACCCGTAAATTTCAAGGAAATTTTTTTTCTTAATTTTCTTTGGAATTTTACAAGAACGCAGTTTCTGACGGCGCCTGATTCCGAGGCCCGGTGTGCCCGGAATCATTTTCCGAAGTTTGGCTCGGGTACGTTCAGTGAACGGACGAGCGGGTTTTTCTAACTTTTGAACCGGTGCCCGGAATCGAATTTTGAGGGCACCGATGAAATCGCAGCGCCGATATTCGCTTAGAAACACCTCTTCCGGAGTTGCGTTTGCTCGGTTGTGGTTTTTAATTTTTGGGCTTAAAGTTAAGAAATAAAATAATTTTGCGACAACTTTATTTTATTTCACTTAAGCCACTTGGAAGCCACTTGAAGCCACTTAAAGGCGGCTTGAACTGAGTTGAACTGGATAGGATGCTATCCAGAAATATCCTACCCCCTTGGTAGGATATTCGTGAGGTGGGGCCCGCACGAGCCCCGCCGTTTCTTTCCGCTAAGAAACGCACCCGTGAAAACCCGTCTTAATGAAAGTAAACCGACGCGTTTTCAAAATTCTTAACAGACCATTTAATTGGGTGGTTTATTTCGTGAATTAAATGGGTTGTTTCTTTCGTGAATTAAATAGGTCGTTTCTTTCGTTGAATTAATTCAACGAATTTGATGGATCGTTTCTTAACCAGTTTTTCAAATTCGTTGGCGTAATAATAAAATAAGGCCAACGCTTAACCTCTGGTTTTTTTGCGCTTGAGAAGATTTGAGAGAACCCTCATAACTTCTTCTCCCTCGCGAAGAACGCGAAGAACGCGAAGAACGCGAAGAACGCCGAACCCAGAAATCGACGACGCCTTCGTCCGAGACGTTCTTCCGATCTCCGATCTCCGATCTCCGATCACTGACCATTTGAGTTCGACGACTCAACACCGGTTTCCGTGACGACGCGACGCCTCCCCGCGACGACGCGACGATCCCTCTCTTCCGCGACGATCCTTTCCGCGAAGAACGCCCGCGTGCGACGATCGACGAGGTAGGGATTTATTTTGGAAAATTCCCCCTTTTTAATTTTCCCGTGAAATTTCTTTGAAAATTAAAAAGTCGGTTTCAAATGAACAATTTTATTTTAATTAAAATTGTCGGTTCATGTGTTGAACAATTTCTCCCGGTTGTTTATCTCTAACGCGGAGGGTGCGGGCCAAACGAACATGGCCCGATGACCCTCCGTCGTTCTTCGTTTTGTGCGGATTTGACGGTCGATGACGGAACGTGCCGCAGCGGACGTTTGAAGATCCCGCAGTAAAGAACGGATCCCGGGAGGAGCAACGGCGCAGACGGGAAGGAAAACGGGCCACCGGAGCGACGTCGGCGGCCCGCGGAAGTTGCCGGCGGCCGGAGGCGGCGGCGCCCCGGCGCGCCGCCGGACGAGTCCGCCGCGGCTGAAGCCGCGGCGGCGGCGGCCAACGGACCCGCGGCCGCCCGGGTCCGGTTCGTCCAGGCGGGACGCGGCAGAGCCGCGTCCGCGGTTCACCAGCGCGGCCCGCACGCGGGCCGCAGTTTCTTCTCAGGCCGCGGGTCAGCGCCCGCGGCTTCCACCCGCGCCGCTCGGCCGAGCCAAGCCGGGCCGGGTCGGGCCGACCCGGTTCAGGTCGACCCGGTTCGGGGCGACCCGGGGGGGGGGGGGGGGGGTCAGGCCGGGTCGGCCCGGGCCCGTACCCCCCATCTTCGGATGTTTTCGTTCAAACACCCGTAACTTGAGCTTCGTGCCTCCAAACGACTCGCCGTCAGCGGAAACGTGATCCTTGGATCGAGACGGTCGTTTCGGTATATCGCACTCAAGGTTTCGGAATACTTTGAGTTCGGCCGGGTTGGTTCGTACACGAGACCAACCGGGCCCTCGGAGCGGAAACGCTCATATCTTGAGCTACGGACGTCCGATTGACGTGCCATCAGCTTTGTTGAATTCCTCTAAGTGAGGCGGATCTTTTGGCATACTCCGCCCGAGGTTTGGACGCAGGTGGAGTGCGGTCGGTTTGGTTTTGCCTTACAAACCAACCGGGCCCCTGGGACGAAAATGCCAATATCTCTCAGACCGGGCGTCCGATTGACGCACCGTCTGCGACGTTGAGTTCCTGTTGACGATACGGAACTTTTGGATACATCAACCTCGGACTTCGTGTCAGTTGATGTATCAGCCCCTCGGCTCGTGGAGCGGACCCTCCCGAACGAGCTTGCTGTGTGCGGGAACCCTAGGCTGGCTGCGACTGCTACTTCGACAGCGACGACCGTGTAGAGATCCTCAGTGGACTGCAGCGACGACTGTGCAGAGATCCTCTGTGGACTCTGACGACGACCGTGCAGAGATCCTCAGTGGACTACGGTGACGACTGTGCAGAGATCCTCAGCGGACTGCGATGACTACTGCACTCATCGATCCTACGTGGATCAGTGCTACAGGTCCTGCGTGGGCCCGATCCTATGTGGGTCCGATCCTGTGTGGGTCATCTCTCAGCGGTTCTGTGTGAGCCAACTCCTACAGGTCCTGCGTGGGCCCGATCCTGTGTGGGTCCGATCCTGTGTGGGTTACTGCAAGGTTAGTACCTATCGATCCTTCGTGGGTCCGACGACTTAGATGGTTCAATGATCATCTTTATCGGCATCCGAAGAAGTATATCTGTGTGAGCTGAAGCTTGTGTTTTCTCTCCTTTGTGGATTGTGTTGAACTATCCTGTGTGGATTTACTGTTTACTCTCCTTTGTGGATTGTGTTGTTCTATCCTGCGTGGGTACGCGTTTTGCTTTCCTGTGTGGACTGGGTTGTGCTAGGGCTCGGACATTGGAGCCGATCGGGGAATTGATGACTTAGGTATATGTATGGGCATATACCTAAGCCGTGTCAGATGTTACTTCGTGATTGTATCTTTTCTTCGTGATTTATCCTTTGTGGATTTCGGGAGACCTTCGGGGGTCTCGGGGTCCCTACTGAGTAGCTTATACTCACCCCTGCACGGGCTATGCCCGCACTTCGTGGTGTTGGTTGCAGACGACGGACAGCGCTGATCGTGGAGGAGGCGTGCAAAGAAGGACAGTACCTGGAGGTGGACCACTGGGCGGGACGTACTCGGAGTGGTCAGGTGGACCCGAGGAGCAGTGGAGGCTATCTGTACCCACCCTTCAGGTGGGACTTCCAGAGGACAGCTCGACGCTGCAGTTTTCCCTTTTCAGTTGTTGTTTTTCCTTCCAGTTGTACTTTACAGTTGGGCTTGTATTTCCGGCCCCTTTTTACTTTCAGCACAGCTTGTACAGTTTACTTAGTGTTTACTTTTCCGCTTGCTTACTCTGTGGTGCGTGTTTACTTTTCAAAGGCAATGCCTTCCCTTTTTGTTGGGATTTACGCCTTGGTGCTAGTCGCCAGCCCCTGGCCTATGGAAGGAGGGCTTGGGGTAGTCACGGCACGGGCCCCGAGGATGGGTCGTGACAGGGTAAGCCTAAGAAGTTCATGGGAATGACATCTGGAAATTGATCAACAATAGCTGGAATAATATTTTAATCAATCTCTTCCATTGAATCCAAAGTCAACACTTCCAATTGTAAATACATCGTTCCCACCATTGGATCCAAAAATCTCTTTGAAACATTCTTTACAATCCTCTCTCCTCTAAAGAGATGATCGATGTTGTCCTTAGTTATTAAAATAATTGTTCATCTATAATTGTCAATTTGAGCCTTGAACATTGTTAGGCATTCCAAAGCTAGGATTACACCATACACATCCATCTACAATATCAAGAAGACTAATTTCAGTTATGGTCCATCAATAGTGATAACACATGCTCTACACACAATGGCTTGACATTATATCTCACTATGATAAGATTTCAATTTCAAAACAGAAGGAAACATTACCAGTTTTAATAATAGTGAATAGGTTCCACACTTCCTCTTCATCTTAGTGCTAGAGTTGTCAACTCCTATACTGAAGATATTCATACTTCCTCCACCTTTTTTTTCAGCAGTGATAGATATCGTAAACAAATTATCCGGTTGTAGTCACAACTCAGTGGTTTGAAAATCATAAGTGATGCTTTTGACCAACAGTTAGTTCACCTATGGCTCGGGTACAACCAAACTCTCAACAACCACTTCTAACTAGTCATTATGATGCCGATCAGGTCCCATTTCCGAAAACAACAACAAAATCTATAAGTCTCACTCTCCAGCAACTGATGGATTAGCATTTCAAATGCTATCCCATCAACTATCAAAACATTTTTTTCTAAAAAAACCTTTTTCCTATGTTCAACCGTTTTTTAAAACACTTCACATGCTTTTGAAAATAATACCATTTTCAAAATACGATAAGCATTGAATTTTTCAAAATATTTCATTTGAAAACCAATTCCCTTATTTTTCCAAAATTAACACTTCTTTTTTTACAACATGAATCATTCGTCAAAATAATGTATGCACTTTTAGGGGGAACTCATTCCTCTACAATCTTTGTAATGTTCGTCTCATCGGCTAAAACCATGACAATGCGATTTCAAAATTCTAGAAGTGTCCCCAAAAACTTATTTACCCAAATCCCTAGTAACTTAATGTTTAACATAACATGTTTAGATACATCCTTTTATGGTATACTTTTCATGTTCTAATAATCATACTCCTTTATAAGATTCCCACACAATGAATAGAACAGAATGGATTTCATCTCCAAAACAAGAAACATATATGACTACTTGTTAGGAAAGGACCGAACAAGCTGATACCATTTGTAATGACCTGCCAATTATCATTGTCTTGAGTGTACAAGATTCCTTACTAGGCCTTAAGCAACATCTCTAAGATGCCACAAGTGGGCAATAAATGACGAAGGGTTAAAAATAAAAGTGGGAGATGATTTAACCATTAAGAAATAAAACAATAAACCAACCAACCATAACCAAACATTCACCATATGTTCTATGAAAAAATTTAAGACAACTCAACAACTTCATGTTTCTCAAAATAACATCAATGTAAGAAAGAACAAAATAATGACCTCATATCAGAGTACACAATGAATAGACTACACAAGACACTCCAAATAACTCAAGACTCCTTACTCAAAAATCTACAATCTCCAGAATCTCCAAACAGTCAAAACGTCACTAGGTAGTTCTAAACACGTGTGAAACATTATATTTTCCCTTCTCCTAGAAGATAGAATCTGCAAAAGAACCAATGTTCCAAAGCAGGGGTGAGTATAAAACTCAGTAGGTTTTCGCCAATGACTTTCCTACTCATGAAACAACGATATAAATGATAGAAATAATTATAGAATTTTTTTTATTTAAAACAATTTCTCAAAAAGAATTTATAATTTAATATAAACATGTTTTAAAAACCATTCATTACCAAAAGCATACAAGTTCAATTGAAACCAATTTTCCCAGCAAGATATTTTTCTGAAAAAATAACTAAACAATCGTTAACACCATTTCATAATATCCCTTTATCAGAATAACCAAAAATTCCTCAAACCCATGAAACTAACCATGGATACAACGTTATGATAGTTCAATTCTCATGAGAATTACCTTATTGATCTACCAAGTCATCATAAGGTAAGTGTATCTCATGTTACATTCACCCTTTGGTACCGAGCGCACAGTCATATTTCAACCAAGGATCGTGTGTGAAATTCACATGTTCTATTAAAACTTTGGTTCCTAGCACAAGGTCATATTTCAACCAAGCCTCGTATATGAAATATGAACACAAACCACATATTCCCAACAGTCATGCCAAAACAACCCTTTCATTAAAACACATTTTTATTGAAAACCATTTGCTTCAATACCATTTCAAGGACAAACCATTTCAATTTCAAAAAAATTCTATAAAACTCTATTGTTATTAAAAACAATTTATATTGAAAGTATCATTTTCCTCAACAATTTATAAATTCCAAAAAAAATCAATAATTTTAAATTCATGAAACTAAACCCCTTTTGTACAACTATTCACCAAGATCCTGAAATTTCACAAAAACCATAAATCATCCCAAATGGATATTTTTCAATGAATTTCATAATAAATAAACCTATTTGAATCTAAGACTATAAATTCAATCAAGAGTAGTCGAGAGAGAAGCCACCTACTTCGATTTTTTTGATTAAACATTCACAATAGACAAAGAACGCACAAGGAAGCAGGTTGATTCTCCAAGAATGACAATAGTTATATTATCTTAGAAAGATCATGACTCTACATTGAATTATATGGCATCAAAAAATGTAGATCTACCCACTATAGGTTTAGATCTGAGAAATAATGGAGATTAGAGAATTGGGTCTAAGAAGATCTAAGAAAACAAGACTAATCTCGAAAGAATGGTGAGATACCTCCAAAATCTGACTCCAAATCACCAAGGGAAGGCTCTAGGTTGACTACAAATTATGTGGGGAGGGTTATACATCATTATAGGGATATTAATCTAGAAATAGGGGGGTTTTGAATCCAAAAATAAATATATAGAGAGAAAATGAGTAAGCTCCTAGAAAATAGGATCTAAATTAGACCTATGCACAAGGTTTGACCACATGGTTTGGTCCAATCGTGTATGGATTGTACGACCTTCCATTTTGTCCAAACAAACCTTATAAAAACCCTAAACTCTCTCATCCTTCACCTTTACCCTTTTTATGAAAACACATTTTTTATGTAAACATCCCACTTTATGGAAACCACCCACTATATAGAAACACCCAAATTTATGGAAACAACCCTCTTTATGGAAACAACCAAATTTATGGAAACTCCCCACTTTATGGAAACAACCAACATTAGGTAAACACACATCTTTATGGAAACACCCAATTTGATGGAAACTCTCTATTTTATGGAAACACTCTATTTTAGACACACCAAATAAAAAATGTGAGGAAAGGGGGTTATGTACCCGAATCCACGGGTACTAAAATAATGTTTCAACCTATACTTACAGACACCTCCATTTAATGGGTAACAAAAATACTTTTTATGTGTAAGACTAACTACTACCTCACAAAGTGATAACTGTTCATTTTTTACATACCTCTTATCAGGGAGGAGATTATAATGGCCACTTTATTTATATATGTTATATATTATATATATTATTTATTTAGGATTATATAATAATTTTACAGTATATATCTTCACACTTTTCGTTTTTTTTGATATGATAATTTCATTTGAGTAGGTGTGGACTTCCACCCCCTCAATGTGATATGATTCATTCACACACAAAGTTGAATTTATTAAAAAATGATTTAGTGAATATATATGATATAATAAATTTAATTTAATAATTATATATATATATATATTCATATCTACATAAATATGTTCATTCCATTTTTTCTTTCTAAATGAAAAGTAAATGGAAATAGAGTTTATACATACATATAGCCTAATGTCTCTATGAATTGTGTATTCCTTTTCATACTTTTATATTATATGTATAATTATAATAAATATATATTCAAATTATATTATATTAAAATAATTTTTTACATTTTTGAAAACATCATATAATTTTAATGACCAAACATATAAAAAATAAAGAAACAAGCAAAAAACAATAAAGATTTTACCTGAAATGAAAACTTAACATAGAATTGTTACCAACCGAGTAATATAAAGATGTAATAAAACCATATAATGTATTTGATTTAAGAATATGGTACTCTAAAAAATTAATAATAAACTTATATTTATTATACATGTGTTTCGAACAAGTTCCATGAGAGTCATGATACAGGGTAAGGGGACTTCATCTGTCCTTTTATTTCAATGTGATACATTCTTTATTCAAACCAATTACTTTTGTGTGTAATTTATACTAACCATGAATTTAATATATGTTACATTTAATTTAATTTACTGGTATTTAAATACTTGTTTTATGTCATTCGATTCATGAGTTTTATGATTCTATGGTTACAAAATCGGTAATGTAATTTTATATCAGTTTTCCTTCATAGAGACACATGCCATGTTATGAACATATATTTTTTCATTAGGGGTATATATTTCCTTTGTAATGTAATTACTTGACTATATTTCAATTCCTGATATTGTATTCTTCATTTTACTTATTTTAATTACATGGTAAATATGGTTCAATGTTACCCAGTAGTAAGAGTTTATTGAATGAAACTCGTCACTTTTTGAGAGAGTTTATTATTATGATTCATCTAATGAAATATTATCACCTATATCATAATAAATCTCATGAATTATCTTCTTATTTGGTTATTTGTTATATATTCATGTATTTTCAAAAAAATTCCACTCTTTGGTACATAATATAGTAAATATAGTGCTTTTTAAAAAATAGACTTTACCCTCTCTTCGGTAGGATATCCATGTTCATTCAAAACTATGTTTTCTAAAAATTATTAAAAAAATATTCTAGTAATATCTAATTATAAATAAAATTAATTTCTTCCCTTATTAACTTTTCCCAATGTTTTTAAAGGAATCTTATTGTTTCATTCCAACCAATGCATTATTCTATCCTTTTTATCATGCTTAATGATTATTCTTTTTACCTCGTATGACTTTTTTGAATTTTCCATTAATTAATTCATTGAAGAGTTCTTTTAGTGTTTTAAAGGATAATTTTAAATGTAAAATATTTAGAAGAGATTTTGAAAGAAATGGTCTTAATAAGGTTTAAAATATTATTCTATATGCTTTCAAGGAATGTATTTTTCAAAATTATTTAATGACTCATACATAAGTTGGCATAGTATTTTCAAAGAAATGGTTTTCAAATTTTTTCATGCTTCTTTTATATTTTTTGAAAGAATTTTATTTTAAACTGATTTAAGAATATTTGAAATGTTTGGAAAAATTTTCATGCTACTTTTATATGTTTTCAATGAATAGTTATTAAAAAATATTTTCATTCAATATTTATATGGTTGGAACATATTTTCAATGAAATCATTTTCAAAATTCATCTAACCTTCTTTAATAAGATTTCAACGAAAATGGTTTACAAAATGTTTTCAAGCTCTATGTATATATTTTAAAAGAAAATGGTTTCCAAAAATATTATCAAATCATTCATTGTAATCCTCCAGGTTTATTTTCATGAAAATGTGTTTCATATTTTTTATGTCAAAAATAGAATTTTTCCAACAAGAATTGATATTTAATCTAGAAATATTTTTAAAATATATTTAAATGTAATTTTACATATATGATGAGATTTTTTATGTTTATAATTTCTTTATAGAATATGATCCAAACGATAAATTCCAATTTTTTCTCTAAGATTTATATTTATTACTCGAATAAAATTTATAATACTCATTCCACTTTAATGGGTTACATTATTTTGAAACACATTCTTCTCATGGTGGTTTTATGTTATTTAAAGACACTTATTTTCATTGGTTATGCTTTTGTGAAGTGATTATGAAACCTATATCTTTTGATATTTAATGATGTGATGAAATGAAAATGATACCCATTTCATTTCAAGGGTTATGTTTTCATGTTTATAATACATAACTTTCTTTTCGGTTATGATATGATGAATGTTTTATTTTATGGAACATGTATTAATGATGTTATTATTTGATAGGTGAGACCTATATCTCATGATAATGAATTGGTATGTAACAATTATTTTATGATATAAAATTTTATATAAGAGGGTATCCAAATACCAAAAAAAATGGTACAAGGGAGGACATCCCAAGACTAAAACAATACTGTACATGGGAGGACATCCAGATCCCATAACAATACTTTTCAGGGGAGGAAAACCAAATCATGAAGCAAAAGGGTACATATAAGGGAATCCCAAGCCCAAAAAAAGAGGGTATACAAGAGGGAATCACAAGCACAATGAAGGTACACTGGTGATTATCCCAAGCATAACATGTTACTAAGGTCATGGTGGGTAGCCTAGAAATAAGATTTTATATACTTTTGTATTTTTACACAATTAAATGTTGTATTACTATTCTATGATTTCATGGAATTTGTTATTGAATTAATTATGATAAATGTCTTATGAAATACCAAACATTATTCCATGATTCATGTTTATAATCTTTGATATGTAGTGTATGATCTTCTGATGTTATGATCACGTTCTCTCACACCTATTCTCATGTCTATTCTGACAATTCCCCATTGTTTACCCTTACAGATAATATAATATCACCTCTTTTTTGTTTCATTCCAAAGGTTAAAAGGATATTTATATAGTGTGATGCGTCTAAGAAGAGTTCATGTTATGATGAACCATATGGGAGATATTGATGCTCGGTTATGTACCATTGTTTATGTTTCCATGCTTCCCAGGGAATAGACTAATATTGCCTTTGAAAATCTGTTTGTATAATTTTTTATGTATTTTGTAATTTTTATTGAAGGATAATGTATGAAAATTGTTGGTCTCCATAATTTAATATAATTTTATATGGTGATTTTCCCAGTTCCATAAATATTTGTTTCCATAGTCCTAGATCTTCACTACATTATCATCATAAATTAAGTAGTGATCTAGTTGTATCACTATTAATTATTGGAATTTTAATTAATATGTCCTATACATACTCAATATTGATGTGTGTAACACTTTATAGACATGATAGATTTTTCGTTGGAGTACTAGTCAATATAGCACAACTCTGATTCTACTAGGAATAGTAGGGGGATAATGTTTCACGAACATAACATTACATTATTCCAAAAAAAATACTAAAAGTATTACCTATATATATGTTTTAATAAATTACCTATAAACTAAACCTGAAGCTGCTGTTATTGAATTTAAGGAAACCTCTTCTTTTGTCTTTTGTTTTTGCTGATATATTTTTGAATGTCACTGACCATCTCTTTTTTTCATTAACCATCTCTAGGGCCAATCTTTTATATTATCAAAATTTATCGCAACATGTTAGAGTAATAAATTTCATCTTATATATGACTTCATAAGGTACCATATGTATATTAAAATGGAAGATATTATTGTATGTAAACTCAAAATGAGTATGATATTTATCCCATGATCATGTGATGTCAGTAGAGAAAGAACTTCATTTATCCTCACATGAATATATATTCCATTAAAATAGACAATCAGTATAGGGGTGATATCGAATTTTGATGTTATTATCTATGTTATAGTAATGATTAACACATTTATAGAAATTATTGTGTAATCCTCATCTCGATAAAATATAATAAATTTTGGAATTCCAGTTAGACTCACTAATTCCAAAATTTACACCTTTGAGATATTATTGACTGATATTTATTTTTAATATGATCCACTAAAACTGATATGGAATTATTTTTTTAGATTGATTTGGAATTCTTATAACCCAATGCATGATGTAATTTTTTAGTTTACATTTACTCATGGGAAATGATTAATTTAGCACCATGGACATTTTACCATTCAATTTTTTTAATTCCAAAGTAATTAATTTATTTTTACTAATCACATTAATTATATTGTTCCACTAGAAGTGATCTTATATATATTTGTGAAAAAAATTTATACCCAGGTTGATTGAGAATGTTGAGCTATGTGAATTGTCAAATTGATCAATATTTATCATATTCTTCCATGTTAAAAATCCTTTTACATGAATATTACAATTATATCATTTTAAATTTAGAAAATTGAGTATTTATACATTTGGATAACCTCCAACATATTTTGTATCTGCATATCCTAAATCTCACGATTCTTAATCATCATGTAAATCAATGGATGAAAATTCCTTTGATAAATTGAAGACTATGTTCACATTTTTATAATTCCAATCTCAATTCATTTTTAGTCAATTAAAATTTAATATATTAATACAAAGGTAGGTAATGGGAAACTTTTGAATATGGGATGAATTTTTCTTTTCAAAAATATTATGATATTTCTATTGGAGGCAAGTGATTAATGTAGCTTAAATAAAATTATATAAACATAGTAATTTTGATAGTATTTTGATTTAAATTATCTAACTCTACTTTTTGCCCCTCTAAAAGAGAGATAAAGTGAGTGAGTGAGTGAGATATATGTAATAACCACATGATCAAGTATATATTTCTATATATCGGTGTCACATCCATTTAAAACTATATTTTTAAACCTTGGAGTCACATTTAAATATTAATGATTTCTCAGATGGAATCAAAACCGACAAACATATATTTAACATGCATTTTGTTTGGGTCAGAATAATACAACTCATATATTTTATAGGTATTATATAAAAAACATTGTTAAGAAAAGAAAATTAAAAAAAAATTAAAACACTACAAAAACCAGTTTAAAAATTAATTTTTTGAACATCAATGTAGTATGTACTACATTACCCGACGTGTTTCAAATGATGAAATCTTACAGAGTGTCTTTCAGAATCACAAATAAATCAATTAGTACTATTCTTATATTAATAAACAACATTTTTCTTTATAATGGTTCATTTATAAGCTTATATAATGTTTTTATTTTTGTGTATTAATTATAAAACCTACATTCCATAAAACCCCGCATTTCTCTTTTATTGATAATGAATTATTTCTGATTTGTTTTCAGTTTCTATATCTCCATTTAATGAACATTAGAAACATGATTACAGTATATTTATATGATATTTTTTAAAAATAAATGGGATGTAGAAAAGAGGATGATATTTTATTTAATATAGAAATAAACAACCATCATATTAAATACTATACAGCACAAGACATTCCCATATATTTCTTAATTCCAAAATTACATTTTTAAATCAATCTAGTTTTAAAAATTCATGTTCTAAGAACACAACATATATTGTAATACATTTATGGTGATAGTTAATGGACATTAAATATGAAAAATGCATCCAATTATTTTTATATGGGTTAAAAACAATTATTGATCTTTGAAGAAATAATAATACCAGGAGAAAACTTGAAATAAAATTAATGTAATTGAAATAAAAATGTGTATGAAAAACCAAGATTTTTTTTTCTGAAATGTAAAATAAAAATGAGTGTATACTTCCCAAAATATCATTCTAGAAAGATAAATTAATAGTTCTTACATAAACACAGTTCTAACATAGATGAATCTCAACAATAACATATGATCAAGCATGAAAAATTTTCACTAATGGAAGAATACATAAGGATGATCCAAATTTTACAAAATTAACAATCATAGAATATAATTCATAGAATATACACACTTTTCGAAATATATCCTCCAAAAAGACTCACTTAAGATATAGAATTTACTAAATATCAACTAATTTTAGATCACTCAAAGAAGATATATGAATTTCAAAATTTTCAGTAATGGTTGATCACCCATGTAATATCATGACTTTTTCAAATGTTTACTCAGGCCAGATAACTCAAAAATATTACCAAATGTTCAATCATAGAATATTAGCCATGAAGAAGCCTTGTGAATGATCTATAAAAAATAGTAAATATTTATAAATAATAAATTCCATGACATATATATATTTTTATTATATTATATATATATATATATATATATTAACTATATAAATATTAGCTCATTGTAAATGAAAACTGAAACAGTTTTATTCTAAAAAAATTTATTTCCATGAATTATATTCATTTATTTAAAAAAATTTATTAAAAATTATAATTTTTTTATATTAAAAGGTCATATTTCATCAAAAAAAATTCTACTTAATATAATGTTTTTAATTATTTTAATAGTTTTTGTTTTTATATTGAACAGTGAAAATATGTACTTTTATAATATTATCATTTTATGAAATTATTATGATTTAAACAATGATTAATAAGTTTTAAAACATTTATATCTACTTAATTGTTGTTAATGAAGCTGAATAATTCACTTTAACAATTATTTTGAATTTAGGATGCCAATAATTTATATTTTTGTATAGAAGTTTTGTTTTATTAAAATTTTAAATATAGGGTATTGGTTTAAAATTGAATAGTTTTAAGGATCCATAAGGTTTTGGAAATATCAAAAATCTAAAAAAATATTTTATTATTATTAAACAAAAAAATGTTAAAACCATATTATTATATTATTGCAATGTAAAATTGATTTCACACTTAAATTTTATATTTTATTAAATAATCATTTATTCGTTGTAATTATAATAATTTTATTTTTTAACACATGTTAAATTTCTATATCATAAAATTAATTCCATATTTTTAAGAATTATTTGCATATTTCATTTGAATTACCCAATTAATTATTGTAAATAGTCTTGTTTTATCATAGTAAAAATTTATGTTATCACATTCATGGTTAAATAGAATTTAAGATGGCCTTAACTAGGTTATATGGATTAAAAAGTATCCAACCATATTTAAATGTGATTGAATTATATTATTTCTATATAGTTTAATATTATCCTTGAATTTGGGTTTATTTTTTTCCACTTGAAAATTAATAATACATTAAATTAATTCAATATATTTAATAATCATAAATGTGCCCCTCCCATCCGTTATAAAAGGGTAACAACTATATGATCTTCATTCCATATATTTTCAACTTATGTTAAGCGTGGTCTACAAAAATTAATTAACAACCTTCTCATATTTGTATTAGTTTATCCTTTCTAATCAAAATTCATACCCATAAGAAATAATGTTTATACTAAATTTGGCATTCCAATGAAGAGGTATAACTCTTTTGTAAAGACCCGTAAAATTAAAGGGAAATTGTTTCTTAATTTTCTTTGGAATTTTACAAGAGCGCGGTTTCTGACGGCACCTGATTCCGAGGCCCAGGGTGCCCAGAATCAATTCCCGAAGTTTGGCTCGGGTACGTTCAGTGAACGAACGAGCGGGTTTTTCTATCTTTTCAACCGGTACTCGGAATTGAAATCTGAGGACACCAATGAGCTCGCAGCAACGATATTCGCATAAGGAGACCTTTTCTGAGGTTGCGTTTTATGCGGGATGAGTTTTAGTTTTGGGGGAAATTAGAAGAAGTTAAATAAATTGTGGAACACAATTTATTTTGAACTTTGTTGGTTATTTCCTCCCAAATGTATTTAGAGGTGGGACCCACATCCACATAACCTCCCTTGAGAGGATTAAGTGTGGTGGGGCCCACATGAGCCCTAACTCTTCAACTTCCCTTAAACTCCCCAATAACTCCACACTAATTAATTTGACAACTTGTGTTATTAATTAAGATGAGTTACTTAATTTCAAACCTTTGAAATTCAAAGAGGTTAGGATGTGTAAATAAAATAAGTCTTGGACTTATTTTATTTTGGTTAGTTTCTTTTGCAACCTTGAGAGGATTGGGAATCTTTCTTCATCTTCTTCAACCTCGATGAAGAACGCGAAGAACACCGTTCTTCAACGAAGAACTTCTCCGCCGAAGAACACGGTTCTTCCGCAACGCCGTATCCGCGACGCGAAGTTCTTCTTCCATGACATCTCTTCCGCGACGGTTTTCCACGACGAAATCACCGTCAACGACTTCGAATACTCGCTTCGCGACGTCGATGTTCTTTTCCCGCGACGCCCGACCTCCGCGACACTCGTCATCCGTGGGACGTTGACGAACACCGTTCCTAAACCGAGGTAGGGGTTGTTTTCAATTATTATTTTTATTTGTTCGAGAATTCCGACTTGATGATCATCGTGGTTTAAAAAAATTTGTTATCGAATTTGAACTTTGTGGTTTAAAACCAAGTGATAACGAATAACGTGAGGGGGCCGGACCGCACGAACACGTCCAACCCTCCTATTTTTTTTTCTTGTTGGTTCTTTGTGGTTCGGTGCGGGAGAGAAGGTGTTGTCACACCGTGCGGAACCTTGCGACGAGAAAATGCGCGGCGCCGTCGCGCCGCGCCGTGAAATGAAGAACAAGAACCTGACGCCGTCGCGCCGCGTCGGAGATACCCGGAATATACCGCGGCCAGTGCGGGGCCGCGGCGGAGGGGCGTGGTGCCGTCGCACCACGCCGGAAGACAAGGGTCGCGGCCTGTTCTGGGCCGCGGCGAAGCAGGGTGACCGGCGGCCGGCATCGGACCGCCGGTGTCGGTGCAGGAAGGGGGACCAGCCGTCGTCGGTCCCATGGTGCAGGAACCGGCCGGCCATGGCGGGCCGGCCGGACGTGGAGAACCGGGGGAATTAAATTCCCCCAGCTGGCAGCAGCAAGCGGCCCCAAGAAGGGGCCGCGGTTTCGAACGAACCGAGGGGGCAGCGCCCCCCCCCCCCCCCCCCCCCCCCGTGCGCGGGCCGCCAAAACGGCTCAGCCATTTTGGTTGAGCGACCGGCCAGCGCGCCCAGCGCGCGGGTCGCCGGGTCGTCGGGCCGCGCCGCGCCGGGTCGCGCCCAGCCAGGCCGGGCCGTGCCGGGCCAGGCCGACCCTGTCCGGGGCGGTTCGACCCGGTTCGGGCCAACCGGGGGGTCTCGGGCCGGGTCGGTTCGGGCCCGAAACCCCCGTTATCGGACTGTTTGGGTTCAAATGCCCATAACTCGGGCTACAGACCTCCAAACGATGCGCCATCAGTGGGGATGCGATCCTTGGATCAAGACGGTCGTTTCGGTATATCTCACTCAAGGTTTCGGAGTACTTTAAGTTCGGCCGGGTTGGTTCGTACACGAAACCAACCGGGCCCTCTGAGTGGAAACGCTCATATCTTGAGCTACGGATGTCCGATTGACGTGTCGTCGACTTGGTTGGATTCCTCTTAGTGAGAAGGATATTTTGGTATACTCCGCCCAAGGTTTGGACGCTGGTGGAGTACGGTCGGGTTGGTTTTTCCTTAAAAACCAACCGGGCCCCTGGGACGAAAAAAGCCAATAACTCTCAGACCGGGTGTCCGATTGACGCGTCGTCTGTTGCATTGAGTTCCTTTTGACGATACGGAACTTTTGGATACATCAACTCTGGACCATGTGTCAGTTGATGTATCAGCCTCTCGGCTCGTGGAGCGGACCCTCCCGGATGAGCTTGTTGTGTACGGAAACCCTAGAGCCGGTTGAGACTTGACGACTGCTGATCGAACGACAGAGGTGCGGTTGGTTGTAACGGCACAGGGGAGCACTTGGTTGTAGCGGCAGACCCATGACAGAGGTGCGCTTGGTTGTAGCGGCACAGGGGAGCGCTTGGTTGTAGCGGCAGACCCACGATGGAGGAGCGCTTGGTTGTAGTGGCACAGGGGTGCGCTTGGTTGTAGCGGCAGGCCCACATTACCCGATAGGTGAAGCTCTTGGTTGTATCGGTATAACTACTGTACTTGATGGAAAAGGAGTTTCCCAATAGCTTTGGGTTCAAATTCCTGAACGATTCTGTGTAGGTCATTGCGGGGGTCAGTACCTACCGATCCTTTGTGGGTCTGACGGCTTAGATGAATGAGTGGCTAAATCTGATCATCTCTATCGACTTTTGAAGAAGTATACCTGTGTGAGCTGAATCATGTTTGCTTTCCTGTGTGGATTGTGTTGTACCATCCTGTGTGGATTACGTTTTTCTTTCCTGTGTGGATTGTGTTGTACCATCCTGTGTGGATTACGTTTTTATTTCCTGTGTGGAAAACGTATACTTTCCTGTGTGTACTGAGTTGTACTTGGGCTCGGAGGTTGGAGCGTATTGGATTTGTTGACTTAGGTATATGTATGGGCATATACCTAAGCAGTGTCGGTTGTTACTTCGTGATTGTAACTTTCCTTTGTGGTTTATCCTTTGTGGATTTTTGGAGACCTTCGGGGGTCTCGGGGTCCCTACTGAGTAGTTTATACTCACCCCTGCACGGGATATGCCCGCACTACGTTGTGTTGGTTGCAGATGACGGACATCGTTGATCGTGGATGAGGCTTACTGAGCAGGACGTTACCTAGAGGAGGAGCACTGGGCGGGACGTACTCGGAGCGGACGGCGGAACCCGAGGAGCAGTGGAGCTATCTGTACCCACCCTTCAGGTGGGATTTCCAGTGGATAGCTCGGCATAGCGGATTTCACTTTTCAGTAGTTGTTTTCACTTTCAGTTGTACTTTACAGTTGGGCTTGTATTTCCGGCCCCCTTAACTTTCTTCACCTACTGTTGTACAATTTTACTTAGGGTTTACTTCTTCCTCTTGTACTATGTGCTATTTGTTTACTCTTATAAAGGAAATTCCTTCCCTAATATCAGGATTTATGCCTTTGGTGCTAGTCGTCATCCCCTGGCCAATGGAAGGCGGGCTTGGGGTTGTCACGACACGGGCCCCGAGGACGGGTCGTGACAAATTGGTATCAGAGGAGTTTGGTTCTACCGTGAACTCTGATCTTTTCTATGTGAAGCAATAGTGTTAAGCGTATTGAGTGTGGTTATCAGTCCAGGGATTCCAGTGTTGGTGTGGCGGCCGACGTATCCGTACACCAGGACTCTGACTTCTGATTTCCAACTTAATGCACGAAAACATTGATTGAATCTGTGTTCAAGTTTTCTTTTTGATTACTTGTGTCAGCTCACCAGGTATACTGTTCTGACCGTGGCACACCTGTTTCTTTTCAGGATGGCCCCACGATGGCAGCCAGCTAGGGTTCCAAGAGTCGAGTGTGACGACAGCCCACCGAGCGACGAGGCCTCGGTGCAGGGCCCTTTGTCAGCAGTGGCACCGGCGGTAGCTCTACCAGTCGAGCCACCGATACTTCCAGCACCTGTCGCTGACGATGCACGTCGCCTCAGCGCACTGCATGAGTTCTAGCGTCGGCGACCAGCCAGTTTTCGTGGGGAGACGGACCCCCAGGCAGCCGAGGACTGGCTGGAGGCAGTCGTACGAGCTTTCAGGCTAGTGAGGACACAAGCAGACCTCATGGTGATCCTCGCAGCGAGCCTACTACATGCAGCCGCGGGCCGATGGTGGAGCTTGATGCTCCAGGTGCACTACGAGACATCTCTTCTCTAGACGGACTTTGAGAGCATCTTCCACTCCGAGTTCGTCCCAGCCACCCACTATGCGGTGTGCATTCAGGAGCTTCTTCAGCTGCGGCAAGGCAGCTTGACAATGGCCCATTACTCGGCATGATTTACTGATCTCTCGCGCTACTCCATAGATATGGTACGAGACCCGTTCTTCCGGGATCAGACCTTCTAGTAGGGACTGAGGCACGAGATCAGGGCTTCGATGATCTCCCTCAACATTCCGACACAGGCAGAGGTGTTGGAGAGAGCCCTTCTAGTGGAGAGTTTTCTCGCCGAGCAGGCTCCAGTGACAGGGCCCTCCGCATGAAAGCCCATAGCAGGGTCTTCCACAGCGGGCAGTAGATATATGAAGCAGGGGACCAAGAATACTAGACCTACAGGTGGTGGACATCATGACTCTGGATCGTTTGTACGAGGCACTCTGGGTGGACAACGACTTGCCATGAGGGGGCAGTGTTACTCCTGCGACGGTATTGGTCACATGGCTCGTGACTGTCCGACCCGCCATACGGATGACCAACAGATGAACGAAGGACCCCCCAGGCAGAGGCAGAGGATTGATCAGGGCGGGCCGCAGGGTGCAGGCGGATGAGGCAGAAGAGCTGGCCAAGTAGCAGATGGTGGGCGACACTTTGAGGTGTTGCCACCACCACCACCAGGAGGTCCGCCCCGACCGCAGGGAGCTGGTAGACATGCGAGAGCTCAGCTTCAGGCAGCTGAGGCCTTCGATCATGGAGCTTTGGGAGCAGATGGACTGGAGCGGAACTAGTGGGTACGTCTTTTGTACTTCTAGTTCCTTGTTGCTATTGTGTAGAGTCTTTGTATTATGAGCTGAAATAATAAAAGACGCATACCTTTGTGATGTTTTCATTCCTGTCCTCTTTTGTGTTGTTACTAAGAGGTTCATGTTTTGACAGTTGACTTGACCCTCACTTGTGAGACATCTACTGGAGGAGACCCAGTTATCACAAACTGATGCCGACAGTGTGACTCAACCCTTGGAGTTGAGAGAAACGGTTAGATCTCTTGGTAGTAGCGTCGAGGCCTTATGACGTCATCCTTGGTATGGATTAGTATCATCCATGTCAGGATTGAATGTATTAGGAAAAGAACATGGTTCATCCAAGGGATGACACCAGATTTCTCTTATCGGAAAAGAAGAAATCATAGCAGCTCTTGTGGGACCAGAGGTGGTTCAGGCCACGATAGAGAAGGTCCAGGTCATCCTAGAGCGGATGAGGACAGCTCAAAGCCAGCAGAAGTCATACGCTGATAGGAGGCGGAGGCCACTAGAGTTCGAGGATGGTGACCAAGTCTTCTTGCGTGTCTCACCTCGACGTGGTTTACGGAGATTTGGCCAAGGCGGCAAGTTATCTCCGTGCTTAATCGGACCCTTCCAGGTCCTCAGCGGGATTAGAGAGATGACTTATCGCCTGGCTCTACCACCTCAGCTGCACCGGGTGCACGACGTCTTCCACGTATCTCAGCTGAGGAGATACGTGCACGACCCGACGCACATCATTGACCATGGGGAGCTTGACGTTGACGATGGGGAGACTTTTACGGAGGTCCCGGTGGAGATCGAGGATCGACAGGAGCGGGTCCTACGTGGACGGTCGATTCCTCTAGTGCGCATCAGATGGCAGCACGGGAACCTCCAGGAGAGCACTTGGGAGTGGGAGTCTCAGATGCGTGCTCAGTACCCTCATTTGTTTCCCTAGTTTTGATGTATCTTTATGAGGACGTAAAGACCTGAGGTGGGAGTAATGTAAAGACCCGTAAAATTAAAGGGAAATTTTTTCTTAATTTTCTTTGGAATTTTACAAGAGCGTGGTTTTTGACGGCACCTGATTCTGAGGCCCGGTGTGCCCGGAATCAATTTATGAAGATTGGATCGGGTACGTTCAGTGAACGAACGAGCGGGATTTTCTAACTTTTGAACCGGTGCTCG
Source organism: Viscum album (assembly GCA_963277665.1). Taxonomy (NCBI): domain Eukaryota; kingdom Viridiplantae; phylum Streptophyta; class Magnoliopsida; order Santalales; family Viscaceae; genus Viscum; species Viscum album. Next base: position 709,736,012 of record OY728120.1, read on the forward strand.
GAATTGAAATCTGAGGACAACAATGAGGTCACAGCATCGATATTCGCATAAGGAGACCTTTTCCGAGGTTGCGTTTTATGCGGGTTGAGTTTTAGTTTTGGGGGAAATTAGAAGAGGTTAAATAAATTGTGGAACATAATTTCTTTTTATCTTTGTTGGTTATTTCCTCCCAAAGGGAGTTAGAGGTGGGACCCACATCCACATAACCTCCCATGAGAGGATTAAGTGTGGTGGGGCCCACACAATCCCTAACTCTTCAACTTCCCTTAAACTCCCCAATAACTCCACTCTAACTAATTTGACAACTTGTGTTATTAATTAAGATGAGTTACTTAATTTCAAACCTTTGAAATTCAAAGAGGTTAGGATATGTAAATAAAATAAGGCTTGGACTTATTTTATTTTGGTTAGTTTCTTTTGCAAACTTGAGAGGATTGGAAAGCTTTCTTCGTCTTCTTCAACCTTGACGTAGAAGGCGAAGAACACCGTTCTTCAACGAAGAACTTCTCCACCGAAGAACACGGTTCTTCCGCGACGCCGTATCGGCGACGCGACGTTCTTCTTCCGCGACATCTCTTCCGCGACGGTTTTTCGTGACGAAATCGCCGTAAAGGACTTCGAATCCTCACTTCGTGACGTCGACGTTCTTTTCCCGCGACGCCCGACCTCCGTGACGCTCGTCTTCCGCGGGACGTTGATGAACATCGTTCCTAAACCAAGGTAGGGGTTGTTTTCAATTATTTTTTTTATTTGTTCGAGAATTCCGACTTGACGATCATCTTGGTTTAAAACCATTTGTTATCGAATTTGAACATTGTGGTTTAAAACCAAGTGATAATGAATAACGTGAGGGGGCCAGACCGCACGAACACGGCCGACCCTCCTCTTTTTTTTCTTTTTGGTTCTTTGTGGTTCGGTGCGGGAGACAAGGTTCCGTCGCACCTTGCGGAACCTTGCGACGAGAAATTGTGCGGCGCCGTCGCGCCGCGCCATGAAATGAAGAACAAGAACGCGATGCCGTCGCACCGCGTCGAAGATACCCGAAAAATACCACGGCCAGTGCGGGGCCGCGGCGAAGGGGCGCGGTGCCGTCGCACCATGCCGGACGGCAAGGGCTGCGGCCGGCTCCGGGCCGTGGCAGAGCAGGGTGACCGGCGGCCGGCATCGGGCCGCCGGCGTCGGTGCAGGAAGGGGGACCGGCCGGCCATGGCGGGCTGGCTGGATGTGGAGAACCGGAGGAATTAAATTCCCCCAGCTGGCAGCAGCAAGCGGCCCCATGAAGGGGTCGCGGTTTCGAACGAACCGAGGGGGCAGTGCCCCCCCGTGCGCGGGCCGCCAAAACGGCTCAGCCGTTTTGGCTGAGCGACTGGGCGGCGCACCCAACATGCGGGTCGCCGGGTCGCTGGGCCGCCGGGCCACGCCGGGCTAGGCCGACCCTGTCCGGGGCGGGTCGACCCGGTTAGGGCCAACCGGGTGGTCTCGGGTCGGGTCGGTCTGGGCCTGAAACCCCCGTTATGAGACTGTTTGGGTTCAAATGCCCATAACTCGGGCTACAGACCTCCAAACGACGCGCCGTCAGCGGCGATGCGATCCTTGGATCGAGACGGTCCTTTCGGTATATCGCACTCAAGGTTTCGGAATACTTTGTGTTCAGTCGGGTTGGTTCGTACACGAATCCAACCGGGCCCTCGGAGAGGAAACACTCATATCTTGAGCTACGGACGTCCGATTGATGTGTCGTCGACTTGGTTGGATTCCCCTTAGTGAGAAGGATATTTTGGCATACTCCTCCCGAGGTTTGGATGCTGGTGGTGTACGGTCGGGTTGGTTTTGCCTTAAAAACCAACCGGTCCCCTGGGACGTAAAAAGCCAATAACTCTCAGACCGAGCATCATATTGACGCGTCGTCTGTTCCGTTGAGTTCCTTTTGACGATACGGAACTTTTGGATACATCAACTCTGGACCATGTGTCATTTTATGTATCAGCCTCTCGGATCGTGGAGCGGACCCTCCCGGACGAGCTTGCTGTGTATGGAAACTCTAGAGCCGGTTGAGACATGACGACTACTGATCGAACGACAGAGGTGCGCTTGGTTGTAGCGGCAGAGGGGAGCGCTTGGTTGTACTGGAAGACCTACGACAGAGGTGCGCTTGGTTGTAGCGCACAGGGGAGCGCTTGGTTGTTGCGGCAGACCCACGACAGAGGTGCGCTTGGTTGTAGCGGCACAGGGGAGCGCTTGGTTGTAGCGGCAGACCCACGACGGAGGAGCGCTTGGTTGTAGCGGCACAGGGGTGCGCTTGGTTGTAGCGGCAGGTCCACATTACCCGATAGGTGAAGCGCTTGGTTGTAGCGATATAACTACTGTACTTAATGGAAAAGGAGTTTCCCAATATCTTTGGGTTCAACTTCCTGAACGATTCTATGTAGGTCATTGCGGGGGTTAGTACCTACCGATCCTTTGTGGGTCCGACGGCTTAGATGAATCAGTGGCTACATCTGATCATCTCTATTGACTTTTGAAGAAGTATACCTGTGTGAGATGAATCCTATTTGCTTTCCTGTGTGGATTGTGTTGTACCATCCTTTGTGGATTACGTTTTGCTTTCCTGTGTGGATTGTGTTGTACCATCCTGTGTGGATTACGTTTTTCTTTCCTGTGTGGAATACGTATACTTTCCTGTGTGGACTGAGTTGTACTTGGGCTCGGAGGTTGGAGCGTATTGGATTTGTTGACTTAGGTATATGTATGGGCATATACCTAAGCAGTGTCGGTTGTTACTTCGTGATTGTAACTTTACTTTGTGGTTTATCCTTTGTGGATTTTGGGAGACCTTAGGGGGTCTCAGGGTCCCTACTGAGTAGCTTATACTCACCCATACACAGGCTATGCCTACACTACGTTGTGTTGGTTGCAGACAACGGACAGCGTTGATCGTGGATGAGGCTTGCTGAGCAAGACGGTACCTGGAGGAGGACCACTGGGCGGGACGTACTCAGAGTGGACGGCGGAACCCGAGGAGCAGTGGGGCTATCTGTACCCACCCTTGCGGTGGGATTTCCAGTGGACAGCTCGGCGTAGCGGCTTTTACTTTTCAGTATCTATTTTCCCTTTCGGTTGTACTTTACAATTGGGCTTGTATTTCCGGCCCCCTTTACTTTCTGCACCTACTGTTGTACAGTTTTAATTAGTGTTTAGTTCATCCTCTTGTACTCTGTGGTGTTTTTTTACTCTTATAAAGGCAATTCCTTCCCTGATATCGGGATTTACGCCTTTGGTGATAGTCGCCAGCCCCTGGCCTATGGATGGCGGGCTTGGGGTAGTCACGGCACGGGCCCCGAGGACGGGTCGTGACATCTTTACTAAACCTACTCAATTTATTTCTTCTTATACCTACATAAAATATTGACAAATCATAATAATATAAATATATTAGTTTTTCATTTATAGTAAAAAAATATTCTAATTGAAAAAACACATATTAATCGCATTTTACATTCAATGGGGAATGAAAACATTGTTTGTTCATATGTGTGGACTACCCCACCCATGATGCGATTAATTTTATTTCACCTACCCACCTCTAGTATAAGATTAAAATAGTAGATAGAATAGATATATATATATATGATATGATATTAATGAAATAAATATCATTCAAGGAATATAATACACCGTAATTTCTCATACCCTTCTATTCATTAGAAATATTACTACATCGCATGTGCATACTTGTGGTTTAACACCTCTATGATGTGATGATATTCAAATTTAAATTTGCTCATTAATGGATAAATCTAAAATAGTACGTAATATATAAATATTGTAATTAATTTATCATTAATATAATTCAAATTATGGAATTGTGAACACTTTGACCATGTCCTACCTTCTGATGTTTTTTTGGGATTATGAACTAAACGTCTATAAAACATCAGAAATGAACATAATAATTTTACTTCAATATATTTCATGTAAATTAATGAAATGAAATGGACAATAAAAATGGAATACACTTAAAAACATTATCAATTGAGTATATTATTATGGTATGATCATTATATAATGGAGAAAGTCTGTTCCCATTGGGTTAGACTCTATGTGAAGGGTTTTAATTAAAATAATTTTTTAAATGATTTGTTGTTTGATTTTATTTTTAATCTATAAATATTCATAAAAATAAACTCTACATGATATTATTATACATAAAATAAATTTCATGGTCAATTAGAACCCTTTTTACTTTTAATTGAGGTTTAAAAAGGGGGGGTTTAAATTCTATTTTTTATTTTTTATATTTATACAGAAGTGTGAAATTAATATTTTGAGATGTATATATAATGAGTGGAACTTTACTTCTGAAAGAACATCATTCTATAAATGTTTTATAATATAATGTTTCCTTTTTTTACAATATAAAATCAAATTTCCCATGGTTCTATAATTTATTTTAAATAAATTACAAATAAAATATAATTTCTTCTTAATTTTAAGTAAATACTGAATTCACTTATATATATATTTTAATAAGAAAAATTAATTAGATATTATAATGTAAATGGATAGTTATATGTGTCTTATATATGTTATATTGGATAGAAATTTTCATGTTGATAGATTAGATGTATATGGATCTCTAAATAATTATTTAATAATTATGTTCTCAATGGAAATATGTTATAATTAAATAATTAGTTTATTACTTTAGTAAGAGTTCTTCTATGAGTGACTATAAGAGTTATACGATGATTATGTCCAAAGTTATCTACATGAGTTTGAATTAAAATTATTTTTAATTGAATTACTTTCATGTAATAATTTAAGATAATGAACTTATATTTACAGGATTGTTTATTCCCTTTTTAATGGTGAAAATAATGTTTTTCAAGAAAAATATAACAAGAGTAAAAATGTTTTAGAAAAACCCCTCATAATTAATGTTTTAACATTTTTATTTATTTTGTGAGGTTATTTTTTCCAATATTTTTTGAAACCAATATTATTTCAAGAGTATAAATAAATGTATTTGATAAAGAATCTTTTACGTTGTAATGGGTAAATATTATTCTGTTATTACATGGTTTTTAAATTATAGGAATGTGTTTCATTATTTTCTATTCCTTACTTTTTTTTTATTATAATCCCATGTATTTAATTTTTTCACATGGCCTATATTTGATTATTAAAAATATAATTGTATAACTTTGCAAAAATTTTATTGAGCAGAAAATAAATAAAAACGTTAATAATGAAATAGGAGTTCAATTTATCTCTCAATTTATTTCAAAAAATAGATAATGAGTGTAAGTGTCCAATTTTTACTATAAGGGTTTTATATGTATGTTTTTTCCCTAAATCAATATATTTTTAAATAGGGTGGATCCTTGAAATAAATGATTGTTAAACCCTTTTCAAAAAACATTTCATTATGGGTTACTTATACTATGCGTTGTTAAGTTGGTGTGAATGGAATGGTTTATATAACATTATAAGTTAAGATATTATTAATAAAATAAATTTATTGGAAACTAAAATATGTATTATATTATCAAGAGATAAAATTGATAGTTTCCATTTCAGTTAATTAAATCTATTCATAATTAAAAATTTGATTCGTTAGATGAATCACGGTGAATTATGGTGAAAAGAATCAAGAGGATAATGTTTTACTATTTAAACATCCAAAAAAAGGTTATAATATGAACATAAAATTTTGTATCTATTTTAAGTTGGTTGATTGAAGTTATTAATAGTGGCACCCATTTTAGAAGGTGATATAAATTACTACAGTAGATCATGTCTATATTAGATAATTTTATATAACCAATCCTCATGGATTTTAGGGAATTATCAAATATTATGGTAAACTAATGGTGGATCCATCCTCTAGAAAACTTATTTGATGATTTGGGTTATTTTGAACATTAAAATAATATTCATTCAATTGATTATTTTGAAATTGGGTTTGATATGGTGTGATATGTGATTAAGAATGCCAAGGAGAAGGAGTATTGTTATACCATGGAGTGGTAAATATTTATAGATATTTATAATGAGAATTATTTTTTTATGATTTGTTTACATGGCATGAAATTAATATTTATACATTCAATGGAATATTATGGGGAATATATTTCCATTTATAAAGAATAATTTACTAATTGGATTTCAATATAAAAAATTTCACACTATACCATGATATAAAAATTTATTTTTTTCCTATGTATTGAAACTATGTTTTCTAATATCCTTGGGCTCTCATTAATTTAAATTATTTCAGAATGTTTTAAGAATTGATTTTAACATGTAGATGGTGTTTTTTGTTCTACAACAATGCATAATAAAATTGATCGGGGTGGGATGAAATGGGAAATCATCGATTGAAGAAATTGGCTAAAATAAGTACAAATGATTTCACTTTTTATAATTGGGATGTTAAGAATCATGGTTATTGTATTATAAAATCAATATAGGGTTATTGATGTTGTATTACATGATATTTTTATAAATATTTAAATGAAATCAATATATGTAACTGTAAGACCATATATGAAAAGTAGGAAGTAAAAATTCTTAAATGAAAAGTGAGGGCCATTATTCTAATTCATGTCAAAAGAAAAGCATGAATGTTGATAATCATCATGACTATAAGAATATGTGTGTATAAAATTAAACCATTGATACCTTATAAAATATAGGAAAATAAAATAATGTGATTGTATGTATATTACATGTCTACCTAGGTCCTGCCAAAGTCTTGTTTTATTTTATGTTAAAATAATATTTTATTTTTTAGGAATTCACTACAGAAATGATAATATTACCACATGAATTGAATACATATTTTTTAGTTTAAAATCCTATTGAAAGTTGTAATGAAACAAGTATTAATAAAAAAATTTATATGATTATATATGGAGTAATTTTTTGACTAATTTTTTTCATCCCATACTTGAGTTATATATTTTTTTGTGTATGTATAAGATTTTTGTTTATATTTATATGTTAGATTATAGATATTTGGAATTTAAATCAAATTTATAGAGTACTTTTGAATATGTATAATTGAATGTGTTGATATTTATGATAACATACCAAGAATATATGAAATTTATTTTATTTTCAAATGAGAGTTATGTTGATCATATTATTTAAATGAGTTAAGTTGTTTATATTATAGATATACTAGTAGTAAATGAAAATATGTATGTATTTTAAAATGATTTTCATGGGGTTATTCATAATTGTGAGATTGAATTTATTATTGACTATGTGTCTGATTCTAAACTACTTTAAAACCCCCATTATTTAACAGATCCATTAGTTTTATGATAATTGATAAATAAATTACAATAGTTTCTTGAAAAGGATTTCATTGGTCATAAAACAACAACATGGGGTTCCCCTATTTTTTTATTAAAAATAATGATGGATCAATAAGGATTTTTATTGATTTCTGAGTACATGATATCATTATTACTAATAATGTGTATTCATATCCTCATATAGGTAAAATGTTTTATTGGAATTAAGGAGAAAAATATTATTCATATAATGAACATTGATTTAAATATCATCATTTGATAGTGAAAAAGGAGGAAATTTTTAATATTTTATTTCTTACATGGTATCGACATTATGATTTTTCGGTTCTACCATTCATGATAAATAATTAAAATTTTGTATTCAATTGTCTTATAAATAGATATATATATGGGATTATTTTGATAATTTTTTGTTTTTTTTCTAATGAAATTATAGTTCATTTTAAAAGGTTTCAGAAACACAAATGACATCTAAAATCTATGATTCACACATTTAAAGATAAAATGATACTATGAAAATTAAAAAATATATATATTTTGGATTCAAAAAAATTCAATACTAGGAAATAAATTCTCAATTTATGGATTAATTTATTATCCTGGTAAAGGTAATTTAGTCGAAGAGGCCCGAAGAGCTACAAATGAAATAGATACTTGATGTTTTCTTAGATTATATGGTTATTACTAAAGGTTCTTTAAGAATATTACTCGATTATCTAGCCCTATACCATTATTAAAGATATAATGATTTAAATTTATTTGTATATTGAAATGTAGAGGATATTTTTAGCAACTACAAAAAATATAAATGTTAATTCATTTGTATTGGAAATAACATCAAGAAGTGTTATATTTTTTCTATAGTTATTCTTCACTGGAGGGAAATTGTGGTTTCTTGATGAAATGTGGTCATGTAATTGTATATTATTATTTCAAATTGATAATCAATTAATAGAATTACCACAAAAATAATCATTCATTTCTAACAGTAAATTTTTCTTAATAATCCATGATGTATAATTTACAGTGTATAATTTTAAATATATACTAATGATAAAATTTTAAAGTTTATATACACTAAAAATGTTGGACATGAGGTAGGGAAGAAGAATATAATTGATATGGGATTATGATATCACAATTAAAAATTATTCATGTCTTCAAAAAAGGATGGTTATTCCTGGAGTTAATGATATAATAAATCGTTAGCAGTGCTAAATTTGAATCTATGTCTTATTAAAATAGACTTAACAAATTTTGAATTATAAATTGTTCATGCATGAACATCATCACTTTTGCTTCAAGGGTTGGTGAAATCATTTTAGTTATATAGATTTATGAATTATCATAATAAATATCAATATTTTCAAGAATTATTATGTTAATTATGATATGTAAATAACACAAAGCTATCATGCGTTGTTGAAGAGGATAATTTTTTCCTATAACTATTTTAGTATTAATATTAACCAAAACCATATCTATATAGTAGTGATCTAATTGAGATATCATGATTGAAATAAATTTAAGTTGTTTAATATTTCATAGATCAAAAAATATTGAAATAAATCATTAGTAAACAAAATCTGAGAGGAAAGTGATCAGGTTAATGTTTTATTCCCATATATAATTATACCATTGCCTTTTTAAAATAAATATATTTCCCTTATAAATTGATTTAATGATATGTTTCATTGTTAATTACCATTTTCATCAATTTTTATGTTTTATAATGATGATATTAGTCATAAAAATTTATTTTCATAAGTTATACTCTCTTTTATTTTTTGAAATCCTAAATGAATCACCCATAAATTACATAGGCATTAACCAATTGGGTATTTTTATTATAAAGTTATCATGTTTGATCACTACCTCTACATCACATATTTTTTAATCATAAAACACTCACTACTATGCTCTATAATAATAAATTGATATTATCTATAACCAATTATATAGTGATGATAATTAAATAATCTAGGAAATAATTAAGATTCAGAATTAATTTAAATTATAATAGATTTAAAACAATAATTCATATAATGAGAACTGAAAACCATTCAAAATGAAAACATATAAATTTATTTGAACTATATTCCAATAATAAAGTCTTAAAAACATGTAACTAACCATTCCCCAATAAATAAAAAATTATAACCCTCTTTTATAGAATAAAAAATAGATTTTAGTAGGGTAAAAGTCATATTAATGAAAAATTAAATAGAAATAATACTATGGAAATACAGGGATGCATGAAAAGTCCACTAAATACCTATTGTCACTCAGTGTGTTATTACCTTTTATATAGTATCATGGGCTCCCGTTTTATTAGAATTAGTATCCTTCAATCTAGTTATTAAATTTTGATAAATCGTCTCTTAAAATATATATATTTATCATTTATAATTTTCCAATATATTCTCCTATTAATCCAGGAAATAATTTTTTTTTTGAAATTCATTTGAAAATGGGAAGGTATGAAAAATTGACTTCCCATATCAACACATCAACACTCACCGGTCATATCAAGGTTAAAAACTACCTTCTTGCATCTATTAAATTAAATTAAATTTTCTCATAGCTTCATGCATAATGGTGACATTTCATGTATTTTTTGAGAACTCTTAATGACCATTTTGAGATTTATTGATTGAATTTTAGTATTTTTTCTAAAATCATATATTCTTGTAGCCAATTTATCTATGTTAAAGATAACATATAAATTTATATAACATAAGAAATCTATATAGACGATTTGTGATGTAACCATTTTTTTCTTGGAAATCTTGGTATCCGATATGAAATGTAGTTGTTTCATTATTCTATTTTAAAATCCTAGCCCACATGTGTAGAATGGGATTTAATATGTCATAACATGGTAATCACAACCCATTATCTTCCCCATTACATCTTCAATATCCATCTATATACCATGGTGTTAAATTCTATTTGTAGAGGAAATCCATTATGGTTATAGGTAAAATGCTATTATTTTAGATCGAACTCTGGATCTAACATCATCAAACATATTGATCTCCTATGGTTTTGACATCCCTTAAAAACATATGATAGTTATTTCATACCATTATATAGATTTTATAAACATTGGGTTACCCTAACATGACATTTTTCATAACCATACATAACATTATCAATCCAAGCCTTTTCATTACACAACTTATACATACCATTACATAGTGGTTAAAATCATGAGATGACTTTATGCATTATATGATTTACTTTGAAATAGTTCATAAAGTTGTTTTATGCATCCTTTAAAAATATGATGTTACCTTTATACAACATAATATTTACATATATGTGGTCTTTGAAATGGAATACATACACTTATGTAGTGGTCAAAGAAGAGTGTTGACATTAAATTTCCTTTAAAACTCAATGCTACCCTTACATGGAACATGAGATACTTGTACTGAGCTACGAATAATTATTTATCTCACTTATGAAAATGTAACTCTAAATTTACTAAGTGATTTATTTTCATAGTTACATTTATGAACCACCTTAAAACACTTATGAGTAATGGTAAATATAATTTAACCCTTATATAGAACATAGGCCATATGTAAGGGTTTAAATTATCATTGATTTTTTTTCAAAAAATTAAACATATTATTTTCACTTTCTCTGTTGCAAATAATTATTTAATTCAAAATAACCAACATTTAAATAATAAAATAATTGTATGGTGATAATGATTAAAAAATTAAAATTTATGATAAATATGATACCATTTTTTTTGAAGAACCATTACATCAAATACCAAGAGAATTTAACTATGCATACCCTCACTAATTAAACATCAATAATAAACAAAATAGGGAAAAAATTTCTACAAATAATTAGATTTCCATGTAGTTTGAAAAATTCTTTTTCAATATTCTTGTAAACATTCATTTTCCACATAAAATACCATCTCAACTTAATACCATTAAATAAATAAATAAAACCATTTATTTTACTTCTTCTAACCTAAAAATTATATATCCCTTTCATCCATCCATTCATAATTTATAATTAATAATTATTAAAAATTTCAATTCTTGATCTATCTAGCTCTTATGTAATTAATCTCATAAATCATGATAAAAAATTAAAGTATAGTTAGTCTCTTACAGAAATTAGATGATCCATTTCCACAGGCTTTCAAAGGATCTACCTTCAATACTTTATAAAGATAAATATCAAATAAATTATTATGTTATTATCAATAAAGGTTTTTAGGACTCAAATTTTTAATAATTATATAGGTTTATGTGAAAAATAGTAGGTTCAATGACATGGTGATTCTATAAATCATATTTCATTATATCAAAATGAATATGTAATAAAAATCACCCCTTTAAAAAATTTCAAGATCATTTTACCATGATCAAGGAAAATATCATGAATAATGAATCATAAAGAATGATTTATACCTCATATAATTTTTTTTAAAAATTTTTTATTTTCAATTATTTATAAATATAATATTTTCATTTTTCATTTTTCAAATGATATTATTGAATCAAATCTCACATCCACCACTAAACCTGATATGATAAATTCATCGGACCGGTATTGGTGATTCTTAATTAACCCCAGTCAAACCCAATTATATTTGTTTTTTTTTGTTTTTTGTTATATTTCATTTTTTCAATAATGGAAATAATAATAGTGTAGTGAATAATGCACAATCCATTATACATACAAAAATTAGGGATCCACATTTATTTCATACATTATAGTGTATTCTTTCTTCAATGAAATACCTCCCAACCAAACATAAACTTTAAAATATCATGATATTTAAATTGAATCATGTAGTAACGAATATAATTAGATTTTACTGTGGTTCATTGTTAACCAAGTCATCCTTTGATTCTATGGTTTGAATAAGGATTAATGTATGTATTTGTGTAAAGGATATGTTATAAATCCATAAAAACTCTATAATGATATTAAATTTATCTTTTCATAGTCATATCATAGACATGTTCATGTGTAACATCAAGTTGTTGAAATTCCCCAACACCACTCTGTAAATATGATCAAGATACAAATACAAAATGATAGGTATAAAAATAAAATCAGGAATGGGGCATATGAAATCAGAAATTTACACATGGAATTGATAATGTAACACCCCGAGATTTTATGAAAAATATTATTTTTATTTCATTAATTTCTTGTGTTGTATTCTACACCAAGATTACCTTGCGCTATACACAACACCGTATTAGCTTGTAGTATACGCAACACTATTCTTGGATCGTGTTACACACAATTTTGATAATAGTTATTCTACGCAACATTGAGTATATATATATATATTCAATGTATAAATGAAATATGGTTGGATTATGTTATAAGAAACAACTAAGGATTCTTTCACAACACGCAACCCTGACTTGGCTTGCATTACACGCAATCGTGACCTTCCTCGATAGCGTGTGTTGTACGCAATACCGGGTTTTAATAAACAATGATATATTATTATAAACTTGTCATGAACTAGCCGTTATGAATAGTATTAACAAAATTTTGAATTTTATAACATTATTATTCATCTTACACATTTTCTAGAACATGGTATAAGAACAAAATAAATTTTTCGGATAAAATAAGTATTTTTCAAAAAATGCAGTTTTGCCGCCTTTTGATGGCACACCCACTTTAAATCTAGTTTTTGACATGTTTATATGTTAAATTTGACAAAATAAAATTCTTCTTTTGAATCAGGATATAAAAATTTACATTCGATAAAGTTTTGATATTTTTCCGATAACTTTCATATTTTAATGAATAGTAAAAACACGCTATATTTTAATTAAAAACAACTTTTTTCATCGTAATATATTATGTGGTTAAATTATAATATTGAATGGATTTAAAGTATAAATAGAATATATTTTTACCATTCAATATTATGAATGACATTAGCATTGATTTTACCTTTTATTCGTAGGTTAAATCAATTCAATCTTTTGCAATGTTTTAAACAAAAACCCGTTTTTATTCGACAACGAGATTAATTTTAATTTAATTTCTGCAACTTCTGTGTATTGAATTTTAAAAAATGGATTCCATATTTGGAATCAGTGGGTCCAAATTATGTTAATATGCTACTTTTTATTTTTGGGAATTATGAATAGTAACTACGATAAATTTTATTTACCATAGTTAAAGGTAAATCCGGTAATTAAAGGTAAATATAATATTATAAAATTACCCTAACATATGCCAAGATTATATTTGACGACTAAAAGTAAACTCATATCAACTAAGGGTAGGATTAGATTCATTTAATTAAATTTTGTCAATGAAAATAATTAAATTATTATTAAAACCAAAGAATGTGACAACATGTCACTTTCTTAAATCTTATAAGTATAATAATTTTAATCTAGTGATAAACTTCATGAAACTTCGAACATGAATAGTCTACAAAAATCTAATACAATTATCTACATCATAGGAATTTATTTAGAATTTTTAGGGATTAAATAATTTTCATTTATTATGACACAAAGATGATGCAGTAATTGTCTTATTAATGAAATATTGACATAATTGATGTTATAAATGCCCAAATAAATGTAATTTGAGACTTTTTATGACTTAAACTAATTTTATAGGTTAATATGACATGTTATTGTTGATTTAAGTAACTTGTTTCGACCATATCATTCTGTTATGAATTTCATAAAAATCATGTACCTTATAGTGTCAAAATTGACATAAATTAGTTTTTAAAATAAATATTATATTATTAATTGTTATTTTATTCCTAAAAATCTAAGGTTCGGCCAAATGACTTAGATAAGATTATATATGTTAATAATAAACAACTTGGGGTTCGTTTGGCTTGATATAGTAAGTTTATTAACCATATAGTGTAAGAAAACAAAAAGACACGGTAAAAGTTAAATTATTTATCTTAGAGTTAAATCTAATTGATAAGGTTAAAATAATAACCTAAACTTGTCTAAATCCTATTGGATGAGAGGATTTTGACCCATCCCCACTTTAGATTCTAAATAAGACCCTTTGGAACCATTATAAACCGAATTTGACTTAATATAAAATAATATTTTGAGATTTTCCTAAGGTGCCCCTCTCCTCCCTTATAAAAGGGCACCTCCTCCCTCTCCTCCTCACACCAATTTGAGCATTCATGCTCGGCCAACCCCTGAAAAAATCTCTTCTCCACTTCCCTAGTATCATCCTAGAGGTCCTGGTATTCTTCAAAGACCATACTTAGTTCTTTAAGTGGAGGTTAAGAAAAGGCGCGTCAAAAAGAGGTAATATCCATTACCGATCTTTTTCAATTTCCTTCTTCTTCAACATCTTCTTATTTAGTTGTTTCATGATAAAGTAATAAAATCAGTATTTATTATATACTGATATGTTATTATAAATATGAAACAACTCTAATTAACCTTCTATCCATCCTACGGAAAAAGGAAATCACCGCGCGTGCGTACGTACGGAATACCGTCTCCACGCCATGGTGTAATCTATTTTCCGCCACCACCTTAATTGGATGGGTCTAATGGTGTAATGAGTAACTATATATGATTATTATAGAGTGATATTGATACTGAAATAGTATACATACACTTCAACACAATTCCACGACCATGGGAACGATATCATCACTCGTGCGTACGTACGGACTACCGTCTCCACCACGCGATGAGATTCATTCTCCATGTTAACCATTTAAGAATGATTATAAAGTATATATAAATAATAATGAAATATATGAAATTATAAAGCTACTGGATTTATTTATATATGTATGTCATCTACTTACTTCCATTCAAGACAATAAGGAAAGGAAAACAGCGTTCATGCGTACGTACGGACTACCGTCTCCATGAACGGTGTGTTTCATTTCATTTATATATTTATTATATATATATATACTGAATATATATGATATATAAATCATGTTTTATATTATGGAAGAAAGTAAATTATGATATAAGTAATAATAATTTCAAGAACAACAAGTCCAAACACCTACGATAAATGAAACGATTTTACCCAAAACGCTTCTTTAACATGGAATTTACAAAAGAACGGGTAATATAAAGTCATAAGTGAACCATATATGATATAATAATAATGAATATGATTCCTTAATAAGTTAATGACATTATTTAAATCATTATACAGGAGTTTCGGACACTTACGAAGCAAATCGGACTTAAGGTAAGGTAAATATCACAATCTCATTTTTATCCGAGATTGTTTATACTTTGAAATTTACTGGGGTGTATTTTATCATACACATCCATATTTCCTCAATATGTAATATTATTTCCATCCACCTATAATTTTTTAAATCCTATTTTACCCTTCGGTGAGTTTTTATTAAAAGATATGAAAGAAATCTTTTGTCGTTTTTCATACGAGGTACTTTTTTTGACTTTTCCGACAAAAGTACGAGAAGAATGTTTTTTTTAACTTATACGGCATGAATGGATTTTTAAAAATTTATTTCCAAGAATCTTCCTTTATAAGTTTTAATTTTTATTTTTAATCAACTTCTTTTAGTTTAGAATTTTATGACATGTTAAGAAAGGAAAAGTGTTTTTAAAGAAGAAAGGATATTTTCCTCAAGAATAGAGTTCAAGTGTTTTATCAAAATTATTTTCCTTCTAAGATAATAAAGGGATCTGTTTTTATCCCAATTATTAAATTGATTTGATTATGTTGTGATGGAATTATTTTTATGAATTCCTTTATGAATTGTTTTATGATGTCATGATGTTTAAGATTCCCAATTGTATTACATGGGTTTTGCAATGATGTATGATTTATGATTTTGTGGCACGCATAAGAATGGTATCATTATGAGATGGGTGGGACCTATATCTCCCTCCAATGCATTAGGTAAAGATTTTATATCTCATGAGATAGACATGGCTGGAATGGTAGGTTATACCGGTTCAGTAAAACAGGACTGAAATGAGGGTGACTCGGTTCAGAAATGGACTTTGTCCACTAAGATAGTCTCGGCAATGAGTCTTGACTAACAAGAAATGATTCTCTATGTTTATGTGTGTATGCCACAAAGTTTCATGTTTTAAGTTATGTTTATTGGGATTTCATTTCACTACTATGATTTATCCCATGTTATGAAATTATTCTCTCTTTTGCAGGTTAAGATTTCCAAAATGTTATGTTCTTATGAATATGATGTGATTGATATTTCTTTTGTATACCCTTAGTGAGCATTTGATCTCACCCTTTTATGTTTTCTTTTCCCCAGGATATAAAGAAAGGATTTAGGTAAAAAAAAGGGAGATCTTTATGGGATATGTTGAAGATCTTTCACTACGATTAGAAGATTATATTCTGAGTTTCCAAAGACACTAAACTATTACTATCCTTGTGTGTGTTTTTTTGTTATGTACTAAGTATTCTGCAAATGTAATGTAATTTCCATGTACGTCAAGCTTCAGGTCTCTACAGTTGGTATCAGAGGAAAGGTTTAGTCAACCTTTGGAAACTAGGATGCGAAAACGTTAGTGAGATCCCTAGAGATATTTCTAAGGTATGTCTAGGGATGCCCCTAAGGATAAGTATACGTATAGCATATAGTCCTAGAACTACAGTAAAGATCATAGAATTTAACCTAAGATGTTAGATATTGAGGACACTCCCCCTTTATTATGTTGTTTTCCCTAGCATGATTTTTGCCTCTCACACTATTCTTTTTGGGTTTTAGACGATGGCTGGAACCCGAAGGAACCGTGTTGATCAATGCAATGGACAATGCAATGATTGTCCTCCTGAACAAAAAAATGTTATGGGAGATGGAGTGCAAAATCTTATTGCTATACTTACACAAGCTATGAATCATTCTGGACTTCCAAATGAGCAGAGATGGGAACAATATTCTATTGAGTCCTTCATGAGGCAACGTCCACCTTCTTTCAGTGGGACTTCTGATCCACTTGTTGCTGAACAATGGATCAGTACCACTGAAAAGATATTTTCAGTTCTTCAATGTTCTGAACATGATAAAGTCATCTTAGCAGTATATCGTTTGGAAGGTGAAGCTGATCAATGGTGGAATCTTATCAAGAATACGAGGCCAAGAGATGAAATTGAGTCCATGGAATGGGACGAGTTCAAGAACTTGTTTTTCAGTAAGTAATTCCCTCGTATTCTTCAAACAACGATGGAAAAGGAGTTTCTTGAGCTGAAGCAGAAGGATGATGAATCTGTTGGTATATACGAAGCGAATTTTACAAGACTTGCAAGGTATGCATCTGGCATTATCATCCAACCTGAAAGTAAAGTTGATCGATTTTTCAGTGTCTTAAAACCAAGTCTTCGAAGGGCATTAGCTATAAGAGACTTCAGTAGCTATGAAGAAATTGTGCATTGTGCTATGAAGGTAGAAATGGAAGTTGGTGTTACATATCCATCTCATGGTTTTGAAAAGAAACGAAAGATGGAGTTCAAGGATAAATCTCAAAATAATGGTGAAAAGAAGATGAATGTTTCCTTATGCACAAAGTGTGGAAAGAAGCATGGTGGAGATTGTCTTAAAGGGACTAGAAAATGTTTTAAGTTTGGAAAAGAAGGTCATCGAGTAGTTGAGTGTCGAAGTAATGAAAAAAGGGTTTCTAATGATGTGAATAAAGCAAACACTGCAGAGAACGCACCACCAATACTTCAATGCTTTAGGTGCAAAGAAATGGGGCATTATGCTAATAAATGCCCTAATCCAAGGGTTAGTGATGATCGACATGAGCAACCGCTTAAGGCAAAGGACAAAGGGAAGTCACATGCGATCATTATTGGCGATGTTGAATATGACAACGATGTGGTTGAATGATTAATTGTTTATGTAATGGGGTTCCAAAATAATGTTGTATCATGGAGTATTGGAATATTTATGTATTGGTCTAATTTGGTATTCAAAGTGATTGAGATATTTTTGGAAATAAGATGATATGCGCATAATGAAGGGAAAACGGGAAAATGAAATGTTTAACAGTATTCATGAGCTCATGATTGATATAAGGACTAAGTGATATCATGGTTTGAGTATATATAATTTTGAGGATTTTGGTATGTGGAAAGTGTTAACTTTTTAACTGCATTCATGTTTTCACTATGGTTCAATGGGTATTCTTTTTTTTAAAGAGAATACATGATTAAGGTATTCACATGATTGGAATGTGACCAACAATATATATATATATGGGGGATAAATGATGGTATTCACATGTTTGGTTGATGAAATTTCAAGTAATCATTTTCATTATAATATGAGCTTGGACCGAAGTATTTTAGATAAGCCTAAGTATAGGAATAGATTATGTTGGACATAAGTTAGTATTGTTTAAGGATAGAACTTTTGATATTATTTATGTGATGTTATAGTAATGTAGTTTTAGAAAAAGGAAAACCTGCAGGACGGGCGACAGCCCATCGCGTCGGACAAGGTCATGGGAATCGAACCCACAACCGAAGTGCGACTGGCCTTTATCGCCTACCACTGGCCTACAGGAAGTCCCTGTTTAGTAGAAACTAGTTTTATTTTATTAAGCAGTATGATATATGAAGTATAAGTCCATTTTAGGAACCATATATGATTAATTTCACTATAGATTGACTTATGTATATTTAATAACTTTTGCTAACCTTTTGTTTGAGACAGATGGAATGACCCGTCATTCTATCACATGATCTGCTAACACTTCACGAATAACAAATTCAACTTCATTTATTTAAGAGATGAAGTGGAAATTGTTCAAGGCACGAACAACAGTGAGATTGTACCAAAATAAAGTAAGTATTTATTCTAATTCAAATTCATCATATTTAGGGAAACGATCTTGAACACCAAAAATGTTGTCCTAGTGCTCTTATATCTGATTAATCAGATGGTACCTTAGATCGTCACAGATTTATGGCTTTGTAATTGCTGGATTTTCCATAGCCATGTTCTCTACCACTCTCCATCAGAACATGATGGTTAAATTTATCTTTCATATCCATATTTTAACCTATGTGGAAACACAGTGATTAGCTTATTTGGGTAACCGTTATGTTTTATACTTTTGTTTTTAAATATTGGTTTTGGTATTCCTTTTTACAATGTGGGTTTCTATTAAAGAAACTTTCGAGTAGTAAACAGTTTATAACCCCGACGAATTTCAAGGGCGAAATTAATTTTAAGGGGGGTAGAATGTAACACCCCGAGATTTTATGAAAAATATTCTTTTAACTTCATTAATGTATTGTGTTGTATTCTACACCAAGATTACCTTGCGCTATACGCAACACCGTATTAGCTTGCAGTATATGCAACACTATTCTTGGATCGTGTTACACACAATTTTGATAATAGTTATTCTACGCAACATTGAGTATATATATATATATATATATTCAATGTATAAATGAAATATGGTTGGATTATGTTATAAGAAACAATGAAGGATTCTTTCACAACACGCAACCCTGACTTGGCTTGCATTACACGCAATCGCGACCTTCCTCGATAGCGTGTGTTGTACGCAATACCGGGTTTTAATAAACGACGATATATTATTATATTATTGTCATGAACTAGCCGTTATGAATAGTATTAACTAAATTTTGAATTTTATAACATTATTATTCATCTTACACATTTTCTAGAACATGGTATAAGAACAAAATAAATTTTTCAGATAAAATAAGAATTTTTTAAAAAATGCAGTTTTGCCGCCTTTTGATGGCACACCCACTTTAAATCTAGTTTTTGACATGTTTATACGTTCAATTTGACAAAATAAAATTCTTCTTTTGAATCAGGATATAAAAATTTACATTAGATAAAGTTTTGATATTTTTCCGATAACTTTCATATTTTAATGAATAGTAAAAACACGCTATATTTTAATTAAAAACAACTTTTTTCATCGTAATATCTAATGTGGTTAAATTATAATATTCAATGGTTTTAAATTATAAATAGAATATAATTTTACCATTTAATATAATGAATGTCATTAGCATTGATTTTACCTTTTATTCGTAGCATAAATCAATTCAATCTTTTGCAATGTTTTAAACAAAAACCCGTTTTTATTCGACAATGAGATTAATTTTAATTTAATTTCTGCAACTTCTGTGTGTTGAATTTTAAAAAATGGATTCCATATTTGGAATCAGTGGGTCCAAATTATGTTAATAGGATACTTTTTATTTTTGGTAATTATGAATAGTAACTACGGTAAATTTTATTTACCATAGTTAAAGGTAAATCAGGTAATTAAGGGTAAATATAATATTATAAAATTATCCTAACACCTTCCAAAATTCTATTTGACGACTAAAAGTAAACTCATATCAACTAAGGGTCGGATTAGATTCATTTAATTAAATTTTTTCAATGAAAATAATTTAATTATTATTAAAACCAAAGAATGTGACAACATGTCACTTTCTTAAATCATATAAGTATAATAATTTTAATCTAGTGATAAACTTCATGAAACTTCGAACATTAATAGTATCCAGAAATCTAATACAATTATCTACATCATAGGAATTTATTTATAATTTTTAGGGATTAAATAATTATCATTTATTATGACACAAAGATGATGCAGTAATTGTCTTATTAATGAAATATTGACATAATTGATGTTATAAATTCCCAAATAAATTTAATTTTAGACTTTTTATGACTTAAACTAATTTTATAGGTTAATATGACATGTTATTGTTCATTTAAGTAACTTGGTTCGAACTTCTCATTCTATTATGAATTTCATAAAAATCATGTACCAAATAGTGTCAAAATTGACATAAATTAGTTTTTAAAATAAATATTATATTATTAATTGTTATTTTATTCCTAGAAATCTAAGGTTCGTCCAAATTACTTATATAAGATTATATATATTAATAATAAACAACTTGGGGTTCTTATGGCTTGATATAGTAAGTTTATTAACCATATAGTGTAAGAAAACAAAAAGACACGGTAAAAGTTAAATTATTTAACTTAGAGTTAAATCTAATTGATAAGGTTAAAATAATAACCTAAACTTGTATAAATCCTATTGGATGAGAGGATTTAGACCCATCCCCACTTTAGCTTCTAAATAATACCCTTTGGAACCATTATAAACCGAATTTGACCTTAATATAAAATAATATTTTGAGATTTTCCTAAGGTGCCCCTCTCCTCCCTTATAAAAGGGCACCTCCTCCCTCTCCTCCTCACACCAATTTGAGAATTCAAGCTCGGCCAACCCCCGCCAAAATATCTTCTCCACTTCCCTAGTATCATCCTAGAGGTCCTGGTATTCTTCCAAGACCATACATAGTTCTTTAAGTGGAGGTTAAGAAAAGGCGCGTCAAAAAGAGGTAATATCCATTACCGATCTTTTTCAATTTCATTCCTTTTCAACTTCTTCTTCTTTAGTTGTTTCATGATAAAGTAATAACATAAGTATTTATTATATACTGATATGTTATTATAAATATTAAACAACTCTAATTAACCTTCTATCCATCCTACGGAAAAAGGAAATCACTGCGCGTGCGTACGTACTGAATATCGTCTCCACGCCGTGGTGTAATCTATTTTCCGCCACCACCTTAATTGGTTGGGTATAATGGTGTAATGAGTAACTATATATGATTATTATAGAGTGATATTGATACTGAAATAGTATACATACACTTCAACACAATTCCACGACCATGGGAACGATATCATCGCTCGTGCGTACGTACGGACTACTGTCTCCACGATGCGATGAGATTCATTCTCCATGTTGACCATTTAAGAATGATTATAAAGTATATATAAATAATAATGAAATATATGACATTATAAAGCTACTGTATTTATGTATATATGTATGTCATCTACTTACTTCCATTCAGGACAATAAGGAAAGGAAAACAACGTTCATGCGTACGTACGGACTACCGTCTCCATGAACTGTGTGTTTCATTTCATTTATATATTTATTATATATATATATACTGAATATATATGATATATAAATCATGTTTTATATTCTGGAAGTAAGTAAATTATGATATAAGTAATAATAATGTCAAGAACAACAAGTCCAAACACCTACGATAAATGAAACGATTTTACCCAAAACGCTTCTTTAACATGGAATTTACAAAAGAACGGGTAATATAAAGTCATAAGTGAACCATATATGATATCATAATAATGAATATGATTCCTTAATAAGTTAATGACATTATTTAAATCATTATACAGGAGGTTCGGACACTTACGAAGCAAATCGGACTTAAGGTAAGGGAAATATCACAATCTCATTTTTATCAGAGATTGTTTATACTTTGAAATTTACTGGGGTGTATTTTATCATCCGCATCCTTGTTTCCTCAATATGTAATATTATTTCCATCCACCTACAACTGTTTAAATCCTATTTTACCCTTCGGTGAGTTTTTATTAAAAGATATGAAAGGAATCTTTTTTCATTTTTCGTACGAGGTACTTTTTTTGACTTTTCCGACAAAAGTACGAGAAGAATGTTTTTTTTAACATATACGACATGAATGGATTTTTAAAACATTATTTCCAAGAAGCTTCCTTTAAAAGTTTTAAAGTTTATTTTTAATCAACTTCTTTTAGTTTAGAATTTTATGACATGTTAAGAAAGAAAAGGTGTTTTTAAAGAAGAAAGGATATTTTCCTCAAGAATGGAGTTCAAGTGTTTTATCAAAATTATTTTCCATCTAAGATAATAAAGGGTTCTGTTTTTATCCCTAATATTACATTGATTTGATTATGTTGTGATGGAATTATTTTTATGAATTCCTTTATGAATTGTTTTATGATGTCATGATGTTTAAGATTCCCATTTGTATTACATGGGTTATGGAATGATGTATGATTTATGATTTTGTGGCACGCATAAGAATGGTATCATTATGAGATGGGTGGGACCTATATCTCCATCCAATGCATTGGGTAAATATTTTATATCTCATGAGATAGACATGGTTGGAATGGTAGGTTATACCGGTTCAGTAAAACAGGACTGAAACGAGGGTGACTCGGTGCAGAAATGGACTTTGTCCACTAAGATAGTCTCGGCAATGAGTCTTGACTAACAAGAAATGATTCTCTATGTTTATGTGTGTATGCCACAAAGTTTAATGTTTTAAGTTATGTTTATTGGGATCTCATTTCACTACTATGTTTTATCCCATGTTATGAAATTATGCTCTCTTTTGCAGGTTAAGATTTCCAAAATGTCATGTTCTTATGAATATGATGTGATTGATATTTCTTTTGTATACCGTTACTGAGCATTTGAGCTCACCCTTTTATGTTTTCTTTTCCCTAGGATATAAAGAAAGGTTTTAGGTAAAAAAACGGAGATCTTTATGGGAGATGTTGAAGATCTTTCACCACGATTAGAAGATTATATTCCGAGTTTCCAAAGACACTAAACTATTATGATCCTTGTGTGTGTTTTTTTGTTATGTACTAAGTATTCCGCAAAAGTAATGTAATGTCCATGTACGTCAAGCTTCGGGTCTCTACAGATAATAAAAAAAATTTACATAAAATAAAACAAATCGATGAATAAAAAAGTGTAGATAAATTTTCTCTACAACAGCCAACCAATTTATCAATATATAATTCTCAAAATTTACATCAATGCTTCACTATAATCATTAAAATATTTATCATATTCCTTAAAAGTAATTATATTTGATAAAATATAACACTTATTCATGGTAATCAAATGAAAAACATGTCCCCTAGAAAACAATATAATGAAAAAAAGACTAAGTGTGGGCATGCAAATCAGTCTCAAAATCCTAAAATATATTTTAAAAAAAATATTCAGTGAAAAATTATAATGAATGGACTCTATTTTATCTTAAATATAATTTTACAATACCCTAATATTTTTATATTGT
Source organism: Viscum album (assembly GCA_963277665.1). Lineage (NCBI taxonomy): Eukaryota > Viridiplantae > Streptophyta > Magnoliopsida > Santalales > Viscaceae > Viscum > Viscum album. The sequence goes on from OY728120.1 coordinate 709,760,296, forward strand.
TAGATTAAAAAATCATAACCCTTAAATATTTTCTTACCCATAGAAGAAAATTGATTCCAGTATAAGAGTAATTTTACTGATGATCAAATGGATATAGGGGATAGATTACTACATTATAAACTCATATATTCTATGGAAACATTAAAACTCAATTTTACAACTGAAATTGATTTTTTATAATTTATATTTCTTGACCAAAACTAATTTGTAATGTTCAATTTATGTATTGGATATGTGTGAGATCCTCTATTGGTTTATGAGGAAGATTTATATTATTGTTTGTTAGTCATTGTCTGTTAAAAGTTAATGAATTTCATGTTTAATATTTATTAATGTAAATATAACCAATATTATATGCATGACTAAAAATAAATGTTCATTCTTATCTTTAACAAATAATTCACAATATTTAACACAATTCAGAATTGTAGAGACGAACTTTGTCTTCCAGGATGAAAATATTTTTTTTGAATCAACATTTCAGGTTCTACTTTGGTCCTATCATTGTAAATTCTATATTTTAAATAGGATTAAATTCATATTTAAACCATCTCTTGTAACTAAAAATATTATCTATTTTCTAAAACTGTAAAAATATCAATTTATCTTCTTTTATCCAAATATGATTAGTGTCTGAAATCCACAAGTAAATGAAAACATATCACATTTATATGATTATAGGGGAACATACCAGTTGACATTTTTAGGTTTCCTAGTGATTAGGCTAGAGGTCTTCATGGACCTCAAAATATTATTTATAATCCTACACAATTATATTAGTGAAGGTTCGAACCCAAGGGAAGGTAGGTGAGTTTTCTTAGGATTTATTTTTATTAAACTTCATTGTTGTCAATAGTGAAGGGGGATTTTTTTAATATCTCTTTTTTTAATATTATTTTTATTTTGATTTTATTTAGATAACCAAAATCGAAATGCAATAATATGTCCAATAAACTAGATCTAACTCTAAATCATATACTAATGATACACTAAATTACCGATAAATATAGTAAAGTGTAAACTAATACATGGATGAAATGAAAAGGACGATCAGATAAAAAAAAGTCACTCAGAAAATACAATCTTCGGGTTAAAATAATTGACTTCTTCATAACATTTTGTTGAAACAAACCTCAATGAAAAACTGATGAATCTCCTTCCCAAGAAATTTAATTGGCATATGATTAAGTATTAGAGTTCGCCACACCATAACTTAATCAAACTACTATGAATTTTGAAAAAGACTATATTTAAAAATAAACATACCATAAATTTCCAAATTTGATGACATTAAAGTTCATATTAATGTATTAAAAATTAACCTTGCTAGTTGATATTGAAATTGTGAATTTTGAAATCAATTGAGTGGTGAATCAACAGAATAGGGAATCATAATTCAATCTCACTTATTGATTATAATTCATAAAAATGTAAAATAATTGAAGACGTTTTTTATGATAGTCCATTATAATTAAATTCCGGATCTAAGACAATATTAACCTATGATCATCTTGATAAAAGTTGTGAAAAACATCCAAGAACAGAGTATAAAAATTAAAGGAATGGAGAGAAAGAACTCCCCGAATACTACTTCTCTCTCGGGATCCTTTGCCTCCATGTCTTCTCCACCATCTCCAAGGAGTTTCCGCTCACAAAAAGTATGGTGTGGATTGAGAAAGAGTGTTCCCATCAAAATTCTGCTGCAACTCTGCCTTTAATATCCACTTTCATATTCTGCATTCTAGCCCATGTTTTCCTTCGACTTTATGTGTCCTTCACTTATGCACGACACACATGCGTTTTGTTGATCACTGACACGTCATGGCATAAAAACCCCTTAACTAACTCCTTATGAGTTGGTTAAATAAACATGGACGTGTTTAAGTCCCCTGAATGAACAAGCACTAGAATAACACACAGAATAATTAAAAACTACAATGAAATAAATACTAATTTAAAGTCATTAGTTTATTATAAGTCTTAAAGATTTAATAATTTAATAATTTTTATGTTAATGATTTTAATTAATTAATGTTGTTAATGTTAATTAAAAAGTTTATTATTATTTATAAATTAAATAATTTACCTATTTAGAATAGTTTATACTAATTTAATTTTTATAAATATTTTTTTATTAATAAATTTTTTTATTAATTTAAAATGAATCATTAAATGTTAATGAATTTTAATTTAATTTAAAAGTTTTGCTAAATTAGTAAAATAAAATATAATTTATGTTAATTAAATTAGTAATTCTATTTAATTAAAATTATTTATCTTATATGTATTATTTTTTTATAGTTATTAATATTTAACAAATATAGTTCCGATATTATATTTAATTATGTAATTATTTTATTTCTAAATTCATTTTTGTTTTATATTTATTATTATTTTTAAGAATTTATTCTTCTTCTCTCCCCCTAAAAAGAATCGACGCATATGGGGAGGGGTCTTTTTTCAGTTTCTTCTCCACAATCACGGTGCCCCCTCTCCAGCTCAGATGAAAGGATGTGGTGCAACCCTTCCTCATGCGGTGATGGAAACGACTGAATGCCATGCTCAATTCCTCACGCAACAAGCCCCAACAGCGTGACGTAGTGCTCTAGCTCAGCCTCGGCAGTAGTGTTTTTCTTCATCGCTCATCCATAGTGGAAAAGGTTCTTCTAAGTAGCGTAAAACGAAAGCACGATATTGGTCTTTTTCTACGAAGTGGACCCTCGACAGTTACTTCATTCTTCCTCCTATCCGCAATGCGACACCACAGATCATCTTTAGCAGCGAATGGATCAGACCCAAATACCTTTCTTGTGAAACCTGTTTTGGTAAAAAAAATATTCAACAGATTTGGATTTTTTATTGTTTTGATTTTTTTCAATATGTGAAAGGGATTAGAATTGGGAATTGAAATTGAGTTTCATTTAGTTACATAATTGATTTGGGTTTGGTCTGTGGTGTTTGTGATGTTGTGTTGTGGCAATGTTGGTCGTAAGGTTGATGCGGTGGGTGGGATGATGATGAATCGGTTCTTAAGCGGAGAGGGTTTGAAAGGGATGAAGACTGAGACCATGCTAGAGATTCACAAAGGCCAGTGCTTGAGGTTTGTGTGAAACTGTGTGGAAGAGGGAATGGTAGAGTAAGATTGATTTGGGGTTCAAGTGGGAGAAGGCATAGAGCAGTGTGAGTGGATATGGTGGAAAAAATTACGGTGACACTATAAATGGGATACAGTGCCACAGTAATGGGTTGATACGGCGCTTGGAGTTGCTGTGGCACCAAAAAAAGGTTCAAACGATGTGGTAGGATAACTGGGAAATGGTGTGAAGTCGTGAGGAGAGTCAGGATGGCACTGTAAAAGGGAAAAATGGTCTCACCACAACACTACAAAACAAACATAAGAGTAAAATAAATTAAAACATATATAAAATCTAAAAAATATAATTATTTAAAACTAAAAATTAATAATAAAAAAAATAAAAATTTAAGTACATCACAAACTCTAATAAACTTATAAAACCATTTAAACTTATGTTAAGTTATTATTAACTTGAATTTATAAAATTTAAATTTTAACTAAACTAAAACAAAAATTAAAAAGTTACTAAATTATTAAAAGTTAATATAAAATTTAAACATTTATAAAAATGTAAAATTATTTATAATAGCAATTGTATCAAATTAAATTAATTAATGTAAACAGCTTATAATTATGTTAGTAAACAATTATGTAAATAAATAAAATTAAATTAAACAGATTTAATAAATCTAGTATGTTTATAATCTTATATTTATAAATGTTGAATTGTTAAAAGACTAAAAATAATTATATTATGTTTTTTAAAATTAAATATGTTTTTATACATGTAATTTAAAATTAACAACTACATTATTTATTGGCAGAAATCAAGATTAATTAATTATTAAGTTGATATTAGATTATTAGATATGCAGACAAAAAAAAAACTAATTAAGAAGTTATTATACTATATAATTAAAGTGAGATATAAATTAACTTTTTAAAGGTTAAAAATACTTAAATTATTATAGAAATGTTTAATTGATAAATTTATTTATAAAAATACAAAATTGTTAATATATAGTAAAATGTTCAAAAATAAGTAATTAAAATCAAAAAAATTAATTAAAAAGATGTGGCAAAACTATGCAAAAATATGGCTACATCAGCTGGTGTGTGCATAAGGTGTGTTCAATCAATTGAAACCGATAATTCTAGTGGGGTTTAATAATTTTCTCTAAAAAATAAATTATATAGTTTTTTATATCAGCTATGCCATTTTTGGTATTCTTGGGTTTAGATGTCTTGTGATGCACCCAATACATTTAAAGAAAAACCTTTATTTATTTATAAAAAAAATTCCCTGTTACATTGATTATTTAAATTAGTACTCAAAACATATAAAATATTTTGAGAATTAAAAAATTAGACAAAAATTTTCAATCATCGGTCATATGAACCTTTAGGGACTCTATGAAATTCCCTGTTACATTGATTATTTAAATTAGTACTCAGAACATATAAAATATTGTGATGCACCCAATACGTGATTTTGAGTCATCACTTTTGTTTTGGAATTTATTGTATAAATATGAACCTTTAGGGACTCTATGAAAGAATCAAGGATATATTTAAAAATGTATTTCCCATATTCTTCAGATTTTATGGAATTTCATTCCATTAGTTGGGGTCCAAAGTGGAATCTATAGAAATTTGGGTCGAAAATATCAATGATATAATATATTTCACCATTCCAAAAACACCTTATAATTACATGGTCTTTAAATTTTTTATATATAAATAGATCCTTACAAATATAAAATCATGATTCACATATGTGTTTTTTCTTATGGTGAGAGCTATGATGAAAGTGTAACTGAGATTTAGAAAAATATTTCTCAATGTTTTCATTACAAGTATGTCACATTCCATACTATAATGTTTCTCCTTCTGTATGTGATCAGTTATAACATCCAAATATTAAATTTTTTGCATCCATATTATTGGTATGTTTTCTAAGTGGATATATTACTTTGTATTCAGCATTATTATTGGCCCTGATTACAATGTTTAACATTTGTAAAAAATTTAACTATTAAATAAACAATGGATGAACATAACACTTTTTCATCATGTACATAAGGGATTCATGATTGAAAAATAGTACTACTTTATTTCCAAGAATGTAAGATGTAAATTTATCTAATGGAAAATAAAATTTATAAAATACATTTTCATTTATCATGTTGTTGATAAAAAGTACATCAAACATCAAGGAACAAAATTCAATAAATTTTTCATTTCATTAAATTAATTGATAGTGGGATGCTACCCAAACTTCGTTTGATGCATAATAATGTTTCTAAAATATGTTCTCCCCAATTTTGAGTTCCAATTTTTAGGAGTTAATTACCCATTTCAACTTCTCATTATATTCTTCCCCACAATAATAATTTAAAAAATAAACTTTTCTTCTTTTTATAGTGTCTGAAAAAGGGGAATTGTAAAATTAAAAACAACATTGATGAATCATCAATAGAAACCCCCATGAAAAACAATATATCAAATATTATTAACACATGTTGGATTTGGAAAAGAATTTATCACCTCTACCGTGGAAATATCTACCTCAATATTAATTTTTGGGATTTTGTATCCTCATACTATCCCTTTCTCAACCATAATGTGATACTTATAAAAATTAAAAAAATATTACTTGTGATTTATATATTCATTAATTTATCAATATTTCCAAAAACAATTGATTTAAATAACTACCAAATACAATGAATTCTTTGGGAAGTACCGCAAATAAATAATTAATGTTAGACGAAAAATTAGTTACCATGATTTTTTGAAATATTCCTATGGAATTAAAGAAAAAAAATTAATCCTTTTCTGGTTAATGGTTTCAAAAATATATTTTATGGATTTCTTGTCTTGATCTTCGGGAGTAATGATTACCTGATAATATTATATGTATCCACCAAAGAAAAAAATATAAGTCATTCCCACAAACCTATCATGATTTTTTTTAATAAATGGAATGGGAATGTGGTAATTTCGGGGTATGTGATTGAGTTTCCTATAATAAATGTACACAAGAAAACTATTCTAATCCCTTTGGTGAATCAATTAATTATGATCATTTGTTATGATGGTTAAAATAATTTTCATGGGAAAAATATGTGTAGTTATACAACAGTGTGAATCATAAATAGGTTATATGATATCATCTACTATCAAGTGTTCAACATCTTCTTTTTATAACCACATTCCTAGTGAGTTTTAGCCTCATTTGGTGATTCCTAATGGGTCATGAATCCCTCTTATACAAAATTATATGTGATTATATTTGGGTGTTGATTCTAGGGATTTCTCTTAAGATCTTTCATATGAATCAAATGTTTATTTTTTGAAGGCCAGTGAAGGATTTCTGATGGGTTTAAAAAGTTTATTTACTATGCTTAATTTAAATTTTCTTTATCTATGACGTATATATATTTTAATCACATGGTAGTGTATTTATTTATATATTTTGGGATTGTTCATAGGATAAAATTTAATTTATTTTCCCCCAATTCTAAAAATCAGGTCTCTAATGTACAAGGAATGATATCATCATTTAATAAAACATCAATAAAATTAGATGTCATATCTTAATCCAAAATGAATATATAATTTAAATATTACATGGAACTCACTTTCTCTGTGATATTTTAAATAGGTAATTTATCTTTTATGTATAATAATTTAGGGATTATGCATAAATATTTAATATGCCTAGTACCTTCTTCTGGGAAATTGGAATGAGTGAATGATTATTTGAAGTGTTCTTCATATAGCCAAGAATGTTCATGTGCACCAGATATCACCAAGATCCATAGTAAAATATCATTTCTGAATATAGATGATTTATATGATAATATTCTTGAACATATTTCTAAAAATAATGGATGAATGGACTGGTGATTTTTATTACACTATGGTGATCACATAAATGTTAGTTAGAAGATCAGGTCATGCACTCCAACCACACATATTCAAAGACACCTTCTAGGAAAATAAATTATTTTTCATTATAATGACCGACTATTATTATAAATTGACATTATAATGTTTTTATTGAAATAAATTACATTACACAAACTCATGTATATAGATCATAATAGTTTAGTGCCTTCAGAAACATGTAAACATAAACACTAGACCATACGTGATAAAAGGTATCTCACACTATGTTCTACATAAAAATAACCCTTATTTGACATATCATACCAAAAAAATATATTCATAACCTAGGAAATGGTAATATAAAAAAGGATTAGCTCAATAACATAGTAATGGTAAATAATGTAGATACATTAGAATGACATGATCATAAGGGTATTGGAACATGATCATAACATTTTAAATTCATGCCCTACATAACAAGATCATAATCTTGAATCATGGAGTAAATATTACCATTTTATAAATCATTATTCATATTGAAATAAAAGAACATAATCCATTAGTGGATAATATTATCAATATACAATGAATTGTTTACATGCACATAATCATTGAAAATCATTTTCACATTATCCAAGGACAATTTCCAATGCCATCAAAGTAGACAAAGTCACATACTAAACTAGTTTCACTCCTTGGTCCATCCTAATATTACTAAACTGAATTCACTCCCCATTCAAGTACTGTTATAATGATCATGGTTCACTACCAATTCTTGTCTTTTTGATCCCATGAGAAAACAATATTTATCAAATTTCTTATAGGGAGATATAGGTCCGATGAGTCATATTATGAATAATATATTTTTTCTTACATAAGATAATAATCTTTATGTATATCATAAATCATGAAGCCAAAAGGGTTTCATGAATTGTTCATCATATCATAATTTTTTTTAAAATAAACTTGTTTCATCACCACAGAATAACCAATAGAAAAATAAGTAGGTTGCATAGGAATAATATAATGGTATATCTCATGGAAGAGAAAAGGGTTTCATTAATAGAATTATACAATAAATAAAAAATATTTATATAATGAATAATAACGGTTTCATTGAATAATATCAATATTATAGAAATATAAATCCCAATGGTTATTAAATTAGATTGAAAATGATTTTTATAAAATAAAAAATTTCTTGGGGAAAATATGATTTCCAGTTATGAAAAAATATTAAATCATAAATCCTTTTGAAACATGTTTTCCTTGAAAATAACCTTGAAAATTTATAAATGACTCTTTGATGTAATCATTTTTCATGAACTCAAAAAATTATTTTCATGACGTACACATTAAAATGAATATTCCTTAATGTTTTTTTTGTAAAATACCAACATGCATTGTTTGAAAAAAATTGATGATTAAATTCCAAAAAAAATAAAAAAAAATAAAAAAATGTGTAAAATTGAAATTTAATCATCTTAATAGAGTAATAAAACATTTTCAATATATTTTTAGAACATATGGTTTTGGAAGAAAATAGATTTCTTACTGAAGAGAGAATCAAAGTTAGATTTTATTATGATCATTTTTTTTATTACAATTAGAAGAAATTTTAGGAATATGGTAGAATTAGATGAACTTATAATGAATAACTAGAGGAGAATAAAATTCAAGAACATTATAGATAGTTATTTATTTATATTTTAATATTAGAGAATTTATCAAAAAAAAATTCAAATAAACAATAATATTATAATATAAAATCATTACTGATATTTTTATCATTGAATAATAAGAACCGTGAAATAATATAATATAATGAAATATAATATATATTCAGTACAAATATGTCTTTTCTTCCATCATTCTCATTCAAAACTCTTGTATAATAATTTCAATATTATAATACATATATTAAAGAACCATATTATTATATATTGTACCATATAATATTTTCTTATGACATTTTATTAACCATTTATTAACAATTACATGTTAAAGTTATGTTTCGGGTGATGACCACTATATTTTTCAAATATGTTTTGATTTGTTATTTTATGGTACTCTTAATTTATTCATTGTTCTATGATATACATAATGATATAAAAGATATAAATAAAATATTTATTTAGTAATTATGTATTTATAGTAATCTATAATGTTTAGAGAAAGAAAATGAAATTCATTATTAATGGAGACTGTAGGCTGTATTTAAAAATGAAATCTTTTTTCCATTTTGTTGTTGGGATTAAAGAAATAACAGTAAATGATATATATTTTCAATAATAAATCATGTCTATTTCATATATATCACAAATTTAAATTAAAAAAATCATTGATACATTCCATGTAATGTGTGGTTGAATCACATCACTTCATGAGGCTATAGACTTTAATACAACCAAACGATGATATCATATTATCACATATTGTAGAAGATAAAGGTATATGTGACATAAGTATTTCACAATCATAATAACATAATAAGTATAATTAATATCATATATACACTATAAATACATCATTATGTCTATCAGTGAGTGGAGGAAAAAAAATGAATGCCCATTGTTCTTGAGGTGGTAGTCCTCCATACACATGAATGATGGTTTTATAACCCCATTAATGGAAGTGGAAATTGTTTCAAGTAAAGTCCATATCATAACATCATTTAATTGTATGTATTATACTTAATTTATAATATAATCATTATTTTAAAATAATTTATGTTGTGGAGGAAGAGATAAAATAAAAGTTCCCATTGATAAACACTACCAGTTCATCATGTATCATATATCGGTCTTCCATAAAAGCTATCATGTGATGTATTTGTGCACAAAATAATCCTTCATGGGTGAGTGGATGTAATTGTGGATGTTACATGGTTGGGTATTCTCCAAAATGATAAGTTGTGATGTTTTGAAGAAAGGGGGAGGGAGTGGCCCTTTAGAAATTATTAAGAGGACTCACATTTCATTTTTGAAAATCATTTAGTGCATCGACATTTCAAACATATTAAAGTGATCCAAAATGGATCATATTCAAACCATATAAATTCTATGGTCTAAATATGTCTATAAAATCTTTTATATGTATGTAGGTAAATTTGGACCCTTTTTTGCTTAACACCCTGAGAAGCCCATTTTTACTATAACATTGGTAAATAATTTTTATTTCATTCACTATTAATTAGTAAACAAAATAATGTTGAAAATATTACATATTATAAATTTTGATAGTTAAAAATATGGAATCATTTTTTGAAAATTCCATTCTTAAAATAGGAAAGATAAAATGAATATTAATCTCATAGAGATGAAAAATTAAAATGAAGGATTAATGGAATTTAAATAATTTAAAACTTTTGATTTGAAAATTTTTGTTCGTTTTGAAAAAGTAATTTTTTAAAATTTTAAAATATTATATTTTTTTTATTTTCCTTGAAATATAAAAATCTTTTATTACAATATTGATTTTTTGAAACATATTAAAACATTAAAGAAAAATATTTGTTTTATAAACAATAAGATTTATTTGTATAAAATAATTATATAAATTATTTCAAAATTAGTTATCTATAATCAGATCACTATTTTGACATCTAGGTGATAATAGTCATGTTTTAATAATTATATTAATTTTATATGATTGTTTTGTAATAATATGTGTTGTGTGTAATGTAATCTAATTCAATGTTCTGTGTATTTCATGATAAAATTAATGTTGCATATCAATCAATATTAACATTGATCAATGTGCAACATAATTCATCAGTGGAATTTAATTTACTCTTAAAAAATTATTCTTAAAAACATGTGGTGTTACAATCTATACCATTTAAAGGAATTTATCCCCCATAATATTTCATTCTAAAATATACAAAAGATGAATCCTCTGCCTTATAATATCCTCATGTTCCCAAATATCTTCACCAAATAATTTTTTTCACCATGAATCATTTAATATGTGAGTGGTCATGTATCATAAAACTATCTATATATGATCCATAATCTCCCATAATTTTCCCCCAAAATAATGATCTTCATCTAGTGGTATGGCCAATGAGAATAACCCATATGGAGGGACAAGTATTTACTTCCTCATGAGAGATTCGTGTAACACATCATATACTTGATAAAGGTCCGTTGGAATTATGAAGAGATAGTATACCGTCCTGATATGATCAAGAATTTCAATGAGAGTGATACAACGATGTCATAGTTTCCCTTTCTTCTGGAATCTCATTACATTTTTCTATATAGTAATTCTTAGAAACAATTTATCACCAAAATAAAATTATTGTTCAGGATGGTGATTTTCATTATTCATTTTATGTTTCTTATGAGTCTCCCTGATGTTATATTTAATGGATCATGACTTCCCGATAATTTCATTATCTATCTCATGTCCCAAGAGCTTTTATTATCCAACATCATTCTATCATATTATATATCAACATTTATTTCCATAGAGATATTTATAAGGATCTAAATGAATTATTGAGTGATATATATTATTTTACGAAATATCAACTTGAGGAAAATGTTAATACCAACCACCATTGAAATACTTAGAACAAGATCTCAACGTATCCTATTGATTTTGAATTTTTATTTCAGATATAACATCTGTTTGGGATGAAATGTAGTTATAAAATTAAATACTATATCAAGATCTTATGGAAGGATTCACCAAAGTAATTAGGTAATCCTCATATCCCGATGAGACAAATTGTAATTTTTTCATCCATTCTTCCTTAAAACATCTTAATGTATAACCTGGAATGATGATCTAGAGAGAAGTTGTCTCTGATTGTAATGATGTGGGTTGACTTAGTAAGGTGATTAACTAAAACCCAAAAAGAATTATTCCCATTAGTGGTTCTAATGACTAAATCCTTGGTGATTTTTCCCATTTCTATTCTGGTATGGGTTATAAATGAAACAAACCTATATAATTTTATCTTTTACCCTAAACATACTTACAATCCAAACACCATGTTATAAACTTTGAAATATCTCTATTAATTTCATTCTAGTAGAATTATTCATTCAAATATCTATACATCTTTGTACATCCAATATTAATATAGAATAAAGAACAATGAGGTTAATCTTACAAATCCTTCTTCATTTTGGGTATGTATATGATGCATATGTTGTTCCTGAACCTTATCATTCCATCATGATCAATATTAAACTCAAGAAAATTTCTAAACTTCTTTTACAACTCTAGATATTCTTTCCATTCCACATTATTTTTTTTGGATTGATGGTTGGGAATTTAATTGAGTAGGAAATGATTCTTCCCATCACTTTATGAGTTTTAGGTCCACCCATTGGAAATGAAAAAATATTTGATATTTTGTGATCATCATCATTGATAATCAAGAATGGTCCTTTCAAATCAAAGCATCAACCACCTTTGTGAAATTTCTATGGTAGTAATGTATTAAGAAGTCATAATGTATAATAATATCTATCCATCTTATTCGTATCATATTTAAATCATTCTATATGAATATATAAATTATTATTCTTTCTTTAGAAAATACTTCACTCTTTTCTCAGTAATGTTAATGCCTCCATATATTTAGATTAACATTTCTCACAGCCAATCACTAATCATGAGTTATGCAATTTTTCTCATGAATCTTCATGTTTCATGAGGTATAAGTTATAACCAAGCCATTATCCATATGAACATTTCATTATCCTTTTAGTTATTGTTCACAATAAATTAGAATCCCATTTCCACAACATATTAATGTTAGGAAAGGTCCACATAATAATTTTCACTTCAATTTCTTTAAATTTTCCACCCATTAATTTATCTGGATAAACATGGATCCTTTTGGAGTTAACATTGTCAAAGGAATAGATTGTTAAGAGAAATTATCCACAAACATTAAATAATATCTATCTAATCCAATAGAACTATGGATCTCAATCAATAGGGTTGGTCTTTACCAATATTCTATATCATACGTTATTGATTGGTAAATTTACATACCATCTCTTGAGATTATATGTCCAAAAAATTGAAACATTTTGAAATTTTCATTTTTTTTCCATCATTAGTGTCCCTAATAAAATTTAAAAGTAGTCTTCATGATTTTCCATATTATTTAATTATATAATTAAAAAATATATAAATTCTACACGAAGGTGATGAAGGTAATCTCTACAGAATCTATTCATTAAATAGATGAATATAACAAGATAATTAGTGAGGCTAACTGTAATAACTATATTTTTCAGAGTGTATATATATTCTAGGGAATTTATTCTACAATATTTTCTATTTATGGACCCTTAACTAATGATATCCATAATGAAGGTCAATATTGGAAAAGTATTGGACTCTACAAAACTGATGAAATAGGTCATCAATATATGGTATATGATACTTCTTCTTGATATAGATCTTGTTCAAATCCTAATATTCCCAATTTAAAATAAATGTAATAGGTGGAACCCAATGCTACACACATAAATGAATGACCCCATGTTCAAGGTTCTCCTAAAAAGTCTTCTTTAATTTTTTCATCTTAATGAAAACCATTCTAAATAAAGATTTTGAAATTATTCCTCACAAAATTTATCAATTAATTACCTCACAATTTTATTATCATTTATGTCAATTTTACCCCAAAAATTTGAGAAAAAAACCACTTTTGATAGGAATTAATACCAATATAGTGGATGTGATCTTTATGAGAAGATTTTTCTTATCATAACATTGACATACAATCATTTGGGGGGGGGGGATATCAAATATGACATTGCGTACTTGGAAATTGATATAGGATTTTGAAGTGAAATAAAATTCATGCCTAGGATGATATAAAATACCACCAAATGATGAATAACAATATTAAAAGGAAGAATATTCCAACAAAAATTAACTGGAGAGGAATCATATACTTGAGATATAATCATCATACCATTATCGGTTTTCTCTATAAATTTTATTTATAATTTTTTGGTTGGAACATTGATACCCATAGAAAATTATTTAGTTATGAATGAATGTGTAGATCTAAATTCAAATAATAGATTAGAAGTTCTTGAGTTGATGGTTAGTGTGTATTTCACCTTGTCATTATCACACACATCATTATAAATAGTGATCACATAAGATTTATTCTTTTACCTGGACATAAGTGGTAACTGAGATTGATCATTATCATTAAACCTCATGTTTTGGCACTAATTAACATAATTCTAATTCCTCATTCACCTATAGCACTGATGTGTTATAGAATAACTACATATAATTTTATCTTTATTAGTATCATTATCCAACTTCTTTCCATATCATGGAAAATCAATTTCACAATGACCTTCCCGAACTCAATTAAGAAATTTATGATTCTCCCTAAAGAAATTTCATTAATGCATTATCTGACACATTGAGAATAAATGATAACTTCTCTTTTTCTCCCTGGGGTGCTTATATTTTCCATTAAACTCAATCTTTCATTTCTTGTTAAAACCATGTGATTGATTGAAACTCCAAAATCTATTTACACCATTATAGAACATAGAAATCCAATATCCAATGAGATAAAGTCTCGTATGTGTAAATCCATTTAGAGACATGTATTTATGAAATCTATGAATTGATAAACCATACCTTCTGGAGTGATTATAATACCAGATGAGTACCTCAAATGTATTGTAAAAGATCATTTATAGGATCCAACTAGTTCATTATAATTTTTATGTATCTCTAGTAACTCCTTCTCCATCAACAAATGGAGAATACAATCAATGTACTAATTAAAAAATATGGTATTGAACTCATCTCTATCTGTGGAGAAAATTCCATCCTTTTTAATTATATTCATGATAATATCCCACTATTTAACAACTCCACCTTATAAATATTTGATAGGAAAAAAATGAGTTTTTCTTCTTCAAACCCATAAAATATCTTTTGAGTAGTATTGATCCATTGTTAATGATCTAGAGGATTAGATGAACCACTTAATGAAGGTAGATGTTGCATCATAAAAGACTCTAAAAAATGGGCCCCCCTCCTTTATACATCAGGAAGTCTTGCATGATCTATATCATGAGAAAATAGTGTGATAGTATAAACATGGTAATTTATTCTATATCCCTTAACATTTTTGTTCTTAGGTGAAAAATCATTTCATAGTCAATCACACTGAACATTAACATAGTTTCTTAGGGATAGATATATTGATTACCACTTCAAATCAATGTGTAAGAAACAATAATCATATTTAGGAACCACATAATCATAGATAATAAAATATAAGATATCTAAATCATTAAAACCTATTATTTAATTAATGAAACATTAGATATATCATTTTTGATTCATAGTCATTTCTTTTTTAAATCTCTTATGATGGTTCATAAATAGTTTTTGAATTTCCAATTAATATCCCCAAGGATTCTAAAACCTAGTGTGTAACAAGTACTATTTTCATGCAACTATTCTCGATCAATTCGATCCAAATAATGTGGTTTTGGGGTCATTACCCCAAGGAAAATCTATTAAAGATCCACATCCACTTGTAATATCTAGACATAGATTCCATTTCCTTAAAACCACCTACTTAATCCCTTATTGAAATTCCATGACATTTTTATATACCACATCTCATCATTAGAAATTTCCATTGACATGTTCTTTGGGTTTTAAATTAGGTTTTAGTATCATATATATAAAATTTTAACTAAAATGATCCTATCATTCCAACTATAATGACCCAGGATAATCATACATTGTTATTAAATTAGTTTTTATGAATACTCACTACATTACACAAGCACACTAATGAGAATCAAAATATTTTAATTCCTTTGGAAACATTTAAACAAAAAAACTAGTTTGTAGGTGATAAATAGAGTATTAGAAACTATTCACAATTACTACAATGATTCATTTAAATATCATAAATTTTATATATGTTCATAACCAGAGGAATGGGTTGCATAAAAATCCATCAATGTAACATTTCAATATTTTAGGGTTGATTACGTTTATTGAAAAAGGGGGTTTCTATAGTATGTTGAAAAATATATATAGTTTTTCAACATGGATCCACGATGAAGGAATAGATTCCCTATATGTTTAGAAAAATTTAGTACACAATGTGACACCGCTTCATAGTGTTTTCAAAAAAATCAATCCAAAATTGGGAGGACGAATAGAAATGGAAAAGATGGATTTATTTTAATTCCATATGAAATTATGGGGAAGGATTGAGTGTGGTGACTAATTATATTAATCAAATATGTTTCTTGAAGTTACAAATATTTTGATAATGTTCTCCACAATTACAATAAGCTTCATAAAAAACAAAAAAATTTGGACCGTCGTGAGATAGGGAGCATTGTGAAAAACATTGGATTGAACCATGAAATTTTTATGACATGGATAGAAGCATCTATAATTGGTGGATATGCCTATAAATATATCTCTACACCATTTAAATAGAAGATAGATTAAAATAAATCTATGTCTCTCGATTCATGAAGGTGTTTTTCAAAGGTGTTTTATGCAAAAAAAAATCGTGAAGGGTATCAAAGATGAACGATATTTGAACTTCATTAATGTATTGATATTCACTGAGGATATAAAAATATGAATGGATTATATGATATTTGAAAATGATATCCTATATTTGTGATAGTGGTTGATTTCCATGTATTTTTGTTGCTTCATGAATTTTTGTTGAAGTTCACGAAAGAGGCGAGCTTCGCGAAGGTAGTGAGCATCCCCAAAATATCAAAAAATGAATTACCCCATAATATTATGGTAAAATGGTATTAATATTGTGAATGAATGTGGAAATTAATGTTACTCTAAATTTGGAGTAAAATATGTTCATTCAATAATTAAAAGTAGGATTTTCGGAAGAAACAGTGAGCAAGGATCAGTTGAGAGAGTAGATATCTTTCACATTTTGATTGGTGGAAAACCCGGAAATACAATGAGTCCACTCCTAACATTATAAACAATAGTGTCATTTTAGTTGATTTGGTACATATATATATTGTTATTTTATTCACCTTTGATGTTACCTAGTTAGGGTGAAGGAGGTAAAATTGAGGTGTGTTGTGCATGCTTTAATTTCTATTCATACATATTTGTGGGGAATATAGAGAAGTGTGTTTTTTATAACAATGAAACAAGATCCGAAGGGGTTGTAGTTTTGATCTATGATACCTTGTTTCTCCCCCTACCACCTCATGTTATTTAACTTAGTTGGGATAACAATTGCTATCAGATCCCAAGATTAATTTAATTGTTTCTCTCATGGAATTTGTTAGTCCCAAATAGATTTTGATCCCAGATAGAAACAAATTTCAATTATGGAAGAATATGATGTATCCCAATTTCCAATCATTAGTAATGGATATCTATATTGTAGAAAGACCTGGAATTATGTATACCTTGAATAGTGATGCTCTGTCTAAAGAGGACATAATGGTATTAAATGCTTACTCTAGAGAAATCATTGCATTATGGGGAGCCTTATCCCATGAAATATATATAAAGGTTATGTCATGTAAGTAAACTAATTCTATTTTTAAAATGATTTGGATATATATAAAGGCGATTTAAAAGTTATAGAAGAAAAATATCATGTTCCATGGAAAAAATTTAATGACAAGATAATTAACCACTATGAGTATATTAATTCATTCATTGTTATGGTGAATGTGGTTATGGAATACATTTGATGTGAAAAGAAAATTATTGATGATTTATATATCATTAAGATAATATTGTGCATACGTTATCCGTGGTTAAATTGGAATATTTATGCATTAGAGGATAAGGATATGAAGGATATGTAATTGGATTGATTACACAGTACTCTTATCACAAATGAGATGAGAAATGAGGAAATTGAGTCCTTGGAGAATGCTAATTACAAAGATGGGGAATTATAGGTGATGAAGAAGCTCCACATTGAATATTGTCATGTTGAATAACAGACATATCAAGTGATGTCATTGATATTTTCATTCCATGCATATATTTTAGAGTATTTTTGTAAATGGAATTGTGTCTATAAATGATAAATCATCCCAATTTTGGGTTGTATTTACCTGTTTTATGTTTATCGTATGATAAGATGGATTTTTGAAAAAGGAACAAAATTGGATTGAAATATGAGCCGAACAACCCTTCATGCAGCTTCACTTAACCCGTGGTGTGACATCAGGTTTTGGAGATGAAGATGATATAGAAAATAAAAAAAATAAATACACATCATGCAACACAAGTACACATCATTACCATTTCTTGTGAAATAGATATGTTCTAGAGAACTCGTGATATGCATACACACTGTAAAGAACATGTACACGTCGTGTACTCAGTACACATCATGACGATTTCAAATGAAACAGATCTATGTTGGACAAGTCCTGAAATGCATACACACTGTGAACTTCATGAACATATTGTGTACCAAAAGTACATGATGTGATAATAGTCAAACTAGCGTATGATGTTTCTACATATTCAACTATGTGGGAGAAAAAAATAGATATAAGATACACACCATTTACCACAATTACAAGTCTTTTCCATGACAACACATAGAGAAAAATTAGGTAACGTGGGGAATGGGTTTGTAAAGGATTTCTCTTTAAAGAAAACCATTATCCTCAATTAATAAAAAGAAATTATGAGGTAGAGGATTCCAAGGAACATCATGGGACATCTACCAGACAATAAGTGGTGATCTGGAGCTGCTCTTTGCCACAATTCTTCCATGGGTAACCATGTTACTCACCCCAATCATGACCAAGTAGTCCGTGTAGTGTTTGGTGATGTGATCTATAGGGGATGTGTGCTTATGAATTATTTTCGTTTTATTATTCATGTTTTGTATTGTTTCAACTTATTCAATCAATTCCAATTCTTCTACTTTTTGAAATTACATGACCATTGTTTTTAATTTGAAGTTTTTTACTTAATTTATCCAATTAATCATCTTAGTTGTGTGTGACCATTATGCAACCTAGGATGATTTTGTTTAAATATGGTTTTGGGTCACATATCCCTTTGATTGAATCTATTAGATGACCATTCTAGTTGTCTAATCATAGTATTGGGGTAGTATACAAAGACCAAGTATCACTGTTGACACAATTCTGACACTGAAACTGAATAAAACCACATCAATCAATTAAGTAGAACCTGAACCTAAAAAACACAAAACCTAGCATGCCATACTCTGGATTTTCAACCTAATAAATCTTTTTTTTATTTCCCTTTTCTCTAATTGTTGTAAAAAATTTGATCTCTATTTTACTTAATTAATTTTGAACATGTTCTCCTCCCTGTGGTTTTGAAACTCAGTCTTTCTAAGTACTACACTCATATTTCGGTTTTCGGAGTTTTATATAAATTATTAAATTTTATTATCACCAAAGGAATTAACGATACCCTTCGGTCTAAAAAACTTTTGGCGCCATTTTTGTGGATAGTTGTCACAATGTTTAAATTATTTATGAATTTAGATTATTGTTTTTATTTTTATTCATTATTTTAAACCTGGTCGGCTCAGGATGTTGTTTCCATAAGAAATCAATTGCAAGACTACTCCACCAGTGGGAAAGAAATGTATGAAGATCATACATTTAACCCAGAGCTGGAGAGGACTTTGGGCAACTAGAGAACATAAAAGGAAGAGTTTGACAAATAATAGAATGAAATGGATGGATTGAAACTAATTGAAGGAGCTGAGCATAAGCTGGGGAAACCAGAAGGACCACAATTTCAAGGATGAAATCAATGTGGACATTCACTGCTCAACTACGGGAGACCCTAAAACATGGGATTCATCCCCAGTATCCTAATACACCTTGTCATTTCTCAACACTTTTTGAAAATGTCTTCAGTCATCCAAATGATAAGGCACCCACTATAATTCACTGGGATACTCCATGAATATTCCAACTCACACATAGAAATTTTTCAAGAGATTTGTAACACATTCTAATTCTAGAAAATCAAAAAAACCTTGTGAGGCTATGCTTATTCATATTTTCACTGATGGAAAAAACCATTGGAATGGATATAGAGTATACATCTGTAGTCAATCAAGTAATGGGAGGATCAAGAAAGAATGTTTTTGATATGGTACATCCTGCCATCAAAGTATATGGATTTGTGGGTATGTATTCTAGATTTTGAACAATTAAATTATGAGTCATTATATATTTCATGGGAGAGATTTAGAGCTTTTATAATACGATTCCTTAATCATTTCATCGAGATGTGGCATTAAATTAAAACATATTTTAAATAATTTTTATATGGAAATCATTCTGTTGTAGATGTTGTAGTTGGAGGATCGCTAATGATAAAATAATTAGATGAATGCTATGATCTATTAGATGATATATCCATCAATTGTTTCCAATGATGACCAGAAGACAGATGTGTACAAAGTGTGCACATGGTGGACAACAGATGGATGGATTCTCAAATAGAGACTATGACAAGGAAGATGGATTCAATATGGTCCTACAAAACCCCCCAAGGTATGTATTTTAAAGATGAAAATTATATTGATTATAACCGTAAAAATTAGGGGTGGGAAAAGAGGCCGCAAAAACCTTAACAGATCAGAATCAAGGTCAAGAATGTCAGTAGAGATAGTAAGGTTTCCATCTAAAACACCAATGGTCCAAATTTACTAGTCAATTCCATTCACTAGAGGATACCCTAGAATTATACATAAGAGCGAGATGAGATTCACTAAAATAGTTGACTTCATTCTAAAGAGATCATGGAAATGCAATCAGAGAATTGAATAATGACTCACTAATCTAACAAGCTACGATAAGGGACATAAAAAACATTTAATTTAGATTGCTGAGACTCTTAGGGAAAGGAAACGAGGGGAGAATCCAGGATTCCAAGAAAATCAACCTCATGTAAATATGAAATCCATACTTTAAGAAGTTGAAAGAATTAACAAGAAAGATGAATAGATTTTGGATGAAAAAAAGATCCACCACCAGTTGAAGATGGTCAAGAAAATAACTGAGAAGACGAGTAATGCGAAGAAGAAGAATCACCACCACTGTACCAGCCAACAATACCATTTCTATATTAGGAAAAGCAGGTAAAGATTGATGAGAAGAAGAAAAGTTCATAGAGTTTTTCAAGAAGATACAAATCATCATTCATTGAGGCAGTTTCAAACATTCCTACGTATTATAAATGCATGAAGTAGTTAGGGATTAATAAGAAGAAGTTGTATGAATTGGATTCCATTCCACTAGATGGAGAAGGATCACCAATAGTATTAAGGAACCTAGAAAATAAACATAGAGATACATGTATATTTTTAAATTCCAATTACCGTCGGCACTAATGAGTTTGGTATAGCTTTATGTGATTTAGGTTATATTGTAAATAAAATTTCATATGAAACATTAATGATACTATTATTGAATTAGATGCAACCAAGTTGAAGTATGCCTCAATTAGATAATAAAATAGTGAGACATCCAAAATGGATACTTGAAGATGTCATTGTCAAAAAATTTGATTTCTATTTTCTAGTAGATTTTTGGTTGATAGACATGGTTGAAGAGAAGGTGACAATAATTTTTTGAGGACCATTTCTAGAAATAATAAGTGAACTAATTTATGTTCACAATGGATATATATAGTCATGAGATGGAGGATTATAAGTGATTCTCCATTTTCACCAGATGATGAAAAAGTCTGACGACCTAGTAGATGATTTTTCCAGAGATGATATAACGAAAGAAGAGGACGTTGCTGTCCATAGAAAGGGATCTGATGTAGCCGATGTAAGGACTAGATAAGGAATTAATATCATGATAAAGAAGGAGTAAAAAGTGTAAGAAGAAGCAGAGGATTGAGGAGAAACATTAACCAAAGACGAATTCAAATAAAGAGAGTAGGTTTAGGCAATCATTAAAGTGATAATTAACTATTAAGGAAGGGCTAGGAACTATTGGATTGGGCCCATAGAGATAGAAAAGGTTTTCATAAATGGGTGAGTAAAGTTAGTATCAGAAATAGGGAGAGGACCAATCTACACTACAGAATCAAGGATTTTCCATTTTGTAAATAAAGATTACATAAACTCTATCCTACCATCAATCACATGAGCAAAATAAGGTAATTTCATGCCTACAATAGAAAACAAAAGTACTTCTAGGAGGAAACCCATGTTTTTTTTTCATTATTTGTTTTTCTATTTTTTGTAGAAATCAATCATACCTATATATTTTTTAAATTTCATTAATATGTAATGTCCTCTCACTTGTGTTTTTTCTGCAGGACCATCATGTGAAGTGGAAGGTTCAATCTAGAAGCAATTAACCCATGTTTGAAGCATGAATGAAAGGGGATTAAGAGTTTAAATTCAATATATTTCCGCTATACTATCAACAATTAAGAAGATGTTCTTAACTTAGAATTGGATGAACCACACTAAATTCATTCTTTACTCAAATTATCTGAGATACATGAAACTACATAGGATTTTTATCATGCCATGAATTTTATATTTCAATGTCAACATTTTAGAATGATAAAAATGTTGAAAAATAATTATTAGAGATAAGAATTTCGATTACAATTTGAAAAATCATGATTCAATGGACAGTATTAATCATTGTAATTGTTATTTTTCTGAGATTTGACCATGTTTTTAATATCTAATTTTTTCATTAGTTGTTCAATTGTTCATAAGAATAGTTTTGATTGATTGATCCAACCATTTTTCTCATCCCTGAGACATCCACATAGCCAATTTTTTCATTCTTTTTACAGTATATTTCTTGAGAATCATGACCCGGTTTTATTCTAGAACATTCATTTCATCTTATCAATGATATGACTACACATAATCAGTTCAAATATGATTTAGGCATTACATTTTTATATTAATTTTCAGGAGATCCACCTTGTAGTAATCCTTTTTATGCCTGTAGAATCCATGAAATTCCTTATTAGAAAATGAACCTTATTACCAAAATATGTTACCCATTCCTACCTTCCTCTAAATGTTTTTCTTGATATTTTTTAAAAAAAATTTGGGGGTGGAACTTTATTTGGTGTAATGGGATATAATATAAAACATTATGGATATTTTGTAGGGGGATTGAAGATTGTGATCTGGGGGAATACCATGACAGATTTAATTATATATCATTATTAGCCTCTATTGTTAAAAAATGTATTTTAAAAAACGAAAAAAATGTAAAACATTGGGTTGTTTCATGGGAGGATAAAAATCACCAATTTCCAAATTGATGATTTTTGATCATCTGTGATTAATTAATGGATTGGAGATTTTTCTTTAGAACAACCTTTGAAAAAACTAAAAAAATAGGAAATGAAAAAAAGAGTAAGATTGGCGGATTCAGTTATTACACATAAATGTATTATGATCTCACTTTTGAGTTTTTTTTGGGGAATAGATGAAATTGGTAAAGGGATACATTCATTGTTTAATTTTTGAATGTCATGAAAAATTCTATAGAGTTAAAACCCCTTTTTGAGACTTACCTTTTATATCCTTTACCTACCAAGCCTAATGCTTCAAATTCATTTGAACCATACCGATAAAGCCCTCATGATTGACTGTGATCTCTATCTTTACGTGGTGGAGATGTAAGATTCCAGGAAATCCTATGGTATGTTACATGTTTCTTGAGTTATGTGCTGAATTATATTTAAATTGTTACACTAAAGATGAAGAAATAAAATTCATGTGAGGTAGATTTCTAGTGGCATGCATACTGGTAATGGATTGAAAATTGAAAATGGAAAAACAAATTAAACATTGTTATTTTAAATGAGAAAATTAATTTATATGTTTTATTTAATACATTGAAAAATAATTCGTCGAATAATTCTATATATTTGAAGATTGAATATTTAATTTTCCATTTTATCAATAATTTATGATTAAATTGAATTTAGAGCATAATAAGGTGAACACCCATAGTAGATTGTTGAGATTCAATCGTTGATGAAAAGACTGTATTCAAGAGTGGGGGAATTTGATATGTGTATTTCATGAACATATTTAAGTGTATTTTTAATATGGAATTGTGTATTTATATGATTAATCTTTCCAATTTTGGGATGTATTTACTTGTTTTAGGTTTTATTTTAAGATATGATAGATTTGTGAAAAATGAAATAAAAGGGATGTAAATACGAGTTGAATGACCATTCACAGTACTTCACTTTGCTCATAGTGTGACAATGGGTTTTGGAAATGATGCCAATGTATAAAATATTAATTAATAACTACACATCGAGTACCACAAGTCCACGTTGTGATTTTATCATGTGAAACTAATCTATGCTGGACTAGTCAAGAAATGTATACATGCTGTGAACATAAAGTACACATCATTGACCACAAGAACACAATGTGATGATAGTCAAAAAAGCATACGAAATTTCTTGTCGATTCAACAAAGTGGAGGAAAAACTTGATCCAAGGTATAAGAAGCGTACCACATGTACATGTCAAAACTATGACCATCAACATAGAAAAATTTGGTGACTTGGGTTGTAAGATCGGATGGGATTTTCTTATAAATAAGACCACCAAAATCTATTCTACGACACTCTAGGCAGAGGATACCATGGAACATCCAGGGTCATCCTCTAGACCTCTAGTGATGATACGTAGCAATTCATCGCCACCATTCATCCTCGGGTAACCCTGCAACTCTCCTCCATCATGAGAGAGTAATATATATAGTGTCAGCTAATGTGATATGTTGGGGATGTGTGCTCAGGGAATATTTTTTTATTATTATTCATGTTTTATATGTCACGACCCGTCCCCCGGGGCCCGTTTCGTAACTACCCCAAGCCCGCCTTCCAAAGGCCAGGGGCTGACGACTAGCACCAAAAGCGTATATCCATATATCTGGGAAGGAATTGCCTTTATAAAAGTAAACAAACACCAATCTCAGGACAAGAGGAAGCAAACACTAAGTAAAACTGAAAACAAAAGTAGTGCTGAAAGTAAAGGGGTTGGAAATACAAGCCCAACTGTAAAGTACAAGGTAAACGACAAAACAACCGGATGGTGACAAGCAGCTCCTGGATCGTCCACCAAGGATCCTACATGAAGGGTAGGTATAGATAGCGCAACTCCTGCATCATCCACCACGGATCCTACCTGAAGGGTAGGTACAGATAGCCTCCACAATGCTCTCGCTCGTCAACCTCCTCCGAGTGTCGTCTCGTCATGAAGTCCACCACCAGATATTGTCTCGTCGTGAGGTCCACCTCCGGGTACCGTCCAGACCTCGAACACTCGGCCTCTATCTGCGCTGCCCGTCGTCTGCAACCAACACAACGAGGTGCGGGCATAGCCCGTGCAGGGGTGAGTATAACGATACTCAGTAGGGACCTCGAGACCCTCAAGGTCTCACTAAATCCAACAAGGATGACCACAAAGAAAATTTCAACAGATAATCTCTACCTAGGTATATTCCCATACATATACCCAAGTTATTATGTAACCCATCTCAATCATGAGGTAAACACAAAGGTCATAGACTCAGCTCAAACCAGGATTTTCATTATCGAAACGGTAACTGGTGAAGAGCCCCGTCTCTGGAGTGTACAGTGGTCCTGTCACGACTCTGAGGTACTGCTCACTAACCTAAGAATACTGAGGTACTCCTCCTGTCGAGTATTGTGGGTCTGCTGCTACAACCAAGCGCTTCCCACCATGGGTCTTCCGCTACAACCAAGCGCTCCCCCTCAT
Source organism: Viscum album (assembly GCA_963277665.1). Taxonomy (NCBI): domain Eukaryota; kingdom Viridiplantae; phylum Streptophyta; class Magnoliopsida; order Santalales; family Viscaceae; genus Viscum; species Viscum album. The sequence goes on from OY728120.1 coordinate 709,786,062, forward strand.
AGCCTCAAGAGGTACTCCTTCTGTTGAGTACTACGGGTCTGCCGCTACAACCAAGCTCTCCTCCGTCGTGGGTCTGCCGCTACAACCAAGCGCTCCCCCTCATAGCCTCCAGAGGTACTCCTTCTGTTGAGTACTGCGGGTCTGCCGCTACAACCAAGCGCTCCTCCGACGTGGGTCTGCCGCTACAACCAAGCGCTCCCCACTGGGCTATCCGAAACACACCGAGTCAATCTGTCAAGCAGTCGCCAGGTCTCATCCGGCTAAACGGTCTCCGTACCCCACACGCTCGTCTCTAGGAGGGTCCGCTCCACTGGCTACTGGTTGATACTCTAAGTATCACAACGTCCCACAAAGAAGTACCTCAAAGGACCGCCTCGTCATAGGGGTCTCAACGCAGCAGACGACGCGTCAATCGGACGCCCAGTCTGTGAGTTATTAGCCTTTTTGTCCCCAGGGCCCGGTTGGTTTCGTGTGAGAACCAATACGGGCGTATCTAAACAATACCCCGAACTCTCATAGGGTAAACTCATAGGGACCGTTTCTCCACGTGATCACCAACGCCGCTGACGGTTCGTCAAACGGACGTCCAGTCTGAAAGTTATCAGCTTTTCCGTTCCAGGGGCCCGATTGGATTTCGGGTGCAATCCAACCCCGCCACTATCCAAATGCATCCAAAACTCAATCGAAGTATGCCAAAAGTTCTGTCTCATCAAGAGGAAATCAACGAGACAGACGGCGCGTCAAACGGACGCCCGATCTGTGAGTTATTGGCTTTTTCGATCGAGGGGCCCGATTGGTTTTCGTGAGCGAACCAACCCGACCACACTCTAACGGAATCCAAACCTCGAGCAGAGTAATCCAAAAGTTCCTTCTCATCGAGTGGAATCAAACAAAGTCGACAGTACGTCAATCGGAAATCCGGAGTTCAAGATATAAGCATTTCCGCTCTGAGGGCCCGATTGGTTTCGTATCCGAACCAACCCGGCCAAACCTAAAGTTCTTCGAAACCTTGGGTGTAATATACCGAAACGGACGTCTCGATCCAAGGATCTCTACGCAACTGACATTGCATCGATCGGAGGTCTGTATCCCATGATATGTGCAAAAGACCGAAAACAGGTCTGAAAACGGGGGGTCTGGGCCCGGACCGACCCGGCTGGGCGCGACCCGACCCGGTCCGCCCAAGCCGGCCCGACTCAGGCGGGTGGCTCGCTGGCTCGGCCAGAAAACCGAGGCTCCGTGGATGCAGCGCGTGCCGCCTCCCCCCTGGATCCCGCGTGGCCGCGAGATCCATCACCTCGCCGTCGCGGCTGAAGCCGCGACGGTTTCTCCTGGCGGCGCGCCGGGGCGCCGCCGGTGGTGTTCGTGGGCCACCAGAGTTGCTCCGGTGGTCTTTTTTCAATTCCGACTACGCCATTGATCATCCCAGGTCCCGTTCTTCACTGCAGAAACTTCAAAACGTCTCTGCGGCCCGTTCCGTCAATGCCCGTTGATCCGCACGTCAAAAGAACAAACTGTGGAGTCTTCTGTTCGCCTTCACGGTCCCAATTATGACCACACTTTCATTCGGCCTTGATGGCGCGGCGTGACGATGCCGCGCATCCATGCCGCATCCCTCTAGGTTCTCTCGCGGTGTCGTTGCACCATGCCGCCATATTCTGAACCGCAACAACGCAACAACATAGGGGGAGGAGGGTCGGCCGTGTTCGTGCAGTCCGACCTCCTCCCGTTAAGATGATTACAGGCGGCCCAAAAAAATATAAGATGAGGAACAACAAAGGATGTTTCACGAACAAGAAGCAATAAACCCCAAAAGTTTTCCTGTAAACTAGAATTCCCAACCCGCAACATATTCTTCGTGGATCAACTTGATGTTTAATTTATCCGCGTTCTTTGATTTAGAAGGAGGTAACATGTGGTTCATTAACATTCACAAAACAATTCCCTACCTCGAGAAAGATCCACGGTAGCCGAGCATCATGGATGATGGTGTCACAAAAGGGCGGACGTCGGCTCGTTGACGTTGTCGTAAGGAAGGAGATGAAGGTGACGACGGTCGTTGGCGTTCATCGCTTCCGTAAAGTGTCTTTGATCCTGGTTCGAGCATCATTCGTTAGATCCGACGCACGGAAGACATCCAAGTCAACATAGATCGGTTTGTCCACACCATTCCACCGATCCCTACTTATCCATCAGTGTCTCGTCGGAGAAGATGGAACCTCGGTGGTGGTGAAACTATGGAGGAAGGAGATGAAGTTCTCCGACGGACCCCCCTCTCATTAAAAGGCTCCTCCCTTAATAAAATATTAGAATTGACTAAAATTTTCATTAACTCATCCATTTCAAATTCATACACCACCATCATTAAATTGGAGGACTCAATTATTAATTAAGGTGGTGTCATGAATTAATTGAAGAGAAGAATGTGAAGTGGTCCCATAAATGAGGTGAGTTATCAAAATTTAACAAGGGGTTTTGAAAACGGGGGTTTAAGAGAGTTAATGGAAGATGAAAAGGTGGGGGCTCGTGTGGGCCCCAACTCATCTTAAATCCTCTCAAAGGAAGTTTTAACATCAGTGGGTCCCACCCCAACTCCCTCACATGGGCTAAACCACTTAGAAGAGAGAAATTAAGTTGAGACTCAACTTAATTTTCACTTAAACTGCTTAGTGAAGAAATAAAAATATAAAACAATTATATTTTTATTCCCCATCAACACCCGAGCAAAAAAAACTCCGGAATAGGTGTTCCTAAGAAAATACCGGCACTACGGTTTCATCGGTGCCCTCATATTTCAATTCCGAGCACCAGTTCAAAAGTTAGAAAAACCCGCTCGTTCATTCACTGAACTTACCCGAGCTAAAATTCAGAAATTGATTCTGGGAACACTGGGCCTCAGAATCAGGCACCGTTAGAAACTACGTTCTTGTAAAATCCCAAAAAAAAATAAGAAAAAAATTTCCCTTGAATTTTACGGGTCTTTACATTACTCCCACCTCAGGGATTTACGTCCTCGTAAAGCTTTAACACAAACTAGGGATACAAAAGCGGTACTGAGCACGCATCTGAGCCTTTCGGTACCATGTGATCACCTATAGGTTCCCGTACTGCCACTGAAAGCGCGCCCAAGGAATCTACCATCCTCATAGGATCCGCTCATGTCGATCCTCAACCTTTACTGGAACCCCGCAAAAGTCACCCCATCGCCAAAGTCCACTTCCCCATGGTCGATGACATGCGTCGGGTCAAGCACCTATCTCCTCAGTTGAGATACGTGGAAGTCATCATGCACCCGGTGCAACTGAGGTGGATGGGTCAAGTGGTAAACCACCTCTCCTACCCAGCTAAGGACCTGGAAAGTTCTACTGAACCTCAGAGATTACTTGCCACCTTGGCCACATCTCCGTGAACATCGTAGAGGTGAGACCCATATAAGGACGCGGTCGTCATCCTTGAACTCTAGAGGCTTCCTGTCAACTCTGTGCAGTCTCATCTGCCGTGATCCATAGGTGATCACTGCCCAGTCCTACATCAGGACACACCTGAGTCCGGTTCCTAATGAATCGCAGTGAACTATGTAACCAACGCCCACAGGTTGGGCGCACCAGTCAACCCAGCTCCTGGAAGCTCTGCTGGAAGTGGTGCCGCAACTCTAGAGAATTCTGGCACAAAGTTAAGTTTGGCCATCTCCTGAGTGATCGAATGCACCCTCCTATGCATGATTCCATCCTGTACTTCCTGGGTTTTCCTTTTCACTGACCAAGGAAACCCCCATCCCAACGTTGTAGATAAACCACAATCTTTTTTCCCAATACAGTCAATCTGTGTATGAACTCTGGATCCCATCCATACTCAGACCAACGTCGTAATGCCTCGACGCTGCCACCAAGAGATTCCAACCGAAACTCTTGCCTCATGGGTCAGATCACACTTTCGGCGTAAGTGTGATTATCGAGTCTCCTCCCAAGGTATCTCCAAACGTGAGGGTCGAGTCAACGGCTTAATCAGAAACTCTAGGTCTAGGACAAGATTCATGGAAGGAATGAATAATTTGTATCAATGTCTGTTACTACGACAGCTTGTAGTGGGCACAGACTGTCCCTCAAATCATTATTAGAGCCATTGGGTCACTCTCCTTGACCGCATGCAGCTACTCTCTTTCCCTGCCCTCCAGCTCCCTGAGCTTGGAGGGAACAACAAAGGCCAGTGGTTGTAACATGTTGATATGTACACCACCTCATACTGCACTCCAAGCTCTGCCTCCACGTATGCTACTCATCAGATTCATCTGTCCTTAACATTTTCTCTTTTTGAAACATTCGCACGCCCAAGTCTCCAAGACTGGTGCCAGTTTCCAGCTTCACACTGCTATCCTTCACTGAATGCATCCGTTCAGCAAAAGAATTCTCAACCACAAGGGTTCTTTCTAGAAACCTAACATAAGTAGGAATGCATAGAGGAAGGAGTGCTTACTCAGATATCCTTTATACACACCTCTCTCAGAGGTCCGAGAACTATAGCACTGATCAAATCGTATTCATCGAGTACCCGGAATGTTCGGTACGCCTCGATGAATACTCAGCTACCGACTCGTCATCCTGCCGAAGTTATATAAGCTCTAGAAAACTCTCAGCCACCTCCTTAGGCCATTCCATAGCCGCATGTGAGTCAGGTTCACCTCAGAACTTGAGGGTATCTGATGTTAGAACAGGTTTAAGGCAGTAATCCTACATGTGTCACCTACCGGTACCGCCAGTTGTAACTTCAGACCAATATGTAGTGATGTATAGCTGACACACTACCCGAAGGCACTATCTCAGGAATCGGTCCACGTACCTAAGCCTCATCGCTATTCGGACCATCCTCATGGTCACTCACTAGAATAAACTAGTGGATAAGTCCACCATCCACTCTACTGATGTATCAGATAGACGGAAAACTCTAGCAATTGCCCCCAGCCAGTGCTCTACTGTCTGAGAATCAGCCTTGCCTCGTAACCTCGGAGGCCGCTGCTACTGGAACTCGTGCAATGTGCTCTGCCAGCATGCAGAGTTCTCTAGTAAGGCTAGTGGCATCTGCTGCCCAACAGGTGGTGGTTCTGCTGGTACACCACCCGAGGGTGCCAACAAAGAAACAAGGCCCCACACCGGAGCCTCGCCTCTCGGTGGGCCATCATCGAGTACTCTGTCAGAACTCCAACTGACTGTCTGCATGGAGACATCCTGAACAGATGCAACACAGTCAACTATTAATACCTGGTGAGCTGACCTAGTTTGAGCTGACTTTTAAACTTTGGAAACACACACGCAATCAGTGTTTTCGTGAACAAAGTCGAAAATCAGAAGTCAGGGTCCTGTTGTACGGATACGTCGGCTGCCGCACCAACACTGGACTCCCTGAACTGAAGACCACACTCGATACCCTTAACACTATTGCTTCACATAGAAAAATATCAGAGTCCTGAGTTCTGCGTTATAACCGAACTCCTCTGATACAAATTTGTCACGACCCGTCCCCCGGGGCCCATATCGTAACTACCCCAAGCCCGCCTTCCAAAGGCCAGGGGCTGGCGACTAGCACCAAAGGTGTATATCCCGATAACTGGGAAGGCATTGCCTTTATAAAAGTAAACAAACACTAATCTGAGTATAAGCGGAAGCAAACAGTAAGTAAAACTGAAAACAAAAGTAGTGCTGAAAGTAAAGGGGGTGGAAATACAAGCCCAACTGTAAAGTACAAGGTAAAAGACAAAACAACTGGAAGGTGACAAGCAGCTCATGGATCGTCCACCAAGGATCCTACATGAAGGGTAGGTACAGATAGCACAGCTCTTAGATCGTCCACAATGGATCCTACCTGAAGGGTAGGTACAGATAGCCTCCACAACGCTCTCTCCCGTCAACCTCCTCCGAGTGTCGTCTCGTCGTGAAGACCACCACCAGATACTGTCTCTTCGTGTGGTCCACCTCTGGGTACTGTCCTGTCCTCGAACACACAGCCTCTGTCTGCACTTCCCATCATCTGCAACGAACAAAATGAGGTGCGGGAATAGCCCGTGCAGGGGTGAGTATAACGATACTCAGTAGGGACCCCGAGACCCTCAAGGTCTCACTAAATCAAACAAGGATAACCACAAAGAAAATTTCAACAGATAACCTCTACCTAGGTATATGCCCATACATATACCCAAGTTATCAAATAAACCATCTCAATCATGAGGTAAACACAATGGTCATAGACTCAACTCAAACCAGGATTTTCATTATCGAAACCGTAACTACTGAAGAGCCCCGTCTCTGGAGTGTATAGTGGTCCTGTCACAACTCCGAGGTACTGCTCACTAAACTAAGACTGATGAGGTACTCGTCCTATCGAGTACTGTGGGCCTGCTGCTAAAACCAAGCGCTTCCCACCACGGGTCTGCCGCTACAACCAACCGCTCCCCCTCATAGCCTCCAGAGGTACTCCTTCTGTTGAGTACCGCGGGTCTACCGCTACAACCAAGCGCTCCTCCGCCGTGGGTCTGCCGCTACAACCAAGCACTCCCCCTCATAGCCTCCAGAGGTACTCCTTCTGTTGAGTACCGCGGGTCTACCGCTATAACCAAGCGCTCCTCCATCGTGGGTCTACCGCTACAACCAAGCGCTCCCCACTGGGCTATCAGAAACACACCGAGTCGATCGGTCAAGCAGTCGTCAGGTCTCAGCCGGCTACACGGTCTCCGTAATCTGCACGATCGTCTCATGGAGGGTCCTCTCCACGAGCTACTAGTCGATATTCCAAGTATCACAATGTCCCATGAAGAAGTATCTCAAAGGACCGCCTCGTCATAGGGGTCTCAACGCAGCAGACAACACGTCAATCGGACGCCCGGTCTGTGAGTTATTAGCCTTTTCATCCCTGGGGCCCGATTGGTGTCGTGTGCAAACCAATCTGGCCATATCTCAACTCTACTCCGAACTCTCATAGGGTAAACTCATAGGGACCATTTCTCCACGTGATCAACAACGCCGCTGACGGTTCGTCAAACAGACGTCCAGTCTGAAAGTTATCAGCTTTTCCGTTCCAAGGGCGCGGTTGGATTTCGGGTGCAATCCAACCCAGCCACTATCCAACTACATCCAAAACTCAGGAGAAGTATGCCAAAAGTTCTGTCTCATCAAGAGGAAATCGACGAGACAGACGGCACGTCAAACGAACGCCCGGTCTGTGAGTTATTGGCTTTTTTGTTCGAGGGGCCCGGTTGGTTTTCGTGAGCGAACCAACCCAACCGCACTCCGACGAAATCCAAACCTCGAGCGGAGTAAGCCAAAAGTTCCAACTCATCAAGAGGAATCCAAAAAAGTCGACGGAACGTCAATCGGACGTCCAGAGTTCAGGATATAAGCGTTTCCTCTATGAGGGCCCGGTTAGTTTCGTATCCGAACCATCCCGGCAGAACCGAAAGTTCTCCGAAACCTTGAGTGTAATATACCAAAACAACCATCTCGATCCAAGGATCTCTACGCAACTGACGATGAATCGATCGGAGGTTCGTAGCCCAAGATATGGTCAAAAGACCGAAATAGGTCCGAAAACGGGGGGTCTGGGCCCGGACCGACCCAGCCCAACCCCCCATGGGTCCGCCCCAACCGATTCGACCCGAGCCGGGTCCGGGTCCGACCCGGCTGGGCGCGGCCCGACCCGGTCCGCCCAAGCCGGCCCGGCTCAGCCGGGTGGCTCGCTCGCTCAGCTAGCGAGCCGAGGCTCCGTGGACGTGGCGCGCGCCGCGTCCCCCTCTGGATCCCGCGTGGCCACGAGATCCATCAGCTCTCCGCCGCGGCTTCAGCCGCAGCGGTTTATCCAGATGGCGCGCCGGGGCGCCGCCGCCTCCGGCCGCCGGCGTCGCCGCATCGGCGTCCCACACCGCCGATGGTGTCCGCTGGCCACCGGAGTTGCTCCAGTGGTCCGTTTTCAATTCCGACTACGCCAATGCTCATCCCGGGTCCCGTTCTTCACTGCAGAAACATCAAAACATCTCTGCGGCCCGTTCCATCAATGCCTGTTGATCCGCACGTCAAAAGAACAATTTGTGGAGTCTTCCGTTCGCCTTTGTGGTCCCAATTACGACCACACATTCATTACGCCTTGACGGCGCGACGTGACGATGCCGCGCATCCTTGCCGCATCCCTCTAGGTTCTCGCACGGTGCCGTTGCACCATGCCGCCATCTTCCGAACCGCAACAACGCAACAACATAGGGGGAGGAGGGTCAGTCGTGTTCGTGCGGTCCGACCTCCTCCTGTTAAGATGATAACAGGCAGCCCAAAAAAAATATAAGACGAGGAACGACAAAGGATGTTTCACGAAAAAGAAGCAATGAACCCCTACAGGTTTCCCACAAACAAGAATTCCCAACCTGCAACATATTCTTCGCAGATCAACTTGATGTTTAATTGATCCGCGTTCTTTGATTTAGAATGATGTAACATGGGGTTCATTAACATTCACAAAACAATTCCCTACCTCGAGAAAGATCCGCGGTAGCCGAGCATCGTGGATGACGGTGTCACAAAAGGGTGGACGTCAGCTCGTTGACGTCATCGTAAGGAAAGAGATAAAGGTGATGACGGCCGTTGGCGTTCATCGCTTCCGTAAAGTGCCTTTAATCCAGGCTCGAGCGTTGTTCGTTGGATCTGACACAGGGAATACGTCGAAGTCAACATAGATCGTTGTGTCCGAACCACGCCACCGATCCCTCCTCATTCATCGGTGTCTAGTCGGAGAAGATGGAACCTCGGTGGTGGTGCAACAATGGAGGAAAGAGAGGAAGTTCTCCAACGGACCCCCTCTCATTAAAAGTCTCCTCCCTTAATAAAATATTAGACTTGACTAATATTTTCATTAACTCATCCATTTCAAATTCATACACCACCCTCATTAAATTGGAGGATTCAATTATTAATTAAGGTGGTGTCATGAATTAATGGAAGATAAGAATGTGAAGTGGTCCCATAAATGAGGTGAGTTATCAAAATTTAACAAGGGGTTTTGAAAAAGGGGGGTTTAAGAGAGTTAAGGGAAGATGAAAAGGTGGGGGCTCGTGTGGGCCCCAACTCATCTTAAATCCTCTCAAGGGAAGTTAGAACATAAGTGGGTCCCACCTCAACTCCCTCACATGGGCTAAACCACTTAGAAGAGAGAAACTAAGTTGAGACACAACTTAATTTTCACTTAAACCGCTTAGTGAAGAAATAAAAATATAAAACAATTATATTTTTATTCCCCATCAACACCCGAGAAAACGCAACTCCGGAATAGGTGAAACTAAGCAAATACCAGCACTGCGGTTTCATCGGTGCCCTCAGATTTCTATTCTGAGCATCGGTTCAAAAGTTAGAAAAACGCGCTCGTTCGTTCACTGAACGTACCCGAGCTAAACTTCGGAAACTGATTCCGAGCACACTGGGCCTCAGAATCAGGCGCCGTCAAAAACTGCGTTCTTGTAAAATCCCAAAGAAAATTAAGAAAGAAATTTCCCTTGAATTTTACGGGTCTTTACATTATATTTTTTCAAATTCTTCAATCAATTATAACTCTTCTTCTTTTTACAAATACAATACCGTTGCGTGTAATTTGATATTGTTTTTTTAATTTCTCTAATTATTCTACGTAGTTTTGAATGGAAATTATGAAACTAGATAATATGATGTTTAAATATAGTTTTGGACTACCTATCCCTATGATTGAATCTAGTATATGACTATTCCAATGGTCCAATATAGGATAGGATAGAATACCAATACCAATAATCACTGATGGAGGAATTATGACACTAAAACTAAATACAACCATATCAATCGAATAATGAGAACAAAAACCTAAAAATCATTGTACCTGGCATGCCCATATCTTGTTTTTTAACCCGACCAATCATGATACTATTTCTATTTTCACCAAATATATTTAACAATTTCCACTCTTGTTTGATAAATTAATTTTTAATATATGCTAGTCCCAGTTGGTTCGATGCTCGGGCTATCCAAATACTATGATCGTAGTTAGGTTATCTAAGATTTATATAAATTATTAAATTTGGTTAGCCCCATAGGAATTAACGATTATCTAGGGCTTTCAGTCTTTACATTCATGAAATATAAATATAGAAAAATGAACATTCAAAGGTAAACGTCCACTAGTGTGATTTTGATGTGGAATTGTTAGTCATATTTCTTGAGGGTTCCCCAAGAAGTTATATAAAATTGATAAAGATTAAATTGAAATTAAAATAAATAAATATTCATCCTAGTTGAAAGGAATTAAAAATATTAATATAAATATCATCAAAAAGAAGATTCTTATTTCATAATAAAATGACAGTTTAGATAAATCTAATGTTAAGGTGGTAGAGAACTGAAAATATCATGGATAGAAAGAAATGGTGGATTTATTAGGTAGCTATACGAAAAATATAGAAAGTGAAATTTAAAAAGAAGGGCTTTTTGGAAGATTTTATATATAGTATAATTGAAATCCTCTCTTGAAATGATATATTTTTGGATATTCAAAATGAATAAATCCAGAAAAGTTGTCTTTGATACAAAACTCTATATTAATTCGAATGAATAATAGTGGTTTGAGTTAAAATAATAAATTGAGAATATAATGTCTTCATTATTTGAGGACTCTAAAAAGGATAGTGGGAATAAAATAAATTTTGGAGAAAATAAAAGGGTGACCGATTGATTGAATAACACATGGAGATAAAAAATCAAACACATTGATGAACATGAAGTGTAAGTCATCGGCATTTGAAGAAAATTTATGGATAAAAAAATCTTGACTCCCAGTCTATTATTTGGAAAATAGACCATTCAGGTGACTGAAACAGAAGAAGTGGAGCATATAGGTCTGGAAGAAAAGAAGTGATAGTCATGTTCAAATGTTATGGCCTATTTTGGTCAAGACCGAATACAAAACATTCTGAAAAATGATGTTAGTGTTAAAGAACCTACTTAGAGATTAAATATAGATTTGGGTATGATGTAGAACCGAAATACAAAAGGAACCCAAGGTGAAACCCATGATGTAGAAATGAAAATAAAGAATGAACCCAACATTATGGGTCATTAGTGTGGAAATATAGGACACTCACAAGATGTATGTTCCAAATCCAAGAGACACCGAAAGGGACAAGAATAATAGAGGATTCCAAACATAACTCAATACACTAGAATATCTTTTTTAGGGATATTTTTTAGTGTGGTGGATTTGGACACATGAAAAGATATTTTACACCAACCATGAAGATGAATGTTCTAAAGAGATGCTTAGTGGTCACAAGAAGAAACTCAATGAATCATTAGATGAGTTAAAAACAAGAAATTAATTTGCAACAATACAAGATGATGCTAGTCCATTCTAATCTGAAGATGTTCAAGATTATAAATCTCTACTGAGTATGAAGTAAAAACTATGGATCAGAAAGAAAATATTTCAGATGGTAGTGGTTATAGAAATTTCTATTAAAGACTCATATAATTATGGTGTATAGATTCTTGATATATGATGTACATCTCATATGATAGGAAATATGGATCTTGTTACCTGAATAAAATATGACAATGAAGGATTTGTAATATTTTGAAATGGTAAAGGACATAATATCATTGTCTTGGGGAAAACTAGGTTTGGGAGAAAAGAAATGAGATGTGTTGGTGTCTAAGTAGTGTAGGGTCTTAGTAAAAACATTCTTAGTGTTTGTAAACTATGTGACTCGGGTCATGCTATAAGATTTACTAATAAGATTTACATCATCAATGGATGATATGGTGAAGTTTATCCATAGGGGAAATGAAAAAAGGTGAATCTATATCTTGAATGTGGAGAAGAAGATATGTGTTTTTTATATAGAGAGTAAGAAAACATTTGGTGGCATAACTGAATTGTCCATCTATTCCTTCCATCACTGGATGATCTGGTAAAATGTGATGCAGTTTGAGAAACCATTATGATATCACATTATTGAACACATATTTGCGATTCTTGTCAAAAAAACAGAGATATTTAATAAGACGTACATGTATAAGGAATAGAAGTCAACCAGAGTTCTTGAATTGGTGCTTAAAGACATATGTGGAACTATCTCACAAAGATCCATTGATAGGAAGATGTATTACATGATTTTCAATGATGATTTTTGTAGGATAAAATTTTTATTTTTTATTTCTCATAACACAAATGTGTTCTGTTTCATAAAAAAATATTTGAAGGAATTATAATGGTTTCTTGGAAAAAAGATTCTAATGTTTTGTATTGATAATGGTATAAAACATATAAAAATCTAAGTGCAAGGTTATCTTGATAAACACAAGATAAGGAATCATGTTTCTTATGTGATAAATCCTCTATAAAATGGTGTGGTTGAGTGACAAATCATATAGTTAATAATTTATCTAGAACAATGGATATTTAAAGGAACCTACTAGATAAATGTTGGAATGAAACAGTTTTGACATATTTCTACATATATAATAGAAATTTTATGTGTCTAAAAGAAGAATAAACAATGTATGATATGTGTTTTGGAATGAATCCTATATTTAATTACATTTAATTCATTGAATTATGTATTTTATTCTCAATTAGGAGAACCATATGAAATTTGAGTAAGGTATAGATGAGAGGATATTCCATGGCTACCTAGGAAAAATAATATCATATTGATGCCTCAATAAGTGGTGGGAAAAAGTTATTTTATGAAATGATTTCACTATTTTGGAAAATGAATAGAATATTCAACATTATAGTGATGTGTTTTATAAAGAATGTGGTGAAGAGAAAACAAATACAGGGTGAGAAGAAGTGAAAAATTATGACTTAGGAAAAGATAATTTTGATGAGTTTTAGAATATAAAATATATATCTCAACATAATCAAATATTCAAGATGAAATTGATTGGGAAAATATAATTAGTGATCATACAGTGCAATTTAAAATGTTAATAATTAATTTATTACATTTGGAATCATTCCTATCTCATCTAGAGACAAAAATGATTTAATAATTAATCTACTGATGAGAAATGGGTTAAGTCTATGAATAAAGAGATTGACCAATTTAAGAAGAATCAAACATGGGAGATTGTTTATCGATCAATAGATAACAATTTCATCTCAATGAAACGAGTCTTTGGATACAATATGAATGGAGAAGGTTAGATCATTTGAAACAGAGAATGAATAGTATGAAAAGGGTACTCTAAGTCAGATAGTATCAATGTTGATGAGAAATTTTATCCTATTGAAAGGATAAAGACAATTATGTTATTCTAGGCCATAGTAGGGAAATAAAAGATGAAAATTTCCAATACAGATATCAAGTTAGCATTTCGGAATGGGTTTCTTGAAGATGATGTTTATATTGATTATCCATATGGTTTTATCATTCATGAAGATGAGAATATAGTCTGACAGTTGATAAAAGAAGTATATTGTTTGAAGAAATCACCATGTGTGTGGTATTCAAGTCATGATATGTTTTAAAAGAAGATTGGTTTTTAGTGTGATAGAGTTGATTACAACTTGTATGTCAATAAATATATTAATAAATGGATGATAGTGCAAGTATATGTCAATGGCATAATATTTGGTGTATCAGATGAATCCTAGCATGTAGAGTTCCCAGATTTAATGAATTGTGAATTCAAAATGTCAATTATTTATTTGATAACGTTTTCCTTATTTTACAGGTGAAATAATGTTAGAATTACACACTCATTAATTGATCTAAATATTCCATGTAGGTTTTTAGAAGATTTGGACTATATAATTTCAAGGTGAGATGACCCTAGTGGCTACCTAGATGAAACGATCATGGGATAATGAATGCAATTCAGTCAATATCATAGAATTCGATAAATTCTACTGATGTCTATTTTAATTTATAGAGAAAAGACCTTTTTTAAACTTGAAATGAATCATGGTAAAACCCTACGAAATCAAATTTCATTCAGTAAAAAATAATACTTTTGTATATCAAAGTCATGGTGGATTTTTTCATGTTGTATAATGAAAAATATCAAAAATAGTTATTGAGCTATGAAGATACATATTGATATGGAATAGTAGATGATAGGAAAATAAAGTTAGGTGGTTCATTCTATCATAATGAATTGTTTATTTCTTTAAAAATTAAGAAAAGAGACTGAATTTCCTTGAGCATAAAAAAAGATTAATATATTGAGGCTACTCAATGTTGTACATAATTATTGGGGATGAAGTAATATCTATATAATATTGGAGTTGAAGTGAAGGATATGATCATACTCCTTTTTGATAATTTAAATTCTATAATCATTAAAAAAATAATATCCTACAATCACAAAAAAATATCATTGAAATAAAATACCTTCTTATCAAGGGGAAGGTGGAGAATGACCTCCTGAAGTTGGAGAATGTTCCTACATAACTATAGGTTGTAGATATTCTGAAAAGGCCTTACCCAAAAAAGTTTTTGATTAACATGGACTAGATCAGGGAGTTCTGTAGACTCCCTAGACATCAAAAAGTGCAGATGTAGGACCCCCCAGGCAATGTGTGGTTTCTCCCTAATGTGTTGATCTTTATTCATTATCCTACTTCAGACTACAAAGAAGTTTCATTTGGTTTCCATGACAATATTGGATAAATTATTGGAATTATATGGGGGGGATGAATTAAATATGTATAGGGGATAAGCTGATCGGGGTAGGGGTGATGTTAGGTGATGTAATGATTATGTGGCGCGATGTGAATTCAGTTATATGGGGAAATTGTTTATGGTCACTTATATTAGAAGTTTTCTAGGAAATAATTTAGCATTACAAATCATTATAACACAAGCAGTGAATTAATATTATTTTTAAATATGATTAGGCTAAAATGCATCAATCAATTATTATATGTAATGATATATGATATTTTTGATAAAAGAAGTTGAGTGGTTTTGGAAAGAAGCGATTCATTGTGGAAATTTTCATTATACACTTTTTTCACATGCCTAACATGGCTTATGTGGGATTATAGTGTTAGTAGACTAAATAAATTATTTTTAACTGAATCTAATGGAGCAATGATTGTATAGTATGTAAGATGATTCAATGTGGTATCAAATTGTTAAGAGTTATCTAAAACCCCATGGGGGAGGTGGTTGGGGAAAAAATCCATCAAGGAATCATTTATTATTATTTTTAGTTGATTGTGTTTATTCAAAATGAGGGTTTACATGGTATGTTGGGAATTCAAAAGAGGTTCTTGAAAAATTCCAAGATGATGGAAATTATTCCTTGGAAGTGTTATTGAAAATTTTATACACAAGGTGACGTCGTTTCCAATTGTTTTCCAACTTTTTGGTGTCCATGTTTCTGAATATTTCTTGCATCATGAATGATTTATTTTCTTGAAGGCCTTATGAAAATATTTAAGTCATTAGTTTCGCGAATAATGGGATTTGTGACATTGATTTCATGATTGTACTATGAATTTGACAGCGATCTCTACGATTATAATGATCTTCACAAATGATGAGTTTTCCTAGGAATTCACAAGATAAGAAGCATCACGAAAGAATTTAGAGAGGTTCAAAAAATGGTGATTAAAATGTTTTAAGATACTATAATTGGAGGTAAAAAAATATAAATAGTCGTCTAACACCTTCAAAAAATTATAGAGACTCCAAAAAAATTCATAGACTCCATATTCACAATGGTGTTTCATGAAAAAAATCATTGGGAAGGTTGTCAAAGACAACCAAACTATTTGAGAATCATGAATGTATTTATATTTGTGAAGGCTATAAAAATATGTCTGAACGGTATGATCATTTAAATGGATAATTTTTCTTCAAAAATGGGTTCAAGGTTTCAGAAATTAGGTTTCATTATGAAGGCTAGTTGAGCATCGCGTAGGCAGTGAGCATTATGAAAATATTAAAAAGTAATTTCCCAGTATACTTGTGGTAAAATGGTATTCATCTTATTGATGAAAGGTAAACATAATGATACAGTATTTGGGGTGTAAAATATATTGATTCAAGAAATAAAAGGAGTATCTTTTGATTTATTAGTGAGAACACATCAGCTGAAAGAGTAGTGAGATTTCATATTGTGATTTGTTATAAACCATGAGAGATAGTAAGTAACCTCCAATCATTGTGAACATATGTTATCATTTAGTGTATTTGTTACATTGGAAAATTGTAATTTTATTCTCCTTTAAATCCACCCAGTGATGGTGAAACATGTAAAATTGTAGTGTCTAATGCATGATTTAATTTCTATTCATACATTGTAGTGGGAAAGAGAGAGAACTATATTTTTTTTACAATGAAACATGATCTAAAGTGGAAGTTCATTTAATCTATAATACCCTGATTCACCCCCACCCATCATGGTATATTACCTAGTTTTGATAAAATAAAGAAAAAAAGAAAGGGTGAGCTCATATGATTAGTAATGTTAAACGATTAAGATAATTAAAAATAAAATAATCAAAATGGTATGAGAGCAAGATGATAAGATTTGGAAAGAATATACTAAATAATAAATAACATAATATCTAATCATATAATAGTAAAATAATAATCATAATACCAGAATCATACGTATATCAATAAACATGTCCCATTATAGCATAATATTTACATAAGACATGAAATTTTTTGTATACACATAAACATATAAAATCATTTTAATATAATAAAACACATATATTCATGGAAATCATGTGAGGAAAAATTAACTTAATCAACTAGTTTCATTTGCTATTCTAGAATAATCTTACTAAAATGGATTAACTCCCCCTTATAACCCTATATTAAATAATTGGGTCACACAACATTACAGTTCATCAATATAATGATATATAAATCATTACCCAATTCATTTGATAGAGATATTGGACATAGACATTATATACTGAAATCTATATTAATATGGGACCCAAAATCCTAAACATTCATTATATCATAACCCATTAAATAAAATGGGATTCATAATAAATTAATCACTTCATAACCTATTTGAATGAAATAGATTTCAAAATAATAGCATAACCCATAGAAAAATAAGTAGATATCCTAAAAATATTATCTAGGTATATTCCATGGATGAAAAATTGGTTCCATAAAAAAAATTTCATCATAAACATAAACCATTCCTTGAATTAATATGAATGGAACCCTCATATCTTATCTCATGTAATTTATAAGTAACATAAACCTATATAATTTTATAAGAAAATTATGTTTATCATAAAAATCATTTTTTGAGGAAAATATACTCTATGCTTTTAAAAACTTTTTTGAAAAAAAATATTAACCATTTTATTTGAAAATAATAATTAATATAGATAAAGTAATCTTTGAATCATTGATTACTCATTACATAAAAATTTTGGTTCTTGTCATACAAGTTAAAATGGTTATTAATTTAACATTTTTAGTAAAATCTAAATAGGAATTGTCTTGAAAAATACATTAAGATTCGTTTCAAAATATTTTTTAAAAATTACAACATGGGTAAAACGTTATTCTACCTATAAATAGTGGATAATTAAATTTATGACAATTATTTATTGGTTGATCATGATATTTCATCATTGGAGACTTAATCGTAAATAATTCTGATAATTAATGAGATTGTAACATTAAATCACTACCACTTAGGTAAAGATGTATCACAAAAACCATGATGGAATAACATAATGTAAAAGATAAAATATCATGAGTATGAATAAATTCAGGATATCACATTTTAATGGGTCTATATATAATCTTCATGAATGAATATCAGTGCATAACATATCATATTTATCAAAGAAGTAAAATTGAGAAAAAAAAATCCCTTACAACAATTCCTAAATTCCATCACAATTATTCCATTCTCCAATATCATTAATACATGTTTATTATATATATTTTATAGAACCATATTAATATATATCATATCCTATAAGACATTCTTGTTAAAGAGACCACAATTTTACTACACTACTATATATCATTTTTGAAAGAACTAGGTTCTTATTTGACATATTGATAACTTTGTTCAAAAAATTAAATAGTTTAATTTCTAAAATATGTCCTAATATGAATTTATGTTGTGTTCATGAAGGTCTATGGGGTCTATGGGCTATTCTAGATCCCCAAACCCATGTTTGGGGTGATAATAGTGGGTGACATGGGTGGAAAAAATAGTGTGGTTTAAGTCGCACAACCATACTGACCAGTATGAA
The DNA here is from genome assembly GCA_963277665.1 of Viscum album. Classification (NCBI taxonomy): domain Eukaryota; kingdom Viridiplantae; phylum Streptophyta; class Magnoliopsida; order Santalales; family Viscaceae; genus Viscum; species Viscum album. Next base: position 709,804,314 of record OY728120.1, read on the forward strand.
TTATTAACATACTTTTATAGAGTGTTATAGAATATATTTCTCACCATTAATAAATTCTATTTGGTAACCATTCACTATTAACCGTGGAAACAGGAATACATGCAACATTTCTATATGGTTTTTCAAACCATGTGGGTAAACTATGCAAGCCCTGTTGTGTTGGATATTTTACAATTTTGAATTACATTAAAAATTCTTTTAAACTAAAATTTTGATAGATTTCTCAAATAGATGAAATACCCAAACATAGAAAAGCTCTAAATTGTTATTAGTGTAGTATTTCATATCCATTCTCCATCCATAATCCAATTTGAGCATGGTTCGTCTCCATAGAACTGTAAGGGTAAGGCCTTATATCCTTTTTGATCTTATGTCATCCTTCTAGTAACTGACAATGATATTTGGTTTTAAACTCATATTCCCTAATTTATCATTCATTGTCTATTTTTCATATTTCATTAAAAATGAGATGAATTAGAACATGATATTGGATGAGGTATCTTGCATGGACCTATGGTAGGTGGTCTTATGTGATTCACAAAATACCAAGCTATTTATGTATGTTAGGGTGTAATGTGCCCATTTTCGGGTGTCCCCTGAATTGAAATTTAACCCAATTATTACTTTTACTGTTTTAGGTAATTGAATAGGCATCTTTATGCGTGTTATAGGTGTTATAACATGAATAAGGACCACCCCATGGGTGAGTTTCCTTGAATGTACCTTTACATATTGAAGCCTTGTACACCCCTTGAGGTGCGCCTTTATCCCATTTACAAGATGTTAAAAATGGAAATTATTATAAATAGAATTGAAATTTCACTATAAAATAATTATATTGGTAAAAGGGTATGGGATGGTTAGTATTCCCTTGGACTGATATATTCTATTTCTTTTATAAGCATACATGCCTTGTATATGTCCTTTTCTATGTGAGTAAGTAGAGGAAATGACTTGAATTGATGCAATTGGATTGAATTTATTTAAATCTTAGTTTTTTCATGTGAGTTATGTTATTAATAATCCATGTGATAGTTTTATATAGTTGTTAGTCTTGATATATTAAACTTTTCCATGTGAGTATTTGAGCAGTCCTTGAATTACCTATCCTTGTGAAAACATTTGAGACCAAGTTATGCAATAGATTGATTAATAATGGTAAGATCATTACCATATTGTTATCATGTGAGTTATGTAGTGTAAAATCCTAGTCTTAGTTTGAGAAAAATATCATTATTTCTATATGAATTATTCCCAAATGTGTAATTGAATGGAAAATCCCATTCTGGTTAGATAACGAATGATATACCTTGAGGTGAGTCTGTTAAAGGATTCTCTTGGTTTAGACCTTGTAATATTAATTGAATTGATTAAATGAAATGGAATTGGTTAGATGATAAATATCCATCAGTGTTACAAGGATTCCTATTATAAATCATGGGACACACCATTGTGACTATTGAACGTTATAACTTTGGTGATATATGGATTCACCATAGGATACCATGGATGGAATCAATTTTTAAATGTGATTGGGCCATGGGTGATACATGGATCCATTAAGAAACACTATGGATGGACTTATTGAGTATATATTTATATACCGAGTGATACATGGATTGTTAGGAGAATTCTAGGGATGTAATCATAAGGAATTTTAATATTTTTCCAAGGGTGAATTTAGGGCTTTCTCTGAAGCGATGAGGATAGACATGATTTCCTATGACTTTATACCTCATCCAGAGCGATACTACTTAGACGATAAGTTTTATAGGGAAGAGCATATGGGTGTTGAGTACTTCCTTACTTACATAATTTCTTATTTCACATTTTCTGTCATATATATTAATAGAATGATTAGAATAGACCTTTGGTAGTTTATTATGAGGTTTATATCACATATCCCATTTAGGTCACCTTTTTTGACCCAAACATATTTTATGATTCATTGTATTGATATTGAAAAGTGTCCTAACATAGGTAAATGAAATGATGGTTAGGAGCTAGAGATCCTGGGACCAATCTAAGGCTTACGATGCTACTGAGGTTCTTTTGGGACATATTTTATTTTTGGGACATGTATTGTATTTTTAGGTTTTGTACATGTTTTGATGTTTTATTAGATTCATGTGAAATGTATCATAATATTTTATATGATATGACTTCTATCTTTGTTCATACTATTAGCCTTCCACTGTTTACATCTAATGTATAGTTTACTGATTTTTCTATTTGCAATTGTTATTGATATTCTGATGTAATATACTATTATAATGAGGGAATAGTCTCCAGAAAGACAGACCTAGGCCCTCACTTCTAGTTAATATCATGTAAAATTTAGGGAGATGTTCTTGAGCCCTCATGACCCATTGGCTTTAGGGAACTATTCAGTGGAATCTAGGTCAAGGACCCTACAAATTGGTATTAGAGTATTTCTTTTCAAGTTTTTTTAAATATTTGGTGGTGATAGAAATGAATTTTAATTTGGTAATGAGATATGGTCGAGTGTAGCTAACTGGTGTACATGGAAAATTCAAAATTCCTTCAATTGAATTGTTATTTTTCTAATATTCACAGTTATAGTTCATATGATTTCACTGCTGGTTGATGAACTCAATTTATGTAGTTATTATTGATGTGAATTTGGTTTCTATTATGTTGAAACTCTGTGAGATAAGGGTATGCCATCTCTTGTACCATATTTTAATTTTCTAGATATCACTATCCATTCATTATGTCATGCCATTTAAGATGCATTACTGATTTCATGTTATTTTTATAGGTTTTATGACACATATGAATTATGTGGTGATAGGTATATTGGGATATGTTATGGTGTAATATAGTTGGACACCCTTATTTGGTCCATGAGGTTTATGTTCCCACATGGATTGGAATTTGGTGGATCCCGATTCACCCTTTATGTGAAATTTGTTGTGATATGACATAGGTGGATGCAAAGCTTTCATCCCTATAGAGTGTCAGCCACCCATGATTGTAACTTTTCATACCATTGGTTAGACCTACTAAAAGAGGATTTAAAATCATTGAAAAAGAATAAATTTAATGAATGTAAAAGTGAAACCTATTTGAAATGAAATAAATATTAATCCAAGTGAAACTTAAATGGCTTGTAGTAGATAAATTGTCTAGACTCGAAATTATTAGTAACCCTTTGGTAGTGTCTTTTATTTGTTTTATGGACATACCAGGTCCATGAGATAGGCAGAGTGGTGAGTTCTTCTGGAGGAATGTTTTTACTGACCCTGTTTTTGATATCTGTGCTTTTGAGCTGTGAACATTAAAAATGATAAAGAAATGTGGTCTAATTTTGTAATTGTATATTCATGAAAACATTATGTCCTCATTATTTAGACCCAAAGGGTGGATATAATTACCCCCAAGAGGTGGTGGGACATGAGAAACCAGTTAATCCTCATGTAGTGCCGCTGTGGAAAAAAATGGTATACCTGACACAGGTTCTAAGGATTAGTTCTCTAATGACATTATGCGTTTTATCCACACCATTCAGGGATCTCCACTACCTGCACCAACATTGATAGAGTTTACTTGTGAGTTTTAGCAGTAGCATATACCCATGTTTTTTTGGGGATGGAAGACCAAAGATAGTGTATTCATTGATAGAATAAATTTTTTCTATTTTCAATAACATAGAGACGCCAACTAAATAGAGGGTGTACCATGCTGCGTAAATGTTGTGTGATTCGTGCAAGAGGGGGTGGGATGTTATCACCCAGACTAATCGTTATTGGGAGATGAATGGGAGGGATTTTCACCCTAACTTCTTAATTTATATCATTCCCGAGTTGCAAAGTGCTGATAGAGCTCCTTAGTTCCCACATCTAGGGTAGGCAGCACTATCATTCATGGGATATTCAGGCTGTTTTAATGGAATTTAGTGTTTTTATACTAATTTTTATGGGTGATGAGTTATCAAAAACCAGGATCTTTGACTATAGTCTCATATTAAATATTTTTTCATAGGTAAATGAATAATTTATGGCTATTGAATCTATGATAGAGAATTATGAACTGATCACAAAGCATGGCCTGATGGAATCTATAGGTGAGAGCCAGGGCGGCTCGACACTATGATATGGAACTTGCATCGCACAACAATATAAAGAACCTTCTAGATATTCTATATTATGATATTGGTAGTCAGAACATCTCTTTAGGTAGCTATATGAGGTACTTCCAGTGTTGTAGGCTGGTACATATGACGTCACTATGAATAAAGGACCCATTTGAGTTCCGTTCTTATGGAAATATGGGACATCTATTGTGCTTATGTAGATCGTTTTCTCCTTAAACCAGTGAGAGAGGTTCTAAACAAACTCCTCATTTTGGATTAGGTCAACATATTCTCACCATGAAAGGTTCTATAATTCAACTTGTTGATCAGGCCAATGTGGTGGTCATGGTCGTGGTAGCTAGACACCGTGTTCATAGTGACAGTTGGGTGGATCAACTCTAGGTATCTAGGAAGTCTCATAGGGCCACTATACATACTAGGAGTACATAGTTCTGCACACTCATAAAGAGAAGGATCCCACACCTTCTACTATCACAGGTACTATTTTATTAGTCAATTTTTGACATCTACAGCTTTTTGTATATGTCACGACTCGTCCTAGTGGGGCCCGCGCCGTGACTCCCCAATCCCGCCTCCAATAGGCCAGGGGCTGGTGACTAGCACCGAGTAGGCATATCACTAACATGGGAGGAATGTCCTAAGCACCCGTACACACACACGCATCTCCAAGCCCACAAAATTTGAAATGTAAAACACTAAGGAACAAAATCCATGCATACAACTAAACCCCAACCAACAAAGAACAACGAAAGGTAGAGTACTGTAAAAGTAAACTTGACCATAATACAAGCCCACAAAAAACAAGAGTCTAAAAACTGCAAGGTCCAACCTGTAAGCACAAAAGGTACTGGGACTGCCGCTCATAGCCGTAGGAACACCTCGGCCTGTAGGGAACTCAGAAATCTCGGTCCTTTCCTGGTCTGCCCTAGACTCTGTTGAAAGCCCGCTCATCTGCACAAGACACCAGATGTGCGGGAAAAGCCCGTGTAGGGGTGAGTATAACAATACTCAGTAGAGGACCCCGAAAACCATAAAGCAGTAAACAAAGTAAAGGTACAGTCAACTATGCACATTATATGTTTACAGAACACATAAAACAAAACAGATATACTCAAAACCCATACCCGTGGTCTAGACACAAGTCACGCAACCACATACCCCCGTAAGGGATTCAATTCGAGGATTCCGTGATGCACTAGTTCTAGGAGAACACACTCCACGTGTCTTATAGCATTGATGACGTTTGTCTGAGAAGTGTTGTTTGTCAAGAACTGTCACGAGAGATGGTTACACTCATTACGAGAGACACAATCTTGAGTGGAAATGTTACGATAGATAGAAGAACTCATTACGGGATACACACTCTTGAGTGGGAAAGATCTCGACACACAGATGAGGATCACTTCTAGGGCCATGGTGGATACCACGACTCATCCGGAATTCACCTTCTAGCTAGAGGATCAATGCCTGGTAGAGTTGGTCATGTCGATGTCTGACTCTACCTAGGGTCTGGAATGGATAGAGGATCTCGATCTGGGCCTCTCGGATGGATGTCTGACTCTATCACAGAAAGTCCTGCTGAAGGGATCAAAATATTGTGTGAGGGAATGATGCCTAACCCTCAGGGAAACAAAAGAAGGGGAACTAACCCAAATGAAAGATGTTCGAGGCACTGTGAAAAAAAGGAACATGCAGTTTTCCAAAAAGTACACGGCGTGTAGAAATGATACATGCCATGCTGTCCGACCCCGGGTACTGCCCGTGTACAATGGCCCATGTCGTGAGGCTGATCGTGTAGAAAAAACATAGTACATGGTGTGTAGTACGGAGTACACGCTATGTCTGGGTAACTGGGCTTGGCTCCATGTACTCTGGCCATGTGCATGTACACGGCCACCAACACGTGTATTCCAACCCGTGTAATCTGCACACAGGGTGACCCGCGCTGCTAGCATCGCCTGTCTGTGTGATGGAGTACACTGTCATGTACTCCATCTCGTGTTCGCTTATCCTTGGGATACACACCGAGCTCCGCTTATCCGCCTCTGCCAAGATGTACACGCTATGCCGCCTGAAGCCGTGTAGATCATCCCATGTCTGTGTACTACCCAAAGTACACGCCGAGCTTCAGGAAAAGTCCAACATGCCATGTGACCGGGGTCACACGCCGTGTGATTCTTCTCTGACCCCGAAACCCTAGCCGCCGCTGCCAGTACTACACAACGTGTTCTTTGGAATTACACGCCGTGTATTCTGGAAATTTCAAGAAAAAATGCTCTTCACTGGTGCGCCTCCTGTGCTACTCCGATCATCGATCCGACCATCCGATCGTCGCAAAACATCCAGGTTCTGGTCGCCCTGACACCATGAAGCCGCTTCCATCATTTTCGCACCTCTGATCGGCTCTGAAAACGTGTTTGATCTTCCCGTGTGAAGAACTCTCTTTCTGATCTGGTCCGATTCGTTGTCTGCCATCGTCGACGTACCTCCATAAGGTCGTTGTAGTGTCAAACCTTTAGTTTGGGATCATTGCGTCATAGAACGGATGCTCACTGATCTGTTGTTCGTCGCCCCGTGAAGAACGCGAAGAAAGTGCGGGGAAGAGAAGGGGGAGAAATCCAAATAAACAAATTGTGGAACGAACCTCCGTCGTCGTTTGTCACAACATTGATCCGCTCCTGTTAATAGGCTTAAATGTAGCAAGAATCAACAACAACATAAAGCATGGATCAATTCCCCCATAAACTTCATAAAGAAAATCCCTCCCGCAAAAACGAATGAGTCCATGGATCAACTTGTTCATGGTTGATCCGCGTTCATCGTTCAAACTTAAATACAGGGAAAAGAAATTGAAATAACAACCCCTATCTTTCGAAAGGATCAATCGTTGACAAAGGCGTCGCACTGCCTTTGTCATCGGGATCCTTCAACGTTGTTAGCGTAGAGATTCTCAACTTCGATCCGTCGTCGTTCATCGCTGGGAAATTCCTCCAATGCCTCGCTGATTCGGCAGAGGTTCCTCTCAGCCACTGCCAATGATCAACAATTTCTTAACCCCTTAAAAAGGGAGACATGTTTTCATTTAATTATGCAGCAGAATTAATGATGTTGAATCGTCATTTTGAAGTTATTATGACGCTCCATTAATTTTGGAAACAGTTGCGATGTTGCCACGCTGCAGCAGATGTTTCCTTAAATGAAAATAAAATAAACTTGTTAATTTATTTTATTTTTATTTTAGTTAAAATGTCTGAAAATTAACTTTTTCCCTCGACCTATTCCGGTCAAGGTTAGCCTCGTTCTTAGGTAAAGTCGTCGTCCCAGACACAATGGTGTGCTCAGATTTTTAAACCGGGCATCCGTTTTGGAAACTGCCACAAACGCACACAAGTAATGACTCACCTAACTTAATAAAAGTTCAAACCACCATTCCGGGCTCACTGGACCTCGAAATGATGTGTATTCTTCATGACCGGTCTTGAAATAATTCCATATAATATTTAAAATAATAAACGGAAAAATCTGAGACATTACATTCTCCCCACCTTGGGGATTTACGTCCCCGAAAAGCCAAAATAAAGGCTACTCAAAAAGATGAGGGTACTGAGCACGAATCTGGGCCTCCCGCTCCCACATGATCTCCTGAAGATTTCCGTGCTGCCACCAGACGCGTACCAAGGGAATCGATCACCCACGAAGGATCCTCTCCTACCGATCCTCAATCTCCACCGGGTACTCATCAATGGTCACTCCATCCTCGATGTCCAGCTCGCCCCAATCGATGACGTGCGATGGGTCATGCACGTACCTCCTCAACTGTGACACGTGGAAGACATCATGTACCCAATGCAACTGTGGCAGTAGAGTTAGGCGGTATTCCACCTCACCAACTCTGCAAAAAATCTGGAAAGGTCCGATGAACCTCGGAGATAGCTTGTCGCCTCAGCCAAATCTCTGTAACCCTCATCGAGGTGAGACCCGAAGAAAGACGTGGTCTCCCTCCTCGAACTCTAGAGGTCTCTGTCGTCTGTCAGCATAAGACTTCTACCAGCTCTGTGCAGTCTTTATCCGCTCCCGGATGATCTGCACCTTTTCTGTAGTATCTCGCACTAACTCTGGACCCATGAGTTCTCACTCTCTGGGGTCGGTCCAGCAAAGTGGTGAACGGAAGGGTCTCCCATACAAGGCCTCGAATGGTGCCATAACAATGGTGGAGTGGTAGCTGTTGTTGTACGCAAACTCCACCAGTGGTAGGTGGTCCTCCCAGCCATGACTAAAGTCTAAGATACATGCCCACAACATATCCTCCAGAACCTGAATGGTCCTTTCCGTCTGACCATCTGTCTGGGGATAAAACGCTGTGCTCAAGCGTAGCTGAGTCCCAAAAGCCTCCTGTAATCCCTTCCACAACCGGGATGTGAAGCAGGAGTATCAGTCTGAGTCTATAGTCGAGGGGATGCCATGAAGTCGAACTATCACTTGCACGTAGAGGCGCCCCAAGCTCTCCACGGAACTCTGCTCCCTGATAGCTAGGAAGTGGGGCGACTTGGTGAGTCTGTCTAAAATCCCCCTGATGGAACCATGCCCCTTAGAAGTCTGTGGTAATCCAGTCACGATGTCCATCGATATTCCATCCCACATCCACTCTGGACTTCCAAGGGTGAGCTAATCCCACTAGAACCTGGTGTTTAGCCTTCACCTGCTGGCATATGAGGCATTGAGAAATGAACTCTGTTACTGCCTTCTTCATGCCTGACCACAAGAACTTCTGTTAGAGATCCTGGTACATCTTTACCACTCTAGGATGTACCGCCAAAGGGGATGTATGAAACTCCCTCAGGACCTCCTCCTGGAACCCCACCGGTACAACAGTACATCCTCTGAAAAGAAGTACGTGCTCCCCTCCTTGAGAAAATCCATCAGGAGAATGTCCTGTGGATAAATAAGAATGTAAATACACATTGTCATCATCCCCAAGATGTGCCTCCCTAACTCGCTGTACGAGTGGAGGGGTGACAACCATTGACTGTAGGTAAGCCGTATCCTCTCCATCCACAAAGGATAACTGTAACGCGACTAACTGCTGTGTCGCCTCACTCAACAACTGTGAGCTCGACTTTCTGCTAAGAGCATCCACCACCTTGTTCCCCTTCCCAGGAGTATAGATGATCTCGAAATCATAGTCTTGGAGAAACTCTAGCCAATGCCTCTAACTCATATTCAGATCCTTCTGTGAGAAGATGTACTTGAGGCTCTTGGGGTTAGAGTAGACAATAAACCGCTCGCCCATAAGGTAGGGTCACCACATCTTCAATGCGAAGACTACCGAAGCCAACTCGAGATCATGGGTCACGTAGTTCTTCTCATGTGGCCTAAGCTGGTGCAAACCAAAAGCAATCACTGCATGCCACTGCATCAGGACACAACCGAGCCTGGTCCCTGATGCGTCGCATAAAACTATGTACCCGAAACCCTCCTCCAACAATCTCAAGACTGGGGCGCTCGTCAAACTCTGTCTCAACTTTTCAAAAGCCTACTGGCACCTTTCTATCCACACAAAGCGTTTCCCCTTCCTGGTCAAGGCTGTCATCAATGCTGATATCCGGGAGAGGTTAGGAATTAATCTTCGGTAATATCCTACCAACCCAAGGAAGCTCTGCACCTCCGTCATGCTCCGAGGTGGTTCCCATGCTAACACAACCTCCACCTTGGATGGGTCCACAACTAATCCATCTTCTCAGATGACATGTCCCAAAAAGTGGACCTCCTGAATCCAGAACTGACACTTTGAGAGCTTCCAATAATTCTGGTGCTCCCGATGTACGTCCAGAACCATCCGCATGTGTCTCGCGTGATCCTCCTCTGACACCGAGTACACAAGGATGTCCTCAATGAAGACCACTATGAACCGGTCCTAGTACGGCTGGAAGAACCGGTTCATCAGCCCCATGAACACTGCGGGGGCGTTTGTCATGCCAAAAGGCATCACTAAGTACTCATAGTGACCGTAGCGACATCTGAAAGCCGTCTTCGGTATATCCTCATCCCGCACTCATAGCTGTTGATATCCTGATTGAAGGTCAACCTTCAAGAACCACTATGCCCCTCTTAGATGATCGAAGAGGTCATCGATTCTGGGCAGTGGATACTTTTTCTTCACAATCACCTGGTTCAGGCACTGGTAATCCACGCACAATCTCAAACACCAGTATGCCTTCTTGGCAAACAAGACCGGTGCTGCCTAGGTTGAAACACTGGGTCTTACGAAACCCTTGCCCTACAAATCCTCCAACTGTACCCTCAGCTCACGAAGCTCTGCGAGAACCATCCAATATGCTGATGAGGAAATCAGAGTTGTCCCAGGGTGTAAGTCGATGCAGAAGTCAATCTCCCGGCAAAGAGGTAGTCCTGGAACATCTTCGGGAAAGACGTCCTCATACTCTGCCACCACTGCTGGAAACCGAGAGCTCACAACATCTACTACTCTGAAGGCATGCCTAGCCAACTAATGAGTGATTGGCTGCACCCTCCTATACATGATCCCATTCTGTGCTGCCTGGGTTTCCCTTTCTCCAAAAAAGGAAAACCTCATTCCATCACGACAGACACACCACACTCTTCACCTAAAAAAGTCAATCTGGGCATGGACCAAGGATAAAAAATCCATACCGAGAATGACATCGTAAGGCCTCGACGCTACCACCAAGAGGTTCCAACTGAAACTCTCGACTCCAAGGGTAAGATCACACTATCTGCAAAGGTGCGTGATCGTCGAGTCTCCTCCCATAGGTTTCTCAAAGTGTAAGGATCGAGTCAACGGTTCTACCGGAATCTCGAGGTTTTGTACAAGACATGTGGCTATAAGGGAATGACTGGAACATGTGTCTATGAGTATGGAAGCTAAGGTAGAAAAGACACCGATCATACCTCGAATCATCCCTGGAGCCCCTGGGTCGTATGCCTCGACCGCATGCAGCTGTCCCCGTCGCTGTCCCCAAGCTACCTGAGCCTAGTGCGGACCTCCTCGGGGTGGTGGTGGAAGAAAGTGGAAGCGTCTGCCACTGCCTGCAGCTCTCCCTGCTTCTCTTCCACATCCAGAGCCTGGAGGGTCTGCCTTCTATATTCTATGCCTCTTGCTCGGTGGTCCATCCACCACTTCCCTGTCAGCAGCACGATGGGTTGGGAAATCTTTAGCGAGATGTCCCCTACCATCGCATGCATAGCATCGCTTCTCCCTAGGCTGATTGGATCCCTCCTAAGAGCCCTGGACTGTTGATCCCCTATCCTGGGTCCTCCTATGATTTCTCTCATGTCCTGATCCCTGCGTTTGACATCCGCTCCCTGCTTCCGGTGTCTCCGCACCTGTATGCCTGATGCTGACTGCCGACGGCTGTCTCTACTCCGCCAAGAAGCCCTCAATCACCAAGGCTTGCTCGATCACTCCAGCATAAGTCGATATGCATAGAGGCATGACACTAGCTCAGATGTCTCATCGTAGACCTCGCTCGAAGCTCCGAGCTCTGAAGTAATGATCCCTGACCATATCCATTGAGTACCTGGAGAGGTTGGTGAACCTCGATGAACAGTCATCCACTGTCATAATGCCCTTCTAGAGCTGAATAAGCTCCTGGATGTTGAAAGATCTCAGTGTAACATGAGAGAAATACTCCCTAAAGAGTCGCTCAAACTCCGTCCATGAAAGAGTCTCCTCATCGTGAGTCTGCATGGTCAGACTACACCATCATCCTGCCAAACCTTGAAGAAGGCTCACTCCTAGGATCACCATCTGGTCTGCTGGTGTCCTCACTAGACAGAAAACTCTGGTCACCGCCTCAAGCCAGTCCTCAGCCTCCTAAGGGTCGGGCTCTCCTCGGAACCTGAGGGGTCTCTGTCTTTGGAACTGATGGAGTGCGCTAAGCCTGCGCTCCTCACCGGTTGGTACTTCAGGTACTACTGGCTACTACACTGGTAGTGGTATAACTGGTGCACCACCTGGTGGAAATGCCTGGGGATCTGGTCCCTATATCGAAGCCTCATCACTGAGGGGGTCAACCTTGTGATCGTGTTGCTGAATCCTAGAAGGTATGCGTCACGAAGGCATCCTGTAAATAAACAAGATGTACCATGGTAGATGAGTATATCTGGATAGCTGACATAAAGGACATGGAAAGCACAAACCATTCTTATATGATGCGTGTACCTTTTATTTCCCCGCAACCAGTGTTTTCGTGAACTGAGTGAAAAAGTAGGTTATCAGAGTCCTGGTGTATGGATATGTCGGCCGTCACACCAACACTGGGGTCTCTGGCCTGAAAGAAAAACCCAAAACACTTAACAAAGTTTCCCAAAACCAAACTCATAGACTCTTGGTCCTAAGGTAGAACCGACCCCTTTCATACCACTCTATACGACCCTTCCCAGTGGGGCCCACGCTGTGACACCCCAAGCCCGCCTCCAATAGGCTAGGGTCTGGTGACTAACACCGGGTAGGCATATCACTAACATGGGAGGCATTGCCTAAGCACCTGTACACACACACACATCTCCAAGCCCAAAAAAGATGGAATGTAAAACACTAAGGAACAAAAGCATGCATACAACTAAACCCTAACAAATAGATCACAACAAATGGTAGAGTACTGTAAATGTAAATTGGGCCAGAATACAAGCCCACCAAAAACAAGAGTCTGAAAACCACACGGTCCAACCTGAAAGAAAAAAAGGTAATGGGACTGCCGCTCGTAGCCATAGGAACGCCTCAGCCTGTAGGGAACTCAAAAAGCTCAGTCCTTTCCTGGTCCACCCTGGACTCTGTCGAAAGGCTGCTCATCTACACAATACACCAGATGTGCGGGAAAATCCCATGCATGGGTGAGTATAACAATACTTAGTATAGGACCCCGAAAACCACAAAGCAGTAAACAAAGTAAACGTATAGTCATATATGCACATTATATGTTTATAGAACATATAAAACAAACCATATATACTCAAAACCCAGACCTGTGGTCTAGATACAAATCACGCAACCGCGTACCCCTGTAAGGGATTCAGTTCGGAGATTCTGTGATGCACTTATTCCAGGAGAACACACTCCATGAGTCTTATAGCACTGATGACGTCCGTCTGAGAAGTGATGTTCGTCGGGAACCTTCATGAGAGATGGTTACACTCATTACAGGAGATACACTCCCCAGTGGAAAGGATACAATATATAGAAGCACTCATTATGGGAGACACACTCCTGAGTGGGAAAGATCTCGATACACAGATGAGGATCACTATCAGGGCCATGGAGGATACCACGACTCATCCGGAATTCACCTGCTAGGTAGAGGATCAACGCCTGATAGAGTTGGTCACATCGATTCTTGACTCTACCTAGGGTCTGGAAGGGATAGAGGATCTCGATCCGGGCCTCTCGGATGGATGCTTGACTCTATCACAGAAAGTCCTGCTGAAGGGATACAAATCCCACGTGAGGGAATGATGCATGACCCTCAGTGAAACAAAAGAAGGGGCACTAACCCAAACGAATGATGTTCAAGGAACGATGAACAAAAGGACCAAGCCGTTTTCCAAAAAGTACATAGTGTGTAGAAATGATACACTTCGTGTTGTCCGACCCCGAGTACTGCCCGTGTACAACGGCCCATGTCATGAGGCTGGTCGTGTAGAAAAAACATAGTACACAGAATGTAGTATGGAGTACATGCCGTGTCTAGGTAACTGGGGTTGGCTCCGTGTACTCTGGCCATGTGCCCGTACACGGTCACCAACCCGTGTACTCCGACTCATGTAATCTGCCCACAGGGCGACCCACGCTGCTGGCCTCACCTGGCCGTGTGATGGAGTACATGGTCGTGTACTCCATCTCATGTCTGCATATCCCCGGGATACACACCGAGCTCCGCATAGCCACCTCTACCAAGCTGTACACACCATGCTGCCTGAAGCCGTGTAGATCATCCCATGTCCGTGTACTACCCAAATTACACGCCGAGCATTGGGGAAAGTCCAACACGCCGTGTGACCGGGGTCACACACCGTGTGATTCTTCTCTGACCCCGAAAACCTAGCCGCTTCCGCCAGTACTACATGTCGTGTTCTTCGGAAGTACTCGCTATGTATTCTGGAAATTTCCAGAAATGACTCTTTTCGCCGGCGCGCCTGCCGTGCTACTCCAATCATCGATCCGGCCAGCCAATCACCGCAAAACATTCATGTTCTAGTCGCCCCAACACCACGAGCCCTCTTCCGTCATTTTTGGACATCCGATCGGCTCTGAAAACGTTTTCTGATCTTTCCCTGTGAAGAACACTCAAAAAACGCACTATCAAATATAGTCTGATTCATCTTCTGCCAACATCTCCATACCTCCATAAGGTTGTTGCGGTGTCGAACGATCAGTTTGAGATCATTGCGTTGCAGAACGGATGCGCAATGATCTGTTGTTCGTCGCCCCGCGAAGAACGTGAAAAACGCGTGGGGAAGAGAAGGGGGAGAAATCCAAATAAACAAATTGAGGAATGAACCTCCGCAGTCATTCGTCACGACACTGATATGCTCCTGATAATAGGCTTACATGGAGCAAGAATCAATAACAACATAAAGCATGGATCAATTCCCCATAATCTTCCCGATGAAAATCCCTCCCTCAAAAATGTACGAGTTTGCGGATCAACTTGTTCGTGGTTAATCCGCGTTCATCATCTAAAATTAAATACGGGGAAAAGAAATCGAAATAAAAACCCCTACCTTTAAAAAGTATTGATTGTTGACGAAGGCGTTACACTTCCGTTGTCGTCGGTATCCTTCAACGTTGTTGACGTAGCGATTCTCGACTTCGATCCGTCATCATTCGTCGCCGATAATTTCCTCCAACGCCTCATGGATTCGGCAGAGGTTCCTCTCAGCCGTTGCCAACAATCAAAAATTTCTTAACCCCTTAAAAAGGGAAACATGATGTCATTTAATTACACGGTAGCATTAATGACGTTGACTTTCCATTTTGAAGTTATTATGACACGCCATTAATTTAGGAAACAGTTACGCCGTTTCCGCGCTGCAGCGGATATTTCCTTAAATGAAAATAAAATAAACTTGTTAATTTATTTTATTTTTATTTTAGTTAAAACGTCTAAAAATTAACATTGTCCCTCGACCCGCACTGGTTGAGGTTAGCCTCATTCTTAGGTAAAGTCATCTTCTCGGACACAACAGTGCACTCAGATTTTTAAACTGGGAATCTGTTTTGGAAACTGCCACAACCACCCACAAGTGCCGACTCACCTAACTTAAAAAAAGTTCAAACCACCATTCTAGGCTCACTGGACCTCAGAATGATGTGCCGTCTTCACACCCGGTCTCGAAATAATTCCATATAATATTTATAATAATAAACGGAAAAATCCATGACATTACAGTATAAGGGTTTCAAATAGTTTAATATATGTGATAGTTATGTATATACTGGGGATTAGAGTTTAGTTTTCATATGGAATTATGACACTAGACACTTCGTTGGGGACCAAAACTATGTGGGTATGCTAGTGGAGAGAGATTCATCATGAGAATGTATGGTGTCAATTTCTTAGAAGCCTTTATGTACTCGAGATGTAAACTTGTGTTATCGTACTTAGGATGTACTAGCCTGTAGCTTATCGAGATTATGTTTACTACTATCAATAATGGGTGAATTTCACATCAATAAAGGGTGATTTTTTATTCATAAGGGTGAATGGGATATCTAAGAGAGTTGACCATGAACACATCATCATGGGATAAGAGCGATGACATCATAGATTTGGAGTTTATATCTGGATGATCACGAAACACATTAGGTGGATTTTTCTCAAGTAGTTCACCTTTTTAGGAAAATATTCTCTGATAAATACTAAGGATTACCTATACTGAGAGAGGTAGAGATATGTATCATTCTAGTTCCATGATCTACACCAATATTCATTTCTCATTATAGGATGTCTAATACTGAGATGAAATTGATCAAGAGGTAGCTACAAGATTTAGAGGCAAAGGATTTCATCCAACCTAGTTATTCCTGATGGGGTTCAATATTTATTTTCATGAAAAATATGGATGATACCATTAGGATTTTTGTGGATTATTGGAATTTGAACTAGTCAAAAGATAAAAACTGGTATCCTTATCCACAGATAAATGATCTATTCCACCACCTCGAAGTTGCTCGGGTATTATCAATGTTTTATTTGAGATATGGTTATGATAAGGTTCTTGTTTGTCCATCGTACATACCATTCCTAGACTTCCAGAGTAGGTACGGTCTTTAGGATTATTTAGTTATTCCATTTAGTCTAACAAACACTATATTATTATTAAGGTAAAAAATGAACCACAAGTTAAATACATATCTCGATTCATTAGTGGTGGGTTTTGTTGATGATATCTTATTGTATTCTCACAATTGACACAACCATGCCAAACACAATGATATCATTTTAATAAACTGTGATAGTAAAAGTTATAAGTTATGATCAACAAGTGATAGTTCTGAATGGATTACATTCACTTAATAGGTCACATCATTATAGAGATAGGAGTATCAGTCGAACTAGAGAAGGTGAGAGTGGTAGATACATGGGATGATCCTAAGAAATCCATTGAGGTGTGGAGTTTCTTAGGGATGTATAGTTACTACATTCAATTAATACATGACATATCATGATTTTAAACTCCATTTAAATGTATTAATTAGATTGGTGTGAAGTTTTTATCATAAAATTCCAATGAGGATTCCTTTCAAGATACTAAAGAGATATTGAATTTAGCAATGATACTGATTTTCAAAATCTAGGTATGAGTTACACTGAGTAATGTGATGCATCAGGTATTGTTCTAGAAGAAGTTATTATGTAGGGGGGATCAAGTTGTCGCATATTAATATTGACAGTTGAGGCCACATGAGAGGAACTATCTAGTAAATTATAATTAGTTATTTGTGGTTGTTCATGCAATACACTGTTGGATATATTACTTACTAGGAGATCATTTTATGGTGTACACATAAAACAAAATCCACAACTATATTTTCTCATATCATGATATGAACTTTAGGAAGTGAAGTATGATTTAGTACCTATAGTATCTTGACTTCAAGATTTTATTCATGAATTCTAAGAGAAATTTAATGGATGATTCACTGGTCACGATGAATTAGATATAGGAAATATAGTGGAATTACAATGAGTGACAACCTATGGCTTTGTTCTATGAGAGTCACTTGGAGGTGTGCAATATTCAAGGGTAGACATACCTTTCTTCTTTAGATATTACCCATATACTTTTGGATAGAGTGGGGATGAGGTATATATCTTATTCAAATAGACTAGTTCTACAGGAGGGGGTGGTAGGTGAGGAACCTCCTCTTAATTGGAACATAGACGAAGATGAGATCCTGCAGGTACATGGTAGCATATGGGTATCAACAAACATGCATGAGGTTCTGTTGTGGGATTATCATTCCTAATTATTGGTTGTTCATCCTAGGGTTACCAATTTGTATTGGGAATTACAATTTTAGTATCGGTGTTTGAGTTTGAAAATAGATGTAGCTTGTTTTTTATCATGTGTTCCACCTATCTGCTGGTAAAGGTTGAACATTTGTGACCTTCTTAGCCTTTAAAATAGCTACCCATTCCTCAGTAGAAATGTAATAACAATGTTATGGATTTTAGGATGTTTTTATTTGAGTTTACCTCATGTAAATGAGGTCTTATGTGTTTTTTATAGGCTCCTGATGGATTCAAATTTCCTATCGATCACAGAAACCATAAGTGTTGAGGTGCTTGTGAGTTTATATATATGTGAGATGGTATGACTAAAGGGGGTTAGGAATAAAATCATTTCATATAGGGACACCTGGTTTATATGTCAATTATTGAAAGGACCAAATAGGTAACTACGTACATATGTGCTTTTAGGCACCGCATACCACCCCCAAACAAATGGCTTGTCAAAGCACATTATTTGGGTGCTTGGGGACATGATGTGGCCATGCATCATAGATATTGGAGGCTCTTGAGAGAGGAATATACCTCTATATGAGTGGTCCTACAATAATATCATTCAATATACAATTAATAATGTTCCATATGATGCTTTATATTTTAGGACATGTCGAACACCCTTGTGATGACTGGAGGCAGGAGTGGTGGTTATGTTGGGACATTTTATTGTCCAGGAGACCACAAAATAAATGTAGTTGATTTAGAAGTATATGGATACTATATAGTCTTATCATAAATAATATGCTACTCACCATAGAATTCATCTATAGATAGAGGTCCAGAATTGGGGTTTTCTACATATTTCACCAATGCTAGAGCACATGAGGATCAGGAGATATTGTAATCTTTTTCCTTGATATGCCAAGCCATTAACGATTATGGAGAGAGTCAGTCCAATCACCAGTCTGTTATCATTGCCCTAGAGGTAATGGGATATGCTATAACATCCCAGGTAAATAATGAATAAAACATTTTCGTATTTATTAATATTTGAGAATTAAATATTAATTTTAATCAAAAGGGGTTGCTATGTTCGATAGCGTACTAGATACACAACGATGATTTTCTTTGAAAACTTACGTTGAACACTAGTAATATAATAATATTATTTTAAATGGTAGTTAACATGTAGCCATTGTATTGGCGGGAATGGATAGAAATAACCATAATATGATTATATATGTTTTTTAAATGTTTTTACATTTATCCAATAAAAGATAAAGGCTTAAAATATGGAAAGAATTCAATTTTAGGCGTATATGCCATAGTTTTCACTAAAGGATCACTTATCGCCTTTTGATGGCGAACCATCATTAAATATAGTTTTGATCACTCTTATACATTCTATTGGACCAAATAAAACTCTTCTTTAGAATCGGGACATCAAAATTTACTTTGTGTAAATTTTTGGTATCTTTCCGATAAAGTTCATTTTTTAATGAATAATGTAAAATGTTGTATTTTAATTCAAAACCTCTTTTTAATATAATTTATTTATATGATTAGATTATCTTTTTAATTGGTTTTAAAGTGAAATAAGAAAATATTTTTACCATTAAATCCAATAGTGGTCGTTGGAATTAATTTCACTTTGAAATCAGACTTAAACTAGTGTCAATCTTTTGATACTTATTGTTTCATAAAAACATGCTATTTGTCATGATAGTGGGAATTAATTATTAAATTAATTAATGTGACTTATATGTTTTGAATTTTGTAAAATAGACTTCATTTTTGAATTCGGAATATCAAATATATCTTAGGGTGAATTTTTTGTATTTTTCTGAAAAACATCAATTTTTGATGAATAGTGAAACCACTAAGTGGTACTTATAAAAACAGATTTTTCGTTTAAATGAAATTTTACCACTTCTGTGTTTTGAATTTAAAAAATCCGACATACATGGTTGTCATTAAGAAGTAAAATTTGGTTCAATGAGATTAAAATAATTTTTTGTTGAATAGTAAATTTTAAGTTATTAATCGCGATTAGAGGTAATTAGTGTAGTTTAAGGTAAAAATAATGTTTTAATAAAATAAGATGAGATTGACACATGTAATACACTCATTGGATGTGTCATGGCCGACCAATACAATCCATGGGTCAACTTGGGGACTTCATGGAGCCACTTTGGTTGGGAAATGACATAAATATCTTTTTATTTAATGTTAAAGTAAAAATGACACAAACATGTGATGTTTTACTAAAACATTTTTTACATGGGGTTATACAAGTCAGATTTTTGACTATAAATATTCATTAGAAAGATAAAAATATTTCCTAAATCATGATATTCTTTTTATAATTTTTATACATTAAATATATTCAATTATTTATGACATCATGATGATGCAACGATTACCTCATTAATAAAGGATTTAAATAAAATGAAAAGATAATGTAAACTCTATGACCTACACATGTCCAGAACCTATTGGATGGGTATATTTATAACCCTTATCCCCTTAACCTCGAATTATATCAATGTGGGACCTTTTTAATCCGAAACCCATTTTAAAATAAAGTAACATTTCTTTAAATTCCAAGAGTGACCCTCCTCTCCTCTTATAAAAAGCCCCCACCTCTACCTCCTTACCCACACTTACAAAGCCTTTGGCTCAGCCAACCCCTTCCCATTTTGTCTCTCCACATCCCTCTCTTACTCCTTGAATCCTCACTTTGGTAAGAAGTCTTCCCAAGGAAGCCTTTGAGCTCAACTCTAAGAGAGTTACCCGATTTTAAGGATGTTAAAGAACGATCGAGTCAAGTCAGACCCAAGGTAAGGGACTTCGTCTCAATCTCCTTTAATTGAGGCATATTTCGTTTTATACAGAACATTCTTTCATACGGTGTATAAACCCCTTTGAATTTTACTTTTATACAAAAGGAATCTTTTTCTACGAAGTGTTTTACAAAACGACAAAATGGAATGTTTCTTTAACGTACGCTGTGACAATGACCTTTTCCGCCACCGCAAGTATTATT
Source organism: Viscum album (assembly GCA_963277665.1). NCBI lineage: Eukaryota > Viridiplantae > Streptophyta > Magnoliopsida > Santalales > Viscaceae > Viscum > Viscum album. The sequence continues at coordinate 709,824,964 of OY728120.1, forward strand.
TGGTATTTGGCTTCCTCAACAAGCTGTAATGTTTTTAAAATAAAATAAATACCATATACTCTTTTATGTATTTTGGTATTGAAAATGGTTTTTATAAAGGATTCTATTATGGCAATATATTTAAATGATACATTGTGATTGAAATGTGGAAATGTTATCATTCCTTTATATTGGTTTTATGTTTTATTATTTTATATTGGTACTTAGACATTTGATGGGTGGTTACGTGATAAACCATATGACGAATGGTGCCATGAATACCAGGACGGGTGGTTACGTTATAACCTCCAATGCATTGGGTATGGAAGTCGGCCGTATGGCTATTCCATTAAGTATGTATGGAAGTTGGCCGTATGGCAATTCCATTAAGTGATATGTGTTGAAGTCGACCTTATGGTTATTCCACTTAAGTATGTTTATGTCCCAAGTTACCTTTATATGTTATGTGTTCTTTATATGGGTTTTATGGTAATCCTTTGGTTACAAAACGGTAAGTAATGATATTTTATTCAGTGAAGAGTTTTTACTACTTCATAAAGGTGAAGGTATTACATTGATAAAGTATACATGGTTTACTTAATATTTGAAAAACTAACAGTTTTCATTCTTTGCGTATCCCTTACTGAGCTTTTAATGCTCACCCCAGTTTTTTTGAAATGTTTTCCACAGGACTTAATGTGGAATAGGGTCAAGGATGGGATCAAGGGAAAGTCATGCTATATAAAACATGGAACTGGATATGTTTCTTTTTAAGAGTTTTTTTGGAAACTTAGTAGAAGTGTCTACTTTGTAATCTTTTGGGATGTAACAATTATGTCATAATTCTCTAAAACTCTAAACCTAAAAAGATCATCAATGTGAGTTATTCATTTAATTCAATATTAAGAGATGTTTAAGGCTGGGGCCTTATAGTTGGTATCAGAGGTCAGTTTAGACAACTTTAGGAGTTAGAAAAGTGTTAAATTATAAATTAATTTATGGTATGATTGAAATGATATAGAATTTACGGATTACCATGTTGCTTCACCTAAGATATTTCTATGTTCAGAATGGTTTTCCATAGAGTAAACAAAGAAACTATGTTGGGATGACATCAGGAGGAAGACAACCTTCCAAATCAGCAACCTGAGATGGTCGGAATTGGAACTGAACAGTTTGTTGCAGTGATGGCACAGTTGACTCAGGCTATAAATGGTGGTGGTATCCATGCATGAGATCAGCCAGATCAACCGCAGAGGAACATGTCAGTGGTGGAACATTTCATGAGGAAACATCCCCCATCATTCAGAGGATCATCTGACCCCATGCAAGCTGAAGGGTGGATTAAAGCACTGGAGAAGATTTTTAATGTCATGGGGTGTTCAGAACATCAAAAGGTTAGTCTTTCTGTTTACCGTTTTGAAGGTGAAGCTGATCAGTGGTGGTCGATGGTGAAAAATATCAGGGACAGTGATGAGATTGAGGATCTTCACTGGGACTAATTCAAAGGTATGTTTCTTGAGAAATATTTTCCTAAGGTGGTTCATCTTAGGATGGAAAAACAGTTCCTAGAATTGAGGTAGGAGGATGATTCAGTGGCTGCTTATGAAGCAAAGTTCACTCAATTGGAAAGGTATGCTCCAAACTTCATACGAGATCTTGATAGTAAAATTAACCATTTTTACTCAGGGTTAAGGCCAAAGTATCGAAGGGCTTTAGCTTCTCGTGAGTTCAAAAGTTATGAAAAACTTGTTCGATGTGCGGAGAAGGTGGAAATGGAGTTTTCCGATGATCAGGTGTTCTATGGCAAACAAAAGAATAAGAGGTCTAGCTGGCAGGAAAAGGGGAAGAATTCATCAAAGAAGCAAGGAGGTAAGAAAAAGAAATATCCATCCTGTGAGAAGTGTGGTAAAATGCATCCTGGAGAATGTTTTTCCAAGTCTGGTAAGTGATTTCAGTGTGGTAAGTCTAGTCATATTGCTCGTAACTATAAGGAAGATGATCAAGCAGGCAATGAAAAGCCAGCGATAAGATGTTTTAAGTGTAATGAAATGGGTCATTATGCAAATGAGTGTCTAACGAAGAACTCGACTGGGGGAAAGAAGCCAGAACACAAGAAGAAAGGGGTGGTGAAATCCTTTGCAAAAACTTCAGAAGATGTTGGTCCATCGAATGAAGTGGTATCAGGTACACTGTTTGTTTGTTCAGATTATGCCAATGTGTTGTTTGATTCAAGGTATACACACTATTTCATTTCTGAGAAGTTTTCTAGTAAACTGGGAATTCCATCTCAAGATATGAATCCTGAACTTATGGTAAAAACACCCAGAGGGAACGTTGAGACAAAAAGGAATTATAAGAACCTTCCTATCCTTGTGTGTGGAAAGAATCTACCAGCAAACCTTATTGTTTTGCCTCTAGTAGAGCTTGATATTATTTTGGGCATGAATTGGCTTTTTGTTTATCATGCTAAGAGTGACTGTAGAGCTAAAATGGTTTCTTTTTAGAAAAATTTTCAGTTTGTGTACATGAATGAACCCTTGATTTTGATAACATATCAGGAAGTTGAGAAACTAGTAAAAGATGGAAATGAATGTTACCTTGCACATAATGTTGAAAATAAAGGAACTGTTCAGATTAATGATGTGCTAGTGGTGAATGAGTATCTTGATGTTTTTCCTGATGAGTTGCCTGATATTATTCATGATCAGGAAGTTGAATTTACTATTGACTTAGTTCCTAATTCTAAACTAATTTCAAAACCCCCTTATCGAATGGATCAAGTTGAACTTTTAGAGTCAAAGAAGAAATTGCAGGATTTATTAGATAAAGGTTTCATTCGACCTAGCACATCACCATGGGGTTCTCCTGTCTTGTTTATTAAAAAGAAAGATGGCTCAATGAGACTTTGCATTGATTATAGAGCCTTGAATAATATTACTATTAAGAACAAGTATCCTTTGCCTCATATCGACGATTTGTTTGTTCAGATCCAGGGAGCTCAGTATTTTTCGAAGATTGACTTGAGTTCAGGGTACCATCAGTTGAAAGTAAAAGAAGAAGATGTTCCGAAGACTGCATTCCATACTAGATATGGCCATTATGAATTTGTAGTTATTCCTTTTGGGTTAACCAATGCACCTGCTGTATTCATGGACCTTATGAATAGAATTTTCCATGAGTTCTTGGATAAGTTTGTGGTTGTTTTCATTGATTATATTTTGGTGTTTTCTAAAAGTAGAGAGGAGTATGAAAGTCATTTAAGGGTTATCTTGCAAGCCTTAAAAGAAAAGAAACTATATGGAAAATTCAGCAAGTGTGAGTTTTGGTTACAAAAAATTTCTTTCCTGGGTCACATTGTTTCAAAAGATGGCATAACTGTTGATCCTGCTAAAATAGAAGTTGTTGAAGAATGGCCAAGACCCAAAAATTTAACCGAGATCCATAGTTTTCTAGGTTTGGCAGGTTACTACCGAAGGTTTGTTGAACATTTTCACGGTTATCTAGTCCAATGAGTAAGCTAACTCGGAAGGGTGTTAAGTTTATCTGGACAAAAGAATGTGATGATTGTTTTCAGGAGCTGAAAAGAAGATTGGTTAATGCTCCAGTTTTGGCACTTCCTTCCAGGAATGGTGAGTTTGTTATATACAATGATGCTTCGTTGAAGGGACTTGGCTGTATCCTTATGCATAATGATCAGGTAATTGCTTATGTTTCACGTCAGTTGAAAACTCATGAGGTAAATTACCCTACACATGATTTGGAATTAGCTGCTGTTGTTTTTGCTTTAAAAATTTGGAGGCATCATTTGTATGGAGTAAAATGTGAAATATATACTGATCACAAAAGTTTAAAGTATATATTCAATCATAAAGAATTGAACATGAGGCATAGGAGATGGCTATAATTAATCAATGATTATGATTATACAATTCACTACCATCCAGGAAAAGAAAATAAAGTGGCCGATGCTTTGAGTCGAAAAAGTAATGCTTCATTAACCATGATACGTTTTGAACAAGATCCTTTGGTTTTTGATTTGATGAAATTTGTCATAGAAGTTGTTGGTGCAGGATGTTCTTCTGTTTTGTTTCAGGTATCAGTGAAATATTCTCTATCAGACAGAATCAAGAAAGCATAGAAGCAAGACAGTGAGTTGCAGAAAAAGGTAGAGCTGGTTCAGAAAGGTAAGTTTCCTGAATTCAACATTGATAATGATTGTGTTTTGAGATTTGGGAAGAGATTGTGTGTGCCTTGTGATTCACAGTTGAAGAGATAGTTGTTATGTGAAGCTCATAGTTTTCCATTTTCAGTTTATCCTGGCAGTACTAAGATGTACATAGATCTGCGGGAGTATTACTGGTGGGATAGAATGAAAAGAGATATTGCTGATTTTACTGTGAAGTGTTTGACTTGTCAACAGGTTAAAGCAGAGCAGCAGTTACCGAAAGGGATGCTTCAGCCTTTACCAGTGCCAGGGTGGAAATGGGAGAATATATCTATAGACTTTGTTGTGGGATTACCAAAGACATCTCGAGGTAATAATGCAATCTGGTTTATTGTTGATCGCTTGACTAAATCTGCTCATTTCCTTGCCAAACGAGATAATTTTTCCCTAGATCAACTTTCCCGTTTGTATCATAAAGAGATAGACAGGTTACATGGATTTCATCTCTCTATTATATCTGACTGTGATCCCAGTTTTACTTCTAACTTTTGGAAAGGCCTTCAGAAGTCGTTGGGTACTGAATTAAATTTTAGTACAGCTTTTCATCCTCAATCAGATGGGAAGTCAGAACGAAAAATTCAGACCTTGGAGGATATGCTACGAGTTTGTTCGATGGATTATCAGGGATGTTGGGACCAACATCTTTCTTTGGTTGAGTTTTCTTATAATAACAGTTTTCATTCCAGTATACAGATGGAACCATTTGAGGCATTATATGGGAAGCGGTGTCGAACTCTAGCATTTTGGGATGAAGTGGGTGAAAGGAAGCTGATGGGACCAGAATTGGTAGATGAGATGGAAGAAAAAGTTTAGTTGATTCAAAAACACATGAGAACAGCTCAGAGCAGGCATAAGAGTTATGCGGATAACCGGAGGAAGGATCTATCTTTCGAGGTAGGCGATCATGTTTTTCTCAAAGTTTCTACATGGAAAAGTGTGATGAGATTTGGTAAGAAAGGAAAGCTAAGTCCAAGGTTCATTGGGCCATATGAAATCCTAGAGAGAGTTGGATCAGTTGCATACAGAGTGGCTTTACCTCCGAGTTTATCTCAGGTACACAATGTTTTTCATGTTTCGATGCTGAGAAAGTACATGCCAGATCCATCTCATGTTTTGAGTCTAGAGGTAGTTCCGCTGGAAGAGAACCTATCTTATGAGAAACAACCGGTCCAGATTCTTTACCACAGGGAGCAAGTGTTACGGAATAAGGTGATTAATCAGGTAAATGTTTTTTGGAAAAACCATATGGTTGATGAGGCAACGTGGGAATCTGAAAATGCTATGAGGGATAAATACCCCCACTTATTTTGATAAGTGAATAAAATTGCGAGGACGCAATTCCCAAAAGGGGGGATGGATGTAACATCCCAGGTAAATAATGAATAACACATTTTCGTATTTATTAATATTTGCGAATTAAATATTAATTTTAATTAAAATGGGTCTCTATGTTCGATAGCGTACTCGATACGCAACGACGAGTTTCTTTGAAAACTTACGTTGAACACTAGTAATATAATAATATTATTTTAAATGGTAGTTAACATGTAGCCGTTGTATTGGAGGGAATGGATAGAAATAACTAGAATATGATTATATATGTTTTTTAAATGTTTTTACATTTATCCAATAAAAGATAAAGGCTTAAAATATGGAAAGAATTCAAATTTAGGCGTATATGCCCTAGTTTTCACTAAAGGTTCACTTATCGCCTTTTGATGGAAAACCGTGATTATATATAGTTTTGATCACTCTTATACATTCTATTGGACCAAATAAAACTCTTCTTTAGAATCGGGACATCAAAATTTAATTTGTGTAAATTTTTGGTATCTTTCCGATAAAGTTCAATTTTTAATGAATAGTGTAAAATGTTGTATTTTAATTCAAAACCTCTTTTTAATATAATTTATTTATATGATTATATTATCTTTTTAATAGGTTTTAAAGTAAAATCAGAAAATATTTTTACCATTAAATCCAATAGTGGTCATTGGAATTAATTTCACTTTGAAATCGGACTTAAACTAGTGTTAATCTTTTGATACTTATTGTTTCATAAAAACACGCTATTTGTCATGACATCAGAAATTAATTATTAAATTAATTAATGTGACTTATATGTTTTTAATTTTGTAAAATAGACTTCATTTTTGAATTCGTAATATCAAATATAGCTTAGGGTGAATTTTTGGTATTTTTCTGAAAAACTTCAATTTTTGATGAATAGTGAAACCACTAAGTGGTACTTATAAAAACTGATTTTTCATTTAAATGAAATTTTACCACTTTTGTGTTTTGAATTTCAAAAATACCAGATAATTGTTGTCATTAAGAAGTAAAATTTGGTTCAATGAGATTAAAATAATGTTTTTGTGAATAGTAACTTTTAAGTTCTTAATCGCGATTAGAGGTAATTAGTGTAGTTTAAGGTAAAAATAATGTTTTAATAAAATGAGATGAGCTTGAAACATGTCCTACCCTCATTGGATGTGTCATTGCTGACCAATAAAATCCATGAGACAACTTGGGGACCCCATGGAGCCACTTTGGTTGGGAAATGACATAAATAGATTTTTATTTAATGTTAAAGTAAAAATGACACAAACTTGAGATGTTTTACTAAAACAATTTTTACATAGGGTTATACAAGTCATATTTTTGACTATAAACATTCATTAGAAATCTAAAAATATTTCCTAAATAATGATATTTTTTTATAATTTTTAGACATTAAATATATTCAATTATTAATGACATCATGATGATGTAGAGATTACCTCATTAATAAAGGATTTAAATAAAATGAAAAGATAATGTAAAATCTATGACCTGCACATGTCCAAAACCTATTGGATGGGTATATTTAGAACCCTTATCACCTTAACCTCGAATTATATCAATGTGGGACCTTTTTAATCCGATACTCATTTTAAAATAAAGTAACATTTCTTTACTTTCCAAGAGTGCCCCTCCTCTCCTCTTATAAAAGGCCCCCACCTCAACCTCCTTACCCACACTTACAAAGCCTTTGGCTCAGACAAACCCTACCCATTTTTTCTCTCCACATCCCTATCTTACTCCTTGAAGCCTCACTTTGGGAATAAGTCTTCCCAAGGAATCCTTTGAGCTCAAATCTAAGAGAGTTACCCGATTTTAAGGACGTTAAAGAACGATCGAGTCAAGTTGGACCCGAGGTAAGGGACTTCGTCTCAATCTCCTTTCATTGAGGCATATTTCGTTTTATACACAACTTTCTTTCATACGGTGTATAAACCCCTTTGACTTTTACTTTTATACAAAAGGAATCTTTTTCTACGGAGTATTTTACAAAATGAAAAAAAGGAATGTTTCTTTAACGTATGCGGTGACAATGACCTTTTCCGCCGCCGTGAGTATTATTTGGTCTTTGGCTTCCTCAACAAGCAGTAATGTTTTTAAAATAAAATAAATACCATATACTCTTTTATGTATTTTGGTATTGACAATGGTTTTGATAAAGGATTTTATTATGTAAATATACTTAAATGATACATTGTGATTGAAATGTGGAAATGTTATCATTCCTTTATATTGGTTTTATGTTTTATTATTTTATATTGGTACTTGGAATTTTGACAGGTGGTTACGTGATAAACCATATGACGGGTGGTTCCGTGAATACCAGGATGGGTGGTTACGTTATAACCTCCAATTCATTGGGTATGGAAGTCGGCCGTATGGCTATTCCATTAAGTATGTATGGAAGTTGGCCGTATGGCTATTCCATTAAGTGATATGTGTGGAAGTCGACCTTATGGTTATTACACTTAAGTATGTTTATGTCCCAAGTTACCTTTATATGTTATGTGTTATTTATATGGGTTTTATGGAAATACTTTTGTTACAAAAGGGTAAGTAATGATATTTTATTCAGTGAAGAGTTTTTACTACTTCATGAAGGTGAAGGTATTACTTTGATAAAGTATACATGGTTTACTTAATGTTTGAAAAACTAACAATTTTCATTCTTTGTGTATCCCTTACTGATCTTTTTATGCTCACCCCAGTTTTTTTGAAATGTTTTTCACAGGACTTAATGTGGAATAGGGTCAAGGATGGGATCAAGGGAAAGTCATGCTATATAAAACATGGAACTGGACATGTTTCTTTTTAAGAGTTTTTTTAGAAACTTAGTAGAAGTGCATACTTTGTAATCTTTTGGGATGTAACAGTTATGTCCTAATTCTCTAAAACTCTAAACTTGAAAAGATCCTCAATGTGAATTATTCATTTCATTCAATATTAAGAGATGTTTAAGGCTGGGGACTTATATGTGCAAAATGTCTTGCATGATTCTCTGTTTCGAAATTACTATTCATACTTATCTCAAGCATTTCTGTCTAAGGATGTTGAGTTATAGGTACAAGAATACTTTGAGGATCATCTTATATGAATTATTGATTGTTACATGATGTTTTTATAATGAAGGATCATTCCATTAGTATGGGCGATATGGAAGCATAACCAAGTATAGGGAAATACATAGGATTGGGATGAAAATTTACAATCTTAGTGGACGAAGTTGTTCACATTTCATGCTTCGCCACACATGGAAGGTCAATTCAAATATAAATTGATTTAAGGGGGATTGTTTTTAGTAGATGGTTAATAATTAAGGTTCATATTTACAATATTCCATTATTTATTATTTAAATTACTTAAATATGGCCTAATATGTATTCTTATTGGGGTTATGAAGGTCTATAGGGTGTTCAGGGAAATTTCGAAGTCCATAAACAATGTTTTGCATGAAAAAAGGATGTTTCATATTATGAAAATACATATATCTAGGTATTAATTTTTAAAAGACACTAACAGAGTGTTTTAGAATGTTTATTTAATTGTTTATAATCTATGTGGGGTAACTAGACACTATTCAACAATGATACATGAATTCATGTATGGTTTCTACATAGTGTGTCAATGGTTGCGGTTAAACTGTGGGAGTCGTACTGTGTAGATTTTTTTTATTTTTTAATTAAATTTTGAATTCTATTAATACCTAATTTAGGTTTTCTTCTTATACGGACATAATCCCCCATGTTGAAAAATCTCTCGTTTGATCCAAAGGTAGGATTTTTTGTAACACCTGAGACTTTTATGAGAAATATATTGTTTTTATGTTATATAAATCATCAAAGGAATCTTTCACTACACACAACACTAGCTTGGCTTGCTTTACACGCAATTGCAACCTTCCTCGATAGCTTCCGTCGTACGCAATACCGAGTTTCACTAAACAATGATATGCTATTAAAATATTATTAAAACTAGCCGTTATGAATAGTAATAACAACTTTTTGAAATTTTATAAATTTTATTTTTCAAAATAGACTACATTTTTAGTTTTAGAATATCGAAATTAGCCTAGGGTGAAATTTTTATATTTTTCTGAAAACATTCAATTTTTGATGAATAGTGAAAACACTGGGTTACTATTTAAAAACTGAATTTTTATTTAAATAATTATTTATTTTATTTAAATTCATTTTAGGTAAAAATTGATACATAATACCTATATATGTTCAGTGTAATTCATTGGAGTCATTTTATAATAATTTTAGATATATAAAAATTTTATTGAACTTTTGACCGTCTTTTACCCACCTCCTAGGAGAATTTGCAAATTTACATAAAACATAATTTTACTGCTTTTGAGAATGGAATTTCAAAAATCGGAGAGACACGGTTGATGTCAGTAAGTAAAATGTGGTTCAATGAGATGAAAATAATTTTTGGTGAATAGTAACGTTTTACTTTTTTTTACCATGATTAAAAGTAAATAGGGTAATTAAGGGTAAAAATGTTATTATTATCACCCTAACACATATCCTAATTCTATTGGATAAGTGTAATTCGACCAAAAAAAACATTAGGAAAAAAAGATGACCATTTAGGCTCACTTGGATTAGATTAGGACATTTAATATTAATTTATTTAAAGAAGGGTTAAAATAGTTAAAATCAATGTTTAATAACTAAATCATTTTTAATATAGGGTTATAAATATGATAAATTAGACTATAAATATTAATTATAAAGATAAAAATATTTCCTACATAATGGTATTTTATTTGTAATTTTTAGACATTAAATACTTTAATTTATTTATGACACAAAGACGATGCAATAATTATCTTATTAATGAAATATTTTGACATAATTGATGTTATAAATACCCAAATAAATGTAATTTGAGACTTTTTATGAATTAAACTAATTTTATAGGTCAATATGACATGTTAGTATTGATTTAATTAAATTTTTTCGAACTAATCATTCTGTTATGATTTTCAGAAAAATCAATTACCAAATAGTGTAAAAATTGACATAAAATAGTTTTTAAAACAAATATTATATTATTAATTGTTATTTTATTCCAAAAAAAATCTACGGTTCGGAAAAATGACATAGATAAGGTTTTATATATTAATAATAAACAACTTGGGGTTCATTTGGCTTGTTATAGTATGTTTATTAACCTTATAGTGTAAGAAAACAATAAGACACTGTAAAAGTAAAATTATTTAACTTAAAGTTAAATCTAAATGATAAGGTTAAAATAGCAACCTAAACTTGTCCAAATTATATTGGATGAGAGGATTTCGACCCATACCCACCTCATCTTCGAAATAAATCAATTTTGAGCTATTGAAAACTGAATATGACTTTATAATAAAATAATATTTTTAGTTTTTCCAAAGGTGCCCCTCTCCTCCCTTATAAAAGGGCACCTCCTCCCTCTCTTCCTCACACCACTTTTATCCTTCAATATCGGAAAAACACTACCAAATTATCTTATACACTTCCCTAGAAACATCTTAGAGGTCTTGGTCTTCTTCAAAGACCAATTTTAGTGCCCTAAAAGTAGGTCTCAAAGAGGCGCTTCAAGGAAGAGGTAATGTCCGTTACCAATTCTTTCAACTTTATTTCTTCTTCCACTTCTTCTTCATTAGTTCTTTCATTATGAAGTAATAAAATCAGTATCACCCATATAACGATATGTTATTATAAGTATTAAACAACCCTATTTCACCATCTATCCATCCTACAGAAAACGAAATCACCGCACGTGCGTACGTACGGAATACCGTCTCCACGTCGTGGTGTAATCTATTTTCCACCACCACCTTACATGGATGGGTATAATGGTGAAAAGAAATAACTATATATTATTATTTTAATGTTTTATTGATTCTGAAATACTATACATACACTCCAATACAATTCCATGATCATGGGAACGATATCATCGCTCGTGCGTACGTACATAATACCGTCTCCACGACGTGATGCGACTTTTTCTACATGATCTTCATTGCATAATGATTATATAAATGAATTGAATGAATGAATATGATATATATTACACTAATAAAATTCTGGAAATGAGGTATCTATAACCTAAAAAAGATAATAAGAATTTATTCGACAAAACACGCATAAGAACAAAAAGTAATAAACACCCGAATAACAAGTAGTAATGAAATATTACTAATAAGAAGCTAAGAATATGACCATATATGATATCAAAAAAATAAGTATGATAATGGAATAAGTCAATAACATTATTTAAATCATTATAAAGGATTTTCGGACACTTACGAAGCAAATCAGACCTAAGGTAAGTGAAAATCTCGCAATCTCAAATTTTATCCAAGATTTTTTTTACTTTAGAATTTACTGGGGAATATTTATCATCCACATCCATGTTTCGTCAATATTTAATATTATTTATATCCTCCTACAATTTTTTATATCCAATTTTACCCTTCGATGAGTTTTTAGTAAAATATATGAAAGGAATCTTTTGTCATTTTTCATACGAGGTACTTTTTGACTTTTACGGCCAATGTACGAGAAGAATGTTTTTTTAACTTATACGACATGAATGTATTTTAAAAAATTATTTCCATGAAGATTCATTTATGATTTTTCATGTTTATTTTTAATCAACTTCTTTTAGTTTAAAATTATATGATTTTTTAAACAAGGAAAATGTTTTTGAAGTAGAAAGGATATTTTCCTCAAGAATGGAGTTCAAGCATTTTATCAAAATTATTTTCCATCTAAGATAATATAGGGATCTGTTTCTATCCCTATTTTTACATTGATTTGATTATTTTATGATGTAATTAATTGTATGATGTCCTTTTTATCTTATATAATTTATGTTATGATGGAATGATGTTTAAGAATCCCATTTTTATTACATTGGTTATGCCATGATGTATGGTTTATTATTTTGCGACACACATAAGAATGGTATCATTATGAGATGGGTGGGACCTATATCTCCCTCCAATTAATTGGGTAAAGATTTATATCTCATGAGATAGACATGGCTGGAACGGAAGATTAAACCGGTTCAGTAAAACAGGACTGAAACGATGAGTGAACTCGGTTCAGAAAAGGACTTTGTCTGCTAAGACAGTCTTGGCAATGAGTCTTGACTACTAAGAAATGATTTTCTATGCTTATGTGTGTATGCCACAAAGCTTCATATTTTAAGTTTTGATTATTGGGATTATATTTCACTACTATTATTGATTCCATGTTATGAAATTATGATCTCTTTTGCAGGTTAATATTTCCAAAATGTTATGTTATTATGAATATGATGTGATTGATATTTCTTTTGTTTACCCTTACTGAGTATTTGAGATCACCCTTTTGTATGTTTTCATTCCCCAGGCCAGGAAGAAGGTTATTAAGTAATATATGCCAAAAAGGGACTCTAGATATGATGAAATAAATGGGAGTCAATGTAGATGATTTATGAACTAGTTGTTTATGTTTCCCAGTTTCTAAAGACATTATTCCTATACGGTCCTTTCAAGGTTTTGATATATGTTTTAATAAGTGTATATCAATTTTTAAGTATTAACAATGTATGTAATGTATGGGTAATTATAGTCGGTATCATAGGAAAGGTATAGTCAACCATTGGAAACTAGGATGTAAAAGCCTTAGTAAGAACCCTAAGGATAAGTCTAAGTATAGAACAGAATATTAGTGTTTTAGAAATGGCAATGAACAACCTATGATAAGATCTTAAGTGTGAAATTTTATTCTTGATTATGTTGGTTTCCTATTATAATTAGTGTTTCTCACACTATTCTTCTTGGTTTTAGTCAATGGATGGATCCCGAAGGAACCGTGTTAATGCGGAATGCGACGGGCAATGCAATGATTGTCCCCCTGAGCAACCAAATGTTATGGGAGATGGAATTCAAAATCTTGTAGCCATACTCACACAACTTTCTCAAGATATGAATCATGCAGGACTTCCAAACGAGCAAAAGAAGGAGCAATATTCTGTTGAATCCTTCATGAGGCAGTGTCCAACTTCATTCAGCGGGTCTTCTGATCCATTAGTGGCTGAACAATGGATCAGTAACACTGAAAAGATATTTTCAGTTCTTCAATGTTCTGAACATGATAAAGTCATCTTAGTAGTGTATCGTTTGGAAGGAGATGTTGATCAATGGTGGAATCTTATTAATAATATGAGGCAAAGGGATGAAATTGAGTCCATGGAATGGGACGAGTTCAAGAACTTATTTTTCAATAAGTACTTCCCTCGTATTCTTCGAACAAAGATAGAGAAGGAGTTTCTTGAACTGAAGCAAAAGGATGATGAATTTTTTGGTAACTATGAAGCAAATTTTATAGGAAATTTAAGGTATGCTTCTGGTATTATTATCCAACCTGAGAGTAAGATCGATCAATTCTTTAGTGGCTTAAAACCATGTCTTCGAAGGGCGTTAGCAATAAGGGACTTCAATAGCTAGGAGGAAATCGTTCGATGTACTCTCAAAGTTGAGATGGAGATTGGAGTACCCCATCAGTCATATGGGTTTGATAATAAGAGGAAAATGAAATTCAAAGGAAAATCTAAAGATCAAACTGAAAAAAAATATGAGTTTTCCCTTATGCTCAAAATGTGGAAAGAAACATGGAGAGAGTTGTCTTAATGGGACATGTAAATGTTTCAAATGTGGAAAGGAAGGTCACTTGGCATTTGAATTCCGCAATGATGGGAAGAAGATGTCTAGTGATGCAAACACAGAAAAGGCGACAAAGAGTGCACCTCCTACACTTCAATGTTACAAGTTCAAGGAAATGGGGCATTATGCCAATCAATGCCCTAATCCAAGGGTTTTTGATGATGATCAACATCAACAAACTCATAAGGCTAAAGAAAAAGGAATATCACATGCAATTTCTATCAGTGATGTGGAGTACGATAACGAAGTGGTGAAAGGTACACTTACCATCCACTGTAAAGTAGAAAATGTTTTATTTGATTCTGGATCCACACAATATTTTATTTCTGAAGAATTTTCTAAGGTTATCGCCATATTACCTCAACAATTAGATGTTGAGTTAGCTGTGACAACCCCTAATGGCATAATAGTTGCATCAAAAGTTTATAATTTTTATCCGATTGATGTTTGTGGGAAAGTGATTCCTGCAAATCTTGTGATCCTTCCTATAGTGGAATTTGATGTGATTCTTGGCATGGACTGACTTTCTCTATATAGAGCTCATATCAATTTCTAAATAAGGGAAGTCACATTTCATTTTCCAGATCAATCTATGATCGTCTATTGATTCAAGGATGAACATAACATTCCCGTGGAAATTTCTTCCATCTTATGGGTCTTGATTCCATTAAATGAAGGTTATTTATCTCAAATGGTTGGTGAGAAACTCACGATTAAGAATATTCCCATTGTACGGGAGTTTGATGATGTCTTTCTGGAGGAATTTCCAGGTCTTCAACCAAATTGTGAATTTGAGTTTTCAATATAACTCGTACCGGGTGCTTTGCCTATTTCAAAGACACCTTATAGAATGTCCCCAATTGAGTTGCAGGAATTGAAGAAGCAACTCCAAGAGAATCGTGATAAGGGATTCATACGCCCTAGTGCATCACCTTGGGGAGCACCTGTTCTGTTTATTAAGAAGAAAGATGGATTAATGAGACTCTGAATTGATTATTGAGAACTTAACAAGATCACTATCAAGAACAAATATCCTCTCCCGCGCATTGATGACTTATTTGACCAACTACGTAGAGATCAATACTTTTCCATGATTGATCTTCGTTTAGGGTATCATCAATTAATGGTCAAAAGGGATGATATACCAAAGACAGCTATCCGTACAAGGTATGGACACTATAAATTTAGAGGGATGCCATTTGGTCTTACTAATGCCCCTACTATCTTCATGGATCTGATGAATAGAGTCTTTAGAGACTATCTTGATTAGTTTGTGGTAGTCTTTATAGACTATATTCTTGTCTATTCAAATAGCAAGGAAGAACATGAAGATCACTTGAAAATTATATTGAAGACCCTGAGAAAGGAGAAGCTTTATACCAAATTTACCAAGTGTGAATTTTGGCTTCAAAAAGTTGCATTTTTGGGTCACATAATCTCAAAAGAGGGGATATTTGTGGATCCAGCAAAACCAGAGGTTATAAAAAGATGGTCCAGACCAACAATAATAACTGAGATATGAAGTTTTCTTGGTTTGGATGGATATTATCGATGTTTTGTGAAAGATTTTTCACGATTATCTAATCCACTCACCAAGTTGACTCAGAGAGGAGTTAAGTTTTTTTGGATAGAGGAATGTGAAGAGAATTTCAAGGAGTTGAAAAGAAGGTTATCTAGTGCACCTGTGCTCACACTTCCTTATAGTGGAGAAAGGTTTGTGATCTATAGTGATGCATCCAAGAAGGGGCTGGGGTGTTTTCTTATGCAAAACGATATGGTGATAGCATATTCCTCACGATAGTTGAAAATACATGAGAAAAATACCCAACTCATGATTTGGAGTTAGCTGCGGTAAATTTGCATTAAAGATTTGGAGGAATTATCTTTATGGAGAAATGTGTGATATTTATACTGATCATAAAATTTTAAAGTATATTTTCACACAAAAGGAGCTGAATATGCGCCAAATAAGATGGTTGGAGCTGATTAAGGATTACGAATGCTCAATTCATTTCCACCATGGGAAGCAAATAAGGTGGCAAATGCAGTAAGTCGACAAGACCATGCCAGTTTATCCATGATGAGGATCACAAAAGATCCAATATTTATGGATTTACAAAGGATGGATTTTGGAATTATAATGGAAGGGGAAAAATCGTATCTTTCTCAAATGAATGTTCAACCATATATACATGTGAAGATTAAAGAGGCATAGAAAGAAGATGTAGAGTTAGAAAAGAAGGTGAGAAATGTTCCTGCATTCAACCTTGATTGTGATGGGATAATAATGTTCAGGAATCAGGTTTAGGTTCCCCCCATCCCAGAATTAAATAAGGAGCTTTTGGATGAGGCTCACAGTTCTTCATTCTCTATACATCCTGGAAACACGAAGATTTATAGGGACCTGAAAGAGTACTTATGGTGGGATGGCATGAAAAGAGATGTTGTTGAATATTTCTCTCGATTCTTGGTTTGTCAGCAAGTTAAAGCTGAGAGACAGAAGTCAAAGGGGATGTTACAACCATTACCCATACCTTAATGGAAATGGGAATACATCACTATGGACTTTGTCACTGGACTTCCTAAAACATCCAAAGACAATAATGCTATCTGGGTCATAGTTGATCATCTTACAAAGTCGGCACATTTCATTGCTATTAGAGAGGATTTCCCTCTAGATCAGCTTGCCAGGATATATGTGAAGGAAGTGGTAATATTGCATGGAGTACCACTTTACATTATATCTGATCGGGATCTGAGATTTACCTCGAAGTTCTGGCGAAGTCTTCAGTATACTCTGGATACAGAGTTGAGTTGCAGTACTGCTTATCATCCTCAGACAGACGGTCAGTCTGAGAGAACAATTCAAACTCTAGAAGATATGTTAAGAGATTGCTCTATGGATTTCAAAGGTGGTTGAGATCAACACCTGCCTTTGGTGCAATTTTCTTATAATAATAGCTTTCACTCCAGTATTCAAATGGATCGTTATGAAGCTCTCTATGGAAAGAAATGCAGGACTCCAACTTTCTGGGATGAGGTTGGGGAAGGAAATCTATTAGGACCTGATCTTGTTGATGAGATGGCAGAAAAAGTAAGATCTATTCAACAACAGATAAGAGCAACTCAGAGTCAACAAAAAAGTTATGCCGACAATCGAAGAAAAGAACTAGAGTTTTAAGTGGATGATAAAGTGTTCTTACGAATATCTCCTTGGAAGAGAGTAATGAGATTTGGAAAGAAGGGAAAGTTGAGCCCTAGGTATATCGGTCCTTTTGAAATACTAAATCATGCTGGGAAGGTAGCTTACCGATTGGCGCTTACACCGAATCCCTCCCAAGTTCACGATGTGTTCCATATATATCTCCTGAGGAAGTACATACCTAATCCTTCACATGTACTCAGCTCAGAAGTTGTACCGCTGGAGCAAGATATTTCTTATGAAGATCAGCTGATAGTGATTCTGGATCACAGCGAAAAAGTCATACGGAACAAGAACACTCGCTTGGTGAAAGTTTTATGGAGGAACCACCAATTAGAAGAAGCTACATGGGAGCTTGAGGATATGATGAGGGAGATGTATCCTCATATGTTTGTTACAAAGTGACGAATTTCAAGGGAAAAATTAATTTTAAGGGGGGTAGAATGTAAGACCCGATACTTTTATGAGAAATATTTTGTTTTTATGTTATATAAATCATCAAAGGAATCTTTCACTACACACAACACTATCTTGGCTTTCTTTACACGCAATCACGACATTCCTCGATAGCTTGTGTCATACGCAATACCGAGTTTCACTAAACAACGATATGCTATTAAAATATTTTTTAAAACTAGCGATTATGAATTGTAATAACCACTTTTTGAAATTTTATAAATTTTATTTTCAAAATGGACTTTATTTTTTGTTTCAGAATATCAAAATTAGCCTAGGGTGAAATTTTGGTATTTTTCTGAAAAATTTCAATTCTTTGATGAATAGTGAAAACACTAGGTTACTATTTAAAAACTGAATTTTTATTTAAATAATTATTTATTTTATTTAAATTTATTTTAGGGGAAAATTGATACATAATACCTATATAAGTTCAGTGTAATTCATTGAAGTCATTTTATAATAATTTTAGATATATAAAAATTTTATTGAACTTTTGACCGTCTTTTACCCACCTCCTAGGAGAATTTGTAAATTTACATAAAACATAATTTTACCGCTTTTGTGAATGGAATTTCAAAAATCCGAGAGACACAGTTGATGTCAGTATGTAAAATGTGGTTCAATGATATGAAAATAATTTTTGGTGAATAGTAACTTTTTACTTTTTTTACCACGGTTAAAAGTAAATAGGGTAATTAAGGGTAAAAATATTATTATTATTACCTTAAAACATTTACTAATTCTATTGGATAAGTTTAATTTGACCAAAAAAAACCTTAGAAATAAAATAAAACCATTTAGGCCCACTTGGATTAGATTAGGACATTTAATATTAATTTATTTAAAGAAGGGTTAGAATAGTTAAAATTAATGTTTAATAACTAAATCATTTTCAATATAGGGTTATACATAAGATATATTTTATTATAAATATTCATTATAAAGATAAAAAGATTTAATAAATAATAGTATTTTATTTTTAATTTTTAGACATTATATAATTTAATTTATTAATGACACAAATTTGATGCAGTAATTATCTTATTAATGAAATATTGACATAATTTTTGTTATAAATACCAAAATAAATGTAATTTGAGACTTTTGATGAATTAACCTAATTTTATAGGTTAATATGACATGTTAGTAATGATTTAATTAACTTTGTTTGAACTAATCATTCTGTTATGATTTTCACAAAAATCAAATACCTAATAGTGTCAAAATAGACATAAAATAGTTTTTAAAACAAATATTTTATTATTAATTGTTATTTTATTCCTAAAAAATCTAAGGTTCGGCCAACTGTATTAGATAAAGTTTTATATATTAATAATAAACATATTGGGGTTCTTTTTTCTTGATATAGTATGTTTATTAACATTATAGTGTAAGAAAAAAAGAAGACACAGTAAAAGTAAAATTATTTAACTTAAAGTTAAATCTAAATGATAAGGTTAAAATAGAAACCTAAACTTTTCCAAATTCTATTGGATGAGAGGATTTAGACCCATACACACCTTATCTTAGAAATAAATCAATTTGGAGCTATTAAAAACCGAATATGACTTTATAATAAAATAATATTTTTAGTTTTTCCAAAGATGCCCCTCTCCTCCCTTATAAAAGGGAACCTCTTCCCTCTCTTCCTCACTCCACTTTGAGCCTTCAAGATTGGAATACCCCTACCAAATTCTCTTCTCCATTTCCCTAGAAACATCTTAGAGGTCCTAGTTTTCTTCAAAGACCAATTTTAGTGCTTTAAAAGGAGATCTCAAAGAGGTTCTTCAAAGAAGAGGTAATGTCCGTTACCGATTCTTTCAAATTTATTTCTTCTTACAAATATTCTTCTTTAATTGTTTCATTATGAAGTAATAACATAAGTATCAACCATATACTGATATTTTATTATAAGTATGAAACAACCCTATTTCACCATCTATGCATCCTACGGAAAAGGAAATCACCGCGCGTGCGTACGTATGGAATACTGTCTCCACGCCGTGGTGTAATATATTTCCCACCACCACCTTACTTAGATGGGTATAATGGTGCAAATAAATAACTATATATGATTATTGTAAAGTGTTATTGATTCTGAAATAGTATAAATACACTCCAATACAATTCCATGATCATGGGAACAATATCATCGCTCGTGCGTACGTACGGAATACCGTCTCCACGATGTGATGCGACTCATTCAACATGATCTTCATTGAATAATGATTATATAAATGAATTGAATGAATGAATATGATATATATTACAATAATACCATTCTGGAAATGAGGTATCTATAACCTAAAATGAATAATAAGAATTTATTCGACAAAACACGCATAAGAACAAAAAGTAATAAACACCAGAATAACTAATAATGAAATATTACTAATAAGAACCTAAGAATATGACCATATATGATATCATAAAAATAATTATGATTCCGGAATAAGTCAATAACATTATTTAAATCATTATACAGGATATTTGGACACTTATGAAGAAAATTGGACCTAAGGTAAGGGAAAATCTCGCAATCTCAATTTATATCCAATATTGTTTTTACTTCAGAATTTACTGGGGAATATTTATCATCAAAAACCATTTTTCGTCAATATGTAATATTATTTTTATCCTCATAAAATTTTTTAAATCCAATTTTACTCTTTGGTGAGTTTTTAGTAAAAGATATGAAAGGAATCTTTTGTCATTTTTATGAAGAGGTACTTTTTGACTTTTCCGGCCAAAGTACGAGAAGAATGTTTTATTAACTTATATGACATGAATGGATTTTTAGAACATTATTTACATGAAGCTTCCTTTACAAGTTTTCAAGTTTATTTTTAATCAAATTATTTTTCTTTAAAATTATATGACATTTTAAACAAAGGAAAATTTTTTTGAAGTAGAAAGGATATTTTCCTCAAGAAGGGAGTTGAAGCGTTTTACCAAAATTATTTTCCATCGAAGATAATATAGGGTTCTGTTTATATCCCTATTTTTAAATTGCTTTTATTATGTTATGATGGAATTAATTTTATGATGTCCTTTTTATCTTATATGATTTATGTTATGATGGAATGATGTTTAAGAATCCCATTTTTATTACATGGGTTATGCTATGATGCATGGTTTATGATTTTGTGGAACACATAAGAAAGATATCATTATGAGATGGGTGGGACCTATATCTCCCTCCAATGCATTAAGTAAATATTCATATCTCATGAGATAGACATGGATGGAACGGCAGGTTAAACCGGTTCAGTAAAACAGGACTGAAACGAGGAGTGAACTTGGTTCAGAAAAGGACTTTGTCCGCTAAGATATTCGTGGCAATGAGTCTTGACTACTAAGAAATGATTTTCTATGATTATTTGTGTATGCCACAAAGCTTCATGTTTTAAGTTATGATTATTGGTATTACATTTCACTACTATGATTGATCCCATGTTATGAATTTATGATCTCTTTTGCAGGTTAAGATTTCCAAAATGTTATGTTCTTATTAATATGATGTGATTGATATTTCTTTTGTTTACCTTTACTGAGCATTTGAGTTCACCCTTTTGTATGTTTTCTTTACCCAGGCCAGGAAGAAGGTTATTAAGTAAGATATGCCAAAAAGGTACTCTAGATATGATGAAATAAATGGGAGGCAATGTAGATTCTTTATGAACTAGTTGTTTATGTTTCCATGTTTCTAAAGACACTATACCTATACGATCCTTTCATGGTTTTGTTATATGTTGTAATTAATATACTTCAATTTTGAATTATTAACAATGTATGTAATGTATGTGTCATTATATTTTTGTTCCCTTGTACGTCTAGTATTCGATTCAAGCGTGGATCATCTCCTTGAATCTGTAATAGTATGAAATATGTTCCTTTTGGATCTTATGACATTATTCGGGGAATGAGATGCACTATTTGGTTTGCGGAACATTTGCATTAATTTAATGTTCATCATCTTTTCATCATATTTATTAAAAAATGGGATGAATCATTGCTTGATTCTAGATGGTCTATCTATAATGGACCTATGGTAAGAGGCCTCGTGCCTTTAAATGAATGTCAATTTGTTTTTATTTTTTGGTGTTTCATGCATCCATTTTTTAGGAGTTGATTTAATTGATATTGAACCTTATTATTACTTATTGTGTTTTAGGTAATTTAATATGTGTGTTTATGATTGTCATAGGTTGTATACCTTGAATAAGGACAACCCCATGGGTGAATATCCTAGAATTTCCATTTTTGTCTTTCTTCATTGAACACCCCTTGAGGCATGCCTTTATTCTATTCCGGGGTAGTAAAAAAATGGAATTTTATATAGATTAATTACGATGTGTTTTGATTTGAATTAAATTAGGGAAATGTTTTGGGATAATTGTCTTTCCCATCATCCCTTATATTCCATTACATATCTAAGAATGATTGTGTTGTTTTTTCCTTCCCCATGTGACTAAGTAGATGATATGGCTTGAATTAATTTTATTGTCTTTCATTGCATTAGTTTTTGATTTTCCAATTTGATTTATATTATAAATATGACATGTGATAGGTTTACTCGTTTGTTGGGCTTGTCATATTAAAAATTCAAGTGTGAGTATTTGAATGGGCCTTCAATTACTATGCCATATATGAAATGTTGAGACCATATTATGTAATTGAGTGATTAAGAGTGATAATTTCATTAGCACAATGTTCTCACATAATATAAATGAGGAAAAAATCTTGTATCTTTTTTTAACCATGTGATGATTTTTACTTGAATTATTCCCACATGATGAATTGAAATGGAAATCCCTATTGAGGTAGGAAATGGATTGATAGATCATGAGGTGTGTTTGTTAATGGATTCTCTTGGATTTATTCATGGATTATTAAATTAATTCTACAAATGTAATAGAATTTTTTAAATGATAGGAAGCCTTGGGTGATACATGGATTCCAATAAGAATGTCATGGATGGACTCATGCGACTATTGAAATTTATTCCCCAGTTGATACATGGATCTTACATTGGATTCCATGGACAGACTCAATTGTTAAATGTGATTAATCCATAGGTGGAACATGGATCCATTGATGGATCCAATGAACATAATCATTGAGTTTAGAATTATATGATGAGAGACAAATGGATTCTTAGGAGAATTCCATGGAAAAAATCATAAGGAATTATTCTATTGTGTCAATAGTGATACTCAAGCTTTGTGTGAAGCAGCAATTATGGACTTGATAGTATGAGAATTTATACCTAACCAAGAGAAATACTATTTTCTTGAGATGTTCGTCATGGATTGGATTGTATGTTGTTGGTTGATATTACACATAGAGTGATACATGTATTCTAAAATAGGAATTCCATGGATGATCAATAGTTCAAAATTGTATAAAGAATTAAATTTGTGATGACGTTTCAACCAAGAAAATGTAGAAACATTGATTTGGTCATGCCTTATATTATTATATGGAATTCTTTGGAAACTTTTTTTCTTCTAGTGGAAATAGTGGTTATGGGATAGAAATGGGTCTTAGGACATATACATTCAATAAAATTGTAATGTAAAATGAGTAAGAAATGAATGTAAATGAAAACAATGGCATTTAGGATGTTTTCTTTTGAGTACTTTCATTGATTTTAATTTTCTTATTGGACATTTCCGGTCATACATATTCACAATATAATTTGTGTAGTCATTCTGTAGTTTCCTACTGGGATTATATCCATCAACATGTTTGGGTCTCCCATTGGGACCCAAATAGATTATATGATTGTAGGTAAGGACAAGTAAATGTTCCCGAACACATGTACTTGATAAGATTCTTATAAGTAGGAGAACATGGGACCAAGATAAGGCTTTTTATATTTCTGAGATTATTCTTCGAATCATTTTACTTTTTGGACACGTATTTTATTTATTTTTTCTATAACTTATTGGTTGTTTAATTATAAACATGTGGCATGTATTATCATATTTTATATTATATAACTTACAGATTTGTTTATACTACTAGCCTTCCACTATTTAATAATGTAGAATGGTATACTTAATCTTCTATTTAAATGTTTTATTGATATTTCATTGTGCTAAACTCTGGTAATGAGGGAATAGTCTCCCCAAGGACAAACTTGGGCCCTCACTGCTAGTTGGTAGCATTTACAGTTTAGGGAGATATGCTTAAGGCTATAAGACCCACCAGCCTTGTGGCATGATTTAGTTGCATCTGGGTCTAGTATGATACAATTTTAAAGATAAAAAATATAATAGTTTTATGAAACCCATATCTAATGATTTAGTTTAATTGTAACATTATGTAAAATATATCATCCACATAAAAAACATAAACATTATTTAATCATTATTTTTTATGTTCTTTTAGCTTCTCATGTACTCTTCCGTATAAGCAGTTACCTAAGGATATAAATCCAAGAAAGGGTTGAGCTAAAATCCAAGTAATAGGATAGATAATAAAATGAATAAATATAAATTGGGAGAGAATAATCATAACAATAATAAAAAAATATTGGTATCATCATTATAATAATGAGATGAAGAATTAGATAAATCTTGGATTATGGAAATGAATAAAAATAACACATCATGTCTTAGTGGGGATCTTCCACACCAAGTTGTGGTCAAATCTAGCATCATATTCATTCATAAAATATGTCCATAATCATAACAATTTCATTTTTAACAATGAATAAATCATCTTCAATCATATTTGAAAATATCTCATGACATACAACACATTACCAAATGCATGGGAGTGTTATTTAATTAAGGTTGCACCTGTCACATCATAACATTTACATAATCATTCATCCCTCATAGAACATATATCAATTTTGGCATAATATAACCCATGGAAATTAATGGGATTCATTTCATAAATTATGAGTTCATGAAAACCCTATAGGGTTTGAAAAAGGTAAAATAATACTAGTATAGTAATCCACAATCATTAGTGAAGAAGAAACAACATCCATATAAATAAAATATGTATTTTTATAATGAAGGGTTCATTTTAAAATAAAATCCTATTTTTCAAAAAATCTGATTAGAAACATGTATATCCTAGAAAATAAATGAAACAAAAAATGATATTATAATTTTTTTGTATTAAATTCACATCCACTCTAAATTTTTTCATGAATGAAGAATAACTAAAAGAAAAGAAGTTGGGTTCGATAATACAATTACATTATTTATAAAATCATTCACCACTCTAATAACCTTGAAAATTAAATAATATTTATTAAATAAAAAAAATATTGTTCACTGGGAGCCTTCTTAGGGAAATTGGTTTCAGACTTTTGTTGAGACCAAATGCTCCTAGACAAGGGGAAGAGTCTCAAAATGTTTATTAAGTAGAAATTTCACAATATCATGACATGGATGGTTTGAGGATAAAATGTGGTGTAGTGTGGTAATTATATAGGAGGAAAGTGGTTTTTTATTATTTTATTCATCAGTTTATTATTTTGGAGAAAGACTTTGAATTGTCTTAACCAAATCACTAAATATATTAAAATAATTGAAGATAGTTCTAGATCGTGGGCCTATATCAGATTTACATCATCTATGACTCGATGTTTCTTTTATTTGTTAAATATAGTAAATTATCATATTTCAATATTTGTAAAAAAATCAACAATTTTAGAAAAAACAAAAAAAATTACACAAACTGGTTTGTAACATGCAGAAATATATAATTATTCATTTTCAAAAAAATAATTCTATAAATATGTTAAATTTATTTCTTAATTAAAAATATCATTTATATAAAAATAATAATGATTTTAAAATTGTAACTGATTCTATGAAACACAAAAAAAATTACTTAAGGTCTCATAAAAATAAATTATAACAATAATAAAACAAAAAATAATAATTTATGAATACATTTTTTTTAAATAAAATGCATTTTAACTAATTATATTAATTGATAAATTTTAAATTAATAATTATGTTTTATAAAAACCCCAACACATAGTTTATCGTTTATAAAGAAATTATTTAATTATAATATGTTATAATTATTTCATATTTTCTTTTATAATGTGTCTATATTTTATTAATAATTTCTTATATGGGGTTACTATTCTATTTGTTGTATTACTATTCCAAATGGTCATGTTAGAATTCTGAGGGACAAGTTTCTTTTCCAGTAGAATTTGTAACTTAATATCTATTAATATTACTTACATCCTTCTTCATTCATGAAAATAATGTTTTCATTGGGATATATATGTTTTGCATGTGTTTTATAATATATAATATAATTTTAATAATTGAAAAAATTAAATTGATAAAAATTAGGGTCCTTACATTCTCTCCCCCCTTGAAGTCTTGCCATTGAAATTTCACTTTACATAAACAGGTTGGGGTGTTTTTCCTTAATTTATTCCTTTGGTACCCATGTTTCCTCTTTATACATAACATTAATCCATAGTACCTTGAACATGTGAGTATTATTGGGGCATTGAAAATTATCTCTATGGCCCAAGATCATCACTCGCTACTCCTCATAAGAGATATCATTTTCAAACTATACCACCTTTGGATTCAGTACAGGTGAGGTATCTAATGTGTACATCCCCAAGAGGGATAGAGGGAATAAATGTTTTATTTGAGATGTGGTTGGTTGAATAGTTAGTTGATAGGATATAACTTTGACATAAATTAAAATCTAGATGGTTTTGATGTACCTAGGACTTATCCTTCTTTACTTCCCAAATATCATGATCCTATAACATGGAGAAAAGTGGAGAAATATTGTATCACCAGAATCAAACTCTAGGTCCCATTAATATTTGTCTACAAAGAACTATTATCATCTGCGGGCTTCATTGACATAGTGTTCAATGGTGTTTATATTTTTGTCCATTTCTTAGACAATTTTATGTGAAATTATATTACATTTTATGACATCATCAAAAAAATTCAGTGTTTTATAACATTTCTTTTAAAGGGATCCATATGCTGACATTTGGATGCATGAGTGGAAATTATTGTTGTAAGATTACTAGACTATAGGTAGATGTCAGTACCATTATCCTTTAATGTAAATACAACATTCTCTCATCATTTCATCCTGTGTCTAAATAGTTTTCACTGACTATCTATCATTTTGAGGATGATAATACAAATTTATGTTCATCTTAATGTTTAGTTCATGTTCGTACATTTCAAAAACCTTGAGGTGAATCTTGGATCTCTATCATATATAATGGATAACTGTAATCCATGAATTGTTAAAACTTATCTGATATATATCCATGAAATTTGATCCAGTGGGAAGTTCTCATGAATTGTGATGAAGTGATATGTCTTTATGAGATGATTCATAATAACCCATATAGCATTGTTTCCTCTAGATGTCTTTTGATGTCCAGTTAAAAGGTTTACGGTGAATTTTTCCCTTTTCTATGATGGTATGGGTAATGGTTTCATTGTCCCATTATATTTTTTCCTCTCTTCTAACACTTTCTAATATACAAGTCTCATTTAGTTATATTTATCAATATCCTTATTCATATTATATCACTAATATTTACATCAGAGATTTCAATATATCATTGTTATCCCTTGGATACTAGATAGTGATGATATATGGGTGTCTCTCGGAATCTGTTACGCTATCTCTGGAGTGTATGGTACACATAATCATGACCCAAATCATACAAATCCTTCCCCATTAATTTTTTACTCTAAGGATTTCCCCTTTCTCATGACTTCCAATTTTTTCTTAATTTCAACATCATTTCATTGAGATTATTTTTTTCTCTATGAGGGGTGGTTTAACAATCATTAGAGAAATGATTTATGTTGTTCCATACTTAATTATTAACCTTTCCAACCACTGAAAATGCATGAATATTGTATCATTCTCAATTAAGATCATTGATAATGTTTCATGATACTTTATACGTAGAGAAACATCCACTTTTCCACCTTTTAATGACGGTAGTGTATTGAGTAGTCATAATATCGACACTATTAAAAGAATGTATGTGCACTAGTCAGGACATAACCACCACATGATTCATACAGAATCCTAATTTTTATAGATTAAAAAAATACTTACATAATCATATAAG
Organism: Viscum album; assembly: GCA_963277665.1. NCBI lineage: Eukaryota > Viridiplantae > Streptophyta > Magnoliopsida > Santalales > Viscaceae > Viscum > Viscum album. The sequence continues at coordinate 709,853,003 of OY728120.1, forward strand.
GTAATTTATAACCTATTACCATTAATAGGAATGTATTAGAGAAAATATGTTATGATGGGTTTGATGGTTTTATTAAGAATACATAAATAAATCTATCACTCATTCCTTAATTTCCCAATCGATAACCACACATGTTCATGTATTAAACATAATACTATGAAAAACGTTTTGTGATACCAATGTGACAGAACCCAACCACACCATGGACCAAGATAGGCTCTCGGAAATTCCATTTATACCTTTCCGAGTATAATATTAAAAGGTAATGTGTGCCTGAATATAAACAAGAGTCCCTATGTAAAAAAATATGTGGAATTCAATTTTTTTAGAAAATAAAAAATCCCAAACATATAAAAACATACATATTGTCAACTACGAATTTAGAAATTAATATATGAAATAAAATATAACAAATAAAAATAATAAAAAATATTATTCATATGGATAATTTTAAATTTTTATATGTTATACCTAATAAAACAGATTCTAAAAAATAAGACACACAATTCACACACTTATTTATTTGTATATGAACAATTATTATATAATATCTTTGAGGATCCTATACTTTTCCAATAGTATAATCGTACACTACAACATTCAAATACTCTATAAAAATAATTAAAAAAATTAATCATTTATATGTATATGACTATATCATCACAAAAATTGCTATACCTGAGTCAAAATAATGACTCATTGGAAAATAATAGGTATTTTAAAATTCCAAGGAAATGTTCACAGGTGAATAATTATCAATTCATATGAAGCAATTATAAAATACTCTAACCTAATTATTTAGTATTACTCATTCATAATATTGTTCTAAAAAATATAAGAACCAATCACAACTTCAGAGTCTCATACGACATTGATTATGAGTTTAACTAAATAAATTGTTCCATATGTAATAATTTATATTTCATTATTATAAAAATATACAATACACTTGACCACTAAAACCTCAATCCCTATATAATAATTCTTGTAATGATATAATTTTTTTTTTGAAAATGGTCATATACTTATGCATAGTGGAATAGTAATCCATTATGAAAACCAAGAACACACTTTGGATTATCATTTTATATTAACTCCCCTCTATCCATTGAGTTAACATATATTCAATGGTGTACCTAGATCCATGTTAGGACTAATCTCTCCCAATAAAAATATATCACGTTGACTATTATTGATAGTACAACAGTCACATCGAGGGAAATCATTTATTTATTTTGTGACTGACATATGGGTACCATAATCAATGTTTCCTCAATAGTCATGCATGGAAAAAACAATTTTCAAATATTAAGGTCCCTTATGATGATCATAAGGTGGTGGTAAAATTATCAATATCCAAAAATTAAAATATACTATCATGTTGAAAACATATATACATTATTGTGAACATATATATATTTGGAAAATGATTACATCATAAACTACAAACAAATCAAATACAGATAATAGATTACGCATCATCAACATAATAATCAACATGAATAAAATCCAAATTAATCATGTAACATATTATTATAACAAATTTTAACAAAAATAATCATAATATTAAAATAGTTTTCACTTAAAATACATATAATAAAATGCTCCGTAAATAATAGATTCTGATTTTATCTTCAGATGTTCTATATATTAAAAAAATATAAGAGAACTATATATTAATTTATTAAAATCTTCATAATACACCAAAATATATCCTCATACAAAAATCATAGTGTACGATACTTTTGAAACATCCATAAAAGTTATTGTGTACTAAAAAGATAGAAAGTAAATAAAAAAAATACAATCACCTGTCTGAGAAATCAAAATAGACAACAAGTAAAACATGGTATTATAACAGATAATAACCATTTATTGAAATAATAAATCATGGATTATGAGAAATAATGTCAAATTAATATTGTAATGAATGTTATATGATAATCATATCATTTTTATCATGTATAAATCATGTCCCGATAAATGTAAAACAAGGATTAATAAACATAAATTATAACATTATTTTCTATAGTGACTTCCAATTAACAAGAAATAGTATCCTATGAGATGCTAAAATTATAAAATTTGTTTTTAAATCATATAATTCTACTCAAATTCATCACAACATTAAATTCCTTGAATTTGTTGTAAAAAATGAAATTAGTAATACATGAAGCCTAAATAAGAAAAAAAAAATTAAAGAAATTGGTAAAATAAAAATTTAAAAAAGAAAAAACACCATATTGGATTACATGAATAAAATATATTATTAAGTATTAGACATTAATATCTTAATAAGTAATCATTTATCCTAAATATTTTAATTAAATTAAATTTTAAATTATATGAAGAAATAAATATAGTTTTGACTAAAATCCACCATAAAATATTTTAATAGTTGGGTAAAATAAATAAATAATATAATATTTTTTTTTTAAAATGGAGATGAAATAATATATTGTACATAAAAGTAATTTATATTTATATATATTAATAAATAAAAAACTCACCATAGGGGAGATATATAAAAATATATAATTGATGGGCGAGTTCCCCCAATTTTTTTGAATATTTAAACTTAAATTGAATCAACTCATTATGAGGATGAAAGACATCCATATCTATAAAAAGAGATTGGAAATGAAATAGAATAAGTAAAGGGGTTTTTATTCATATCATATAAGGGGAATATATGAAATAGATAAGGTAAAAGAGGTATATATAGAGGGATCATAATATAAAGAGAGAAGGATTGTGGGAAACATTCCATAACATGTGTATCAACACACTTATGATATATTACAATATACTATATTAAAAAATTAAATAGTTTTTAAAATATTATAGAACATTATTAATTTATTTTTAATATATTATCATCTAATTATTATCATCTATTATAGATTTAGTTAATTTAATTTTTTTTATGTTTTCTGCGTATCTTTTAAATAACATTACAGTAGATGTTTTTATGCTAATTTTCAGTGATCATTTTAAAATAATTTTACAAGATATAAATGAATATATGTAATCATTAATGACATTCTAGTGGTTAATAAAGTTCCTATTTTAGTGGATACTCTGCCATATTGTTTCTAAAAACTCCATGTGCTTGTGCCAACCCAAATATGATCTCTTATATTTCTTATCAACCTTATCTACCCTCACATGGTGATATATTTTAATATTAGTAGGATATATATAATTCTATTATAATTGGGTTATTCAAGAAATTATGAATGGAACATTTTATACTTTATACAATATATTAAATTATTTAATTATTATTACTGTAAATAACCTCTTTTAATCACCTATAACATAGTAAATATTTAATATAATATTCTATGAAATCATCTAAAATACAACAGTTGGACATCATAAGGGTATAAAATTTAGAGTATGATATAATAGAAAGAACTAATATTATTATTTAAAATTCAATTAAAAATTTAATATTCTAGAATAATGTTATTTATTCAATTTTGACACATACAATAATCATAAATATTATAGTAACATTTTACTTCTAGTTAAAATATTATTAATAAAAATATTTTAGCACATAAAATATATTTTTAGGCCTTAATATTATTATATAATCATTTTCATGGAAACTAGAAGAATATCATTAACATGATGGAAACCTTAAACCACTATGCAATCCATTATACATCAACTCATGTTGATATAAATAAAATTTCTTCAATAATTGTTTATTATTATTAAAAAATCTTAAAATTTAATAGAAAGTGGTTTTAATAGTCTCCCATTGTATTACTTTTTCATAGTATATTGAATATTTTTTTTCAGTATTAAAATAAGCATTTCCTTCACATTTTTTATTTTCTTCTCTAACCCCTTATTGGTAATACATATAAAATATAATAACAGTTTATGGTATTAATTCAGTCTATGGGATTGTTACCTCAATCATCCCCATAAAATTACATATGTGAAAAGATAAGTGTATAAAACATTATGGTAATATATAAATAACATATATATTAATGATTAAATTAAAATATGGAACAACTTATATGAAATCCCGAGATATTTTATTAAGCATTTGATAAAATACTCTTTTGGAAAATACTTTGTTGATACAATGAGTTATTGATATATTGATGAACAATTTCTACCTAAATTTTGGTACTCAACTCAACCCATATACTATAACATCAATACATTAATAATAGATAATTCTCATTATAAATCAGTATTGGAACCTCACTAAACATTCATTTTTCATGTCATTGAAAGAATAACCCCCTATAATTAATATAATGGTTTTATTATTCTAATAAACTATTTTTATAATATTAAGAATTTTTTTTATTGAATGGTCCTTAGATCTATCCATACATTTTAGATTTACATCATATCTATAACTCTTACAGTTTCTAATGACAATCTAACTATTTTTATCTCCCTCAATGGGATTCTAAATTATTCTTCATGAATATGTACTTATTCAAATTTTCATGATAACTACTGTAGATAATTAATAAATGTTGATATTTATTGTCTTCTGTACTTTTTATTTATTTATTATTATTTTAATATGTTATCCCAATGGAAACATTAGCCTCAATTAATTCCCTACATACAAAGTATGAAAATAAAATTTAATATATAACGATGAAAATTGAGAATATTATCTATTTATAGAGAGCTGATATCACCAAATTTATTCTTTCATTATTAACTAAATAAATTTTTTATCTATTTAGATAAATACTCTTTAGGGTAACTCATTTAAATTCAACATTAATAATAATCATTGAATACGTGGTAGTTTCATTCTTCACAGCCCTTTTTTTGTGACAGATTTTCCTTTAATCATGATCCATCATTATATATTCATCATTATAAGGATGAATAATATTCATGATCCTTTTAAACTAAATTAGAAAAATGAACATGTAATCCTTGGATTTATAACCATCCTTCCCCATGTATTCCACAAATCAACTCGAAATCACTTTTTCTAATATTTATTGATAAAAATAATTATTTTCAGCTTTTGGAAAAACATATTTACATTTAATACATCTACTATGTTGTTCATATCACACCATTATTAATTTAAATTATGCTGAAACTATAACAATATATTCATTAGAAACTAAACCAATATTATTATAATTTTCTCATGGATTCCCATAAAGAATTTTCACCAAATAATTAATTCATTCCTTCTATTAGTTTGTTGATCGATTTTACCCACTTACTACATTTAATTTCTACATTAATGGAATTAATAATTGCGCCATTCCCCTCTAAAATATAATAAATTAAACCTTAATGGTGTCTTATTCATAGTGTTCTACTTTGTATTATTTGGGAAAAAATCTTTTTTTTTCAATAGGGAAACTCACTTTTTAAATTTATAAGTTCCTTGAAATATTTTTTTCAGAATATTTTCATAGATTTTATCCCCATGTTATCATATTTTATTTACTTAATTATTTTTAATGTATTTTTAATTTCTATCGTCTTTTTCTTTAGATATTTGGATAAGGATTCATTTGATTTTTAACCATATATGTTTCATTCAAAATTAAATTTTCTTATAATCAGAATTATTTTGGAGAAAGATATATTTCAACTTTTATTCTATGAATTTTATAACATCATAGAATTTATCTCCAATATGAAAGACATCTGTATTCTTCTATTAATTGAAACATTATTCAAAGAATAAATAATTTGTTCTAAAATATATTACATTCAATATAAGGACAAAAAAATCATATTTTTTCTTAGGATTGTATTCTATATAGACTTTTACTCTTAAATTTTTTGAAATTTATTTTTTTAAGAGAGGAATATACCATTTAATCTTATAAACAAAATTTTTAGGTGTTGTTAATTGTTTTACCTATGTTATTAGCTCATTAGTTTTATTTTCCATGAAATCCTTATGGGAATTAATGAAAAAAATTCATTATTAAATTCATTATTATTAATTCAATGATTTTAATGACCTCATTTCTCTATTGATTTTCTTTTATCTATTCATCTCCATGTCTTAAATATCAATCATCAAGATGGTTATCAACTATATATATGGGTACAAAACTATTTAGATTTATTTTTTTGATGTTTGTACAGTTTTATTCAAATATTTCTCTAAATTTTATACGTATTATTCATACACAATGATATATTCATGAGTACATCCAATAAATATACAAATACATGAATCCATTTCACAATGAATATAATGCATAATTTCCTTCAATGATTAGGTAAATTTCAAATGGAATATATCAAGTATATAATTCCACCCATTTGTGCGTTGTTTCCATTGATGTAAATCTTCAAATGAATTTCTTCTTACCTATTGATTGCCTAAATTCATTAAAACTCCCAAAATAGATTTTTTTTAAAACACCATGGTAATTTATTAAAACAATATTTTTTCAAAATCTAAACTCGATATGTATTTTTTTTATAATTATTGCATGGAGAAATTTAATATTCGTCATTTTTGTAAAATGGTTGGATTCTCCTTATTTCTCATCCTAAAATTTATTAAGATTTATTAAATTTTAATAGAGATGAGAATCTGATCCAGATTTAATTCAACCCCACAATGGTAAGAGTTCATGATAAATTTTTCAAGATAGAAAATTTATTATAAAATATCCTAAACATGTAGAATCCCATAATTGGTGTGAAATTATTTATTCACAATTATTATGATATCTATAATATATAACAATCATATAGACAGGGTTCTGAATCAGTGTTGGTAAATTTTTATTTATATTTAAGAAAAATCCCTTTATAACACCTCAAATGTGTGTTGATTGTTTCTATTATTCCTTTTCTTAATCTCACAGTAATTTTTTATTTAATTTAATGTATATCAAGACTATACTAAAATTAGTTTTTCAATCTTGATCACCTCCATTATTGAATTCTATGATCTTAGGGCCTTATGGCTATTATCCCAGGCCTAGAGAACCATTCGTATTGTCAAAAAATGATCAATAATGTATATATCATTGGAGTCATAAAACTATAACCTAATAAAAACAATGGAATCCTATAATTATTTTTTGTATATTAAAATTGTCTTTAGCCACATTCTATAATGATTTTTAGAGTAAGAGTGAGTCCCACATTGAAATTATTACTGTTATCTACTTCATTAACAAATAGAATTTACTTTTCACCTATGATGCAATTAACAACCATGATACCACAACATTGTAGAAGTCAAGGGAATACCTCGATCTAATTTATAATTATACAATATCTAAATATGATAAGTATCCTCTCTCACACTGTTAGAATTTGATTAATAAAAAAAATGAAATGGCTCTTTTTTTAAAACTATTTTTTCTAAATCACAAAAGACAAATATAATTTAGGGATGCATTGTATCAACTTATATTCAATGAAACATATAATCTTAAAAAAGATAAATTGTAAGTTCTCTCTCTTTTTTTCAATACTTTATATCTAAAAAAGTTAATCTATTAGTTAACTATTCTTCTCATGTTTTTTTATCTATAGAATATACAAAAATATCAGAGTTGAATCATATTCAAATATCCTATTATTCTCATAAATAAATATATTAACGTAATCATTGAAATTCCATTCTCAAAATATTAAAATTTTAATATTTCAATATTGAATATTAAAAAATATCTCCCATAAATTTTCCTAAAATATATTTATTTAAAATAATGATACTTCATCTTAAATATTACAATAATTGTAAATTTTTTACTCACATAAATACATAAAATTTATTCACTGAAGGCTATTTTTCATTTTTATTTAATCATCCACTAAAAACCACCACATAATTAATCATTTTAGTGATTAGTGGAATTAATTATCACAATCCTATTAATGAAATTTTCTTCTTTTATGAAATAAATCTTTTTAAATTTCCTCTACTATCTCCCAAAAATCTCATTAAATGTATATTCACTATAAATTATTTATGTTTCCATATATTATGTGTTCCTTCTCAACATAGTGTAAAACATATATACTGATAATTTCAACCTCATTTTTTTCTGGCAATGTACTCTTCTTGAAACACAATTAATCCTTCCAAAACTAGGAATTTTGTTTTATAAGAGAAAAAAAATCATCATCACTTTCAATTATCCCAAAAATAGTCTTATCATGTCACCTCAAAACAATTAACTATTTAAATATTATATTGTTTCATATAAAAATAATTATCATATTAAATACACATTTCATTATAGTGAAACAACCTTGTTAAAAATAAAATATCCACATGAACTCCCACGTTAGTTTTACATAACTATAATGTGTTGAATGTGAACTCTAGTTGAATGAAACAAGATCCCATATCAATTACATTGAATGATCATGTCATGATATGTATAGGTGTGATACAAGACCAGTTACATTAAAAATATATCAAGTATATTATTACATCTCTCTTGGATATTGTAATTTGTTTTGGTCAATACTGACATCATTACTATTTTCCCATATTAGATCCCACTATGGAATTCCAAATTGATTATCAGTCAGAGAACTATTCACCATCTCCTTTAAACCCCATATTATCACCATGTATGATGACCACAACACCATTTTGACTGTTTCAAAAATGTCTTATATCTATACATCAATCCAAAATTTTATTTCTATTTTCGAACACAAGATATTCTCTCATCCTTATCAACCTATAAATCTATCCATGGATGGTGCCACCATTGAACTTGGGAAAATTGTAATTGTTTACAATGTGATCAGGTTGTTCATTCCTTGAGGGATAAAAAGTATTTAATTAACCCCTCTATTTTTATAGTTATAAAATTAATCCTTCATTATATGATCATTCTTTCATAAAACTCATCCAAATATCTTTTATCAAATTATAGTAACCTCATTCTTGAAAAATATGAGGATGGAACATCTGAAAAATAGATTAATTTTATTTCTATATACAACATGAAACTCAAAATTTTTATGTAAACTCATTTAAATATTTCCTATTATAAAATGATATTCTTAAACAGTTATATAATATTGTATAAATTTAGTTAATGTCATATGATAATTCATTATCCCTTTTCATTTGAACTACATGATTTTCTTCAACATGTATTGAAAACACAACCACAATATAATACATTCTTTATCAACTAATATTAACTTGATAAAAAATGAATTAATACTTATTAAACCCTTTTTATTAATAACAAAACATAATAAAATGTTAGTTTCTTATATATGTGATTAAAAAAAACATGACTTATCAAAATCTAAAATTTAAATTTTATTCTTGATATTAAAAAGATGAACTAGATTACTATGAGTTATAACTTTTATTATGGTTTTAGTGATGAACATTTTCTCTATATGGAGTCATATAGTTTTTTAGGATGTGATGTTCCATTACATAGAAATTTTTTCCCAAAGGGTATTGATTTTTCATGTTCCATAATATGAAACTACTGGACATATTAGGATTAGTATATTATATTCCTTGATATATGAATAATTTATCTTAGTTGCATAGATTTATATGATGTTATATTACAAAAAAAATAAGTTGGTAATGTGCCATATTCATGGATAACCATAGAAGATTATATGATAAGTTAATAATATATATTTTGTGTATTTGATATATAAGTAAATTTTTTAGACAAGAAATCTATAACATTTATAGTCAACAAGGTTTCAATAAAATTATAGTACATTATTAATATATGATGACAACTGAATCATTTGAAGTTTAAATTTATTCTGAACATTCATATACTGACACCATGAGATAACATATAACATAGTGGTTTCTATTGATGCTTTAATTATCACTTACAAAATTTATACACTTATTTAATATTAATATTATATTAATGAGATTTAAGGTATATGAAAAAGGAATCTTTCACTAATATGTGGTTTATAGTGACTCATTAGTGATTTTTCATTTTATATCAGATACTTTTGTAGTGAGTTTTCATCCCTTCTTCATAATGAATATTTTTACATGTACTGATTATAAATCAAATTATAGGACATAATGTTGTATACTATATGTATGATTGACATTTTAATCCATGTTTAGATGTTATTTCTTTATTAACTAATTTTTTTTAAATCATATTGTATTTACGCTTAATGTGTTGTTTATTAATAGGTTATTTGATCTATTGGGACAATATTTGGTAAATAATTCTGAGTAGATGTCCAATACCCATAGTTCTAGTATCCAACCTATTGTGATCAGTGATCATACTTAAGGAATGTTTAGGTTTCATCATTGATACAATTTCATAAAATTATTGAACATTTGAAACAAGTATCATATAAATTATTTTAATGAGATTTTTTTTGGGGGGATATAAGATTATAGAATAGGATTTTGGATGTTGTATGAATGCTATACAATGATTATTGACTCAATAACCAATGGAAAATTTCCATGTTTCCAACGAATTATATCGTAATAAATTTACCAATTTACCAAAAATATTGAAGGTTGTAATAGAGACTCATTTTAGAGTGAGTTTTGGGATATTTTTGCATCAAATTGAAATTTATGGACATGACATATTTGTGACTGTACATATGTTTTTTCATGAGTATTGAAATTAATGAGTTTTTGATTATTATCGAATTCTTCACATATTAGTAAGCTAATTCAAATTCTAATTAATGACATATTACTAAAGAATAGAGAATTTAAAATCGATTGGTTTTTTGTGGTTATAGTGTAATTTAATATAACTAATTATTTTTTGGGATAATTATACATGAAATGATTATCAAATTTAAAATCAATGTTTTAATTTGATAAAAATGATAATGGAAAAAATAATTATTTAATGGAGAAAAAATATAGGGAATATTTTTTTATTTTTTTCATAAATATTTAATAAATATATACCAAAAAGTTCTTTTGGAGTAATTAAATTAATATAATATAACTAATAAGGTATGAATTATTTATTATTTTTATAGTTAGATAAATTTTTTTTTGTAAAAAGTTATCATTGATTTCTATATTTTATATTGAATAATTTTTTTTAATTTTCTGCACATGTAATATATAGAAGGAATACAGGTCTTATAAATGATATAGTTATTATTGAGTGTTTTAGAGATGTATAAATTTAATCATTAGCTTATATAATGTTGTTTTTGATAGTTTTTTGGTAGCATCCAGCATATTTTTTTGGTCTTTGAAAGAGTTACATTGAAACAGACCATAGTCAACCACCCCAATGCATCAAAGAATAAAATAAATGAAAAATTAATAAAATAACATTTAGAGATGTTTTTACAATTTAAAATACTAAAAACTAAGGATATCATATAATAAAATACAATCTATATGACAGAAGAGTATGATAAGTATTACTAAAAGGTAAAACAAAATGATAATGAATATATGTGTGACATAAAATCAAGTGACATTGACTAATAAAATCCTAAAGAAAACCTGACCAAAATACACAAAATTATCATTATCACAAGAATAACTATAACTATCTACATGCTTGAAAATCACTTTCCAAGATAGTTATATCAAGATTCATCACTACAAAAATAAGATACATTTACCTTTTCTATTTTTTAATAAGAAATATCTGCAAATGAAATAAATTTTCCCATGTAGTTTGTAAGAATAAAATCAATATGTAAATCCAATACACATCCCAATGCAAGACACTGGGATAAGAAAAATTTTAAACATTCTATATATAAAAACAAAAATAGTTCAATTGACTAAAAACCAATAATTTACTATAACTTGAGAAATAATATAGAAATTCATCAATGAATGGTATGACCATACTCATATTCACAAAAACACAATTCTATACAATCAGGATTTTTGTTACTTATAGATAGTGGTATTTTATGAAAAAAATCCAACCCTCTTTCAACACATGAAAACTAAAATATTCCAAATTACATTCTAATTAATTTTACATAATGAACTCTTCCTTTAAAAAAATTTTGATAAATATTTTCCTACATAAATAATTTACCATAAATCTAAATCAATAATTTTAAAATTATATAAAAGTAGATTTTGAAAAATCCCAAATAAAAATGTATTTCCAAACCCTAAACCAAAATGATATCCTTTATTAAATCCTATAATGGTATGATTAATTATCTATGAAGAACTATTAATTCTGTCCAATAATTCAGGATCTAGAATAATAAATGAGGGGAGAGATGTAACCTAGCTCTCAATTGCTGACGAAATTATGGAGAGACACAAGGAACTTAATGATATAGGTTCACAACCACTTCCCCTCAATTGTACTAATAATAACTCATCATGATTTACCACATCATACTAATATTTATAAAAAATTATATTAGATCTCTAGAGAAAATAGAGAGAAAATGTTTATGTTTTTTAATAATGGGTAAGAACATGAAAATACAAATGATTCTGGATCTATGATGAACATTAATAACAAATAAGTAACCTCTTATCCCATCTGACCCACTAAGGAATCCAAAGGCAGAAAAAGAGTCTATGAAATTAATTGAATGTGAGAATAATGATCGTTTAGAGGCCTTGACTTGAATTTATGCCCAATTTCTAGGGTATCGACTATATGTTTCTTAGTTAGGATGCATGGTTTTTCAAACCATGTGCAAATTGTTTTTATGCTACTTGAAATCACCTAGTCATGTATAAATATTTCTTTACATGGTTTGGAAATCAAGACAATAACTATTTGATAATACTAAGATAAGGCCATATCATCACAAATTTTCACAAAATATTTTTCCACCATGAATTTCCCACTATCTCCACCCTCATGATTTATCCTAGAATGAACACTTCTTTTACAAACCATTCTCTAACAATGACCCAACTTAACAAATTCTAGTAACGCTATTAATGATTTTATAGGGATTTTTAAAAATTTATACTAACTATGCTCAAAAAAATAACATAAAAAACTCATCAAAAACACCACAAAACCTTTTCTAATGTCTTCAAACACATACTTGGTATTAAATAAGAAACAATTACATATTGAAAGGGTAATTTACCTAAAATAGGGTTTATTACATTCTCCCAACCTGTTCTATTTACACCATCATATAGTAGGACACCCGAATTTATTTAGAATAGAATTAGTAATTATTATAGAATTTTCATTTCATGATCCTAAGTATATTCCTAAATCTAGTTATACTACCATAAAATCAATAACAAAAAAGAGTTTTTCCAATTAATGATATTATATTTCTTATCAAAATTTTGTATTAACAAATGAATCACCATATTATACCTAGAATATACACATTGTCCTATCATATCACATAAAATTACAAGCATAGAAGTTCAATAATTAGGATAAATTAAATAAATTGTGTATAACACTAAACCCTTGTGATAATGAAAATTGATAATACAGATAACCAAAACCTTCAGGTAACTCAAAAGGATCAATATAAAGTAGGGAGAAATTACATGTTTTCTAAAATTATGATTCCATAATCATGGGGATATTATCAAGAAAATATTATCATACCCTCAAATGATATTTTTTAATGATGGTGATATAAATAATATTTCCAATGGCTTAGAATCGTTTCCATTCTTTTCCTGATAAATTGTATCTTATTGGTTATCTGATAATCAGGGGAATGACCATTATGTGATGTTTCACGTGATTCTATCCACCAATGTAGAGAGTTATAAAGGGGTCAATGCAATGTTTTAAAATGATCCATATTTACAGGGGTCAAATAACTACTATTTTAGGATAAATAGACTATGAGAATAGAATCCTCCACATAGCCTCAAATGTCCATAAAAATCACTATGTATGCCATCCAATGTTTAGATTATCTTCTTGGATTGAACATACATATGAGGATGATAAGTTTTGATATTGGTCATTACTATTCCAAGGTCTAGAAACATTGACTTCCAAAATAAACATATAATACCTGGGTCTAGATTAGAAATTTTTTAAAAATAAAGACCATGAATCATTGAAAAATCATTATTATATATCTTTGACATGTCCCCCATCATATTGTTTTCAATAATAACGATGAACTGATCTACATTTGTTAGACGATTCATAATAACCTATATGTTATCATGTTACATAAAATTTTTTGGAAGACTAGTGATGAAATCCATAATTGTTTTTCCCATTTCCAGAAAGGGATAGGTATGGAAGACAACATAAAATATGGATTTTGGTTTTATTTTTTAACCTTATAAAAGGCGAGGCATATCGAAACATATTATGTGACCATTAATTTAATTAATACTCACCAAAATGATGATTTCTATTCCTTATAAATATTTTATATTCATATATGAACAAAAATATATAATAGACAGATTTTGTTCTTGATTTTCAATAGGTATCATAATCAGATCTCTAAAATGAGGCACTCAAATCTAATCAATAAACCATCCCTCAATTTTATCCCCACCATAGAGATGACCACATGGATAGACATTCATTATAATATGTCTATTAATCATTAACATATTGAACAATATCATGATGAGGAGTGATGATAATGGAAACCAAAACATCACCTTACTCAACACAAGCATGATACATGTATTCTATGATTTAAATTAGCTATTATTGATCAAAACACACTTTTCTAATAATTATATGGCTTCATACATAATTAATAATTAATATAATTCCCTTTAACTAGTAATACATCAAGAATAATTCAAATATATTCTCATATTCCGCCAATTTTCATTTCCCTAAATTCCAATGCCTTTATGTGAAAATGTGTTTCAGGATATCCTAATCTAACAACACCCCAAGTTTCTCAAAAAAAGTTAACTTAACTAAGTATTTGATTGATGTATTACCTCAATAATTTTAAAATAATCTGTTGGATAATTCTTCCCCTGTAACCATTATTATTATGATAGATAAGAAAGAATAATTACTCCCAAAATGAGAACATATCAAAACCAGATCCAAATGCATTATAATGGAAAATAAAACCATTTACAGACTTATAAAATGTATTAATAGGTGACTCTAAATGTAGAAACATAAGTTCATTGAAAGATTTATTTAACTCGTAAATCAATATGAGTATAAAAACATTCCATTAATGTATTTTGATTGATGATGTATGTCCTGAAAAACAATGATCACAGTATATGTACTGTACTGCTAGGACATAGAAACTATGTACATCCAAAAAAAATCTTTTTAGGTTTCAAAGAGACACTAGATTATATTTCATCATGATCTATATAGATACCCCTTTGAGAAATGATATAACTGATGAAAAAACATATTGCATTCATATATCACAGTTATAAATGTTATCAGAAAGGAAATGTTATCACAAGATATCCATCACTATAACCTTGTGTTTTTTATGATCATAATTTTTCCTAGAATACATAATAATATCATAAAAAAACAATAAAATGGGTCTCAATTCCTCTTAATGATTTGATATTCAATTCCATAAACACTGCTAGTTCATTTATATGAAAAAAGAGACACCAACATGTTCATAATATCCATAATAGATTTGGATTTCTTTTTTGAAAATATTCTCCTTCTGAACTAATACATGGTTACACCTCGATCAAAGATAAATTTTATAATAACATGTTTCTACCCTTTTTTATTAAAATTTTCATCATTTCACTATATATGACTCATTATTTATCATTATATGTTTAATTTTATGATAATCCACAAAAAAACTCTGAGTGTGACACACTTGTATAATAAAGGCGTGTAAAAGGGTATAATTTATAGAAATGAGAAGTTTCACCATCAATTGAATAGATATGTCTTCTTTAATCATCTAATCGGAACCATAATGTTGTATAATAACTTTTTCCAAATCACTGTATCCATGCTAAGATTGTATGACATTAGATGTCGTGGTGTTCATAGATACACCTGGTCCTGCTCAGTTCTGAGGGTGAGTGTTATTATGATGATATATCCCCATTGAATAATATAATATCTAGGTTATATGCGATAGAACTATAATGAAAATTTGTGTACATTGATAGTAAAATTTTAGATATACCATCTGATTACAATAATGATATTCTCTTTGGGGCTCTGTACATGCTCGCTAGATGTTCTCTAGTAATCAAGTGCTAGAACATCCAATCATACTGATGTATTTTGGTGGAATTTGGAATATTCATTTCATATTTTTTTCGGATTCTACACCACCATTGATGTTCTGTCCCTCATGAAAAGATTTCCATTATTCATGTTCCCACATGTTACCATATAGATAAACATATAACACCAAATAGATTTACAAATATATCTTATTCCATATGTATCTCTCTATTTACTATCACATTATAATTCATAATAAAATGAACATATATCATAGAGAAAATATCTATTTATAGACATACAAAAAGGTTCCTGATTTCAATAATTCACTAGTAGTAACTCCGAGGGAAAAACAGACAAAGATAATTAGTACAGTTTCCAAATCTATGATAGTAAGATTTTATTTATAAAAGCTAACTAAATATGTTATTCCTAGGATATTGAATGTTTGAGGATTGTTTTTGATATCATTAATGTCCTCTAAATTAATACCTTGGTCAAATTTATCTTGGAGAAGATAATACTACCATTGGTGAGACTTGTCCTTCAACATTGGTGTGGATAAATTGTCATTTAGCTTGTCCAGTGTCCCATAAAACTTAAAGATTCAATTAATTTAATTCAAAAACATATTCTCTTCTTCAGGTTTATAATCCACTCCAAATATCTGTGGATTCTACATATAAAACTAAACATTTAATCTATCTGGATATGAATATCATTCAAATTTCCCTTATTAATTTTTTTTAAATGTCTAAATGATGCCTTGTACAGGTTGTTACCCTACCTATGCCTTTATTGTGACCAGATTTTCTATATCATCTACCTACTAACTTTTTTTGACAACTACCATGTGTGATTTTCTATAATTATGAAACACACCACATATGGATCAATTAATAGAAACCAAAGAATTAGAAAATTTTAATTTCCTTAAACAAAATACAATATAAACATTCATTTAAAAATATAATTATTTCACTATTTTCAATAAACCATTAAACAAAAAATTAATAATTTTGACAATGTTAGAACTGTCGATAAAAATATATTATATGAAAAATTCCTTAGTCAAACCCATGATACTAATTTATAAAATCAACTAAACATATCATAGAACACTTTTTAAATGATAAAAATCCTATTAAAGGATGTTAAGGATAAATGTATACCTATGAATTTTTATGATATAATTTTCATGTTCTAATATAACCATATCCCTGATACCATCCCTAAGAGGTTGATGGAAAGACTATGACTTGAACCATTTTTTACATCGTACACAGACACATTTTCTTTTGAAGAGAATGAGTTCTAGTTAACATAAATGGAGTCCCATAGTAATCAAAGAAAGAAAATAAATACCAAGGTCTTTGGATGACATAGGGGGATTAGTTTACAACTTAAAATATAAAAATATGATAATAGAAAAAATATACCTCCAAAATATAAATATGATGCAATTTCAAATGAAATATAACTTAATGGTAGAACAAAATGAAAAAAATGTTAATGTGATATCAAAACAAAGAATATTTAAAAGAAAAAAACATGAACCAATTGAAAAAAAACTGTATAATACTAGGAAGAACTGGAAATATATCTATTCATTAACACCACCCTCCATTCACAAATAATCAATATTAATTAGTAGGAAAAAATATAGATTTCCCATTCTAGATTATTGATAAAAAATTTCTATAAATTCAAAAAACTACCCAACAATATGGGTAGAATAATCTCAGTCGGTAACCCACAAAAACATCCCATCACATGACAAAAGTACATGAAATGGTTAGAATAGTTTCAATAAAACAATTAACTAATAAAGAATTAGTTTATAAAAAAATTGAAAATCAAATAGGACAACCCATAATAATATTATAAGAAATATTTAATTACTCTTATAATTATTCCCTTTTTTAAACACAGAAAAATTGAAACACTTTAGATATGTGTCACACATTAAAGGTGGTACTTCATGACCAAACTCTATCCCAAAATTTCTATGGACCTTCCTGCCCAAACTTCTTTGGACATTAAACTCACTCCATCCCAATTATAACAAATTACCTAAAAATTAATCATATTTAAAACAACCCATTCTATGAAGACATTTACCCAATAATTTTCATCACATAAAAAACATAATAAAATTTTAAAATGAACTTTTTATTATTATAAAAATTTTAATTTCCAAAAATAAATCTAATTTCACATATTCTAAAAACCTAAACCAAAATGGTTTTCTTTACAAAATCATAGAAAATAACCAAAGAGAATCATTGAAGATACATCTAAATCAAAACATGGATTCATGTGTTAAAATAAATACAAATGATTGAGATACATAATGCCTCTAAAAATATGGTTAAACTAAGGAATGACATAATGAACATATACATCAATTCTTACAATAACTTCCCCTTAATAGATCCAACGAGATCTCAACAAGATTCACATCATTAAAAATATATCTCTATTAGGAAATGGATTTGTCTCTAATAGATAATATAATATTATATCTAAGAAAAATGAGTAATAAAAATGAATTAACATGATTTTGGATCTATAAAAAACTTTTATTTTAGAAAATTCACATTAGGGCCCAATATAATCATAATGGGAGTCCGACGGAGAAAAAAAATTGATACCCTAAGAGAAAATGAAAATAATTTATCTTACTAGACATTATTATGAATTAGAAAACTATATTTTATGTATTAACTAGTCATCACTTTGTTAGTCCAAATATTTTTTCTAATTGTGCCCCAACCATGCACATGTTACTCAACATCACAAAGGTTTCTTCATAGTTTGTTCAACCTGGCTTGGTAAAATTTTTATCAACCAATGTTTCCTATACTATCATGATCATCCACTCATATAGTTTTTATAATCATTTTTTAACTATTATTTTACTACAATCTAGACATATACACATTCCTATTGGATGAACTCCATTTTTGAAAGCCATTCTTCGGTTGGTCTCATTCTCAATGACTCCTAGTATCACCATAAAGTGTTTTCAAGGGAATGTTCAAGGTATTTAGAAAATAATTTTCAAAACATAACCCTCCCAAAAACCACCCAAACCACTCCATCACCTTTTAATAACTCTCAAAACACAATCCTAGTATTAAATAATCTCAAATTACATAATAAAATTGTAATGTACCTGGAAATAAGGGTGTTATTGTATTGTTTTGGGATATTTGTTTTGTATTATGATAAATTCCTAAAATCATGATGTTAATAATTTTCTATTTTAATATCATTATTATTGTAAATATGAATTTAAATAAATGATTAATTTATTAAATCAGAAGAAAAGTTGTGTTAATTGATTAAATGTGTGAATAAAAAAGTAATAATTTTTTAAATGAAGTAATTAGATTGTTATATTTAATGGAATCTATTAATATTTAGTATTATAGATACATTAATTAATTATTGTTGTTGTAAGGAATAATTTGGGAGTTTAGTTTTCACTAAATAATGATGGAAATAGATTATAATCTTAATTCATTCGAAAATATATTTTTTATTTTTAATCAATTGATTGAATTATGGTTTATGTTTTTTATTAATGATATAATAAATTACATGGAAATATTACGTGGTATAAAAAATGATTAGGTGAAGTTTCTAACTAAAAAAATGTAAAACATTTTTAATATATTTTAAATCATGTAATTTGAATAATAGAGAGAAATTATATAATGGGATTTTATATTTTTTTAGATGTATACAATGAGTTTGAATTATTTTTAATAGAGTATTATATTTAATGACATTTATTTTTTCTATAATGTTTTATGTCATTAAATTTAATTGTTTTGTTGGACTTAGGTTTATTGGAATATGTTCACCAAATCATTAAAATTTAAGGAATAAAATCGTAATTCATTGGTTGTTGTAGTGATGTTTAGATTATAAAATGGATATTTTTTTGGTGATAAATGGGATGAAATGATTTATTAATAATGGTATTGATTAAATACTTAAGGAAAGTATTTTAGATAGTGATTCCTTGAAAGAGAGAAAATATTGGTCTATGGTTTTAATGGTTTTTTAATTATTGAATTTTTCTAATGAAGAAATAATGTTTCGAAGAATGTTTCTTCAATGTTGTTGGTTCGAGTGGACATTGAGGGGTTATGGTAAAATGTAAAAATTCAAATGGAAATTTCCATTTTATTTAAATTTGGTTGAATTCTTGATTAGAATATCTATTTTTTAGTAGGTTCGTACAATTTATGATTAAGATAAATTAAATGAATTTATTATATCAATTTCTTGAAATTTTTTAATAGTTTTTATTCTTGCATTTTGTTTCCTCATATCATGATATTTGATTAATTGGTGATTTTCTAAATGCATTCAGTTGAAGAGGATTAATATTATAACATGTTTCCTCATTAATATAAATTATTTTTGGTAGTGGTATATTTAATCATTGATTAATTTTGTATTGATGAATCATATCATTTTTTTATTAGTGTTTGAATTATTCTAATGATTGTTCTTTAACATTAAGAGGATTATTTTTTAATAAAAGACATTATAAAATGGAAGGACTTGATTGAAAGAGATTTGATGACGAAATTATATATGTAATTCAGTTAAATGAGTTGTTTTATCATGGAGTTGTAAAATAATTTTTTATTTAGTTGTTTGAAAAAATTATTAAATAGTTTATTCAGATGGTTTCTTATTTATGTCTAACTATTAATGAATTTATATATTATTAAGTGATTTTTATCATTGATAAATATGAAGTGTCTAATTTTTGTTTGAATTAATAAGGAATTGTTTCATTATGGAATGAAATGGTATTTCTAAAGGGAATTATATATTATTGTTTATGAAATATGGCCATATTTGGATGAGAAATAATTTACCAATCATTATATGGTATAATTGAGTAATAATTTCTTGAAAATAACTGATATGAGTTTCATAATTGAGTTTTTTGAATAATTTTCTTTTCTTTGAACCATTTTTTTAATTTTGATGTGTTGGAGATTATTGAGGATGAACTGTGTGTGGAATATATTAAATTTTTTATGATTTTTTAGATGTAATGAATGAAATGATTTCAATTTTTATTATTTCATAATAAAAAATTTGTAATATAATTTTTTGTAATATATGGTAGTAGTGTTCTTTCATGTGTTTAAAATATGTTATTGGATTGTCATGATTACAAGGTATTGATATTTTGATAAGATATTAAATATTGAAGCAGTGTTGTTCCAATTATTTCTTTTAATGATATGAATAAACACATATGCTGGGGTACCATTTTTATTGTTGTTATGTATTTTTGTGTGTGTTGAAAATGTTTCCCTAAACTATGGTTATTCTGGTGGATAATTAACATTTGGGTGGGAAAATTAAATAACCCAGGTCATTTGAATTTATTATTTTTATGGAAATGTATTAATGGGATTAAAATAATATTAAAATTACAATACATATATTAAATTTAAATACACTTTTTAGAATAATTTTGATATTTTGATAATGTATGAGTAATTATTGTTTTCTGATATTGTACAAATTGTGTTTCTGTTTTTTTACCTAGGGACAATGATTATTATAAATGTAAATATTTATATAATTAAATAAAAAATTACATTCGATTGAGATTGGGAGTGGATCATTTTGGTCATATATGAGTGCATTCATATACAAATTTTTCCTAGAGTTTGGTAATGAGGAGAAAATAATTTGTAATAAATGTAAAATCCATTTTATATTTTGGTATGTTTGAGTTCAGAAATTCAAAAATTAGGGGTTCTATATGGTTTGTTCAAGGCTCCCCACTCCCTCTCCCATTATATTGTAATACCTAATACCTATATATAATATTTTCCCCCCTTATGTAACCAATATATACTTAAATTAATATCCAAATTTTGCACTATCAATGTTATGTGGTTATCCGGGAATACATTAATGTCTCCCAAATAATTTTTTAGGGGAGACACTTTTTACTAAATATTTCAATTGAGTTTAATATCATGTTTTAATTTCAATAAATGTAGATTAATATGATTTTATCATCATTCATACACATTTAATGGTATGAAAATTTCCCATAATATTTAATTCCTCACATCTTGCATTTGTTTCTATTAATTTTTTTAAAGAATTAATTCATTTCTAACAATCTAAAAAGTTATCAATAAAATGAACTTTTTGAATAAATTATTGACGTATTATTAAATGAAATTATACAAAAAAATGCACCAAATTGGTTATTTTTGACTATTACACGTTATATCTTATCATATTTAAAAGTCCATTATTTATTATAACAATTGATAATGTACCTATTTTCCATTGATTGTTTTATAATTATATTTATAGGTTTAAGATAAAACTATTTGATGTAGGAAAATGAAAGGATGAACATGACATTTGGATCATAAAATATAAATCCCATTTATCAAATCTTTCAAGGGAGATAGAATCACATGTATTTTACCCTGATCAATCCCAATATTGGATTCAACAACTAAAGAATTATAAAATCAATTTATGGGGGAATTTTAAGATCATCGATATCATGACCCAAATTGGCTTTCTTAAACCACCCTTAGAAAACGTAACCATCTCACACCATACCATTAGGGAATTCCATAGTGTAATAATGGGATATTTAACTAGAGACTAAAACAATAATATTTTATATTTTTGATTGTAATAAAATAATGTTTATATTAATCTTTTTACACATTACGGTGATTATATAATATTTTTTTTAAAAATTATTCTTATATATTGAATTAGATTCTATCATTTTGGGAAATATATAGTTTCAATTAAGACACTCTTCTTTGTGGTTTCAAAAAATTTTGGAATTAAATAATACATTATTAAAATATTTTTTTTATATAATATTTTTTTAAATACAAATCATAATATAATTTTATGAAGTATGTTGTATTTTTTATAAGGCTGGTAAGGCTATTATTGTAAAAAAAAACTTTTATTTTTTTATAGATGGGGATTCTTGACATGAATTTCAAAATTCCAATATTTATGGAATATTTTTATAAAATAATTACTATTTTTTTAATCATCAAATCAAAAATAACTAATGTTTAATTTTTCAAAATAATCAGAGATATTCATATTTTATGGTAAAATATTTTTATTGTATAAATATATTTTATGTATTATGACTTATAATACATCGAAAGTTATGTAATAAATACTATTAATAGTATATAAACCCTAAATTTTGTTTTCCCATTTATAATAATGTGTTATTAATTTTATTTGATAAATTTTACAATCCCGTAATGAATCCTCCAATCCTATATTATACTTTAAGTCTTCAAATTCAATTTATTATAAACATGTCTCACCTAAACATCATCAACGGTAAAATTTGAAGTATTTCGTTTCTTATTCTTATAAAATATTACACTCATACTATATAGTAGTTACCTATATTAAAATACATTTAATGGTTTTTAGTTCGGATGAATATGTCATATAGATTCAAAAACCTATATTTATAAATAAATAATGAATTCTCGTACAATTTTCAACGAACACCTATAAAACATCCATTTTAATCACTCAGAAAACATTTATCATGTATTAATTTATTCCATCAATCTATAGAGGTCTCTAATGGTGTTTTTAATATCATAAAAATCTATTCCCATGATTTTATAAGTTCCCTCTCAAGGTAATAGACTCTCTCTTCTTTTTATATAAATTACTGTCTTTGTATTAAAACAATTTTTATATCCAATTTACCATGTGTTGATGAGTTTCTATAGATAAATTTACTATCTTTATGATTTTAGGGTAACCAAAGGCTTCATTTCACTCAAATATTCCTCTTCCATAAACATTTTAACACTAATTATAGTGTGAAAAGTATCTTTTGATTATCTATAACAATCAATTAGGTACTGAATACACATCCCCATTTCCACTATTAGGTATTCACAAAGATGTGTCGGTATTTAATTTATATAGGTATTCCATGTATTTAATTCTCACCTTTTATTTGGGGAACTAAAAGGGATGAAATACATTCTTATGCTATCTGATATATGCAACACACTAATTAATGTACATGATAAGAATGTGATAGGTGAGCCATAAATTATATTTCCCTCCAATAAAGTGAGTAATTTTTTTATCTCATTATATTCCTTGTATATTTCATGGAATGTTGTATAATGTGGTTTATGATTTTTTATTAGTGATTAACATTTTATTATGTTTATGATATCATGTTTCCTATTGTTCCCACATTCTCAGGTTTCCTTTTTGTTTTCAGCTTTTATCAGGCTTCAATATTCATGTTTATTATTATCAAACCTATTATGTTACCTTGATATTACAATTTAATCAAATTGATTGATATCATTGTTTTATTATTTAATTATTCTCTTATAAGGCTTTATAACTCACCCCATTATAATGTTTGTCAACATGTTTTCTCGTACAATTTTAGACGATACATAAAATATATTCCCATGTTATCGAGTTTTAGTTTATATAATTATTTTTCTATTTCAATTTATTATTATATGTACCTTTTTATGGAAATAAACTAGGCCTCATTATCATATGGGTTTTTATATTGTGTATATTTATTCAATAAATCATGAAATAAATTAAATGGAAGATTTTGGTTTTCATAGTTTGAATCAATTAAAAAACTTGTAATTTTTTTAATTAGGATTATAAAAAATATAATGAATGCCTTATAGATCATACTGAATATAGGAAAACATCACTAAAATTTATTACTTTATAAAGTATGCAGTTTCCATTACATTACATATTGGTCAGGATATTAAAAGTGAATGTAGTTATACAATATATTAAATTTGGGTTAATATCCCCAAAAAAGAATATTGAGATGAACTCAATCATTAACTTATGCATAAAAAAGATTCCTCAATATTCAACTAATTTTAAAATCATGAGTTATATGATTTGGTAAATTCTCAATCTCATTATGAACCATTATTACAGGGAAAAATATCCATAAGTAATTTTGTTAGGAAATAGGTCATGTATAATTGATATTGAATCATTTAAATTAATACATTCAGGAATATTTTTCATTTTTGAGTTATCTTTTTAATGATAATGGATTTATATTTATTTCATTAATATTTTAAAACAAATCATCCCTAATACTATGATCATAACTATAATAAAATAGTGAGAGGAAATATTGTCATCAATTTTGCTAAAAAAATATTTCATATCATGAACATTTAGGCGAACTATTCACACACCACTATAAAACATAGAATTCCAACCACTAGTGAAAATGGAATTTGGGGAAATTATTTCATTCTATGATATAAATATACACATTTTTATATTTCTTTGATAAATTTACCATTGATAATTGATTTACTCTAATTATTGGAATTAAATGATACACTATACATGGATTGGTATTCATTGTATAGAGCCAAAAAAATTTCCAAGGGAAGTAATTACCCTCGATATAAAAACATTCCCTCTACTATTATACAAGTTCAAGATAGATGATGAATCTACAATGGAATAATCATATTAATAATGATTATTATTGACTTTTTAAAAATAGTATCGAATTTAAATTATTTATTCATAGGAAAGGATCATCCTTGAGGAAAAATTAATTTTAAGGGAAATTGATGGTCTATTTGCTTAATAATTTCTTGGTATTCCTCCATTAAAGGAGGTTCATTTATCAAAAAAAATTATACCTAGATATTTTCCAATATCTAATCCTCCATGTACAATTTCAGTTGTTAACCATGAAGATTTGAATAAGAAAATATTATAGAATATGGAAACAGGGAATATATACCCATGTGTTTCAACATGGGGTCCACTGGTTCCACATTTCATGAAGATGAATGGGATAATAATCCTATAAATTTATTATCATGGTCTCAGAAACATGTAGGACAAAAAATATCATATACATTGAATTTTAGACTTAATTGACCTTCTATGTGGTTCCCAATACATCTCATTGGAGAATCTCTTATTGGGATATTATCAAGGAAATATCAAGAAGGGGGTATCCCAAAGACAACGTTTCCTACAATGTATATTTAGATTGAGTTCATATTGATCATGTTTTGACTCAGAAATTCTCAATAAATGATCATGGACATAATGAATAGAGTCTTTATGGATTACCATAATAAAATTATTATATTATTTGTATATGTTATTCCAATCTACAACAAAATTAAGGAGGAACAAGTGGATTATTTCGATGTTCTTCCAATTATATTACATAACAAAAAATGTATGAATTTTTAAATAGAACAAAACATTTATATAGATCATGTAACATTCCTAGTCCATTTTTCACCCATTAAGGGATATAAATTGATCTTTAAAAATATTGTCAATTGAAGGATGTTTCAAACCATTTTTGTAACATAAATACCTTGTTTCTTTAGATTATCTTGTTATTATCCTAGATTTCTAAGAAACTAATCATGTTTTACAAAACTAAAATCCATGAAAACTCAAAATAGGGTTAATATTTTATATAATAAAAATGAGAAAATTTATTTAATGATATAAAGAATATGAATTTCTATACCCATGCTCATATTACACACCGATAGAGAAGGATTTGTTATCTATAATAAAGAATCGAAAAATGGTGTGCATTCTTTATTGATAAAATATGAATATATTATAGAATATACCTTGCACCGATGAATTATCCATGAGAAAAAATAAAAAAAATAACTCTATAGATGCTTTTAGTGATCATTGTGGTGAAGTTTTATCCACATTATCTAAATATAGAGAAGTGTGACATATATTCAAATCCCAATTTCCTTAAGTATATATTCAGAAAAAGGTGGTCAATATGAACCAATAAAGGTAGTTATATACAATAAAGTAATTTTATTTTTTAATTCATTTCCATAATGGTAATGTGAATGAAGTGTAAAATTCTACGAGTTGGATCTATCAAGGAACCCTATACATGATGCGAATTGATAGGGATTAAATATTATTGGATCTATAGATGATATACAAGGAAATTATAATTATATACTCATCCTATATTGAAAAAATACAACTCAATGATATATTATTTAGAGGATGAATGAAGACTAGAAGTATGATTAAGTTCTGTAGTAAAAGAAAAATAATATTCTAAAGAAAAATTGTGTTAATAAGGAAGTTATATTGTTTAGATAGTGCTCATGGGTCCCATAAAAGCTATAAGTGAAGAGGGATATTATAGATTATGTAACGCCCCGACACTAGTTACCCAGAGTCGGTGCATTATTACATAACATTGGCATGATCAGAAGAAAGATCAAATCTCGAAATACCGATTGGTTTAGTAGCCTTAGCAACACTAGATATATTCATAAGTTTTACATTACATAATAAAGTGAAAAACTACTATGACAACATAATGTCTCCATAGTCCACACTATTATCCCCCCATAATATCCCTGCAGGTCATTCATAACTTAATTCTTCACATCCTGGGAAAAATAAAACATATAAAATGGGTGAGCTCAAATGCCCAGTTAGGATAACAATATAGCGGAACATTCAAAAATAAGCATAAACATTTAAGGCAATGCATTACTAAAACAAAATCCATTTAAACTTGAACTTCAACATAGTATGGAAAAAGTAAAATGAAATAATGCCATTTACTTATTCACATGGATATTCTACTAATCGAATAATCACATGCAATATCAATAACCACGTTCATAATGTCAGAATTTATAATGCTGAACTTTAATTTCTTTGTCAAGGCCTCGTCCCAAGACCTAGGGGCTAACTGTAACCGGAACCCAACCCGGAGTGCCTCTAATAACCGGACACCAACCCGGAGTGCCTCTAATAACCGGACACCAACCCGGAGTTCCTCTAATAACCGGAGACCAAACCGGAGTTCCTCTAATAACCGGAGACCAAACCGGAGGGATTAATTTTACCGGTCCCTAACCCGGAACATACTTGTCTAACACATTCATCTGAATGAAAGGTTGAAATATAACATAAACATTAAGATTAAAAATAACTTATAAAATGTCAATACTTAAAACAAAAACCATGAGTGACATAAGAATAGCTTATCCACAGTCAAAAATATCACAAAACCTTCAATAATATAGGGATGTTTTGTAACATAATAAATCAACTTCAAATAAGCTAAAAATCCATTAAAGGATGTTGACATAGATGAAATCAATTCTACTTTGGAGAAATATCTCTTTTTTTTAAATCATTTTAAAAGTAACATAATTATAAAATAATACATTCAATTTGAAAATATTCTTATAAGCTTGTAAGGGAAGCTTCGACGATTTTATAATGGCGGAAAATAGCCGCACCCGCCGTATAAGTTAAAAAAAACATTCTTACCTTAATTTTGTCGAAAAGGTTAAAAAAGAACCTTGTTTGAAAAATGATGGAAAGATTCCTTTATAAATCTCTTATAAAAAGTCAAACAAGGGTATAAATGAATTTAACCCATATTCTTATAAATAGTAAAAATGTTTTGAAATAAATTTTTAAGAAACATGGATGTGGATGACAAAGAGATCCCAGTAGATTATTACGTATAAACAACCTCGGATAATGAAGAGATTGTGAAATAACCCTTACCAATTTGGTAACTTATGAAACATACAACCCATGAAAGAGGTATCATACAATGAATATGTAAATACACATAAATTATAGTGTATTACACAAAGAATATAATTATGGGCAGTACATACACCACAGAAAAGGTGGTGGTGGCAATATGGCATGAATGTCACGGGAATAAGGAGTGAGATGAAAACCCATTACCTTGTACTTTTCCTTGGATGGGGTAGGTTAACCTCCTGTATAATGGTGATGTAATTGTTATTAAATTATAAAAGAATCGTATACCTTAATATGATATCATATATGATCTTTTAATATTGATTTGATAATAATATCTTAGTATTATCGTTGTTTCGGGTGTTAACTTACTTGTTTTCTTTTATATGTTTTGTTACGTAAGCCATGTTTGTAATGGATAGGTTGTATATTATTCATATCCAGAATTATATCAAGTCCTTAAACATTGTTTTTAAATCATCAAATGATAATTATACTTGAATGGATACGATGGAGAATGAATCTCATCGCGTTCGTGGAGACGGTAGTCCGTACGTATGCACGACCGACAATATCATTCTTTTGAAATAATATATAAACGATTGTTATATAATATATACAGAATCATTAACATGTTATATTTGTTATTTACATGAGTTACATATAATTATTATACCCATCCAAATAATAATATATTGAATAACAATTACACCACGACGTGGAGACGGTAAGCCGTACATACGCACGTATGGTGACATGTTATTCAAAGGGTGGATAGAATTCTGGATATGGTTGTACCATATTTATAATAACATCACAGTATATATATGATACTGTAGTTATTATTTTAGAATGGTAATAACAAAGGAATAAGAAGTGGAAGAAGAAAGGAACTTGGAAAAGGGTGGTGAAATCATTACCTCTTCTTCGGGATCTTCCTTTTGATTTGATCAAAAGGGCTCCTTAGGTTGGCTTTATGATCAAACTAAGGCCTCTAGGTTGTATTGAGGGACGTTGGGAGAGTATTTGGGAAGAGTTTTGCCGAACCAAAAGGTTTTGAAGGTGTGAAGAAATGAGGAGGAGTTCCCTTTTATAAGAGGGGTGAGGGGCACCTTTGGAAAAGCTAGAAATATTAGTTTATAATAAATTCATATTCGGTTTCAAATGGCACCAAAGTTGATTATTTAAATGTTAAGGTGGGGATGGGTCGAAAAAAACTCATCAAATAGAATTTAGATAGGTTTGGGTACTTATATTAACCTTATCTTTAAGTATTAACTCTAAGTTAATTAGTTTCACTTTTACAATGTCTCTTTGTATTTTTATATAATATGGTTAATAAACATACTATATACATCCCTGCGACCCCCAAGTGGTCCATTAATGATGAACCTATCATTATATAAGTCTCTTGGCCGAACCTTAGATTTTTAGGAATTTAATATCAATTAATAATATAATATTTGTTTTACGAACTCTTTTATGTCAATTTTTACACTATTCAATAGTTGATTTTTGTGAAACTCATAACAGATTGATTACTTCGAAAAAAGTCAATTTAATAAATCCTAATATATCATATTATCCTATAAAATTAGTTTAATTCATTAAAAGTTTCATATTATATTTATTTGGATATTTATTATATCAATTATTTTCATTTTTCACTATTGTAGTAATTACTACATCATCATTGTGTCATATATAAATTAAATTATTTAATGTCTAAAAATTATAAATAAAATATCATTATGTATGAAATATGTTTATATTTCTAATGAATATTTATAATCTAGAATCCAACATATATAACCCTATGTAAAAATTGGTTTTCTAAATGATATATGCTTGTGTCATTTTTGTATTTATTTTAACTTAATTAAAATAAAGTGTCCCTATCACCTACAAGTGGCACCATGGGGTCCCAAAATCGTCCCAAATATGCCTATGTCCGAACATGTATCAACAAATAAGGCTAGGAAACGTTTTAGGGTAATTTAGTATTATTATAATATAATTTTTAACCCTTATTTACCGGATTTACCCTTAACCATGGTAAATAAATTTTTTTACCGCAGTAATTATTCAAAATGTCTAAAAATAAAAGTTACCTATTTAAAAAATTTGAACATCCTGATTCCAAATATGGAATCCATTTTTCTAAATTCAAAACACAGAAGTGGCAGAAATTAATTTAAAATTAATTCCCGCTGTCAAAAGAAAAAGCGTGTTTTTAAGAGATAATAACTATCAAAAGATTGACACTTGTTTATGTTCGGTTTAATTGTAAAATTATGTCCAATGACCAAAATTATATTAAATGGTAAAAATATATTCTAAATATACTTTAAAACCACTCAAATTCATAATTTATCACTATTAATTATTTTATTAAAAAAGTTGTTTTTAATTAAAATTTAGTAATTTTCACTATTCATAAAAATATGAAAGTTATTCGAAAATTACCAAAGTTTCACCTTAGGCTAAATTCGTTATTCTGAATCCAAAAATGAAGTCCATTTTGAAATATAAAATATATATAATTTAAAAAATTAAGTATTACTATTCATAACGGCTAGTTTGATTGGTTGTGGTGTGTGTTAAACTTAAAGTTGCGTACAACACACACTACTGTATTTTTCAAAGAAAGTGTACCGTGGAAGCTTGGGATGTTTCATTTTAAATTCTTGATGTCCCCATTTAGTCAAAAAGTTTAAAATATTTTTATTTAAAAAAGGTTCACTATTAAAAGTTGATAAAAGTGCAATACAGAAAATGAATTTGTTCTTGCATTATGTCTAAGACACTCATAATATGGATTCTAAAATTATAAGGATTATATAAAGTTTAAAATTTAGTTAATACTATTCATAACCTCTTTTGAATGGCTTTTTCATAAGTCATGGTGCAATTGAACTCGGTGTTGCGTGTAGTGCAAGTTATTGAATTATTTTGAAGAAATAACACACTATGAATTCTTGGGGTCTTACATTCTCCCCTCCTTCAATAAATTGCGTCCTCGCAATTTGAAATTGTTCTTCGAAAATAAAAGGTTGAAAATAGAAAATATATTTGTGGGAAAACCCACATCGGAAATTGGGTTTCTAAAATTTAGTCTTAATATGAGGAAAAGAGAAATCAAAGAGTCACCACCAAATTATGATCTCGATTAGGAGAACATTGTTGGAAATTAGAGACATATAATCGGAGGAAAAACGTAAATATTTATAGGTAGTGATTGAGTTCATCAATCACAAACAAGTGTAAAATTGAGGTCCTTAAATTCATCAATCTATGATGATTCGAAATACCATCGGTTCAACAAAACATAGGGTATTAGGATAACACATTTTTGACGTTTCAAAATACCATAGTTGAAATCCCACATCGAAAAATGAATTAATGAGGCCTCTATTTAAAATAAAGAGTGGAAAGTATGATGATTACCGAAAATAACACATACTAGGGTTCCATGTAGGAAAATATGGATATGGAAGAAAAATCTAACCATCAATTATCTGATGGAGAGTGGTAGAGAACATGGCTATGAAAAGGCCAACAATCCCAAAGCCATAAATTAGTGATGATTTAAGGTACCATCTAGGACAACATTTTTGTTCTAAGTTCATTTTATTAATGTTGAGGAATTTATTTATGAGATTGGATAAGATCATGAGGAGATATACTTACTTTATAATTAGAGTTTTATCCATTAATAAATTTCTACCACAAACTCATCTTTCACTCTAAAAGATAATAGAACGTAAAAAAATTCTATTTACACTATTCGTATAGGGTTCCAAAATAAACGAATTTATAATTCATCTATAAGATCTTTTAATAAAAACTAAATTATTTAATCCAGGACATCTCATGGGCTAGTGGTAGGTGATACACCCTTGTCGCCCTTCAGTTGTGGGTTCAAGTCTCGCGGCCTTGCTAGACGCGACGGGTTGCCACCCGACCTCTGGGATGTCCTTTTATGGCAATCCAAAATAATCCAAACTAGAACTATCCAAAATACTTCAGTCAAAAATTTATAAGGAAGGTAAACATAATAAAGATCTTTTTTCCACTTAATAACATGTGAACACCTTTATGATGTATTCTTTTAAGACACTGCAACATCCTGAATTACCATAAAACCTTATTGATTACATTCATGATCCCTTATTCCTTAAAGAATAATAGATATACTACTTCAATCCAAAAATGTTTTAAACCCCAACAATGATGGAATATACAAATCCTTAATCAGTTTCAAGGTAGTCAAGAATATCCAATATAATTTATCCAAATCAATCATGTATTATTCCAAAATCACTACCTCGGTATCAGAACTATATTATGGTTTATCATTCTCTCAACCATATATTTTCCAAAAATTTATCCTGCTATTGAGTCACCTTTCTTTGTTCCACACAATCTCAAGTCCTTAATGAAATAGTACTATAGTACAATCCTTATATACTCCATAATTATTATAACAAGTACATTGTTGATACAACACTCAATTGACATAATCAACATAAGAACTCTAATCATTCCTCTTCATCTGTGGTAGTATCATAAATTGATTATTATCCAATAGCATCATTTGCGGCATAGTCTGATGACTGGGACATAGGTTCGCGTAGTGTCCAAACTCCTTACAAATGAATCATTGTACATTTGAAACCATATTCTTACCCTTGCTGTCACGTACTTTGTGCCCTTTTCCTCCACACTTATAACAAACTCCCATTCCTTTCAGGCAAGTTCCAGGGTGTTTCTTTCCACATTTATCACATATAGGAAAATTCTTCTTTTCCCTCTTCCCTTTATCCATCTTTCTCTCTTCCATCCTTTTCTTCTATTTCTTCCCTTCAAAGCCATAGGACTCAGTAAACTCTTTACTTATCTTATCAACACATGATATTATTTCTTCATATGATGATAATACATGCGAGACTATTTCTCTTGTAAATTCTGGATTAAGACCATAAAATATATGATCCTTCTTTCTCTATGTATCATGTGCATTGCTAGAGTTCTCATTCCTTCTACTGGGCGCCATTTTTAAACAATGGCATAAATTAGATTAGTTTATGAATAACAATACCTAATCACAAACTTGTAAAACACATAAAATAAATTAAATAGTTTATAGATATAATCCATAATCATAAAAATTCCTCCTTTGAGGAAGTATATACTCATAAACCCTTCATAAGGATTTGTAAAGAAAATAAGAGTTATCCTAAGAATATCCCCCAGGAGTGTCGTAACCAAGAGTGCAGCAAGGCCCGTTGTCATGCACCAGTTCCCGTTCGAGTCTAGCTCAAAGCGGTGTTTTCGGGTTTTACCCCTAGGTACATCTGTGCTAGAGCCGCCTCTACCTGCTCGTATCCAGACAGGGATGTATTTCTCGGAAAACTCACAAAATCTCTACAATACCAAAATTTTAGGAAGTTCTTCTATACTAATCCTCAAAATTCATCTTAAATCTATGTGCTCTAATCAGAGTTTATCTAAATCTAGCTTCCAAGGTTTGTACTAAACTTCCTCTGATACCAACTGTAACGCCCCGACCCTAGTTACCCAGAGTCGGTGAATTATTACATAACATTGGCATGATCACAAGAAAGATCAAATCTCGAAAGACCGATTGGTTTAGTATCCTTAGAAACACTAGATATCTTCATAATTTTTACAATACATAATAAAGTGAAAAACTACTACGACAACATAATGTCTCCATAGTCCACACTATTATCCCCTCATAATATCCCTACAGGTCATTCATAACTTACTTCTACACATCCTGGGAAAAATAAAACATATAAAAGGGGTGAGATTAAATGCCCAGTAAGGATAACAATATAGCAGAACATTCAAAAATAAGAATTAACATTTAAGGCAATGCATTACTAAAACAAAAGCCATTTAAACTTGAACTTCAACATAGTATGGAAAAAGTAAAATGAAATAATGCCATTTACTTATTCACATGGATATTCTACTAATCGAATAATCACATGCAATATCAATAACCACTTTCATAATGTCGGAATGTATAATGCTGAACTTTAATTTCTTTGTCAAGGCATCCTCCCAAGACCTAGGGGCTAACTGTAACCGGAACCCAACCCGGAGTGCCTCTAATAACCAGACACCAACCCGGAGTGCCTCTAATAACCGGACACCAACCCGGAGTTTCTCTAATAACCAGAGACCAAACCGGAGTTCCTCTAATAACCGGAGACCAAACCGGAGGGATTAATTTTACCGGACCCTAACCCGGAACATACTTGTCTAACACATTCATCTGAATGAAAGGTTGAAATATAACATAAACATTCGGATTGAAAATAACTTATAAAATGTCAATACTTAAAACAAAAACCATGAGTGACATAAGAATAACTTATCCACAGTCAAAAATATCACAAAACCTTCAATAAAATAGGGATGTTTTGTAACATAATAAATCAACTTCAAATAAGCTAAAAATCCATCAAAGGATGTTGACATAGATGAAATCAAAACTACTTTAGAGAAATATCTCTTTTTTTTAAATCATTTTAAATGTAACATAATTATAAAATAATACATTCAATTTGAAAATATTCTTATAATCTTGTAAGGGAAGCTTCGACAATTTTATAATGGCGGAAAATAGCCGCACCCGCCGTATAAGTTAAAAAAACATTCTTACCTTAATTTTGTCGAAAAGGTTAAAAAAGAACCCTGTTTGCAAAATGACGGAAATATTCCTTTATAAACCTCTTATAAAAAGTCAAAAAAGGGTATAAATGAATTTAACCCATATTCTTATAAATAGTAAAAATGTTTTGAAATAAATTTTTAAGAAACATGGATGTGGATGATAAAGAGATCACAGTAGATTATTACGTATAAACAACCTCAGATAATGAAGAGATTGTGAAATAACCCTTACCAATTTGGTAAATTATGAAACATACAACCCATGAAAGAGGTATCATACAATGAATATGTAAATACACATAAATTAGAGTGTATTACACAAAGAATTTAATTATGGGCAGTACATACACCACACAAAAGTTGGTGGGGGAAATATGGCATGAATCTCACGGGAATAAGGAGTGAGATGAAAACCCCTTACCTTGTACTTTTCCTTGGTTGGGGTAGGTTAACCTCCTGTATAATGGTGAAATAATTGTTATTAAATTATACAAGAATCATATACATTAATATGATATCATATATGATCTTTTAATATTGATTTGATAATAATATCTTAGTATTATCGTTGTTTCGGGTGTTAACTTACTTGTTTTCTTTTATATGTTTTGTTACGTAAGCCATGTTTGTAATGGATAAGTTGTATATTATTCATATCCAGAATGATATCATGTCCTTAAACATCATTTTTAAATCATCAAATGATAATTGTACTTGAATGGATACGATGGAGAATGAATCTCATCGCGTTCGTGGAGACGGTAGTCCGTACGTACGCACGAGCGACAATATCATTATTTTGGAATAATATATAAATGGTTGTTATATCATATAGACAGAATCATTAACATGTTATATTTATTATTTACATGAGTTACATATCAATATTATACCCATCCAAATAATAATATATTGAATAACAATTACACCACGACGTGGAGACGGTAAGCCGTACGTACGCACGTATGGTGACATGTTATTCAAAGGGTGGATAGAATACTGAATGTGGTTGTACCATATTTATAATAACATCACAGTATATATATGATACTGTAGTTATTATTTTAGAATGGTAATAACAAAGGAAGAAGAAGTGGAAGAAGAAAGGAACTTGGAAAAGGGTGGTGAAATCATTACCTCTTCTCCGGGTTCTTTCTTTTGATTTGATCAAAAGGGCTCCTTAGGTTGTCTTTATGATCAAACTAAGGCCTCTAGGTTGTAGTGAGGGAAGTTGGGAGAGTATTTGGGCAGAGTTTTTCCGAACCAAAAGGTTTTTAAGGTGTGAAGAAATGAGAAGGAGGAGTGCCCTTTTATAAGAAGGGTGAGGGGCACCTTTGGAAAATCTAGAAATATTAGTTTATAATAAATTCATATTCGGTTTCAAATGGCTCCAAAGTTGATTATTTAAATGTTAAGGTGGGTATGGGTCTAAAACAACTCATCCAATAGAATTTAGACAGGTTTGGGTACTTATATTAACCTTATCTTTAAGTATTAACTCTAAGTTAATTAGTTTCACTTTTACAATGTCTCTTTGTATTTTTATATAATATGGTTAATAAACATACTATATACATCCACGCGACCCCCAAGTGGTCCATTAATGATGAAAATATCATGATATAAGTCTCTTGGCCGAACCTTAGATTTTTAGGAATTTAATATCAATTAATAATATAATATTTGTTTTAAGAACTCTTTTATGTCAATTTTGAAACTATTCAATAGTTGATTTTTGTGAAACTCATAACATATTGATTACTTCGAACAAAGTCAATTTAATCAATCCTAATATATCATATTATCCATGAAAATTAGTTTAATTCATTAAAAGTTTCGTATTATATTTATTTGGGTACTTATAATATCAATTATTTTGATTTTTCACTATTGTAGTAATTACTGCATCATCATTGTGTCATAAATAAATTAAATTATGTAATGTCTAAAAATTATAAATAAAATATCATTATGTAGGAAATCTGTTTATATTTCTAATTAATATTTATAATCTAAAATCCAACATATATAACCCTATGTAAAAATTGGTTTGCTAAATGATATATGCTTGTGTCATTTTTGTATTCATTTTAACTTAATTAAAATAAAGTGTCCCTATCACCTACAAGTGGAACCATGGGGTCCCAAAATCGACCCAAATATGCCTATATCCGAACATGTATCAACCAATAAGTCTAGGACACGTTTTAGGGTAATTTAGTATTATTATAATATTATTTTTTAACCCTTATTAACCGGATTTACCCTTAACCATGGTAAATAATTTTTTTTACCGTAGTAATTATTCAAAATGTCTAAAAATAAAAGTTACCTATTTAAACAATTTGAACATCCTGATTCCAAATATGGAATCCATTTTTCTAAATTTGAAACACAGAAGTTGCAAAAATTAATTTAAAATTAATTTCCACTGTCAAAACAAAAAGCGTGTTTTTAAGAGATAATAACTATCAAAAGATTGACACTTGTTTATGTTCAGTTTAATTGTAAAATTATTTCCAATGACCAAAATTATATTAAATGGTAAAAATATATTCTAAATATACTTTAAAACCACTGAAATTCATAATTTATCACTATTAATTATTTGATTAAAAAATTTGTTTTTAATTAAAATTTAGTAATTTTCACTATTCATCAAAATATGAAAGTTATTCGAAAAGTACCAAAATTTCACCGTAGGATAAATTAGATATTCCAAATCCAAAAATGAAGTTCATTTTGAAATATAAAATATATATAATTTCAAAAATTAGGTATTACTATTCAAAACGGCTAGTTTGATTGGTTGTGGTGTGTGTTAAAACTTAAAGTTGTGTACAACACATGCTACTGTATTATTCAAAGAAAGTGTAACGTGGAAGCTTGGGATGTTTCATTTTAAATTTTTGAGATCCCCATTTAGTCAAAAAGTTTAAAATATTTTTATTTAAAAAGGGTTCACTATTAAAAGTTGATAAAAGTGCAATACTGAAAATGAATTTGTTCTTGCATTATGTCTAAGATACTCATAATATGGATTCTAAAATTATAAGTATTATATAAAGTTTAAAATTTAGTTAATACTATTAATAGCCTCTTTTGAATGGCTTTTTCGTAAGTCATGGTGCAATTGAACTCGGTGTTGCGTGTAGTGCAAGTTATTGAATTATTTTGAAGAAATAACACACTATGAATTCTTGGGGTGTTACAGATTATGTTCATATATCATCATTCTCAATTCACCTTAGAATCACTATGATTATAAAGATTTTAAGTGAAACTTCATATGAGATAACAGGAAGTGGAAGATTGTAATATTTGTATCATGGTGATTAGTATCCCAATAAGTTAATGATGAATGAAATAATTCTATTTTTATATTTCTCTAATTCCCCATAATAGTATAGAAATGGTAAAACATAATAATATATTTCTAAATTTTACTCCCCAAGACCCATAAATGTTATAACACCATATGGGTTGTATTTGATCTCCTTACCAAGTATCAACATTTCAATTCTATCAAGGAATATTTTTCTCCTAACAAACTTACCATGATATAATGTATGTGCTAAGATTTCATAGTGTTCAAATCTCTATTGTACCTAATCAATTTAAAATGTTTACCTCAAGGTTCTAGAGATGAATATAATATGTGTTGGATAAGAATAAGAGTTTTAGTAATACTTTTCTTGCTTAGATGGTTGGACAGTTTGAGGGAACCTTTCAAACACTAGAGAACATGATGAGATCATGTTCAATGTATTTCAATGTAATTTGGGATCAATTCATTTCCCTAGTGTTATTTTGATATAACAATGGTTTCCATTCTTTTAATCAAATGGAAATTTTTATAGATCTACATGGAAAATGGTGGTAGACATTCCCTTGTGGGAATAATGATTAAGAGAGGATGATGATTGGACGTGAAATTTTCCATCCGATGATTGAGATGTTTCATACCATTCATAATAAAATAAAATATACACAACAATATGATAAATTCTATGAAAAAATAACCAATGAGATATTTTGATTCATGTTTGTTTTAATGTGTTCATTGATATATCACACTGGATAAAAGCCATGATAATAAGATGAATGGACTACTTATTATAGGATACATCACCACATTTGAGATAATTGGTCACATTAAAGTAGAGACCTATCAAATAGCTCTCACACATATCCAATCTCTAGTACATGATGTGTTCCATGTATCCCACTTGAGTAAGTACATACTAGACATGTCCCATGTACTCAATCCATAGGTTCTGACATCGAATAATGACCATTCATACGAGTAGAATATATTTTAGATCTTATTTTATATATACAATGATAAATGAAACATCACTTCTATCCTAGTAAAATTTTCTTGGAAGATCAACACCTTTGGAGAATCAACCTGGGAACTAGAAGATGTTATGAAATAAAAGTACCCTTATATGATTTAATAAGAAGTTGAAATTTTAATTTTTAAATTTTTGAAGGGGGAGTAAGGTAACGACCTGAACATTTATCAATTTAATTTCATTTTGGAATAAGTTAATTCATTATTATGTAATGAAATTGTGGAATTCATATGAACTATTTTGGTTATTTTAGAGCATTATAGGTTATATCCTATCATATTAATGATATTTTTTTGAATAATATCCATTAATAGTTTAATTATTATAAAAATATTTTATGATTACAATATATGTAGGGTTATGATAAATACATTATACACGAACATGGGAAGTGATGGAATCTAACTACAGGATCATACCCTATGAATCCCATTTATCAGAGATAATGTGGGAGGTAATATCACTAGGAGTTTACCTTAACTACGAAAAAGTTGAGATTAAATAGTTAATTAATGAGTGAATATATTTATGATATATTTTCAATGTCATCATGATCATGACCTAATCCGTGTTAAGCAAACGACCCCAATAATATATCTTTATCGCACACCATGCCCTTAGGGAATTCACCTATCTAATAAATATATATTTATCTAGACCTTAAAAATATGTAATTATATATATTATATTTATCTCTTATAATGTTATAATTATAAACTAAATTTTTTTATAAACATTAGATTTTTATATGATGTAATAAATGTATTTTTTGAGAAATATAAATTTTCATTCAAAACACAATTTTTGGTGAATTCCAAAATTTGGAATAATAAATGATTTTCAAAAATATATTATTCATTAATTATACTTGTTTAAATATAAGGGATAATACAATTTTTCAAATTATAATATAATTTTTAGAAGGTTCAGAATACCTTTATTATCCAAAATCAATTCATTTTTGGATAAATGGGGTCTATTAATTCAATTATTAATTTACTCATATTTAAAGTATTATTTTGATAAAATTAATATCATTTTTTAAATAATAATAAAAAAATTAACCAAAAGTTATTATTTATTAATTTATAATGGAAGTAAATTTTATAGGTAAAAACTAAATAGGATAAAATTTTACGTTATGTATAATGACATCATAGAAGAAAAAAAAGTGATGTAACAATTATAAAATATTTTACCCATAATTTTTTTTTAATTCCCTTTTAAAATAATATTTTCTGAATTTATTTTCTTATTTTTATAAACACTTAATGTATCTACTAAAACTAATATGATATTTTATTTTTTTTAAAATCCATTCATTGTAATCATGATTCACTTCCACATCACTAAGGTTATTATTTAATGTATTTTAGTTAATAGCCTTATAATATAATTTATTACACTACTATTTTGTTGGAAACAAGGAAAAAAAACATTTTATGGTTCTTTATTGGAATAATTTAACATATATAGTTAATTTTTTTTTATAAATTAAAAAATAATACTCATCACTTTTGATATAAAAAAATAACTACAATTAATCATTACTAATACCCCTTGATTTTTAATTTACTATTACCATCCCACTATAGATCCCTCCCAATGTGCTCCCAGTCACTTAAGAATCCTTTCTATAGCTTTAAGATGCACCCTCTAAATTTATGGTACTTTCTCCTCTTTTATTCATTTCATGTAAAATAATTCTACTAAAAATATTTTTATTTCCAATTTTTAATTTTGAAATGCGTTTTTACACATGACATTAGTATCCGTATGATTTACATATAATTAGATACAAAATTTCACTCTAATTTAACCATTCAATTAAAATTTATTTAGATTAGTTACGAAGTCATGATTATCATATGATTTTCCATAAAAAAACTTATTCATAATGAATACCCATCCAAATTTTTACTCCATGGTGCACAAATAAAAATACATTTCTTGCAATTAATCGGCACTTACATTTTTTTATCTCGAAATATATAATCATTGGACTAAAATATATGAAAGACATTTTTA
This sequence comes from Viscum album, assembly GCA_963277665.1. NCBI lineage: Eukaryota > Viridiplantae > Streptophyta > Magnoliopsida > Santalales > Viscaceae > Viscum > Viscum album. Next base: position 709,894,833 of record OY728120.1, read on the forward strand.
TGATCTATGTGGAAAAATTATGCATGGAAATATAATTAATGTGATAGGTGGAAATAAAATTACATATCCTTCCAATGAATTAGTTAATGTTTTATCCCAATATATTAAAATTATGGTTCATTGGAGGCTGTCCATTACACACAATGTTATAATTTCTTGGTGGTTATCCTTAACTTATATTTACTATTTTTTGTTTATTGGTGTTTTCACATTACAATGTTGCCTTTATGTTATTGCCTTTTATCATTATATGAAATTAATGTTAATGATTACCACCCTGATTATGATACCTTGATATGAATGTTTAATCACATATATTACTTTCATCATGTTAGGGCTTGATTATTTCCATGTGGGTCTTTATAGCTTATCCCATTATTTTTTATAAAACCAAGTTATCCTATGCAGTTTTATAAGATCCTTGAAATTTAATGGCATGCTATGGAATTTTTGTTTTTTTATTATTATTAATATTAAAATAATATATTCTAAGTACCTAAATTACAAATAAAACTATTCATCATGAACATATTTTTTTTATTAAGTGTATCACTTTGTTATAAATAATAAAACAAAGTTTAAGAATGATATAAGTACAAATAATGTCAGTTTATATTAATTTTTAAATATGTAAATTTAATTTTTTGAAGAAAAGTTATTCTAATGATGTGGAATAATTTTATATGACATTATTAAAGGGTTATAAATTTAATTTTGTATCTATTTATTTTGAAATTGTGTTGTTTAATGGTCAAATATTTATTTTAACAAGTGTAATAGTGAATTAAATTGACAATATAATATATAACATAATGGTGGATCCAATAAGGTTATTATTAATGTTAAAATTACTATTTTATGGTTGTTTTATGGTTTTAATGTGTTTTTAATTTCTTTAAAAATTTATTTCATCACCGAATATTTTTTTACAAGAATGATAAGAATGTTTTCTTGTTAAATGATTGATACGTTAAATAACTCATTTAAGGATCTAAGGGATTTATCATCTTGTATTAGAGTGTGATTATATTAAAATCATGTATTCTTTAGGGAATGATTATGTGTTAAAAATGCAGTTTCCTATTTTTGAAGTTATTGAATATGGTAGAAATTGGATAAATTAATTGTTGATTTGATGTAAACAATTTTTGAATAATAGAAATGATGAAAAATAATATGAAAGTATTTTTTTATGTTGATAGAAATATTTTATGTTATAAAGGATTCTCTACAATTTCATATGATAAGAGTATGGGTTTAGTTATTTCCACATGGTTAATTAAACATTTCAAAGGGTGTTTAATGAATATTATGTCAACTACACTTTTAATTTCTAGATTTTAAAATGAAGAGTTATGTTGGGTAAGAATGTATATGTTATTATAGTGTGTAACCTCATTCATGACAGATTTTTTGTTTTTTCTAGGGGTGATTTTTTTTATTTAAGAACACTAAGAATTTTTATTATTTATAATAAAGGGGTTATAGGATTTGTTAAGAACCTATTATTCCATTGATGAGGGAATAATACAGGATGCGTCCAAATTAATGGATTCATATACCTGAAATTGACGCGTCGAATCGTGGAGTGAATGATTAAAATAAATATGGTTATAAATTATAATATATTTTATATCTAATAAACATTTGACCTAAATGTAGGATAACCATTCAAAACTTCGTTTTTTGAGTATTGTAGATTTTAATGAATTCATATTTAGTGATCTTGGAAATTAATCATCATATTTTTTAAAATTTATATAAACCATGAAAATGACAGTTAGTGAAAATTGGATTCATATGTTGTATATATAGGCAATATGTTTTTTTACTGATGCATTTTTTCTGAATAAAATTTTATCTTTGATTTTTGAAAATTTATTTTAATAACATTTGGGATTCATATTCCATGCATGGTGATTTAAATTTCATTATGAATTTTCATGGGATCAAATTTATCTAGTTTACTACATTTAAAATAATGTATGATGTTTTTCTCACTAAAAATGTTCTTTAATTTTTTATAAATGAAATGGTCACCTGAATAGTTCATATTGTAGTATATGATGTGATGTATTGTTAAATTTAATTAGTGGGCCTAATTGGATGTCATTTTAGTATTAAAAAATTTGGAACCATTACCCTCTATGTAATAGTCATATAATATTCTGTTATATAACATGATTAACCCAATGGGGATGGAAACAGATAATTCAAAGGGTCCTGAGGTCTAGGATATGAATGTTCCAATTTCTCATTTTATCCATGGGTATTTAATCCTATTATCTCTATGCATTTTTTTCACTTATGACTTACCGTTGCCTACTATTTGGGATGCATGATAATGCAGGGTATAATGGAACACTATTAAATAAATGAAAATTTTATATTATTATGTTTCTTATAATATTATTATTTGATGTGAGGGACTGTTAATGGGTAAATAAATCATCGATAGACCTTCATATATTTATTTTTTTCATTATTTTTTTGATCTGGGTGTCCACATGGGTATATGTGACATTAAACCTTGGATACATAGTCATTATAGGATGGGATAATACATAGATATTGAAAGTAAAGATTATATATATATTGTTATAGTCTACTAATAGAAAATATTTAAAATGTATCCCACATGATAAAACCCCTAACTCTAATATAACCTTAACAATATTTTTGTATATTATAGCCTATTAGGTTTTATATATAAATGATTTTTTATGATTCATCATTAATTAGTAGAAGTTTTATTTAATATAGTATTTTTAATTTGTTATAAAAATAAAAGTACTAAACTATAATAGAAATAATGTTATAATGAAAACATCAATCATCGTTAAATTTTATCAATTGAAACAGATTTCCATCCTTTCAATATATTTAGAATTATGTTATCGAGAAATATTTCTTGGATTATCTATAGTCACATTAGCCCTTGATATAATGTTTGTATAGTCATAATACACTTTATAATACATAATTATTATTATTTTCTAATTTTTAGACTTATAAAATTTAATTTAAATTTGTAATGTTTATACTGGTAGAATATTTTGAATATATTATCTATTTATCAATAAAAGAAAATATATATTTAGTGGTATTTATAATGTGAAATTTATTTAATATATAATTTTTTTTAATTTTTTGAAAAAATACATATCATTTTGTATTAATTTTTATTGATTGATGTAAACTAAAAATGAACATTACAATCTAAAGGAAGTGTTTTTCAAAAAGAAATATAATTATATAATAAACATATATTATATATCAAAACACATCCCATGTGGTGTGGATTTTACTTATTTAGTGGGATCCATTTATTTTTGTCATTTTTCCGGATAAATTTGTTTAACCACCTCTCATATAACCTTACTCACATTGATATCCCCTCCCATGGTGTGTACCGATATTAATTTAGATTAGCTTCATTTTTTTTCATCATTCATATTTAAATTCTCGTGCATGAGTTTCAATTAATTCTTAAATAATAGATCATTCAATTATTGGTTCAGGATTAGTTCTTAATACTCTTTAATTGAAAAAAATATATTTATTATTTTTATGAGTTCCAATTTTTCTAAAATTAAAAAAACAAATTATATTAGTTCAAATAGAGTTTTTAATAATTTGAGACAAAAAAATACATATAGAATTAATAATCATAATGATAGTAACAATCATTGATATATATATATATATATTAAACATTACATGTGTTTCTCCTATCTAATAATGAAGTGAGAAATTTTTAAAAATAAAACATAAAAAATATTCTGAGATAATATATCTTTTATATATTTTTATACAAATTTTGATTTGTTATCACATGTTTATGTAAGGAATAAATTCTGGTTTCACTCATAATATCCAAAAATATTGATATTTTATTTTAAAATAAAACATAATTTCAAAAACACTAATGAAATTAAAGTCTATATTAAATATGAGTTCAAATAATTATTCATATTTTATGTAGTTTTTTATTTTTAATTTCACCGTCCACATAAGAGTTATTTTGTGGATGTAGTGGTTATTGAGTATATAGAGAATTAACAATAATTATCAATTAATAGTTTTAAAGATCCAATTATATTTTTTTATAAAAACATTTATGTTTTTTAATAACTCATAAATTTATTATATGAGACTTATTCTATGGATATTATTAAATTTTATCATTAAATAATATATAGAACATATAAAAAATATAATAAATTAACAATTTGGACCGTGATATGGTTTGAAATTTCTAAATATATATATTGAAACATTTTTTATTTACTTTGATGAAAATGGTCAATTTTCAATAATTAATATGATACTGAAACAACCTTTTGTAGTTTTCTTAAAAATTATTCTCATTTTTTTAATTTTTTAGTGGATGATTTTTTTATGGAATTTGAAATCAAACTTATTATGAGGGAATAAAATTCCCATGTCCTTAATAAATTATTATTTTATGTTTTAATTGAAATCAACATTATAATGAATTTATATTGATACAAATTTTTAGTTAATATATATTTTATAAACTAAATGGAGTATTATATGTTGCATAAACATTACACAGTGATTATCTTGTCAATGAAGCACATTGTAATCTATAAGTAGATAACTAAATTTAAAAATTATAAATAATGAACTCTTTATTTTTAGGAATTGTAAAAAATTTAGTAACATATAATTTTATCAGCCAAAAGATATACCTAAGATTAATTTATTTGATAAACAAATGGTTTCAATGAATTCCGTTTTATAAATCAGTTGGAGGTGGAAATTTAAAAATGTATAAATGAAGGTCAAAGTGTTACTACCGTCTTATTTTTATAATTTAATTACACCATATAATATAATTATTTTAAATTGTTAATAAAGAAATATAAAGTATAATTGAGTTTTTTTTGTGATAAATTTTAACAATATTATATCCACAAATAATTATATGATTTGAAAAAATATTAATAATTTTTTTATTAGATTATAAAATAATTCATGGACATTTAATTGATGTATTGACTATTTGGAGGAATATTTAGATAAATAATAATGAAAAATATTGTAAATATCCATAAATTTCAAGGGAAATGTTTCTTAATTTTCTTTGGAATTATACGAGTACGCAGTTTCTGACAGCGCCAGATTCCGAGGCCCGGTGTGCCCGGAATAATTTTCTGAAGTTTAGCTCAAGTACGTTTAGTGAACGAATGAGTGGGGTTTTCTAACATTTGATCCGGTGCTTGGAATTGAAATCTGAGGGCACCGATGAAACCACAGTGCTGATATTTTCTTAAGAAGACCCTTCATAGTTTTGCGTTTTCTCGGGAGGTGTTGTTAAATTATTGGGTTAACTAAAGGGTGAAATAAAATTTGCGCCACAATTTTATTTCTAATCTAAATAGTTATAACCTATGCATGGGAATTGAGTGGGACCCACTACATCCTAACAACTTGGTAGGATATTTGTGAGGTGGGGCCCACATGAGCCCCCACCTCCTTAAATTTCATAAACACCCCTTTTTATGTTGGCAACCCCACATAAATTTGTAACTCACCCCTCCCCCACTTTAAATGCCTATCAACCCCCACATTAATTAGATAGATTAAAGCTATTCAATTTATTTAATTAAGGGTTTGAATTTTTGAATTCTTGAAATTCTGGACATGAGTTAATAAAATAAGGATCTACATTATTTTATTTGGGGCGGTTTCATTGGGTGGAGTTTTTGAGAGAGGAAGCGTTCTTTTCTCTGAAGAAGTTCTTCATCCTCCTTGAAGAACGCGAAGAACACCAACACGCCTTCCCTCATTCTTCTTCCCGCGTCAAAGGAAGAGAGATGACGCTCTTCCTCGGACGTTCTCTGTCAACGTGCACAGAGCCACACCCCACGACGTCATTTTCCGCAACACTCATCAATCGTCAACTCATTATTGAGGTAGGGTTTAATTATTCATTCAAGTTAAAATTAATATTCTTCGTTGATTATTTTGGCCGCTTGATATCGTCATAACGGGAGGAGATCGCACTGCACAAACACGGCCGATCCTCCTCCTCTATTTGTTGATCGTCGTTGATATTTGTGACGAAGGCGGCGTGGTTCCATTGCGCCGTGCAGAAACGAAGAGGACCGCAGGCGGAGCGGGCCGCAGCGGTGGAGCGAGGCGCCGTCGCGCCACGCCGGTGAGGCAGAAGGAGGCCGCGGCCAGGAGCGGGCCTCGACGGAGGGGCGCGGCGCCGTCACGCCGCGATGGTTGGACAGGAGCCAAGTCGGTCGGCTAAAGGGGCGGTCGGCCAGCCGACCTCCGGCGCCACCTAAAGGCGAGACCCGCAGGGGTCCTGTGGTCAAAAACAAGGCCGGCGATTATGGCTGGCCATTTCCGCAAACAGGGGGCATCACCCCCTTCGCACCCCACTTGGCCGAGAGCTGAGCCGCGGCCGGGCCGCCAACGTCGGGCCGAGTCGAGCCATGGCCGGGCTGCGCCAGCCGGGCCGGGCCACACCCAAGTAGGCCGGACCCGGACCCGGGTCGAGTCGACCCGGTTCGGGCTGACCCAGTGGGTATTTGTCCGAGTTGGACCGGGCCCAAACCCCCTACTTGCAGACCGTTTTCTCTTAAACAACCATAACTTGACTACCCCCAGCCTGCCTCCCATAGGCTAGGGGCTGGCGACTAGCACCAAAGGCGTAAATCCTGGTAAAAGGGGAGGCATTGCCTTTATATAAGAAAACAAAAACCATAGATTACACAAGATGAAGCAAAATCTAAGTAAACTGAGTACAAAAGTAAGTGATTGAAAGTAAATGGGATAGAATACAAACCCAACTGAAAGTAAAGTAAAACCGAAAGAAAATACAGCAACAGAAAAGTAAATCAGCAACTCTGAGCCATCCTCTGGAACTCCCACCTGAAGGGTGGGTATAGATATCCTCCAGAGCTCCTCGGTCCACCCGTCCGCTCCGTGTACGTCCCGCCAAGTGGTACACCTCCGAGTACCATCCGACTCCACAAGATTCCACCTCGATCTGTGCTATCCATCGTCTGCATCCAACACCACGGAGTGTGGTCATAGCCCGTGCAGGGGTGAGTATACGATACTCAGTAGGGACCCCGAGACCCCTGAAGGTCTCTTAGAATCCACGAAGGAAAAACCACAAAAGAACGATACAATCACGAAGTATCAACAACACTACATAGGTATATGCCCATACATATACCTAAGCCCTTATTTACAGTTCGTCTCCAACTTTCAAGCATCATGCAGTCCAAAAAGGAAAGCACAACCCAGTCGACAACGGATAGCTCAACTCAGTCCACACAGGTATACTACTTCTTAAAGAGAGTTGGAGGTGATTAGATGTAGCCTCTAAATCATCTCTTCTACCGATCCCACGTAGGATCCTAGTACAGAATTCGTCACTGCCAAACCCACGGAGGATCCAAGTATAGTAGTCATCGTTGCCGAACCCACGGAGGATCCAAGTAAAGTCGACAATGCTGCTGAACCCATAGAGGATCCTAGTATAGAAGTCATCATCATCGAACCCAATTTGTCACGACCCATCCTCAGGGCCCGTGCCATTACTTCCCCACGTCTTCCTTCCATAGGCCAGAGGCTGGTGACTAGCACCAAAGGCGTAAATCTCGATAACTGGGAGGGAATTGCCTTTATAAAACATAAACACAATCAACCAGAGTACAAGAAGAAGTAAACACTATGTAAAACTGAATACAAAGCGGTGCTAAAAGTAAAGGGGGCCAGAAATACAAGCCCAACTATAAGGTACATGGAAAAAGACAAAACAGTTAGAAGGTGACAAGCAGCTCTTGGATCTTCCACCAAGGATCCTACCTGAAGGGTAGGTACAGATAGCCTCCACAACACCCTCGTCCGTCAACTTCCTCCGGGTACCGACTCGTCGTGAGGTCCACCTCCAGGTACCGACTCTTCATGAGGTCCACCTCCAGGTGTCGTCTAGTCCTCGTACACTTGGCCTCTGTCATCGATGTCCATTGTCTGCATTCAACACAATAAGGTGCAGGTATAGCCCGTGCAGGGGTGAGTATAACGATACTCAGTAGGGACCCTGAGACCCTCAAGTTCTCAATAAATCCAACAAGGATAACCACAAAGAAATAACTCAATAGATAACAATTACATAGGTATATTCCCATACATATACCTATGTTATCAAGTAAACCATCTCAATAATGAGGAAAACACAATGGTCATTGACTCAGCTCAAACCAAGATTTTCATTAATGATACTGAAACCACAACTGCTGGAGAACTCCTCCTCTGTCGAGTACAGTAGCCTTGTCACGACTCCGAGGCGCTACTCACTAACCTTAGACTTCTGAGTTACTCCTCCTATAGAGTACCGTAGGTCTTCACCCAAACACAGTAGTGCTCCCCGCCAGGGGTCTGCTGCCCAAACTTAGTAGTGGTTCCTTTAATAGCCTACAGAGGTACTCCTCCTTTCGAGTACCGTGGGTCTTCTGCAAACTACCAGGAACTCCGCTCACCGTGGGTCTGCTGCCAAATACCGGGCACTCCGTCCACTGGGCTAGTCGACTCACTCCATGTTGGATCGGTCAAGCAGTAGTCAAGTCCACAGCTACTAGGTCTCTGCACTCCGTACGCTCTTCTCTGGGAGGATCCTCTCCATGAGCTACTGGTCGATACTCCAAGTATCACAAAGTCCCACAAATAAGTATCAAAAGGGACCGCCTTGTCAAATGGGTCTCAACGCAATAGAAAACGCGTCAATCAGACGCCCGGTTTGTGAGTCATGAGTCATTTCGTCCCGGGAGCCTAGTTGGTTTTATGTACGAACCAACCTAACTATATCTCAACGTTACCCCAAACTCACAAAGGGTATACTCAAAGGGACCATTTCTCAATGAGATTACCAACGCCGCTGACGGTTCATCAAACAGACGTCCGGTCTGAAAGTTATCAGTATTCCCGTTCCAGGGGCCCTGTTTGTTTCTAAGCTAAACCAACCTGACCTAACTCCAGATGCATCCAAACCTTAGGTAAAGTATGTGAAAAGATCCATCTCATCAAATGGAATCCAACATAGTCAGCATCACGTCAATCAGACGTCCGATCCTTAAGTTATGAGCGTTTTTGCTCCGAGGGCCCGGTTGCTTTCATGTTCGAACCAACCCGGGCGTACATCAAATGACACTAGTTAACGAAAACGGTCACACCATTGCTACCCATACCGAAAAACACATGAGATGGAATAACCATTGGTCCGAAACGGATATCCGGTGAAAAAGTTTCATTTCACCACAACATGTGCGAAACAGGCCTCGTGGGGCCCGTGCCTCGACCTTGACTTAAATATCCAAAATTGGTCTTGAAACATCCATCTTAATTCCAGGGTCACAACGTCGTAGACGGTTCATCATTCCGACACCGTATGAGAGAGATATGTCAGATACATGATATCGTAATAATAATAATAATAATAATAATATTCATTGTTTCATGGCCCCGTGCTACAGATCAGAATTTAATATCGAACATTGGACTTGAATCGACCGTCTTAAAGATAGAGTTACATCACCACTGATGGATCTTCGATCTGACATCGTATGAAGGACTTATGTCGAGAATAAGGTTTCAAGACTCGAAAAAATAACATTATTTTATTCTATCATTAATACACAAAAATCCACCCAAAACAACTCTCCACACACATGAAGTACTGCTCAATTAAAAACTACATTTTAATTGAGTTTATTTTATTATTGATATATCTAAACTCAAAGACTAAATTATCGGTGGCTTGTGTACAATGCACAGCGCACCTCTTGTGTACAGCGCACCTCATTAATTCAATTTCATTTATTTTTCATTTAATTTATTTACTTTATTCCTTCTCCCTCCAATCCCATTCATTCATGGTTTATCTCCTGGAACCCAAATGGTGGGGTTCCTCCATACAGCCAGAACCGTCAGCACCACCTCTGGCAAGCTGGGTCACCGTACCTCTAGCCTGCCACGCTGCAGCGCCTCAAGCCAGCCGCACCGCCTAGCTCATCGGGAGCTACGTTCTGAAGACACGCCGGAATCGCATTGCCACGTCACCCCTTCCGCGGGCCGTTGTACCTTCGTTCTAAGCCAGAAAATTGTGACGATTGCATATTTTAGATCATTAGGTCGAGATCTCCGCATCTATATTCCGCGTTCAACGAAACATTATGTTTTTAACACACTTAATTATTTGGAGACAAAGAACGCACGAAGAACGAAATAGAAAAGATCAGGGTCTATGTGCAGATTGATGACCATATTTATTTGACTATCATCGTTGAGAATCAAGAACAAAAGGAATTAGCAAATAGATACTTATCATACATCAAAATAAACCCCTACCTTGATTATGAAGTAGCACACCGTTGAGCCATTGAAAGAGAATAGAGTTTACGTCGATCATTATGTCTGCCTCACACTTCATATCAGAGCTTGAGTGTCGGAGACTCGTCAGAATCCGACCTCCGTTGAAGGATTTTTCTTCATCGAAGATCTTGGAAGGCCCGTCGTTGGAGAACCGTTCTTCATCAGAGGTTTAATGTTCTCTCTAAATTTCACTAGAGGTTTCCCACAAGATTCTCGGAAAATTTTCCAACCCTTATTAAAAAGAGGATTCCCCTATTAACAAACATGTCATGCATTTTCAAATTCAAAACACTTAATTAATTAATGTGTTGGTACAATTAAAGAGAGAGAGAGATAGTCTATTTATTAAGGGGTTGTCACATTAAATTGAAGGGGTGTGAAAAGGGGGGTTTAAGAGAGGTTATGGGGAAATGAAAGGTTGGGGCTCGTGTGGGCCCCACCTCTCATTTATCCACACATGGGTAGTTGGTGGTTATTTTTCTCACCCTTAACTCCCCTTTGTAGGGTATAACTACCATAGATATAAATAAAATTATGTACCACCAATTTTATTTCTTTAATTCTAAATCACCAATTATTAATTCTCAACCCACTTAAAACGAAACTGTAGTAATGGTTCCCTTAATCAAATCGGTGCTGCGAGTTTATCGGTGCCCTCTGATTTCAATTCCGAGCACCAGTTCAAAAGATAGAAAAACTCACACGTACGTTTACTGAATGTACCCAAAAAAAGTTCGGAAAATTATTATCAGTCACCCTCGACCCGGGTCACTCGAGGTTGGGCTCTGCCTAAGTAAAACATGCCCCAACTAACCCATCGATACTCTCAGATTTTTAATCTGATTTACCGTTTAGAAGTTATGAATTTTACAATAAAATAATTGTCAATTATTTATTTTATTTGCGGCCAAAAACTAACTTTATGTGGTGGCCCGTGCCGGCCAAAGTTAGTATCTACTTAAATAATTCATGCCCTCATGAGTTCAGCGGTGGTATCATATTTTTAATCCGATCTACCGTTTGTGAGTTATAACCATTTGAAAAATAAAATAATTTATTTAATTATTTTATTTACGGTTATGCCATTTTTTTTATTTCTCACAGGAGGCCCCCACCAACTAAACATAAGTCACTTCTAGGGTAAAACCACCATCCTGAGCGCAACGGTGCCCTCAGATTTATGATATGAGTAACTGTTTAATAGTTATTCCACTTTTTCAGTAAAACTGCTTACACGCGTTAATTTAATCTTAACAAAACTTCAGAAAATTATTCCGGGTACCGCCCAGCTCTACAAGCCTCAACCACGATCATTGATGTCTATCGTCTGCAATCAACACAATGTAGTGTAGGCGAAGCCCGTGCAGGGGTGAGTATACGATACTCAGTAGGGACCCCGAGACCCCCAAAGGTCTCCCTGAATCCACAAAGGATAAACCACAAAGAAAGGATACAATCACGATGTATCATCCAACACTACATAGGTATATGCCCATCCATATACCTAAGTCATCAAATCCAGTTCATCTCCAACTCACGAGCTCTAGTACAATCCAGTCCAGTAGGAAAGTAAAACTTAATCCACATAGGAATGTATGACCCAATCCACATAGGAAAACATAATGCAATCCACATAGGATATCAAGTCAATCACATCGAGGATAATGATTGATAGTCATGACTCAGCTCAAACAGGTATACTGCTCAAGAAGAGGGGTGGAGATGATTAGATGTAGCCTCTGAATCATCTCCTCTGATGACCCAAGTAGGATCCAAGTATAGTAGTCATCGTCGTCGAACCCACGGAGGATCCCAACACGGTAGTCGAACCCACAGAGGATCCCAGTACAATAGTCTTCCTCATCGAACCCACGGAGGATCCCAGTCCGGTAGTCATCCTCGTCAAACCCACGGAGGATCCCAGTCTGGTAGTCGTCCTCGTTGAACACATGGAGGATCCTAGTCCGGTAGTTGTTCTTGTCGAACCCACAGAGGATCCCAGTGCGGTAGTCATCCTCATCAAACCCACGGAGGATCCCAGTTCGGTAGTCATCCTCGTCGTCGCAGTCGCAGCCAGGTCTAGGGTTCCCACACACAGCATGCTCGATTCCGGGAGTGTCCACTCCACGAGCCAAGGGGTTCGATACATCAACTGACACGAAGTCCGTAGTTGATGTATCCCAAAGTTCCGTCTCGTCAAAAGGACCTCAACGTGACAGGGGGCGTGTCAATTGGACGCTCGGTCTGAGAGTTATTGGCTTTTTCATCTCAGGGTCCCGGTTGGTTTTTAAGTCAAAACCAACCCGACCATACTCCAATGGCATCCAAACCATGAGTGGAGTAAGCCAAAAGGACCGTCTCACTAAGAGGAAACCAACAAACCCGACGGCACGTCAATCGGATGTCCGGAGCTCAAGTTATAAGTGCTTCCACTCCGAGGGCCCGATTGGTTTCGTGTTCGAACCAACCCAGCCATACCCCAGGTTTTCTGAAACCTTGAGTGTAATATACTGAAACGACTGTCCCAATCCAAGGATCACATCAAAAATGACGGTGCATCGATCAGAGGTCTGTAGACCATGTTATGGACGTTTGAATGAATCTTTCTGTTTTTAAGGGGGTTTGGGCCCTGACCGACCCGACCCAAACCCCCCTGGGTCGGCCCGGACCGGGTCGATCCGACCCGGGTCCAGGTCCGGCCCATTAGGGCGTGTCCCGACCCAGCTGGCGTGGCCCGGCCCAGCCGGTGCGGCCCTGACCGATGCAGGGGTCCGGCCCTGTGCGGCCGGCCCGTCCCGGCGTGGGGGTCCAGCCCTGCGCGGGCGGCCCGGCCTGGAGAGGGCGGCCCGGCCCGGCACGGGTGGTCCGGCCCGGTGCAACCGGTCCATGCGTTGCGGTCGCCCGCAGGCTGAGCGGACGGGAAAGAGGCGCAACCCCATTGATTAGCAAACGGCAGACCCCTGTGGGGTCCGCCCTAGGTGACCTGGCTGGGGGTTACGACCCAAATATTTTACCAAACAGCCATCCATGTTGGCCGAATGGTGTGCCGCCACAGGACCCCCCTCGGGTCCCGCCTTCTATGTGTCGGCGATTCTGGCCGCCCCTCCCCGCACCGCCACGGCCTTAGGAGGCGGCCTTGTCCGATCGGCGCGGCGCGGCGGCACCGTGCCCCTCCGCTGCGGCCCGCCCTGGCCGCAGCCCTCCTTTGCGTTCAGGCGCGGTGCGACGACTCCGCGCTTCTCCGCCATGGCCCCCTCTTAGTCGCGACCTCCACTGGCCTCACCGGTGCAGCGCGACGGCGCCACGCTTCTTCACCGCGGGCCATTCTGTTCGCGGTTCTGTCGTTCCTATACGGCGCAAGGGCAACGCTTCTCTTTCGTTCCAAGCCACGAGGGTGAATCAACAACAAAAGGGGGGGGGGAGGAGGATCGGCCCTGTTCGTGCGGTCTGACCTCCTCTTGTTATAATGATAGCAAGCAGCCAACAATTATCAACGAAGTTCGTTAAATAACACTTGAACGATGATTAAACCCCTACCTAAATAATGAGTTGATGATTGATGAGCATTGCGGAAAATGACGTCGCGGGGTGTGGCTCCGTACATGTTAATGGAGATCGTCCAAGGAAGAGAGGCGTCTCCCTTCCTTTGACGCGGGAAGAGGAATGAGGGAAGGCATGTCGGTGTTCTTCGCCTTCTTCAAGGAGGATGAAGAACTTCTTCAGAGAAAAGAACGTTTCCTCTCTCAAAAACTCCACACAACGAAACTGCCCCAAATAAAATAAGAGAGATCCTTATTTTATTAACTCATGTCAAGATTTTCATGAATTCAGAAATTTAAACCCTTAATTAAATAAATTTAATAGATTTAATCAATCTAATTAATGTGAGGGTTGACAAGCATTTAAATTGGGGGAGGGGTGAGTTAAAAATTTATGGGGGGTTGCCAACACAATTGGTATTAGAGGTGGAACCCAGCCTTAAGTGCGGTACACTGCCTGGGATGAGATGTAGGGCCCACAACGAGGGTGTTGTGCTCTAAATGGGGGTGACTGTAACATCCCCAAATGATAAAGGGTTAAATGACTAAATGATATGATTCATGTAAACAAGGTGAACCTTCCTTTTGGAGATCCTGTCTGATTAGAACTCCATAGTTAAGCGTTCTTGGCCTGGAGTAGTGATCAAGGATGGGTGACCTTCTGGGATGTTTCCGAGGGTGTGTGCGAGTGAGGAAAAAGCACACTGGAAAGGACATGTGTTGTTCTGTGGGGATTATCATTAGTCAGATGACCCGTTCGGGCATGTGGGTGGACCCTAGGGTGGACTCCACCTCTCTACGAGGTAACTGGTGTGCCAAGACCCGATGACCATGTTAAGGCGGGGTGGTTGTGCTGTCACCGGGTCCGGGTCCGGCCCATTAGGGTGCTGCCCGGCCCAGCTTGCGCGGCGCGACGCAACCCAGCCGGCGCGGCCCGGCCCGGCGCGGGGGGTCCTTACCAGCACCGGCAGCCCAGCTCAGCTCGGCAGTCGACCATGGCTCAGCTTGCAGCTGAGCGGGGTGCGAATGGGTAGTCATGGCATGGGCCCCGAGGACGGGTCGTGACAAATTGGTATCAGAGGAGGAGTTCTCCAGAAGTTGTGGTTTCAGTATCATTAATGAAAATCCTGGTTTGAGGTGAGTCAATGACCTTTGTGTTTACCTCATGATTGAGATGGGAACTTGATAACTTAGGTATATGTATGGGAATGTACCTAAGTAGTGGATATCCATTGATTTCATATCTGTGTGATACATCATGATTGAGATGGGTTACTTGATAACTTAGGTATAAATATGGGATTATAACTAAGTAAGGGTTATCTATTTAGATCCTTCTTTGTGGTTATTCTTGTTGGATTTAGTGGGACCTTGAGGGTATCGAGGTCCCTACTGAGTATCGTTATACTCACCCCTACACGGGCTATGCCAGCACCTTGTTGTGTTGGATGCAGACAACAGAAAGCACTGATGGAGGCCGAGTGTTCGAGGAATAGACGGTACCTGGAGGTGGACCTCACAACGAGTCAGTATCCAGAGGTGGACTTCATGGCGAGATGGTACTCGGAGGAGGTTGAAGGTCGAGAGCGTTGAGGAGGCTATATGTACCTACCCCTCAGGTAGGATCCGTGGTGGACGATCCAGGAGCAGCGCTAACTTTACATACCCTTCAGGTAGGATCCGAGGTGGACAACACATGAGCTGCTTCTATCTTCCAGCTGTTTTTCTTTTCTATTGTACCTTGAGCTTTAGTAATAAAAGACACTTGTTCTTGAGATGTTTTCTTCCCTGTTATTTTTATGTATTTGATACTAAGGGGTTCCGTTTTAAAACTGTTGACATGACCCTCACTTTCGAGATTACTACTGGAGGAGACCTAGTGACCACACACTACTGCCGACAGTGTGAATCGACCCTTAGAGGTGAGAGTAATGATTGGATCTCTTGGTAGTAGCATCAAGGCCTTACGACGTCATCCATGGAATGGATTAGTATCATTCATGTCAGGATTGACTGTATTAGGAAAAGAACATGGTTCATCCATGGGATGTGACCAGATTTCTCTTATCGGCAAAGAAGAAATCTTTGCAGCTCTTGTAGGACCAGAGAAGGTTCAGGTCATCTAGGAGCGGATGAGGACAGCTCAGTGCCGACAGAAGTCTTATGCCGACAGGAGACTGAGACCACTAGAGTTCGAGGATGGTGACCATGTTTTCTTACGGGTCTCACCTCGACGTGGATTACGGAGATTTGGCCGAGGCGGAAAATTATCTCTGCGCTTCATCGGGCCCTTCTAGGTCCTCAACAGGGTAGGATAGGTGGTTTACTGGTTGACCCATCCACCTCAGTTGCACCAGGTGCACAAAGACTTCCACGTATCTCAGCTAAGGAGATATGTGCATGACCCGACACATATCATCGACCATAGGGAGCTGGACATTGATGATGGGGTGACTTTTGTGGAGGTCCTGGTGGAGATCGAGGATCGACTAGAGCAGGTCCTACGTGGACAGTCGATTACTCTAATGCACATTAGGTGGTAGCACGTGAACCTCCAGGAGAGCACTTGGGAGCGGGAGGTTCCGATGCCTGCTCGGTACCCTCATTTGTTTCCCAAGTTTGAGATGTATCATTACAGGGACGTAAATCCCTAAGGTGGTAGTAATGTAAAGACCTGTAAATTTCAAGGGATTTTTTTTAATTTTCTTTAGAATTCTACGAGTTCGCAGTTTCTGACGGCGCCTGATTCCGAGGCCCGGTGTGCCGGGAATAATTTTCCGAAGTTTAGCTCGGGTACGACCAGTGAACGAACGAGCGGGTTTTTCTAACATTTGATCCGGTGCTCGGAATTGAAATCTGAGGGAACCAATGAAATCGCAACGCCAGTATTTTCTTAAGAAGTCCCTTCCTGGAGTTGCATTTCCTCGGGAGGGTTTGTTAAAGAACTGGGTTAACTAAAGGGTGAAATACAATTTGCGCAAGAATTTTATTTCTAATCTAAATAGTTATAACCTATGCATGGGAGTTGAGTGGGACCCACTTCATCCTAACAACTTGGTAGGATATTTGTGAGGTGGGGCCCACACGAGCCCCCACCTCCTTAAATTTCTTAGACACCCCTCTTTATGTTGGCAACACCCCATAAATTTCTAACTCACCCCTCCCCCACTTTAAATGCTTGTCAACCCTCACATTAATTAGATTGATTAAAGCTATTCAATTTATTTAATTAAGGGTTTGAATTTTCGAATTCATGAAAATATTGACATGAGATAATAAAATAAGGATCTACCTTATTTTATTTGGGGCAATTTCATTGTGTGGAGTTTTTGAGAGAGGAAGCGTTCTTTTCTCTAAAGATGTTCTTTATCCACCTTGAAGAACGCGAAGACCACTGACATGCCTTCCCTCGTCTCACATCCCGCGTCAAAGGAAGGGAGGCGGTGCTCTTCCTCGGACGATCTCCATCAACGTGTATGGATCCACACCCCGCGACGTCGTTTCCTGCAATGCTCGTCAATCGTCAACTCGTTATCGAGGTAGGGGTTAATTCTTCGTTCAAGTTAAAATTAACATTCTTCGTTGATTATTTTGGCCACTTGATATCGTCATAATGAGAGGAGATCAGACCACACATACATGGACGATCCTCCCCCTCTTTTTGTTGGTCGTCATTGATATTTGTGACGAAGGCGGCGCGGTGCCGTTGCACCGTGCAGGAACGAAGAGGACCGCGGCCGGAGCGGGCCACAGTGGTGGAGCGCAGAGCCATCGCGTCGCGCTGGTGAGGCCGAAGGAGGCCGCAACAAGGAGCGGTCCTCTGCGGAGGGGCGCGGCGTCATCGCGCCGCGACTGTCGGATATGAGCCGAGGCCTAAGGCCGCGACGGTCTTCTAAAGGGGCAGCCAGCCGACCGGCTGTTGGCACCACCTAATGGTGGGACCCGCGGGGGTCCCGTGGTCAAAACCAATGCCGGCCATTATGGCTGGCCGTTTCCGCAAATAGGGGGCATCACCACCTTCGCACCCCGCTCGGCCGAGAGCCAAGCCATGGCCGAGCCGCGCCAGCTGGGCTATGCCGTGCCCATGTAGGCCGGACCCGGACTCAGGTCGGATCGAACTAGTTCGGTCCGACCCAGGGGGTATTTGGCCGGGTAGGACCGGGCCCAAATCCCCTATTTTCATACTGTTTTCTCTTAAACGACCATAAATGAGTTGTGGACCTCTAATTGATGCACCGTAAGATGCGTATGATTCCTTGGACCAATATGGTCATTTATGTATATTACACTCAAGGTTTCGGTGAAATTTTGGTACAACCGGGTTGGTCTGAACACAGAACCAACCGGGCCCTCGGAGCAAAAACACTCATAACTTGAGTTCTGGACGTCTGACTGACGTGCCGTTGACTTTTTTAGATTCCTCTTGATAAGACTGAACTTTTGGAATACTTCACCTAAGGTTTGGACACAGTTGGAGTAAGGCCGGGTTGGATTGTACCCGAAATCCAACCGGGCCCCTAGAACGGAAAAGCCGATAACTTTCAGACCGAACGTCTGTTTGAAAAACCATCAGCGAAATTGGTGATCATGTTGAGAAAAAGGTACCTTTGAGTATAACCTATGTGAGTTTCGGGTATTGTTGAGATACGGCCAGGCTCGTTCGTACACGAAACCAACCGGGCCCCCGGGACTAAAAAGGCTAATAACTCACAGACCAGGCGTCTGATTGACGCGCCATCTGTTGCGTTGAGACCACTATGATGAGGAGGTCCTTCGAGTTACTGATTCATGGAAAATTGATATACATGGATTATCGACCAGTAGCTCGTGGAGTGGACCCTCCTAGAGACGAGTGTACGGAGTACGGAGACCGTGTAGCTGGCTGAGACCTGATGACTGCTTGTCCGATTCGAGTTGGAGTGACTTGTATAGTCCAGTGGGGAGTAATACAGTGTTTGGGTGGCGGCCCACGATGGGGAGCACTACTTTGTTTGTGTGGAAGACACGCGCTACTCGACAAAAGGATTACCTCTATAGGCTATGAGGGGGGTGCACTACTGTGTTTGGGTGAAAGATCCCGGCGGGAAGCACTACTATGTTTGGGTGGCTGACCCGCGGTACTCAACAGGAGGAGTACCTCAGTAGTCTAAGGTTAGTCAGTAGTGCCTCAGAGTCGTTACAAGATAAGTGTTCTCGAAAGAGGAGGAGCTCTTTAACAGTTGCGATTTCGATAATGAAAATCCTGGTTTGAGCTGAGTCAATGACCTTTGTGTCTTCCTCATGATTGAGATGGGTTACTTGATAACTTAGGTATAATTATTGTCTTATACCTAAGTAACGATTATCTGTTTAGATAATTATTTAGGGTTATCCTTGTTGGATTTAGTGAGACCATGAGGGTCTCGGGGTCCTTACTGAGTATCGTTATACTCACCCCTGCACGGGCTATGCCCGCACCTCATTGTGTTGGATGCAGACGACAGACATCACAGACGGAGGCCGAGTGTTCGAGGACTGGACGGTACCCGAAGGTGGACCTCACGACGAGTTAGTATCCAGAGGAGGAACTCACGATGAGTCAGTATTCAGATGTGGACTTCAGGATGAGACGGTACTTGGAGGAGGTTGACATGTGAGAGTGTTGAGGAGGCAATCTGTACCTACCCTTCTGGTAGGATCTTGGGTGGATGATCCAGGAGCTGCGCTATATGTACCTACCCTTCAGGTAGGATTCGAGGTGGACAAACAAGAGCTTCTTCTATCTTCCAGCTGTTTGTCGTTTCTGTTGTACTTTCATTCGGTTGTAGCTGTACTTTTCAGTTGGGTTTGTATTCTGTCCCATTTACTTTTTAGCACTTTCTATTGTAATTTGTGAAATAATTCTTCTTGTACTCTGGTTGGTTGTGTTTATGTTCTAAAAAAGCAATGTCTTCCCAATTTTTGGGATTTACGCATTCGGTACTAGTCGCCAGCCCCTGGCCTATGGAAGGCGGGCTAGGGTTAGTCACGACACGGGCCCCGAGGAAGGGTCATGACAAATATATCATAAATTTAGATAGAAATCAATTATAAATAGTGAAATTAGGAATAAAATGAAAATCATGGGGATGTAAACAATGAATAATATTTTGAATTATTTTCATAAATTTATAATTTTTGTGATTTAGATTATTTTTAATGTTATATAAAACCATTGAGGACATGAAGAATAATTTTATGGATTTAAATAATTATTAACTAACGATATATATGAATTATTCTAAATCATGAAAAACGTTTAGTCATTTACATCCACATTTCCCATTATTTCACAGTTTTATTCACTCATAGTTGGGTAAATGGTTTTTACTAAATTGAATCTTTATGTGTTAATAACAAAATATAAATATTAATTTTGGATTATTAAATTCAACCTCCCAAAATTCATATAAGGTAATTTCTTTCAATGTTTTGATGATTATTATTTTACATTCACTAAAAAATGGAATTTATGAATAAATCATCATCTAATCCAATAAATTTTAAATTTATGGAATGGTTGTTTAAATATTTGATTCATTATTTTCAAACAACTATCTAAATGAATGTTTCTCTAAATTAGAGAATTACTTACTTCCATTTACAAGGAATCTTATCCACATGGAATACTCAAAGTAGCTTTTACTGTCTATTTTACATCTTTGATTTTAAAAAATAATGAATTTTTAAGGAATAAATGATTCATCATGTGTCAACATTGATTCCTTGAGATATTTTAAATATTTATTATTTAAATGAAATGATTCTGGAAAATATTTTCATTACTAAATCCATTGAAGATGTTATTTTATTATTAGTGTAATACAAATATTAATAAATTTTTTTGATTAAATTGTAAAATACATTTAGTTGAATAAAGGTCATATTACTATTAATTTCATAACATTGGATTAATTTAGAATATAAAAATGGAAGAAAATATTTTCATTGTTTCAAATATCCACAAATTGAATGTAGTTATTAATTTTTAATCATTGATATACATATATTCAGAATAACAATTGTGATAATGTGATATTTATAATGCTCAGTCATCTACAGAAATTTTATGATCTTCTTATTACAGATATGTATTTAATGAAATAATTCAAATGATTTATCTAATTAATTGTGTGATGGGGAATATTTTATAGAAACTATTATGACGAGAAATTAATAAAATTGTTACCTTCATACATAATTATTACTTTTGAATATATTGAGCTGATATTTAATTACCATTACTAGATTATATAAATTTCCCTTTCTTATAATTCATATATTGAATATTATTTAATCAAATATTATTATATTGTAATATATATATATATATATATAGAAATATGTGAATATTTTTAGTAATAGTTGAAATATTTTTCTTATAAATCGTCATATATTGATGTTATGAAAGCAAAAATTTAATTAAGACATAGTATGATTATGAAATATTTAAATATATACTTCATTTACTGGAAATATTACTTCCATTTATTTTTTATAAAAATAATTCATTTTTCATTTTATTTATCTGTAAACACTAATCAAGATTGGAAAAAATCCCATATTTATCATATTAATATGTATATAAATTTCTAAATTTTTCTCATTAATTAATTCATTCTGATAAAATAGTTCAATATCAATTTTTTTATTAACTGTTTCCTTGTTGAATAAATTTATTATACTTTATACATAAAAAATAATGTTTTACCAAGAGGATATATCATTGAAAGTTACCTTGTTAAATAATATAACAACACGAGAATCACTCAATCTGAGTCATAGTGCTACATGACCTTATGTGGGATTTCCCATATGATTTTTTCTAATAACTAGTTGTGAGGGACCGAATTGTTTTGTGAGGAAACTACACTATTTGTAACAGATTCCATACACAAAAATCATGACAAGAAAATAAAAAAATTTAATATAAACACATAATAATTATAATTTATATCCTAATTTTGTATTAAGTAGTAAATAGATCATAAAATATAATCTAAAATACTCCAAATGTTGTAATCAAAACATTAATTAATCACCCAATAAGATGGACAAAAACACAACATAAATTTACTCAAAATGTGCCATTTTTTTCATTTTTGCACATAAATTTTGGCGTGTTTAATAAAATTTAACAAATTTTTTATTCAATTAATTTTTATTTATATATGTTTTCTGAATATATAGTGGTTTTGTTAATTAATTTAAATTTATAATAATTATTTTTTATTGATTAACCTATGATTTCTTATATATTTTATTTGATTGTTTCTATTTTATTCAAAAAAAAAGTAGTTCTAAAATTAATTAGTTAATTTTATATATTTTAATATCATTCTATATTTTTTTAATAATGAATTCTTTTATGATTCTTTTATCGAATTATATTTTTATTTTTTAATCGTGTAGCCCGCATTAATATATCCACCACTGATATCCATCCCTGATAACACTACATTGCTACCACCAGTCATCAATTTTCCATAAAATGAAATATTGCTAGTTCCATCCAATATTATAATACACATATAAATATTTATACCAGTATAATTTTTATGATGTCATTCATGCCTCTACAAACTATGGGATGGATTTTCTACTATTTCCACTAGGTGAAACATCCACTAACATTGCCTCAATTTTCTGAAATAGTTCCAAACAAATTATTACCATCCATGGTTTTATAATGAAGAAAAAGACACTCAATTCAGTATTTTATAGTTTATAAGTGATGAATTTAAACTGAAGAATAATTGTAAAGCTGAGACCCGGGGATGTTTGAGCAAGATTAAAATAAAACTACACCAATGATGATGTTGATGAATTCCAATATCGAATAATGAGAATAAGAATCCATGTAGACTCATAGAGATTATATATTGAACGGTCTTGGAAATTTATGAAAACCGTTTCATACTCAAAGAGAATATAATAGGATTAATTTAGATTCACTTGATGACTAGCATTTTGTAGCTTGTGTGAAGAGGGACATTTTATTTCACTAGGATGTTCAAAGAAGGAGATGTCGGAAGATGAATAATGCCCTAAATTAGATTTTTTGATAATATTATATGTTTTTTAAATATACAATCTATGTAAAATTAGAATGAAACTAGTTTAAATTAATTTTAATTAGATATGGTGATATAACCACGATGTGGCTGAAGAAGGATGTTTTTGTTGGGACCTTTGTGGATCTAATTTAATATATGAATGTGTATATAGGGTAAGCTGATAATTTATCTAAAAATTTTTAAATGTGGTTTCATTCTTGAATGAGGTTCTAATAATTTTAATCTTTAGGGTGATAGTGATGTTCTGTGCATAAGGGTCATCAATTTCAATGTGTTTTTTTGAATTTTGTATTAATGGGGTATTTCATTTTTTTTAATATGTTAAAATTTTCATAAAGGTACTTAAATATGGGAATGAGAATTTAGAAACATGGAACAACTCATTTAAAAGTAATATATACATAAATTTTAAAACACTAGGGTAACACTGTTGTTTTGGTAAAAGTGACGAATAAGCATAGATTATGGATTTTTTTTTGTAACTACCAAAATTATATTGATAAAGAAAATATATCCAATTTTTCTATATTATTTATAAAAATATATACATTTGAGTATCTCACATATTATTATTATGGATTTGATGATTTCATATAGAGGTGAAATTTCATAGTCAAAGCATCCATGTGTGTGTTGTTAAGGGAATTTGATGTGTTTTTCAATGATACCATTGATGAGTTTGAGAATAAATATTTTTTCAGAAAAACTTATATCACATAATGGTGTGGATAATCATATTTCAATCATTAGGTGTGCAAAAAATAAATGATTGTATATAAGATTAATAGAAATCGAGTAGAAGTTAGTGGACTTGTATATGGAGATATAAATAAATATTCAAGAGAATATTTATACATATCTTTCTTTTTCCAATATCTTATAATGTTTTGATAGGATTAAATTTAATATTTTTATTCTATTTTCAACAATCATATTTATATTTTATAATTATATAAATAATAATGGTATGATTGTAAATTTTATTATTGTATACATTTAATTCCCTTTTTATGTCTTCTTTATGCTGAGAGTTCCCATTTTCAATCATCAAGAGTTTAAATTCTATGATGTTTTAAAGAATAATAAGATATGATAGCGAAAATATTCCTTTTAACATTATCCTACGTTTTGATAATGTAAAATAATAATTTCAACTTCTCTATTAAAGTGTATTTTTATTCATGAATAATGATCGAGATATCATTTCTATCAAAATATAATCAGATATGTTGAACATTAGGTAATAGTTTACTGAGTCAACACAAATTCATTGATTCAGTAAAATAATTTTTGATTACATGAGTAAGAATAGAATTTTTTTAATATCATCATATATCCGACTGATATCCCATGTTTCAAACAACATTATTTTATTTCTCTAAAATATTCTTCGCCATGCACCACCTCTATACCATAGATTTTTTAATTATACATATAACATCATAGATTCATTATTTTCATGATTCTTTGTGATATTTTCACATTTTACATGTTATTGTCACAAACTAATCAATATCTATCCGATAATATTCCTCCAAATCCAGAAAAATTTAATATTTATAACAACAACAAAAACTATAAATTTAAAGTCGGATTGACAAATATATAAGGATATAAATTAATGAGTGTGTGCCCAAAATAAGTAATTAAAACCCATAAACTTACGAAAAATATCAAAATTATGAAATGAAAATGTGAATTTTTTTTATTACAATGTTTTGGTACATATGGGTTCAAGAGAAAAACAACTGAGAGAATATAACTGTGGTTGACATTAGCTAGATAAAACTAATATGAAATTATATAAGGTTTTTTATTTTCCTCCCAATGATAATGAAACTTATTCCAATTATTTAAATAATATGTTTTGAGTAAAAAACATTCTCATAAAGTTCAATACATCTCTCTAATAATTCTATAGAAGTAATATATTGACCACCACATTGGAATTAAAATATTATTTATCAGTTAGGAGAATGGTATCATTCCCCATGTTATGTACACAATTTAAAATTAAGAGGAAAAGGTTTATCTATCACCACCAACCAATCCATTGATTAATATATAATTTATTATAATTAAAGACAAAAATGAGTTCTTTTATTATAACTAACACTCATAAAACTATAGAATAAAAATATGAACAAATCGAAATTTGAAAATATAATAGTTTTGTTGCCATTATTATTATAGGATATCATCATAGAAGAAACTATAATCTAAATGTTCAATATAAGGATCGTTAAATAGTATAAAAGATGGAAAATGAAAAGGTGGAGATGAATATTCTCTTAAAGGGTGACATCAATCTTCATTTCATAGTCCACAAACTTATTCAATGAGTCACTTGTTCTTATCACTAATTCTATAATATGTGTGCTCTTTTTTTAATGATTGGTGATTATCCCCTTAAGTGTGAAATAACCTGCATTTAAAAAATATTTTTTCTCATAACCATCATAGGTTGATCAATCATATCTCAGTCTTTTCCCTTACAATCATATACATATAATCTTTTACTACGCATTATCACCTCTATGTGTCATGAACATATCCCGCCTAAGTAAATCTAGTATCCCATGGGTTTGACCTAATTTATTGAACCTAAACATATTATAATGTTCAATATAATTTTAGTAGTTATAAAAAAATCTAGAAGAATTTCTTTTACTCATCTTTGACTAAAAAAATCATTGTTACCATGGTCTAGTCTTATTGAGATATATAAAAACATTACATGAGCTATGGCACCATTAAGAATCATTATTATCAATTTAATCTATTATTACACCAATGTGAAGACCCATAAAATATAAAAAGAATCATACAAACCAAATTCTTACCCATATGCATAATTTATATTCCCTTACACACTAACCATAACCCTCATGCATGTGATAACACTAATGGGAGCCTCCCATGAAAATATAAATAGATTAAACCATTTTTTAGGGAAATAATTATCTTTTTAATCCTCATAATCTTTAGTTTTAGTCATTTTTACATGATACATTATAAAAGACATCCTTCTACAACTTCATTATTCTATGATAAAAAATACTTCCTCAATTGAATCATAGTCATTATCAGTCATCCCCGATATACAGGTTGTGTCTCATTTCTTTATCAATTTTCACAAAAATTGCATCATGTACATAGTATTATCCCCTATTATACTCACCCAAACATCGTAGTAAAATCCAATTTTATTATTTACACCAAATTTAAAATTATTATATTTTAATGGGTCTGAAATCATCCATGGATTTTCTCATCCGTGATCACAGTAAATTCATAAATCTCAAAGCTCAGTAATCATAGAATACCATAGAGTATACATGGTTGTTGGTTCTCATCCTAATCTCTATGATTTTAATGGTAATGTTTTTATTAGGGTTTTATTTTGATATCTATCAAACATCCCCTTATCCTTGACTTCATCACATTAACTCAGATCGATCACATAACATATCAAATAACTTAAACGAGATCTTCGGTTTTATTCTTTATACGAGAACAAATGTAGGTTATGATTTTTGTTGGATGATAATAGATTTTTTTATTCAATGGATGTAGTAATAAATCATAGCAGTTGTAGTAAAAAATCCTTCTCATGGTAAGAAAGGCATGAATGGTAGTGTAAAATATGAATTTTAGTAAGATTAATGTAGGTATAAGGCATTAGTGTAGCTATATAATTATGTTTGGAGGTATTATATGGCTGACTGGTGGTTTCATGACATCATTAATAGGGATAGAAGTAGCAGGTTCCAGCATTAGAGATGATCATTCAATTACTGAACTAAAATACATTTAGATTTTAAAAAATAATTATAAATTTTAATATTATAAAAACTACAAAAAAATTAATATAAATTAAATTAACAACTCAAAATAATTAATAATATGTAAAAAATCAATCAAAATTTGATAATTTATTAAATAAATACAAAATAATTATAAATTTTATTGTTTAAATACCCTTATAAATTAACCATACTGAAATATATAGCAATTATTTTACTAATAAACTCTTTTAAATTTATTAATCCCATAAAAATTCATATGATAAAATAGAAAAAAATTAAATCCACAAAACAATTCCCACAAAAAGCACAAAGGTGACACCCATAAGTATATACAATCACCACTATTGAGCTCTAATTGTTTCATAAACTAATCAGTATATGATATATTCCTACTCTGAGAATTCAAAAAATAGCATCTGAATGAACAATACATGATCAAGGGTCTTCTTCACTACACTTGTCTTGATAACAGCTACCTCACTGGTCTTATGAAAGCAATGTGGTCAACAGTAAAACAGACATTAAAAAAAACTAATTGTGCCATAATTTTTGATAGACAGATAAAATTATTTTACCAAGACACCTCCAACTCCAGATGATCATCCTGTGCTCAAATAAAATACAATACTCATTCCCAAAAAATATCCTATAGATTCTGGATCTATCTCTCTGACATACCATCACTCTATAGTGGATACATCATACTCATCTTCAACTATTCCCCCATCACCAGATGAAATATTTTCCAAAACATTGATGTAAAAAAAGTTCCCCAGGGTGATAATTTTTTAAGGAATAGAATATAGAAAGAGTCTCTCCTAAAAATAGATTTTCTAAAATAAATATATATAATGACTCTCTTGGATTAGTAATAAATGTACCGCCTTCATAAGTTAAATAACCACAACCCACCCAAAATCATGATTGATTAGGGTCCTCAGAAATCATTAAAAAATCCATCATAAACAAATAAAAAATCAATATGTGAAGGAGATGAGTATGAAGCATACCACATGGATACAAATGTCTGACCTTGACATTATTATATGTATGAAAATTAAAGAAAAAAATATTGAAAACAATATTCTTACCTGGTAACAAAAATCATCATCTAACATCATGATACATATTCATTAATCCTTGTAAACCACCCCCTATGAAGCATAAGTAACCCTCATTAAACCTTCCTCAATAAAAATTAGAGCAAAAAATCCCCCATAATTTTACATAACAATATCTCTAGGTAAATACCAATATAAAAAAACATTATTGCTTGAAAAACATTCACCCAATACTTATCACTCAATATATGACACATTTTGGCATTCAACAAGTCTAGTGGGGCATATTAGGTAAATAAAATAGCTTATTTCATCATCCCTTGGTCCCCAAATTCCCCCACCCAAAATTCAAGAAACATTCCCATCATTCTTTGTCCCCCCTATTAATGCCACACACAAAACTCTTTCATATTCTAATTAAGTGAATCTAAATATACTCACACTTTTTAAAATCATAATCCATAATAGTGTCAAATAATTATTGATAGTTATCCCGATTCCACATCTAGAGAATAAATTATCACAATCAGAAGTTATACAAAAATCTCTTGTCGTCTGTATAGATGAAAAATCCCCCACTAAGGAGCTAATAGAAGTAGACTATATTGGAATTGGACTAGGTATAAAAAACCATGTTATTTTTAAGGAAATTATTCTCAGGAGAAAATATTTATTTAAAGTATTAATCTAGGAGATGATCTTTATCAGTCATAGTATCTTCAACACCAACACCAAATAAATCATAAAAAACTACATATCAAAAATAAATCATATGTAAGATCAATATATGTGCTAATTTCACTATATTTTTCTATGTTATAAAGGAAACATGAAATAAAAATATCCACTCAATCATCACCAATATATTTGAAATCCCATTCAAAGGCATTATCACTCAGGTGATATCCAAAATAAACCATCATTAGTACTATGTTATACATAGGAAACTCCAAATCTCAAACATATTTCTATATGGTTTTTAATATATCACTACCACTAACATATCTAGATCAAAATAGATTACCTCATTATGAATCACATTCTAATGGAAAAAATCCTCTTGGACACAAAAGTGGGGCATCTAAATATTATCATAAATCTAATGCAATAAAATTGAACTCTGGTCAATCATACATTTCGTAGTATATATCATTGGTTTCATTGAGTATATTAAAATATCATTAAAAAATTCAATGAAAAGAAAATAAATATATAATTTTATGATAATATTCCTGTTATAAAGTAATTTTGATAGTTATTTCTCTAAAATAGATGTCATGGAAAGTTAATCTTATAGTAAATACCAATTATTATATGATGTCTTAGGTATATCCTCTTCTCGTATTTTATGTATGTGGTTTCCCACTAGGAAATAAATCATGAAGAACTATCAGGATCCCCTGAACTTATCAAAGAAATAATTAATCCATTTCAATGGTTATCTTTTCATCAACATGACCTATTCGACCAGTCAATAGTTGTAAATAAGTGATGGACTATGTTTACCTTCATATATAACAAAACTGGGGTGTCATATAGAGAAGTGATCAGTCTAGCTTAGCCCATTACCTTTAAATACCTAATAATAACCTTGAGTTACATTAATATAGATGGTCCCATATTCTAAAAATTCGTTGATGTAGAGTATTCTATTAAATGAGTTAGATATTTAATTTAAATAATTTATCCGTAATAATTCTTATGAAATAATCTATAAATACAATATTGCTAATGGTTAATCAATAGGGGAAAATTGGAGGGAGCTGCTAACAGATCTTTCATGAGAACCATGGATTCTACCTATCTTTTAATTTATTTAATCTAATTGAGGTTTGTTCCTATCATTAATTCTTCAACAACCCATTAAAATTTAAAAATAAACATCTATTTCATCGGTATATAAATTGATATTCGTCTCTCTAATCAATCGATGTGAGACTGTTAAAATGTCGACTAAACTATCAAGAAAATAACCTCAAACATGTTAACATACAAAATAACATAACACCATAAATGGTTCTAATCATAAAATACATATGGAAGAACTATTCAAAATGGTATATTGTCTAAATATTTCTCGAATGGTATATATAGATCATGAAACTCTAAAGAAAACATAACTAGAATTTTATTCCAACCAATTACATTAGTAGATATAAAATAAATTTAACTACTTATAACAATCAATGTTATAGAAATACTTGAGTTAATTATAATGGTGCATCTTATATTAGAAGTACCCTATACACACTCATTTGAATTCAAATGAAGGATATATATTATTTGTATTCTTGTCCCATGAGTCAATCCACAAGAACCCTATTTTTACTTAGTAATTACACCCTAGTGATTCTTTTATTACTATTGATATCTGCTCTTAGTTGAATGAATCATAAATTTTGTCCCATGAAACCTATGTGGAAACATGAAGGTAATAAACTCTTATATAAATTTTTAACATTCCTCATATTTCAACATCAATGAAACTAATTCTAATATTCAGTGAAAAGTATGGGATAGTACCTTCTATAACCGCAATTGAAGTATAGAGTTCCAAATCCTTCCATAGTGGGTTATGAAGAAAAAAATATCTTCTATGAATTTATAATAGTTCCTTATTACATTTACTTTCGCATCCTTTTTTACTTTTGAAAATTCACCCATTGTGTGTCTAGGTTTCCCACTCATCATTACACCAAGAGTTGAAAGTAATATATATTCTCTATCCTCTTCTAGGATTTAATTCACCATCAAGATAAATATAACTAAATATGATAACATGATTATGATAGATCAACTATCATTCTTCTATATCTCCAGTTTAAGAATGATGTCAACTATAAAGGCATTATTCACAATATTTTTAGAAAAATTAGAATAATGTTTAGAAACTCTGTGAAATGGGTAACATAGGTAGATAAAATTAGCATCTCTTATTTATGATCCCCAATCCATTGAGCTTGTTCCATCATCCATGTATTAGTGGAATAGAAAAAAGGTGATCACTTAATATCTCCAAATTTATCACATCACATCTCCCACCAACATCATGATAACCCCCCATTACTATATGAGTCACAAAATTATAGTCATATTGAATAACCAATCAATCCAATGAATTCTCTAATTGATCAAAATTTCCATTAATGATATCAATACAATATTCAAAATTATAGGGTCAAACAATACCATTGAGGTATAGGGGATGCTAATTATAGAAGTCTTAAGCAAATTATATCATCTTCCTATGAGATCCTCAACCATTAAAGAATAACTATAAAAAAGACTCTCAGAAAAGGATTTTACAACATGAGCAACTAAAACAAAAACATGATCATCTTGAACTGAATTTTCATAAACACTCTGTGATATGATGATAAAAATATGGAATTTCCACAATGGGATTATCTGAAATAACAAAAAAGAACATAAAAATTCAAATAAAAATTAAATTTAGGAAACAACTAAATATATTTATATGCACAGAAATTGGATTTCAACAAGGATAACTCTATGAGGAGGATATTATTATTCACATGTAACCAACCCTAAATTTTAATTGGGTTAATTGGGTATGATCCTACTTGTTGAGATTGTAACATAAATGTTAATGTCCATTGGATTTTTTAAAACCCTATATTTATACTAGTCATGTGATCACGGTTTAATGGATATATTATCAATGGTGATGATAATTCATATTATTTTAAAATTAATTTGATATAATGAAACCAAATAATTTGATTTTTCTTTTTTATATCAATAATATATAATAATGAATTTTATTAAATCACATGGGGAAATTTATTAATAATAGTTTGTGTTGTTATAGTTTAATTGAGTGGAAACCTCATACTGGAATAGGGAATTGGTTTTCTAGATCTGTATTGAGCGTAACCCACATTTTGTGTTCATGAATGGGTCTAATAATTTAATATTGTTCCCCATTATTTTGTGGAGGGATTTATGGTGTGGTCTGACTTGAAAAAAAAATTCGTCTTGCCACATGATTAGTTAGGCGTCATTTATGGACATATGGGAATGAAGACACTCTCTCTTGGACTGGGCTATGAGATTTAATCCCATTCCTTCTAGTTTGGGTCTATTTGGTTTCAGAATATTTATATATATATATATATATATATATATATTTGTGTGTGTGTGTGTCCATTTTATTGGATTATATTTGTTATCCTACTTTGGGTTGTGCTGTTTATTATCTATCTATTCATATAGCGTCTCTTACTTCCCCCCTTCATCTTCTATGGAGACCTACTGGGTATGTATATACTCACAACTACATTAGATTGTCTCAAATATTTCTTGTATTTTGATGATGATGAAATGGACAGAAGTAACTAATGACGAGCTAAAGTAGACATAGTGTGTTGGACATCTTATGGTAGTCAGAGCATGAAGATCTAGTGCTAGTCAATCTCTTAGTGATTTTATATTCTTGGTTTTTAAGGTTAAGATATTTTTCTGTTTGGGCATTAATGTTTTCCCTTCACATTCATTTTTCACCTCCATACTCTTATACAACCTAGAGGTAATTAATATACACAATTTTATTCTAGATATTTAAATAAAATTATTATACCCCTCCACTTATGGATTGAGATGGTCTAGTGTGTGTGTGTGTCTGTGTGTGTACGTACATTAGTTAAATGAATTCAATCATAGATATAATAATTTTTCTTATCTCTAACCCTTGACTTATGGATGTGAGCTTGGGGTAGTTTCAAATCGATCGCCATTTGGTAGGGTCAGGATAAATTGGTATCAATTATGGTTCGATCCTTGGTATGATGGATAGATTAGACCCATTATAATGATTTTTTGGGATTTTGGGAAATAGATTTTAGGTGTTATGAGTGACGATTTCATGCTATGGAATCTAGTATTGCTATGGTGGTAGACGTATCCATTCATAAGGACCTTGAGTACCTACTTGTCGACATGGAAAACTGAGACATTAATTGTAGGGATCAATGGTAAATTCATCATACAAGATTGAGTATTTTGACAGTACTCCTTGATTAGAATCCCAATTGAACACGAACATATATATATATATATGCTCATTTGACCTTGGTATATATTGATTAAACATTCATGATGCCGCTCGAAAGAAAACCAACTAGGTTACTAGTTCAAGACATTGATGATGATCCAATTAAGGTTAAGGCCTCAGTTTATGGTCAATCCCTCAATATCCATCCTCCAAGTGGATAAGTAGTAGTAGAACATACTATAAGGATAGGATAAGGTTACATATAGTCTTATAACACTATGTGAGATCCAGCACCAGAGGCCCCTTATGTTCAACAATGACACATATTCCTAGGTAGTGGAGAATTTGATAGACATGGTGGTCTATGTTTCCATGTTTATCTAGAAACTAATTGTTTAGGTGACAATGCCAGAAACTAGAATTTTCCATATAGAATATGGGAAGTAGTTGATTATTTTTATCTATATTTATGATGACTCAACACTCTAATGACCCAACATCAAACAGTTTTTCCATAAGGAGTGCTACCCATCATGCTTACTATCGGTTCATATTTAAGAGATTGTAGAGTTGAAAATGGGTGGTAAGATAATGACTGAGTACATTGTGCAATTCATAGACCATATATAGTACACACTTGATAATAATGTGGGTCAATAGTTCTGAGCACTGATGTTTTGGATGGGTCACCATAGATATATCCATGCCATCATAATGCCCTTAAGCATTCCAACATATGTTGTGGTTTTAGAGAAGGAAATGTAGATGGAAAGATTCATATATGATCCATGGAAGGAGGATTGAGTGGGAAATGGTTTTCATTTCAATATGTTATCTATACTAGATTGATGATGTGATTCAAGAAGATCCCAGTGCAAGAGATCGTCCCACGATCAAGCTCGGTCATGTGTTCAAAGATAGAACAGAGCTCTAAGGCATCCTAGAGAGGTGTGGTGTTATGTTTATGATCGGTGATGTAACATAGTGTGTAACTTCCCATCAAGACATGTTGAGGAGAATAGTAATATAGATGGTGGACAACCATGATAGAGATAGTTCCATTATCATGTATTTTCCATGAGACGTAAAAGGGTCCCCTAAATAGAAAAAATAGAATATGAGAAGGTGGATCTCTATGAGGATGAGTTTTGGGTGTTTTTTGATGGTAATAGATCCTTCCACCACCACCCTAATGTGGACCTCATCAGTTTCAATGAGCTGGTGTTTTAGTCCATGGGGAACTATATGCTATAATGGTGTGTGACCAAACAACACATGATATTATTAAAGGTAAAATCTATTTTTTTATACTCTTTCCTCAAAATTATAATAATTTGATGTGATAACCATATTCATCTTATTAATCTTACAATTAGAGTTAGATCTCCTTGATGAGGAGTTATCCCATCTGATTTGGCTTGATATTCCTATGGGAAAATATTCTTTTATATCTTTCAATTTCCAATAGTGCAAGATATCATTTCATGGATAAAGGTTCACATGGGGTATTATGTTCATCACAATGGAACACTATGACATCCTCTTGGGTATAAATTGGTAGTCTATGGTTTGATTCTAGATTAACTATTACTGCAAAAATTTTGATTCATTTACACATATAAGATTATATATTCTTTTATTTTCAAAAGAAATATCATTCTGGTATTTTTTTCATTTTCGATAATGATGATTATTCCATTATCCCATAAATTGGATATTGTATCCCTTTATATAGTAGGATCTTCATGAATCTATATTACTTCAATTGTGGAGGATTTCCTGGGTGTATTCCTCGATTATGCATTGGGACTACCTGTGAGGTTGGAGATGGAGTTTTATATTCATATGCATCCTAGGACTGCTTTGATATATTCCTCTCTAAATCTGATAGCCCTTACCAGTCTCTAGGATCAACAGTTCTAGATGAACAACCATAGAGATATGGTTTTCATTATTACTTGTGTTTCCCCCAAGGTAGCTCTATTTTTGTTCATGTAAAAATCAGATCGTAGCTTGTGGATTTTCATGAATTATCATTACCTGAACCATGAAATGATAAATAACAAGTTCCACTTACAAAGTATTAATGAAATCATTGACCAGTAGAAAGGTGTGAGATAGTTTTTCTGGATTGATATCTAGTTCAGCTACCACCACTTTAGTGTTCTTGGGGATACTATTATAATTTTGTCATTTTGAGGACACTAAAGACACTATTAGTTCATATTGATTCCATTTTTGGGCGAAACATTCCAACTATGTGTGTTTTGATTTCATGAAGCATCTCTTCCATCCATACCTATACCAATTTTTAGTTTTCTAAATTAATGACACACTCTAATAATTTTTGATAAATGAGGATCATACAGAGCACTTAATGATGGTCATACATTTTCTTTTGGATTCCCAAATTTATTTTAATCTCTTGAAGTTTCATTTTTTGATTTATGAGTTTCACATTCCGTAGAATGACATTTATGATCACGGTTTAGCTACGGACTCGACGATGAACAATACAATGGTTTCTATGGAACCACCCAAGAGTGTGTTACATGTCCATAGATTTCATGGCAAGGATATAAACTGATGGAGGGTTATGGTGTACTTCTCTAGGATATTGTACCCATTGAGTTCAATTATGTGGAAAGGGTGTCATTTTAACTAGAATGAGTCTTGTAAGAGGTCCTTCAAGGATTTTAGGTTGAGAATGATGATCCCTCATGTTTTGAGAATACTAGAGGGTTTTGAATTTGTAGTTTATTGTAACACCTCAAGTTCTAGGCTAGTTGAAGTGTTGATATAAAGTGAGGCTTTTATCATATATGGTCATGACAGTTGAGACCCCATGAAAAAAATCACACAACACACTACCAAAGTTAGTTGTGGTATTATTCACTCTAAGGATGTGGGGGACTAGATTCTAAGTGATAGAATTGAGGGGTTGTTGTAACATCTTGAGTTTTTGTGAAAAAGTATTTAATATATTATTAGTTTTTGTTTTAATTAAACAATAATTAAACTTTATTAATAATAATTTAATACGAATTCGATTTTATTAAATATTTTTTCAGTGGATAATTTTATCGAAGAATTATATTTACAAATTAATCAAAACTAAAATTATCTTTTAATTTAATCAATAAAATTTTAGTTTTCATTAATGATTTTCAATTCAATGTTAACATTAATTGACTTACGTAAAATGTGATTTTTTATAAAATTATCAACTAATATGAAATAAGATATTATTTTATAAAATTAGGAAAAAATAATGTATTAATCATAAAATTAATTTATTTAACATAATGTTGAAATTACAAGGAAATTATTATTTTCAAATTTATTAAAATTATAAATATATATATATATATATGAGAAAATTATTATTTTAGAATTATTAAATTAATCAAATTATTTAATAATCATAAAAATATATTATAAATAAAATTATTATGATTATTATTTATTATGATCATTTCATTAAAAAAGGAATTAAAATTTTATGTGAATGAAATAAAAAAATAATATTACTTATTAAATTATATAATAATAATAATAATATCCAATTAATTTTATTTGTGAAATAAATAAATAAATAAATTTGAATATTGAAATAAAAAAATATATAAGAAGAAGAGTTAATGGAGTGTCATTTTTCATGGGGGATAAATCAAGTTATAAGGGTTTCACTTTGGGAAGAAATGTGTTTTTAAGGTCTAGTAGAAGAAATCGAGATCGAATGTCGAGGGGGATGAGTCACGGTTGACACAGGTCAGTGGATTGCCTTTAGATGCAAGGTTGAGAGGAAATCATTAGATCAATCGAACCCGAGGGCCTCAAATCATTCAAGTCATAAGGAATCGAGGCAGAAATACGCACAATAATTTTCAGAATGAAATGAGATATGAAGACAAGTGAAGTATGTATATCTATATCTGAGATGCATGGATGGGATTTGGGGAAAACAATGTTTTGTTTTTGGAGGCCTTCTTCCTGTTAGCTAGATTTTCAAGTAGGTGTTATTTAATTAGTTTATTATTATTTGAATCTTCACAAAATTGGTTTACCAGTGTCCTAACTGTTGAACTAATGCAATTTCATTTACTGTCATTATTTTTGTATTAAATTTCTACAACTACATTTTTCTTGGTATTGGATTTTTTCCTCTCACATTTATTATCCTGTTTATGTTAATCATTTTTGTGATCATATTTTGATTCGAAAGAGATATTTTTTCTTTTTTCAATATCTTATTATCATAAATATATAGTTTATAAATTTAATATATACACACACACACAAACACACACACAACTCATTTTCATTCTCCATTCCATCTCTTTCAGATAAGCCATTTGAAGACAACCATATCCATCATTTAAAAAAACTATGATTTCTTCTTGATTAGAACCAGATTTGCACCACAAGATAAGTCCGAATGATATTATTTGTATAGACAAGTTAAAATAATATATATATATATATATAATATGTTAAAAACTATAAATAATAGTTTATGTGTTGTGTTTTATGAAGCACTATGCCTCTGTTCAGATTCTTCTATTTTTTTATGAGAAGCCTGAAGCCTTTTCTTCCCTTTAGATGAGAGATATTGTAGTGTGCTATAAGGAATAATTCATGGGAAATCTTTCACAAAAAAACATGTAAGGGATATATATGTATTTCAAATATTAATATATTTTTATATCTTACTTCTTGAAAGAGTGTTTTTATTTAATTATTTCAAATTATAATATTGGTTTAATGGTTTTTCATACGCTATATTATACCATATATTTTTTTTATCAAAATTTGATATATCAGTTTTAGGTTTATGGTATTAATTAAGGGGTTTTATTTTATTTTAATTTGAAATTGAGATTCATTATCTATTCTAAAATTAGTAAGTGATACATTGTTTAAAATTATGATTTTAATTTTCTAGTGATGTTAGTAAGGGATTTATTATCCACTATATTTTTTAAGGGAACCTTTATTTTAATCTAAATTTATATTTTCTTCTTAGAAAATATTTTCATTTATTAATATTTCTAGTTTTTCATAATAGAGAAGTATTTATTTTCAATTCAATGTTTAAATGAACTCTTATATTCATAGGGAATAATTTTATTAGAATGACTTATGATTTATGATATGAAAGAAAATTATATTATTTTGGGATTCAGCTTTAAATTATTCTCATGATTTAATTTTATGTTTTTGTGAGTGATTTTTGTTTAATTTATTTATGAAAAGTTATTATATGTAGTTTCTAGCATTGTGCAAGGAATTTCATTTATTTAAATTATGGAATTAAGGGTTTTTTTAATCAAATTCTCTTTAACAAATATACATACATATATATATATATGTATGTATATATATATGTATTTATCATAATCGAACATGATTTCTAGTGTGAAAATTTTGACAATTTTTAGTATGTCGCTGTTATGATTTTTTTATAGAGTTTCTTTAATTATGTTTTAAAGTTGATTTTTATTTTAAGGACTCAATTTATTTTGGAAGAACCGTCTTATATAATTATATTTCTATTTTAATTTTATTTCTATTAGAAAATTTTTATTTTTTACACGAATTTATTATATGTATATACACGTATAATTCACTAGAATATAACCATTTTAAATAAATTATGATCAAAAAAATATTATCTATGAATAAATTATGAATACCATAAATTTATCAGGTCATATACCTGTCAATAAAAAATCAAGATTATGGAAAATATTGATGATTTTTCATGGCACTTCATACATGTATCTGCATATATAAGTATTTACATATACCTGTGAGCATTGGATAAACTTCACATGAATTAGTTTCAAGGGATTAAGAATGATATTCTATATATGTGATAGCTAACTAATCTTTTATATGCATGGTTTATATAGCATAATATTTTTTCGAACAAAGTCAAACTTGTAATTTACTATAAATATTAATATTTATCTATTTATATATAAATAAAATTGGACATGTTTTTTCCAGAAATGATTATAAATATATTATCAAAGATAAAACTCTAGTGAAACTTATTTCTATTTAAGGAATTCTACGACAAAAGTGTTTTTATAAAAATACCGGTACTCAATAATTATATATACGATAGGGAATTGGAGAGGGAATCCATACCTCAAGTGGGTAGGCCAAAGATAGCATTCAATGTTTCATGTTTCCTCAATAGTTTTGTTTTTAAAATATTGATTAATATTTTCAACTGAATCCTTATATTAGTTTAAAAGGCTTTTCTAAGAATAATTATTTTTCAAAGCATCATAGTTTTTTAAAGGTTTTTTAGAAATGTATTTCTATTTGAATTTATTGAATATAGTACTAAAGGGATAATTTTAATGGGATTTATCAAAGGTTTACAAATATCTTTACTGGGAAATTGAATGCTAACCCTTTATTTTGAAAATGATTTTCAGAGGTGTTCTAGAAGATTAATTATAGATGTCATTGATTTTAGAGTTACCACAGAATTGAATAATAGTAAACAGTTGTCTTTTTATTGTTTAAACTCTGGTAAATATAAGGTGTTGACTAATCCTCTAGAACCAAGACTAGAAAAAGGTCCTCATATGTTTTAAGTGTGTTGAAATTGTTTAGTAATGTTTTTATAAAAAAATACATAGTATTTTCAAGCACTGAGTCAGGAAGAGCCGGCTCGGGGCATTATAATTGGTATCAAAGGAATGATCCAGAAAACATTTGAGATTACATGTTGTTTTTTTGAAGAAAATAAGTCTACAAATTAGAATTTGTTTTAGGTAATTATGTATCCTTAGAAATTATTTATTTCTGGAGTTTAAAATTCAGAATTTTCTAAAGTTAGAAAAAAGAATTATGAGGGAAAAATTAATTTAAATGGGATAGAATGTAACATCTCTAGTTTAAGTAAAAAAATTGTTTAATATATTTTTAGTTTTTTAATTAAACCATAATTAAATGTTATTAATAGTAATTTAAAATGATTATTAATTTATTAAATATGTTTTCTCTAGCTAATTTTTTCGAATAATGATATTTACAAATTAATCACAGCTAAAATTTATCTTTTTATTTAATCAATAAAATATTATTTTTCATTGATGTTTTCCAATCCAATATAAACATTAATAGAATAACTTAAAAAGGAGATTATTTATAAAATTAACATCTATTAGGAATTAATTTATTATTTTATAAAATTAAGAATAAATAATTGTTAAATCATCAAATAAATTTATTTTAAAAGAATATATAAATTACATGAAGATTATTATTTTAAAATTTATTAAAATTATATATATATATATATATAAGAAAATTATTATTTTTGATTTATGATATTTATCAAAAAAATTTATAAACGTACAAATAAAATTTAAATGAAATTATTATGATTATTATTTATTATCGTTATTTTATCAAAAAAATGAAATATTAATTTTATAGGAACTAAATATGAAACACCTTTTTATAATTAAATTATACATTAATAATAATTACCCGTTAATTTGGTTCATGAAATAAATAAATTAAATAATGTAAATGAAATTAAAAAATTCAATAAGAATAAGAGTTGAAGGAGAATCAAGTTTCATGGGGAATGATTTCGGTTTTGAGGTTTTCACATATGGGGGGATGCATTTTGATGGTCAGGAAGAAGAAATCAATAGCAGGAGTTGAGGGGGATGAGTAGCGGTCAACATAGGTTGCTAGTTCACCTTGAAAAGCGAGGTTGAGAGGAGAGTGTGAGATCGATCGAACCAGAGGGCCTCAATTATTACAAGGCATGAGGAATTGAGGTTGAAATATGTGCATTATATTTAAGATGGAAATTTAATTTGTAGTCGAGTGAGGTATGCAGATCTAGATCTAAGTCACGTGGATGAGATTTGGGGAAAATAATGTTTGTTTTCAGAGACCTTCATCATGTCTTCTAGATTTTCATGTAGGTATTATTTAATTAGTTCTATATTTTCTAAATCAGCTCAAAATAAGCTTACCAGTGATTTTTCTATTGAATTCATCAACTTTATTCTACTAGAAATTTTGTTGTATTGAATTTAAACAACAAATTTTGTCAGGGATTATGATTTTTTCCTCCCATGTTTATTATCCTTTTTATCTTAATCATTTTTGTGATCGTCTCATGATCAGAAATAGATATTTACGTCATTTTAATATCTTTTTCTTTTAAAATGACAGTTTCTAAATGTAATATACCCACACACCTCAATTGCATTTGATATTCCATCTCTTTCGGATAATACATTTTTAGATAACCATATCCATAATTTTTTTAAAAAAATCAATATCTAATATTAATAACAATTGGATTTTCACCACAAGAAAAGTCTGAATGATAGTTTTCTTATGGATAAGTTGAAATAATATATATATATAAATATATATATATATATATATATATATTATGTTTTTAAGTACAAATATATGTTTAATTGTAGAGTTTTAAGAAGTTATATACCAAAGTTTAGATTCTTCTGGTTTTTCGATTAGAAGACAGAACCCATTGCTTTCCTTTCGACGAGAGATATAGCAGTGCACTAGGAAGAATAAGTCAAAGGAATTCCTTCACAAATAAAATGCAAGCGATAAATATTTATTTCAAGTATTTATTTATTTTATGAACTTATTATTGTAAGGGAGTTTTTATTTATTTATATAAAATTTATTATTTTCGTTTAATGGTTTTTCATAAGGGATATTCTCCCATACATTTTTAATCAAATTAGGAAATATCGATTTTTTTATAGTTTTAATTAATTGGTTTTATTTTATTTTAATTTAAAATTTCTATTCTTTATCTCTTCTTAAATTATTAAGATATACGTAGTTTAAAATTATGATTTAATTTTTTTGGTGATGCATGTAGGAAATTTATTATCAACTATATTTTGTAAGGTTATCATTATTTTACTCTAAATTTATATTTCCATCCGAGAAAAATATATACAATTTTTAAGATTTCTAGTTTTGCATAAAAGAGAGATATTTATTTTCAATTCAATGTTTAATTGAACTCTTATATTTGTAAGGGATCATTTTATTATAATGACATGTGATTTATGATATGAAATAAAATTATATAACTTAGGATTCAGATTTCAATTATTCTCATGTTTGAATTTTATGTTTCTGTGAGGGGTGTTTGTTTTATATATTTATAACAAATTATAATATCTAGTTTCTAGCTTTGTACAAGGAATTTCATTTTATTAAATTATGCTTTTAAATGTTTGTTTTTTTTGATCAAATTTTATTTTACAATGATTCATATATATATGTATATATATGAATTTATCAAAATCAAACCTGATTAGTAGTATGAGAATTTAGGTAATTTTTTGTAATTCGCTGCTGTGAATTTGTTAGACAGCCTATTTAATTATGTTAAAATGATGATTTTTATTGGATGATTCAAATTATTTCGGAAGAATCATCTTATATAATTATCTGTATGATTTAATTTTGTTTCATTTATCAATGATTTATTTAGAAATAAATTTATTATATGTATATACTTGTATAATTCACACGCATATAACCATTTTAAATAAATTGTGGTCAAAAAAAATATTATGTATGAATTAATTAAGCTCATAAATTCACAGTTTCATATACAAGTCATGATGTTTATGGCCAAATATTGATGATTTATCTTGGAAATTCATACATGTATCTACATATATATATATATATATATATATATATTCATAAACCATTTAGGCCTGAATAAACATGAAAAGAGTGAATTCCATGTGGTTAAGAATCAAATTCTAAATATGTGATTGCTAACTAATCAACAATATTCATGGTTTATGTAGCATGATATTTGGTCCAACCATGTCAAACATGTAATATACCATAATTATTAGTAGTTATATATTTATATATAAATAAAAGTGTACATGTTTGTTCCGGGGATGATTATAAATATATTTTAAAAGATAAAACTCCAGTGAAAATTATATGTATATAAGGCAAGCTACAACAGAAACGTTTTATAAAAAAAACTTGTAATCAAACATTATAAATACAATATAGAATTGAAGAGTGAATACATCCTTCATGTGGGTAGGCCCATGATATCCTTCAATGTTTTGAGTGACTTCAGT
Organism: Viscum album; assembly: GCA_963277665.1. NCBI lineage: Eukaryota > Viridiplantae > Streptophyta > Magnoliopsida > Santalales > Viscaceae > Viscum > Viscum album. The sequence continues at coordinate 709,937,918 of OY728120.1, forward strand.
TTTTTAAGAGCTTTATTAATATTTTCAACTGAATCACTGGATTAGTTTAAAAGAATTTTCGACGTATTATTATTTTTCAAATAATTATAGTATTTTGTATAGGTTGTTTTTCAAATGTATTTTTATTGAATTTTTTGAATTTTTTTACTAAAGGGATATTTTTAATGGGATTAATCAAATGTTTTAAAAACACTTACTATGAAATCGAATCCTCACCCATTTTTGAAAAAATAATTTTTCAAATGTATCTTAGATTTTTAATTATAGATGTCATCGCTGTTGGATTTAGCGTATAGAGGAACAATTGTGTACAATTGTTTTATTATTGTTTCAAATCTGGTAAATTTAAGGTGTTGTATAATCCTCCAAAACCAAGACTAGTAAAAGTTCCTCTTTTGTGTTAAGTGTTGTGAATGTTTTCAGTTAATTTTATATAAAAAAATGAAACAACATTTTCAAGAACTGAGTCTTGATGATTGGGCTTGGGGAGAAATATTTATCATAACATCATAGTCATAAATATATTATCATATAGATAAATGTGATGCTGAGACGAAATTACTAGTTAGTGTTCATAAAGGACTTTGAATTAATGATAGTCCATAATCCAAGGATTGAAAATTTGTTAGTATATTCCCTTATAAGGATGTCCCATAAATGTTTGGGGTAGGATGGATATGATCTATTCACTTCCTTGTAGTTGACAAGGTTTAGAATGATGGTGTAGGTTTTCATTATTTTATGGGGTCAAATCCTCAATTTATTGATCATTTTGGAGATCCCCATTTGAGATACATCAACAATGAGGTCCTTCATGACTGGATATCCCCATGAGATTCATAAGATTGATTTTTTTGAAGATGTTAATCACATCATCTTTTTATTGGATAGGTGTTGGATCGAGTTATTGTTTGGGAGGAGGGGATGAGGGAGTTCCACACTTTTATATTAGTTGTATATATGGGTGTGTGGAATATGTATAGATAACTAATGTGGATGTTTTAGTTGGATGATATGAGATGGAGAGTTTTAGAGTTTTTATCAAGGTGAATCACCTGTCTGTATGTGAATTCTGAGAACTATGTTCCATATAGATTATTATATCCCCTTGAGATTTTGGAGTATATATGCGATGGAATATCCATGGAATTTTATACAAAGATTATGTGGACAGAGAAGTTACATGAATCCACATATGTGGAATTTGTTGACTCAAGAATTTGAAACACTTCAATTCTGTAATGAAGTAGATTTCAGTTGAGTTTTTATTGAAGATGTCTATAAGGGTGATTATTTACCTTCGTGTGGTGACAATCAATATTGTCTCCAATCATGACACTTGTTTCATGTCACGATTATGGATAGGAATTATTGAATAATTCAGGTCCTTTATGATGATGATAATAGAATTTCACCCATATTTGGAAGGGAATACCATGTACACTATCAAGGTGTTGGAGTTTATGATGAGGGGTTTCATTTTAGACTATGTTCAGTGGCTAGAGGATTACATTCCCTTGATACAGTTTGTGTACAATAATTTCTTCTACTCTACTATAATCATAGAAAACTTTGAGGCCTTGTATGTAAAACCATGAAGGTCACCCTTATGAGTGGTGGAGATCGGTTAGGAACCTATTATAAGTCCAATGATGGTGCATGGGATGATAGAGAATTTCCATGTAATCCATTACTTGAAGAGGACATCTAGAGATGGAGGTAATATTACATAGATAGATGCATTTGGAGTTTGATCAAGGAAATACCAAATTCTTGAGAGTCTCCCCATGATGAGGATTCTGGATAATTACACATGGATTCATGCTATCTCCAAGGATCATATGGAAATTCATGATCTTTTAGATATTTGGATATGCGTCATACCACCTAAACATACCCAATTGTTGGAGTGGGTGCATGCGATCATCTAGGTGTCGCAACTGAAGATATACATACAAACCCTCATGCACGCTATCCACTAGGGAGAGAGAGACAAAAAGGATAAAATAAATCCTTCAGGCCAACCATTGAATATTGTGGATATAATGGAGGGAACCATGTAAGGATGGAACATTCCTTACGTTCGAGTTTTGTGGTGGTATGAGAGCATACAGAAGAGCTCTTGAAAGTGGGGGAGCCAGATGCATGATCACTATCCCAAAATTTTGTATTGTCTTTTGTTTTTGAGGGAAAAAATATTTAATGATTTAATGATTTTGACACCCAATGTTTTACTTTAAATACAATCAAAATATTTATATATATATTTTTGGAGCCATGAGTAATTTTGTTATTGATTCTGAGGCCTGAGTTTACCTAAATAAATTTTATTCGAATATTATAAGTATTTTTTATTACACACATATAGATTTTAATGAAAATGAAATAAATCTTAAATGAAATCATAGATCAGAAATCTAATACCAAGATTGAGTCTAAAACATGATTTTTAACTATAGTATGACCTAAAATATTAAGTAATGGGGCATTATAATAAATGTATCCATTGAAGGGTTTGTTTAGTTAAATAAATAAATATATTTATTCATTTAATAAAATAACACAAATTTATTTTCATTTATAAATATATTTTTATTCAAATATCACCATGGTTAACACTCTAACCCTTAAATGAATGTGAAATGACTTCTTCCTCCTTCCGTTGGAAAATCTACATCTGATGAGGATGAGTCCATGAATTGAAGCAGATCAAAGCACATGGAACTGAATTATTCATCCCAATCATTGTGAATAATTATCATCAAGGGAGAACTATATAGTACCATTTAGGACTCATAAAATCTTATATTATACATTTATTGATTAAATTTATATAGCATGATTATCAATTTATTTTATTTTCAATAATTTGGAGAATTTTCTATCACCCACGTATATATTTTGTTAAATATTCATATGTTCTCTCTAACTAAATATCCCTAAATGTGTTTCTATTCAGTAAATATTGGGAAAAAATTCATTTCATCATTTTTTGTAATTCATTTCTCTGTTTTTAATTGTGTTAGTAATTTTTGGTCTGCGTGATCATGATTCGATAATATCGAGTGGGACCAAGCCTGATCAGAGGACCCAGATTCCCATTTGATTCGTATGTGGTGAATGGAATGAAGAATCAATGATTTATATAATGTATTTTCATGTATTGGGATATCTTTATGTTATTTGTAATCCAATATCAATTAAGGAATAGAATGGGATACATGCTTTGTTTTTGCAAGAATTAGTGGACATAACTGAAATCCCTTTTTATCCAACGAATGGATAGAAATAATGAATCAATTATGACTCCGTAAATTGAATTTGGAAAGGAGGATACATTTGATTTTGAAGAGATGGATAGAGATTCAATGGGTCAAATTTTAATTTCTTGGAAATTCAATCATTCACATCGTGTAGCATGAATAACACATATTGTGTAGGAAATTGGATGTGACAGTTAAGGTTTTAGGATGTGTTTTTTATAAAATGCTGCATGGGATCCCCAAATTCCATGTGGTATGGGTTTAGTGACCAAGTGTGTACTTGTGGAGTTCATGGTAATGGGCATGGATAGTAACATAGAAAAGGAAAAAGGAAAATACCTGAGGGACATGATGAGGAGAACACGACTCAATACCGAATAGCTGGGAAAGGCCATATAAACCTCCTACATGTCATTACCTCTACTTGAGATGGGATACATGTGATAGTGAGTACATTAATAGGATAAATAGTGGGAACACACCTCATTTGAGTTATCTAAATTCCTGTACCACTAACTTTCCATTTAGGAAACAAAATTCCCTTTTATCTCTATCGATTGGACTCAGATCTTGGCCTTCATGTAGAATCTCTTAATTTTTTCCTTGTATAATGTGATTGGACCCTCTATAATAGGAATTGAGATGATATTCTAGTTTTTATTAGTGGTATTCCTCTTTAGTTTATGCACAATTCTAATAGTGATCATGTAGGATCACCATGTAATTTATAGTAGCACCTTCAATATAAGAATGTAATGGGCCCTCTACCTATCCATGGAGTAAAACTCACATATGTGATTGGGAATGTGTGATATATTTACATTCATAGGGGGACCCACTAATTTGGATAATATATGGGTCCCCAATATATCCATTTAAGGGGATCCTCTTACAAAGTCTATGTATTGGTCTATACTATGAGAGTGGAACCCTACTGTTGGGTAGGGCATCAGTCCATTATTTTTGATTTGAGTTTCACCATCACGTGGTATCTAAGAATGAGACCTCGAATATTAGAGTGGAACCCTCTGGATCAGATGGGCATGTTCCATATATAGACTACTATAGTGTCACACTTCAGTTTGGGTATACTTTTTTACACAATCAATTACTTGAGTAGAACACTCCTTCTCAGACAAGGCATGGTTCCTCTCATTATCCACTATATGGAACCCTCCAGTTGTACCAGGTCATGGGTCCTCTAATTTTATATCATTACCCATGACAATGTGAAAAATTAGCGAGTTTTTTCATAAAATTGATATTTCCATGCAGTAGAGGTGCAATATTTTGGTAATTGATAATATCCTTCTAGAACTGATGATACTCTATCTTGCATTAGATTGTGAGATTTAGATCACCTTCAATCACATTTAGGATTCATTAGTTTCAATATATATATATATATATATCCATTTTTTGGATTCTATTGATTCTATTCATTTATTTTAACCTATATACTATATATATATTTGAATATTGTCTCCTAATTATCCCCATTAGATTTTAGGGTATCTAACTAGGTAAGTATACACTCACCACTATATGATATTTTCCCACACTTGTCATATCTTCTACAGAAGATGAACTTTTCAGCAGTGATTAAAGAGGAATTGAGGGATAAATTATTTATTGGCCCATTTATGATGGTTAAATCTTGGAGGTCCAGAGTCAGGCCCTCTCAATGCTTTTAAATTCTAGTTTTGTTTGGTTGGTAGATCTTTCAAGTTAGGTGTGTATTTTTACATATAAAATTCAGATTTCATTTTCAAACTCTTCAACACTCTAAAGGTATTTTATATTTGTGGATTTATTCTAGATATTTTATCTTTTATATAATACATATTTACTTCTTCATTGATATGGTCGGATGTATGCATATAGGTACACTAGGAAAAGGCCACCCATTTTACATATGTCTTTTGATTCTTGTCATAAACCCCTAGATTATTGAGGTGGAATTGGGGTAGTTACAACTCAAGTCTCATTTGGGAAGGTCGTGGCACATCATACTTAATTTAATCAGTAAGATTCATCCAAATATAAATAGGATAAAAAATATTTGAGTGATAGATTGGTAATGAAATAATGATTTACCAATAATGTAATACACTCTCTAAAATCCTCTATCTATGATATAGAAATTATTTACCTAGTTTGGATGATTTTTTCATCAACAGGGAAATAATATTTATTATCCCCATTTCAAACACACTAAATTAGAGTATATAGAGATAAATATAAATAATGGGAATGAAGAGTTCAATTTTTTTTAAATCAGTGCATTGAGGAAGGATAGTATGAATGAGAATTTATGTTATCTACTCCGTGCACCATCCAACCAAGGGGAAACCTATGTGTTGTTCTAATTACTAATATGGTGAAATTTTACTATCACCCTATATAGAAAACTACTCGAAATGAAATTAGTAATATCTTAGACAACCACTTGATTTTCAATGATTAGGGATGTTGTGTACTGCCATTTTTGGCCCATATAAACATATGGGAATTTAATGTTGCGATTCAATGAACTCCAGGATAAACATGCTAGGATACCTCCATCACCAACATCAATGATTCTATTTTATAAAATTAAATCATGAACTCTTATCAATGAAACATCATTTCAATCATGAAAAGTGCATTTAAAAAATAATATTTTTAGTCAAATTACAAATAAAAAACTAGTTAAGGTTTAAGTATCAATGGATCTACACTCATTCTAAATCCATCTAAATAAACATGATTTGTTTATTGAACTACATTTCATAGGATTCATCCATGAGAATTGATTAAATAACTTTTATGATTTATTTTTTTTGAAAAACCAATATATATTAAAATAAAGTATAATCTTCTAGTTATGGTGTAGCAACCTATGAAAATTATAAGACAAAAATTAATATATATATATATATATATAGATAATTAATCTCACATAAAGTCTCTGAACATAAGGATTAATGTTTTACTATCTTTGTTATTAGATGAATAAATATATTATTTGACATCTGTAGAATACATTACTCTATAATCATGCCACTATAGACCCTCTTATAGAATTCTCAAATTATATAATCATCATTATATCATGGGGGATGGTAAAATAAGAAATATGTGACCATATATGCCTAATATGCAAAAAATACATCATGATGTGTTAGATCATAAACATGATGGAGAACATGAATAGGAGTATAAACATCTAATTAAAAGGAAATAAGAACATATATAATTTTAATAAAAAATTAAAGACAAATATATGATCCTAAAATATCATTGAGGAAGCATACATGTTATGAAATAGATGAAAATATTTCCCCATAATCAAAAAATATTATATCATGAAATTGGAATGTGGAATATTTGATAAAGGAGAAACATTAAAATGTAGAATATAATGAAAATTAAATAATATTTTAAATGTATCCTACCTTATTAAATAGCCTAGAAATTTGTAATTTCCATAATAATATGAATACCATTGTTAAAAAACACAAAATAAACATTCATATGTGATCAAACTCATTATGTATGTGCATGGAAATAAACGAAATCTCATTTGACTACACCAATGTGAAAAAGATCATAATGGTAAAGAATAACTATTTAATGAGATACAATATTACAACAATTTATTGGAGCGTGTTATAGGACCCAAACCATCGTCATTTATACTTATAATTTCCTCTAAAATTACTCATAATCATATTATAATGAACTATTGGGAAATATAATTGGTTGAATAATATTTATAAAAAAAATGAAATTACAATATATAATCACATGATATCCAAAATAACATTTTACTAATGTAATTATATCATAATACAATATAAATGGTGATCAAAACCTCATTTCTTGATAGATAAATTTTCAATTGAAAATAGAATTTTAATTAATAAGGATTCAAAAAACCATTTTAATAAAGATATTAATGATGAAGTAAAAAATGTATTTGAAAATTAATTAATAATTTAAGGTGGTGAATATCAAAAACTGGGTAATAATGGGTTTCAAAAAATGATTCAATAAAAATTAAAAACAAAATTAATAATGATATTATATATTGATATGTGAATAATAAAATTAAATTCCGTTGTTAATATTATAGTCCATTTAAATGAAAAAACATATAGGATAATTATTCAAAGACATTCATTTCATAAAATATATAAATTGAAATATGAATAATATAAAGTAAAAAACATATATGGACTAATATAATGAAAAACAATTGATAGTACAAACATTATCAAGTAATAGAAGAATAATTTGTGTGAATGGGGTTATTATTACCAATATAGTAATATTATTTTAGAAAATAACATATCCATGAAGTGTTTGTAGATGAAAAAAAAGTAACATCCAAAATAAAATTAGGGTAACACAATATAAAATACTTAAATGTGAGGATAAAATATATTTTTTAAAAAATTATTAATTTAATAAATACTCTGATTAAAAGAATCAAATATTTATTTAATGAAACCCTAATTGTATTAGTAATGTAAGAGTCAAAGGGGTTTGTTAGGAAGATCCTGAAATGAATAATAATATCTAAAGAAATGGATGATATTTTCATGTTTGAGTGATATCAGTCTATGAATACACAATATAAGATAAATTATCGTTCACATTATCAATCATATCCTTAGGAGTTAAAAAGGAGACAAATAAAATCTTACGAAATTAGAAAAATTCAAATAAAAAACACATGGAGGGTATTAAATTAAATGAGAAATTAAATTCCATAAATTTTAAACGGATTAAAATAGAAAATAAGCATGGGGATTTATATTGAAAATTCCTAATAATTCTTAGTTTATTATTTTATGTGTGTCTTTAGCAATTAAATTTTAGAATAGAAACCATTACCATGGTCTGGATTCATTCTATGCACATTCCAAACTACTTTAATAATTATATTTAATTTACATGTTACAATATTAAGAATCATATTCATATATATTTTATATTATATAGGAAATTTGTTTATATATGAAATTTATTTAATATATAGTTCATTATTCTATTTTTGGTAAAATTGAATCGGTGTCGAATTATTTTCATAAATTTATTGATCAAAGAGTAAATTTTAATAAAAAGTTAAATTATAAATATAAACCTTATATAACCATTAACCATTAATTTTTTTTATTAAATTAAAATAATTTTAGTATTTATTTTCTCGTTGTCATACATAACAATATATTAATTCATTTTTCATGTAGGTTGTTCGACTGATCCAAACATGAACATACTACAATTAGGTGGGTGAATATAATGATAAAATTGTTTAATTTGAAATTATATCATTATAAGAGAAGAATAATGATATTATTTTGATTTTTATATGGTTATTAATTTAATTTTAATAGGTTTAGATAAAATATGATTTTCAATATGGAAATAAGAAATATTAATTTATGAAGGTGGTAGTTCACACAATGCAAAATTAATGATTTCATTTCTTATATAATTAGTGGGAATGAAATCCAATTATAATTTATCTATTTTTAATAATAATTATACAATAGATCTCACACTTATTCATCAATTATATCAGTGTAAACAGTTTTCATAGGTGGTGGTGAGAAATAAAAGACATCACATTGAGGATTTAATAGTATGGACAATCACACAATCACTATTAGTTATTATTTCAACTTTTATGGAAAAGAAAAAATTTTCATCCAATAAAAATAACAACAAATAATTATACTAGTGATACAGATTTCAATTATTTATTTTTTCTATGGTAGGTCTTATGGATAAACAGTAATAAGTAACAGATAATGATCATCTAATACTCACTATGAGAACATGAGAATTCTCTTGAAGGCCTCCTTAAAAATTTAGGGAATCGTCTAAATATATTATATTTTATTATTTTGAAGGGAAAATAGGATTATAAGAGGTTAAAATTTATTTTTTTTAAAATAATATTATATTGAATAGGTGGAAGCATCTATATTATATGCGATGATAATGGATCCTTTGTGAACAACCATTATTTTTAATTATAAAATGACATTATTTAATGTTCTATAGTTCCAAAATTGAGAAATAAACGATTCTTGGGTGAGTTCAGGTTGCTAAATCATCATAAAAAAATTATAAAAATATTTTAATCATGTTTCTATTTATTTAAAATTTGGATTTTACAGTTTTTGTTTTTATTTTTTTAAATATTTAACTTGTATTTTTCTATGTAATATATATGTTTAGAAATGTTAATTATCCTCTAATTGGAAAATTGTTATGTATTTACCCTATATTTTATCTCCAATTAATCAATTTTTTATTCTATGTATGATAAAATTGAATTTTAAATTATAGAATTATATATATATAAGAACAATGTTTTACAAGAAAATGTTTTATAATATATTATGCCATCATAATCATCTTAAAATTAGTTTCATTTTAAATTTAGTAAATATGATGATGTATCAGTTAAAAAAATATTTTATTAGTTATTTAATTTATGTACCAATAATAAAGAAATCTATATTAGATTTTCCTTAAATTAAAATTCATAATCTGATAATCCTAAGGATCATTTTGGTTTAGAGTTTTAGAGAAGTGTGACTAAATCTTTTATAGTAAACCCATAAATTACAAGTGTTCACTAATACTCATTATCTATTTTTCTCCCAAGAACGTCTTTTTAATGACAAAATTATTTCTTTTCATGATAGCTCTACACAATTTTCATTTTGACATCATATCCACAACTATACTTCCATAAAACCTGTGAAAAAAATTTAAATATGTCTAATGATGAAAAAAAGCTCAATATTGGAAATAAAAGTTGTAAAACCACCAATCGATGACCGCTTATAAAATTTAATTTTTTAAATAAACACTAGGGTAAAAATAAAAAAATTTCTACCCAATAAATCACTTTATCTACCAAAATAATTCCAAAAAAACATTCATAATGAATATTGAAGGGAAAATATAAAACTCTATAATGATTCATTAAAAACATGAATAACTCATAATAAATGTATTTCCAAGTTAAAAATTTCAAACATACAAAGTAGAATATTATTTTCATAAAAAAAACATAATCATTCCTTGAAAAATCATTTGATTCCTTTAAAATCCCATAAACATCACAGATAAAATATGTGGTATAATTGGAACATGATTTTCCATATCCTTGGTATAATCACTCTTACAAATGGAATAAACTTCTAGTTGATTACCGTACAAGATGAATTGGAGGATATTACATAACCACCCATCCATATTTAACATATAAGAATAATTAATTAGGTAATAATTTGTCCAGAAATCGCTAAAAAAATTCCCAATAAACAGAAATTAATCATAAATAAAGAATTCTTTCAACATGAAAACATTATTAAAGTTAATAACCATTTCATTATGAATTCACTTATTTTCTGAAAAAACAATACACATACAATGGGAAGAATTTTCACTAAAAATAATTATTTAATATTTTAAATGGAGCATCAATGAAATAAAGCTTCATGATTTTCAAAAAATCCTCTCATACTTTATAATTTCAAAAAACAGTCCTGTATTTTTTGAGAAATTCCACAAAGTACTTCATTAGGAAAACAAAAAATAATATCCATTAAATACACTTTAAAAAATTCAAATATTAGTTTTATTAAAATAAAAAAATCATATAATAATAACAAAAACCTTCCATGAATCATTTTTTATAAAATGATCATAGGCATGTGGAAGAAATTTAGAGTTGTAAGGGAAACATTAAAGCGTATTTTGTAAGAGAAAGTCAAAAACCTTGAATCTGATATGTTACATATGTTCTATATCTTCATGAATAAATAAAATAGATTATTTATCAACATTATTAAGAAACTTATTTTATGTTTATTATTCCTTTTTACCCCTCATTTTTAGGGTTTGAAAATTACATTGTTATTTAAATTCAGGTCAGATGGTTCAATGATATTTGGTTCAAAAGTCTAAAATGACATAAGTATATCGACTAGGGGTAAAGTGGTCATTAAACCACCATATTAAAAATAATAACCAATAAATAAGTATAAAAATCCAATATAAATTATACTTTTATATCCAATAATTAAATATTGTTATTAAAAATGATTTGTGTTACAATCCTGGAGACTTTTGGTAGTACTTACGTATGACTAATGTTTCAATTTTTTTAACGATCTTTAGAGAATGATTGTAAATATTAATTTATCTTCAAATAATTATCCTAATATAATATATATAATTTTATTTATTTAAACATACATACATATATATATATATCATCAATATAATGAAATTATAAAAAATGAATCACATTAGTCTATGGATGTGGTAGTCCACATGTACACATGAATAACATTATCATTTCCTAGTGCATGGAAATGTATGAAATTAAGTGATGTAATATCACTTAATAATAATAAATATTACATGAAAATCATATATAATGATTAATTACATCACTAATAAAAATATTAGGGTATAGTTATAAAAATATAATTACATCGGTTCGCGAGGCGATAGTCTGCCAAAAACGAAAATGGTGAATTTCATTCCCATTTGATATAATATGAGATGGATATGGGTAATTAAACAAATATAATAACATAAAAGTAGATAAATTATACTTTATTTTTTATTTTATAATTGTTGATGAAGGTTTGAGTGATGAGGAATAAGAAAAAAACTGAAACATTCAGATTACACTGGACATCTTCTTTAAAAAAACCTCTTTTTCTCAACACCATAATAGCTCTAAGATTGTAATTATTCCTAAAAAATACATATATAATGCGAGGATATATTATAAGAAGTTATTTGGGTAGTTATTCGATGAATAAAAATGGTTTCCCATGTGTGAAGAAATAAAAAAAAGATGATGCCTTTTATTTTAGAGGGGTGGGGAACTCATGGCATTTCCCAAAATATTAAAATATAATAATACTACTAGAGATAAAATGCATATAAATATCATATAGATACACACATGGTGAATTTTCAGACTATATATTATCCCCCATTTTCATATTTAATATTTTTATGGTTTTAAAATAATTTAGTTGTTTAGTAATTCTATAAATTATCATTTCTTTCTATTTTGATACAATTCATTACTTTGATATTAAAAACATCTAAAAAACAAGTATAATTAGAAAAAACATTTTTATTATATATTAATAATTTCATGGTAATCTATATAATTCATTTATAACATTAAATGCATCAAATATTGTTAATTTTAATAATTTTAGTATAATTGTTTTCAATGTTCCATTAATTAAATATTTATTATATTTGTGTATTCTAAAAAATTTAGATAATTATTTATTTACAAGAAATAAGATATAAATTTAAATGATTAATATAAATATATTTTATTTCAAATTAACATTTATTTTCTAAGATATCCTTCAGTTAACCACATTTTAAATTTTTTACAATTATTAAAAATAAGTATGATGTGATTGAATTTTCATTAAATAATATACTATAATGGATATAATCTCATTCATGTGGCCCAAAATGGTCACAAATTTTATCCTTAGATTAATATGATTTAGATATACTTATCAAATAATATTTATGAATATCTTGGGTCATTTAACAGATCCTATCATTTTTAACCAAAATTACCCAATTTACCATTTTACATGATAATAAAATTACTATGTTTACAATTCATATTGTCCAAAAATAAAATGGAAATATTTATTATATTTGGAACCAAAAATTAAAAATAAATAATCCATTTTTAAAAATTCAAAACACAGATGATTCAGTGTTCCTGGTAATCTTTAACCAGTAAAATGCAACTCAAAAATGTTCTTTTGAGAAATTCCATTATAAATATAAAATGATTTTAGACTAAATTCATGTATAAAATCCCTTTAAAACCATTATTTGAATATTTTAAATAAATATAAACTAGTTATAATGTAAATCTAATCCAAATAATAATTTTACACTGTAAATAATTTAAATTAAAATGATTTTTAATAAAAATAAGTATTTTTCATTATTTTTTAAAAACTAATTTTTTCAAAAAATTATAAAAAACTAAAAATAAAATAATTTTCCATCATTTTTAATTAAAAATTTAATTTACTTTTTTCTGATAAATATTCAAAAAATAAAACACATTATTATTAACCTATGCAATGAAATAAAAATCATTTTTTGAAAAAACCTGTTTTTCTAAAATGAAATGAATTTACTAAAAAACTAGTTAATCATTGAGTGGAATTTATTATTAAATTATAAATGAGTTGGAAAATATTATATTTTATTCTATTGTTAATAATATTCATTCCTTACAATTTATCGGCTAGTTTATAACCATCATAATTAAATAAAAAATCTAGTTTTTCGTTTAAGATCACCATTTCATATCTTTTTTGATATAGAATGAAATAAATCTTTTTAAAATTTTAAGATTATTCCTTCTCCTTTCCATAAATTATAATTTTTGTCAAAATTTAAACTCAAGCTCAGTAACTTTAGTTTAACCATTCAAAATAAAATATTTGAAATAAAACATCCTTAAAAAGTTTAATAAAAATTCTACACTATAAGTGTGAAAAGGGAAATATGAACGTTATTTGGAATAACCCATAATTATATTTACAATTTGGAAAACATATGTGGGTAGTGAAAAATGGAAATGAATGAGAAAAAAACATCCATTTTCACATATATATTGATAGATACCATGATCATGACAAATAAAAAAACTATAAATTTTTAAATCCATTTTTGGAATAAAGGCTATTGATTTCATATTAAGAATAATGAACATATAAAATTTCTATTTTAGGATCTTTTTCCAGGATTTGAGGAATTCATTTACTGCCTATGCTAAGAACATAATGAAATATAAATGAAATACATGATGAATTTTCATCATTGAATTAATATCCACCACAATTACATTTTCTTCTCCAAATGATGATTAATAAAATGCTTTTTGTCATGCCAGATGCAGTAGAACAAACAAATAAAGATCAAAAAAATCCCTAAAGTAAAAAATATATATTATTCTTGTCTTCATTAATTAATATACACTAAAATTGTTAGTACAGAAAAAAATAATTTCCACAAAAGAATAAAACATAATTGTAAAAAATTAAACATTAATCTCAAAAATACAATAGTAACACAAAAAGATCAACCAAGAACATTGAACAAATAAATATCATTAAAATTAAAAAAAAAAAATTCTTGACAATGATTTAAACCAAAAAAATTAAAATTATTTAATCAAAATTTATTCCAGGATAATGTATACATTTTTTTTGTAAATAAAATCAATCACTCCAAAATTTTTAAGCTAAAAAATTAATTTCCTAAATCAAATAAACTCTGTGATATTCTTAAAAATTTATAACTGGCCTGAATCAAAAATAATTCCACAATAAATCGTATATGCTTTCAAATTATTATTCAACCTTTACACCTTAAATAAAATCTCATAGTATTCTGTTTACCTTAATCATACATGGTTCCAAATATATCCAAAGTATTCCAATATAACATTAATAACATAAATACCAAATCTGTTTTCAATATCATGGTTTTCTATTAAATAAATGTATGATCCCAAAAATAACTTAACATAGATCCTTAAAATATTTTAAATAATGAATAATAATTTCATACTAACAATAAAATCATGTAGGCCCGTGGTAGATTACACACCATTGTCACCCTTTACATGTGTGTTTAATCCCTAGGGC
Organism: Viscum album; assembly: GCA_963277665.1. Lineage (NCBI taxonomy): Eukaryota > Viridiplantae > Streptophyta > Magnoliopsida > Santalales > Viscaceae > Viscum > Viscum album. Next base: position 709,952,919 of record OY728120.1, read on the forward strand.
CTTTTCAAAATTAATAGGTTGGATTCCATAATAAGGGTTTTTCTTTTTCTAGATTTATATTAATATATTTGTTAAAAATCCCGAAATGTTAGAAAGATCCTAAAAATAACGATAAAATATTCAAAAATAATGAAATTTTTTAACCTCTATGGATAACTCATACATTTCAATTTTCATCCCAAAATGCAATAAACCATAATTAACTCAAAATAAAAGAACCGATCATTCTTAATATATGCCAATCTCTTAAAAATATGTCTACCAAAATTAAATAAATTCATCCACAAATAAATTTTTTATTAAATTTTATAAAATATCTAATAGTAATACTACCATTAATGTATATCAAAATATTTTTAATAATCTTAGTTATCCACCATATCAAACTAGAATTGGGTTGTCTAGGAAATATAACTTAATATCCAACATCATCTTTTAAACCCATGATTGTATTCATATATCTCCAGGTTAACACACCTTAAAAAATCATCATCTGTAATGTTATCCAAAACCCCAACTAATACCAATTGTAGGGACCCAACCTTTAACATTACATACTCTAATTTCCATGAACTAGATTTCACTTCCTTAGAAGCACATGAATAATTTAAATTTACATTTTATTAATTCTTGAAATTTCTTACATAGTAAAACCATACAATAAATGTGTACATTTATAATTAGTACCCATTTTCCCACAACACAAATCAATACGTGAAAAACAACATTTTGCCACACTGCATCGACCCATGGAAAAAATTTAGGTGTGGTTTGGCACAGTTTGCACGCCAAACCGCGTGAAGGGTATTTGCGATGGGGAGGCACCCCCCGTCGCAAATACCAGGTGGCGGTAAATACTATTTGTGCCGGGGGATTTCCCCCATCGCAAATAGTGTATCTACTGGAGGGTATTTTTGATAGGATGTTTTCTAATCACAAAAATTGTGTCTGAAGGAAACGGTTTGCTATGGGAACCGTCACAAATACCCTTTTAACCACTAACCATAATTAATGTGGCCGAAGGTATTTTGCGACGGGTATGCCGTCCAAAATAGTACCATCACAAATAATCTAACATATATACAATCCCATTGGGTTTTTCCATCCTTCTATTCAATTCCTACATTCTCTCTCTCTAAACTCGAATTTTAGAGTGAAATGTTTTCTATGTTTATTTTTTTATGAACAAGTTGTGAAGCTGTCTTCACCTATAAGGGATCATGTTTAAAGTTATTTAGGTTTTATTTAATTTATTATTTATTTAATTTTTTATATTAATTTTAATTACTGTTAATTAGTTGTAATTAAATTTTATTTAAATTTTTCTGTCACCGGTATTTATTTGTAATAATAAAATGAAATTATTAGTAGTAATTCTTTTTAATTAGTAGTAGTTAATAATTATTAACGATAATTTGCAATCTATATAAATAATTATCACTAATTACTAATTATTATGTGTAATTTGCAGTAATTAATAGCAATTAATGCTAATTAGTAATAATTAGGGGTAATTAGAAATAAATAGATGAAAATAGAAATAATTAGCGGTAAATATTAAGAATTAGGAAGAATCGTAACAAACATGAAAAAATAGTAATATTTTAAAAAATAGTAATAAATATTTACAATTAGTAATATATCTAATAATTAGTAATAAATAATAATAACTAGTTATAAATACATATAATTAGTAATAATTTGTAATAATTTGTAATAAATAGTAATAAATAGAAATAAATGGTAATAAATAGTTATATTTAGTAATAAATAGTAATAAATGCTAATAAATAGTACTAATTAGAAGTAATTAGAAATAATTAGTAATAATTAGAAATAATTTGTAATAATTAATAATAATTAGCAATAATTAGCAATAAATAGTAATAAATAGAAATAGATATTAATAAATTGTAATAAATAGTATGAAATAGAAAAAAGTAGTAAGAAATAGTAACAAATAGTTACAAAATAGTATCAAATAGAAACAAATAGAAACAAATAGTAAAAAATAGTAAAAAATAGTAAGAAATAGTTATAAATGGTAACACATAGTAATTATTTATTAATTATTACTAATAAATAGAAATATATAATAATTATTATTTATTAATAGTAACAAGTAGTAGAAAATAGTAACAAATAGTAATAATTAGTAATAAGTAGTAATAATTAGTAATAATTGGAAATAATTAGTTATAAATATAAATAAATAGTATCAAATTTTAATAATTTTCAATAAAATGGTACTAAATAGTCATAAATAGGAATAAAGAGTAATAAATAGTAATAAATAAAAATAATTAGTATTATTTAATAATAAATTCTAAAAATTAGTTTTAAAAACTAATAATTTGTAATAATTAGTAATAAATAATAATAAATACTAATAAATAGTAATAAATTGTAATAATTAATAATAATTAGTAATAAATAGTAATAAATAACAATAATTTTTTATAATTAGTAATAAATAGTAACAAATGAAAATAAATAATAATAAATAGTAATAAATGGAAAAAATAGTAACAATTAGTAACAAATAGTAACAAATAGTAACAAATATGAATAAATAGTAACATATACAAACAAATATTAAAACATAATAACAAATAGTAACAAATACTAAATACTAGTAACAATTACTAACAATTAGTAACAATTAGTAACAATTACTAACAATTGGAAAAAATTAGAAACAATTAGTTACAATGAGTAATAATTTGTAATAATTTGTAATAATTAGTTTTAATTGGTATTATATAGTAATAATTGGAAATAATTAGTAACAATTATTAATAATTATTAAAAATTAGTAATAAATACCAATAATTAGTAATAATTAGTAATAATTGGTAATAAATACTAATAATTAGTAATAAATACTAATAATTAGTAATAAATACAAATAATTGTTAATAATTAGTAACAAATAGTAATAAATAGTAATAAATATCAATTAATATTAATAATTAGTAAATTTATTAGGAATTTGTAATAATTACTAATAAATATCAATAACTATTAATAAATAGTAATAAATAGTAATAAATAGTAATAAATAGAATGAAATAGAAATAAATAGTAAGGAATGGTAACTAATAGTAACAAATAGTAATAAATACAAACAAATAGTATCAATTAGTAGAAAATAGTATCAATTAGTAACAATTAGTAACTATTAGTAATAACTATTAACAATTAGTAGTAATTAGTAACAATTATTTACAACTAGTAACAATTAGTAACAATTAGTAAAAATTAGTAATAATTAGCAATAAATAGTAATAATTAGAAATAATTAGTAATAATTTGTAATAATTAGTAATAATTCGTAATAATTAGTAATAATTAGTAATAAATAGATATAAATAGATATAAATACTACTAAGTACTAATAATTAGTAATAATTTGTAATAACTTGTAATAAGTAGTAAAAAATAGTAATAATTTGTGATAAAATAGAGATAATGATTAATAATTGGTAATAAATTGTAATAATATGTAAAAAATATTAATAATTATAAATAATTAGTAATAGTTAGTAAAAATTCATAATAACTAGTAATAATTAGTAATAATTAGTAATAATTCGTAATAATTAGTAAAAAAATATAAAGAATTAGTAATAAAAGTAATGAAAAGAAAAAAATATAAATAAAAATTAATAAAAATTAATAAAAATTAATAACAATTAATAACAATTTATAAATAGTAGTGGTAAGTAATGGTTAGTAATGGGTAGTTATGATGAGTAATGAATAGTAATGAATAGTAATGGATAGTAATGATTAGTAATGATTAGTAATGATTATTAATGGAGAGTATAGAATAGTAATGAATAGTAATAAATTGGAATTAATATTAATAAGTATGAATAAATAGGAATAAATAGATATAAATTGTAATAAATTGAAATAAATTGGAATAAATAGGAATAAAAAGTAATAAATAGTAAACATAGAAATAATTAGCAACAAATTTCTATAAATAGATAGAAAATGTAATAATTATCAATAAATCGCAACAAATAACAATAATTAGAAATAATTCACAATAATTAGAAAAAAATAATAATAAATTGCAATAAATAGTAATAAATAGTAATAAATTACAATAATTAAGAATTATTAGAAATAATTTCCAATAAATAGGAAATAATTAGAAATAAATAGAAATAATTAGTAATAAATTGAAATAAATAGAAATAATTAGTAATAATTAGGAACAAATAGCATTAAATAGGAATAAATAGAAATAAATAGAAATAAATAAAAAAATAAGAATAAAAAGGAATAATTTTTTTTAATAAATTGTAATAATTTTGCACAATTTCCTGTGGATGGGAGGCACTCCTTTTGATTGATGTTGCTTCTCCTATCAACTCTCATGGACTCCAATTTTTTTTAAAAATATACTTCTAAGTACACATATCCAATCTCATATGCATGTGTCTGGATATGGATTCGTATGACAAAATTCTTCATAATGTTTTTAGGTGGTGACTGTGGTAGAAAGATGATTTATCGAAAAAATGTGTAAGAACCTGGATATTCGTTTCAGGTATGCCCTTCCTTTTTCTGGAGTTTTTGAGAAAAATAATGTTTCTGGAAATTTTTGAAGTACACGTCATGTGCTTTCTGAGTACACTTCGTGTACTCTTTTCCCGCTCGAAGCCGTGTACTGGTCGTATCCAGGCCACACACACAGTGTGTAGGGGTGACGTGGAGGCTGATTTTAGTGGAGTACGGAAAGACCTAATACCCGTCGTGTACTCTAATAGTGCACACCATATACTTTATTTTTTTTCATTAAATGGACTGAGGACACGCCTAATCGAGGAAAACGTCTTCTTATCCAGCTTCTTCATCTGAGAGCGACCCGTATGACCACAGATCTTCCCCGAGCCACCGTTACTCCATCCGTTCTCCGATTCGAGCACTGTCAATTGCGTTGGAATCACAGCGGTGTGTTCTCTCATATGCTTGAGCCTTGTTTTCCAATTTCTCCTCCTTCTCATGATATCTAGTGTTGAGATTTTTTGGTGTTTTCTCAGATTTAAGACGTTCAAGGGAGAATCAGTCGACGCGGTCCAAGTATATCGATCTCCTAGGATTGGGTAGGTGGTTTGTGCCTTTCTGTGGGAAGTCTGTGAATATTTTTTTTGTAAATTCTACCAATTCCCTTGAACGGGGAATTGTGGGTTTCCTGTTTTGTCCGTTTTGTTTGTCTACTTTTCTTAATTGCTTGAGTAGATATCATTGTTTGAAAATTTGGATAATTTATACTCTGTTCTTGTGCTTCGCCCTACATGTTTTTCTTATTTGGTGTTTTTCCAGTTTCTATGCCTAGTTGTAGGATAGTGGGGCTGTTATACTGTTATGATGTTGTGCCTTAGAATGATAGCCAAGTAGTTCTTGAGTTTTACTTGGGATGATACGCACACGCTGAGCATGTTTATTTCACACAAGACTATGAGAACCTAGTGTAGTAGACCACAAGGAGAATGGATGTAGGGGCTTCTACAGAGTGTCTTTTAGTACGATGCGAGACCACAAGGGGGAATTAACAATGAGTGCTTCCTCAGAGAGTCTGTAGTTCCTAGACATGGGCCACAGGGGGAATGAGACGTTGAGTGCTTCCCCAGAGAGCCTTTAGTACCATACGAGACTATAGGGGGGATTTACGGTGATTGCTTCCTCACAAAGTCTTCTCTTAGCTGAACTAGAGGGGTGAGATTGAGTGTGCCTCCTAGAGGGTTTCTAGTACTTGTCGGTTGAACCATAGGGTTTTGGCTGTGAGAGCTACCTAGAGGGTTACCTGTTTTCTACTTTTTTTTAGTTGTTCACATGTGTACTTTATATTCTATAACTATGGATTCTAGATATTGTGTACTTTTCTATTTAATGCTTCCTGTACTTCTACTTGCCTTGAATTCATTGACAGTTAGGCATAGATATTTGGGAGATTTCCTTATGGGATTGTATCTCACAACCTGTTTGGCCATGCTTTTGGGCCCAAGAAGATTATATTGTTGTAGGTATAGATAAGGGCAAGGGCCCTTCTACTTCATGTTCTTGATGGCTGTGGAGATGGAGAGCATGGGACCAAGCTGAGGCTTGTGATGCTGAGGAGTCACTCATCTTTTTTTTCTTTTGTACTTTGTCTTAGTATTGTATTCAAAATTGTGACTAGTTTGGCTTTTTTCCTAGACATATATGTATCATGCATCATTTACATATATTCCTGCTCTAGTTTTTAATTTGATAGTCTTCCTCTATTTATCGTTTACTCATGTATGTATGTCTACTTCTTCTGATATTGTAGTTATTTGTTTTCTTTTCTGCTGTGTACTCTACCAATGAGGGCATAGTTTCTCCACTATCACACCCAAGGCCCTCGCTGCTAGTCGGAAGCCTCTGGCGTTTGGGGAAATGTGCTTGAGGCAATGTAACCAATCGGGTACGGGGCGCCTCTAGGTGGATTTTGGAACTGGGATGTTACAAAGAGGTATTAGAGGGGTGTTCTTTTCTCTTGACTTACTATTTGGAGCCTTTATCTAGGGATATGATGGATTCGGTACATGGTGTTAAGCTATGACCTAGAGTATCTAACTCAAGTACAGGGAAAAGACATACTACCTCGTTTGTTGCAGTTTTCTGGTTTTGAGATTTATGGCTAATATTATTTCACATAGAGTGATTCAGATGTCTTGTGTTGTGTTGTTTCGCTATTTCGGTTCTATTTATGTCACAACCTGATGAGATGAGGGTATTCCATCTCATGCATCATATAGAAACTTGTTAGAAATCACATGCCATGAATTATTTCCATGCCATCTAGGGTGCATTAGATATTTCATGTTGTTTTGATAGACATGTGTAGATTTTTCATGTTGTTGTGATAGATGATTTGATATAATCTTTGGTGCTTGATAGAGGACTTTATATATTGTACCTTTCTTGAATGAAAGCCAAATTTTGGTTCTTGAGGTGTTATGGACCCTCTTGAATCAAAAATTTGTGGATCATTGACATGTTTTTCTTTGTATATGACTATATAGGATACCAAAATTTGATTTTTAGGGAGTATGGGCCCTCACTGATATGAATTTGGCACCATCATGCCTTTTTTTCAGCGTTTTCTGGGCTTCTGTGTAGTTTCAGAGCTACTGGCCGGAAAAACCCAGAATACAAGGCGTATACTTTATATATACATGTCGTGTAGTATTAAACTGTGTCATTGACTGTGTGAGCAGAAACATGGGTTATAAAAATCGCCAGGAACACACCGTGTACGGTAGGTACACGCCGTGTAGTAGTGAGAATGTACCCGGTCATGTAACTAACAACACGAGCTGTGGAAGATCGAGTAGAACATGTTGTGTTGGATAGAAACACGTCGTGTTGTCTTGTTCCAGGTACCCGACTGTGTCACGAGCAACACGGGTCGGTGTTATCTTCTTCCATATATGCCGTGTTTGTTTGGAACATGTCGTGTAAGGTTCAGCCGTGTACTTGGTCATTTCGCCAACAACACGAGTTGGAAAAAATCTTCTAGTACACGTCGTGTTTGTTTGGAACACACCGTGTTGTCTCAGCCGTGTAGTTGGCCATGTAGTCAACAACACAGGTCATTGAAACCATGTCTCCTACACACCGTGTCCACCAGGCACACGCCTTGTAGTCTCAGTTTAAGAAGACCGTGTGGGTTAGTCGTGCAAGGAGACATGGGCAGGGAAACAGTGTTAACTACACGACGTGTATAATTTGTACACGCTATGTAGTCTTGTTTTGTAAATCATGTGTGTTTCCTTCTCCTGTTTTCATTTTTTACTCCTTGGTTCTCTGTCCTTGTTTTCCTAATCTAAGGTATGTTTTGATCTTTCAGATCTATGCCTCTGAGATGTCCTCCCGTTGTATGTCAATTGTAAGGTAGTGATCAGACGCCAGATATGGCAGATCAGGGACTTCTTGCCGATCCTCCAGTCGATCCAGCCTTGGAACCAACTGTCATACCAGTTGCAGGAGCTCAAGATGCAGTAGGAGGAGTTGAAAGCAAAGGGTTTCATCCAACCCAATACATACCCTTGGGATTTTACCATCCTATTTGGAAAGAAGGTAGATTGTACCCTTAGACTCTGTGTGGATTATCGGAAGATGAACTAGTTGACAGTCAAGAACCGGTATCCCTTTCTTAAAATTTATGCCCTTTTTGATCAGTTTTGAGGAGCCCCGGTGTTCTCGAAGATAGATTTGAGGTACAGTTATCATCAGTTTCATGTTAAACCATCAGATATACCTCTGACAGCCTTCAGGAATAGGTATGGTCTCTACGAGTATACGATCATGACATTCGGTTTCATTAATGAGCTAGCAGTTTTCATAGAACTGATGAACCGAGTGTTACATCCTTACATGGACTCCTTTGTTGTGGTCTTTGTGGATGATATCTTGGTGTACTCTTGCACTCAGCACGATTATAATACCCATCTTGAGATCATTTTGAGTACACTGAGAGAGCATCAAATTTATGCTAAAATCTCGAAGTTCCACTTTGGGATGGATCATAATCACTTATTGGGCCACATCATCTTAGAGGTAGGAGTATCTGTGGAACCAGAGAAAGTGAGAGTTGTAGTTTCCTGGGAGCAGCCGAAGAACGTTTTTGAGGTACAGTGTTTCCTAGGGCTAGATGGATACTACATGTGCTTTATTCAGGACTTTTCACACCTTCCAACACCTTTGATTGGCCTGACCAAGAAAGGGGAGAAGTTCTCATGGTCAGATTCTTGTGAATCAGCCTTTTAGGAGCTGAAGGGGAAGTTGACGTTAGCACCGATACTAGTCTATCCAGAGGCAGTAAAGAGCTACATTTTTTATTGTGATGCTTCAGTTATCAGGCTTGGTGTTGTGCTTTTTCTGGGAGATGGAGTCGTTGCGTACGGGTCTCGGCAGTTGAGGCCTCATGAGAGGAACTGCCCAACAAATGACCTGGAGTTGGCAGCTGTTGTTCATGACTTTCGATGTTGGAGACATTACCTTATGGGAGAGAACTTTGTGGTTTTTACCGACCACAAGAGTCTCAAGTACATCTTCAATCAGCGTAATCTGAATATGAGACAGCACAGGTGGGTCAAGTATCTTCAGTCTTTTGATTTTGAGCTTTCCTATACACCGGGAAAGGGTAACACAATGACAAATGTGTTGAGCATGAGAACTCAATTTCAGGCAGTTCAGGAGGCCAGCAGTGAGTGGCAGCCTATGAATATGTTCTCTGAGATGCATCTGGAGGTACACGACAGACAAGGACATGCTTTCTTATCTTCAGTAGCTGTTAAATCTATATTACTTGATCGGGTACGAATGAGGAAACTATCAGACTCAGAAGGATTAGGCATGTGGGAGAGTGTGTCAGGAGAGGACCCTCTTCCTGGATGGACAGTGGGAGAGGATGAGATATTGCGTTTCCAGGGATGTTTATGGGTTCCAGAAGACATATGCGAGGAGCTAATGCGGGATATTCATTCCTCAGTTTGGGTAGTTCATCCTAGCGTCACCAAGATGTATCGGGGTCTACACCGCCATTACTGGTGGCTAGGATGGAAGAAATATGTTAATAGTTTTTTCATGAGATGTTCTACTTGTCAGCAGGTGAAGGCATAACATTAGCGACCAGCAGGGCTTTTATAGTAGTTAACCATTCCTGAGTAGAAGTGGAACGATGTCGGGATGGACTTCATGACCGGGTTTCCGAGGTCACCTCGGGGGAACGATGCTATTTGGGTTGTCGTCGACAGAGTCACAAAGGTCTCACACTTCTTTCCGATCAAGGATACCTTCAGTGTTGATGATTTGGGACGGTTTTACATCCGAGATATTGTACATCTGCATGGAATTCCACACTCCCTTGTTTCAGGCAGGGATGTGTGCTTTACTTCTCGGTTCTGGCAGGGACTTCAGAAGGCTTTGGGTACACAGGGACTTTTGAGTACAACATACCATCCCCAAACTGATGGCCAGTCTGAGCGCATGATCCAGGTGCTAGAGGATATGCTGAGATCTTGAATTATAGAATTCGGTGGTTCCTGGGAGAATCATATAACTCTTGTGGAGTTTTCCTACAATAACAAATTTCAGGCGACCATCTAGATGGCACCATACGAGGCTCTGTACGGTAGGCCATGCCGATAACCTTTATGCTGGATGGAGGCGGGAGAGGCAGCTTCGCTGGGACCTCGTCTTGTTCAGGAGACCACAGAGCAGATAGAGTTGATTTGAAAAAGGATGGCTACAGCACAGTCTCGATAGAAGTCTTATGCTGATCAGTGGAGAAGACCTTTGGAGTTAGAGTTCGGGGATCAGGTTTTCCTGCGTATCGCACCGAGGTTGGGACACAAGAGGTTTTAGAGATAGGGTAAACTTTCACCATGGTACGTTGGGCCGTTTGAGGTTTTGGAGAGAGTTGGGCCGATTGCCTATCGATTGCATCTATCTCAGAGGTACCGGTCCATGCACGATGTCTTCCACTTCTATCACCTCTGACGTTACATTCCAGACCCGTCTAATGTCATTCAGCCCGAGGAAGATGAGCTCGAAGCGGATGCATCATTTGATGAGCATCCTATCCAGATTTTTGATCGCAATATGAAGGTTCTCTGAGACCGGTCTGTTCCTATGGTATGGGTGATATGGAAGCACGAGAGTGTACATGATGAGACATGGGAGAGGGAGGCCGAGGTTCGATCGCAGTGGCCGGAGCTGTTCGGGGTTTCTTCTTCTACGCCTCTCTAAAGAAATTTGGGGACAAATTTTTTTAAGGGGGGATGTTTGTAAGAACCCAGATCTTCTTTTCTGGTATATCCTTCCTTTTTCTGGATTTTTTTGAGAAAAATAAAGTTTCTAGAAATTTTTGAATTACAGGCCATGTACTTTCTGAGTACACACCATGTACTCTTTTCCGGCTTAAAATCGTGTACTGGCCATGTCCGGGCCACACACACGGTGTGTAGGGGTGATGTGGAGGCCGATTTTGGTAGAGTACAGAAAGACCTAGTACACACCATGTGCTATTTTTTTTTCATTAAACAGACTGGGGTCACTCCTAATCGAGGAAAACACCATCTTCTCTAGCTTCTTCATCCGAGAGAGACCCGTACGAGTGTGGATCTTCTCCGAGCCACCGTTCCACCGTAGGTTCTCTGATTCGATCACAATCGATTGCGTTGGAATCACAGCGGTGAGTTCTCCCTTCTTCTTGATCCATGTTATCTAATTTCTCAACCTTCTCAAGATATCGTGGTTTGAACATTTTGGGTGTTTTCTCAGATCTATGACGTTCAAGGGAGAATTAGTTGACGTGGACCAAGTATATCGATCTCCTAGGATCTAGGTAGGTGGTTTGTGACTTTTTGTATGAAGTATATGAATATTTTATGAAAATTACACCATTTCACTAGAATGAGGAATTGTGGGTTTCCTGTTTTGTCCCTGTTGTTTGTTTGATTTGCTTGATTGCTTGAGTAGAGATCATTGTTTGTAAATTTGGATAATTTATACTGTGTTCTTGTGCTTCGCCTTGCATGTTTTTCTTAATTGGTGTTTTTCTAGTTTCCATGCCTAGTTGTAGGATAGTGGGGATGTTATACTGTTATGCTATTGTGCCTTAGAATGATAGACAACTAGTTCTTGAGGTTTACTTGGGATGATACATGCGCGCTGAGCATGTTTATTTCCCACAGGACTGTGAGAACCTAGTGTAGTAGACCATAGGGAAAATGGATGTAAGGGCTTCTCTAGAGTGTCTTACGATGAGAGTCTACAGGGGGAATTGGCGATGAGTACTTCCTCAGAGAGTCTGTAGTTCCTCGACGCGGGCCACATGGGGAATGAGATGGTGAGTGCTTCCCCAGAGAGCCTTTAGTACGATACAAGACTATAGGGGGGATTGACGGTGAGTGCTTCTTCAGAAAGTTTTCTCTTAGCTGAACCAAAGGGGTGAGACTGAGTGTGCCTCCTAGAGGTTTTCTAGTACTTGTAGGTTGAACCATAGTGGTTAGGATATGAGATCTACCTAGAGGGTTACCTGTTTTCTACTTGTTGTGGGTTGTTCAATTGTGTACTTTATATGATAGAATTGTGGATTGTTGCTACTGTGTGATTTTCTGTTTACTACTTCCTGCACTTTTACTTGCATTGTATTCATTGACTATTACGCACAGATCTTTGGGTTATTTCCTAATGGTATTGTATCTCACACCTTGTCTGGGCCATGCTTTTGGTCCCAAGCAGATTATATTATTGCAGGTATAGATAAGGGCAAGCGGCTTTCTACTTCAGGTTCTTGATTGCTGTGGAGATGGAAAGCATGGGACGAAGCCGAGGCTTGAGATGCTGAGGAGTCTCTCATCTATTTTTCTTTTGTACGTTTTCTTAGTACTGTATTATGCATTGTGAATTGTTTGGCTGTTTTCCTAGAGATATATATATCATGCATCATTTACATATATTCATGCTCCAGTTTTTTATTTGTTAGTCTTCCGATGTTTATCTTTTATTTGTGTATGTATGTCTACTACTTCTGTTATTTTTGTTATTTGTTTTCTTTTCGCTGTGTACTCGATCAATAAGGGCATAGTTTCCCCACTATCACACCCAAGGCCCTCGCTGCTAGTCGTAGCCTCTGGAGTTTGGGAAAATTCCCTTGAGGCCATGTAACCAACTGGGAACGGGGCGCCACTGGGTGGCTTCTAGAACCGGGACGTTACAAAATAGGGGCCCTTTTGTCTAACAACTCATTTACTTGCATATTTCTCAAACTAAAATCACAATGAATAATATGCTCGAAGTTACGCTTATACATTCTTGTATACATGAGAAAGGATATGCGTAACTCCGAGAATATTCTTCACTATGATTTTAGTTTGAGAATGATTATAGTAAATGAGCCGTCAGACAAAATAGTAGCTATCAACCAACCAGAAATTTGGTCGCCTTAAATTGATGGCAATTTTTAAGAAGTTGGTGAAATTATGTATCTTCTTTTTTGGATGGTGTTTTTCTAATTTCAAAGTATTCAAAAACATTAATTTTTTTCTATTTTGTTTGAAAATATAGAATAAGGAAGTCGACAAAAATCATTATTAGATGATTATGATATGATAAATCAACACATAATTCTAAATAGTTCTAGTTGAAATCCTGTATATATATAGGGTATTAAATAATTTTTATCATTTTCATCATCAAAACAAGAATTACTTTTAGAAGGTACAATTAAGTTTCCTTATAAATAATGTTCTCTAAGAACATTTGACACATTTTAAAATGTTGGGGGACATTTTATGTGTTTTTTTTCAACAAGATTATGGATTTTTATATCAACACGGAGAACATAGTTTCAGAGAAGATACTAATAATTTGATTTTGAATCCTTCATGGTTTGAAAATTTAGTACATGATGTTGCAGGTCCATCATTTCAATAAACTAAAACTCTCGATGATATTGATTTAACATCTGAGTTTCCAAAATCCGAATTTTCTGAGTTGTTGAGGTCTGCCGAGGATGAATTATATTCTTCATGAAATATAAGAAAATTAGTTTTGGTTGAAAAATTTATAGCTATTAAATCAGTTAATGAAATGTCAAACAACTGTTTTGATCAGATATTTTCTTTGGATAAAACATTTTTACCTAATGTAAATGTGTTTCTTGTAAATTACTGTAAGTGAAGGAGGCTAGTTTGTAATCTGGGCCTTAGTTATAAAAAGATTCATGCACATGCAAATGATTTCATATTATATTATGGTAAAAATTAGTATTTGGATATTTTTCCCACATGTGGAAAATCAAGGTATAAATATGCTCAATTGGGAAAGTCTGGATCGGTGCTTATAAAATAGTTGATATATTTCCCCCATACACCCAGGTTAAAATTTTTATTTATGTCTCAGAACACAACATCAGTGATTTCATGGCACAAAACAAATATTTTAACTCGTAAAATCTTGAATTATATATCTGATAGTGATTCGTGGAAAATTTTTGACCGAATGCATCCGTCTTTTTCTTTAGAAGTCAAAAACGTGTGATTGTGTCTTTTTGTTAATTGATTCTCTCCCTTTTGTTTTTATGGTAGTCAATATTAATATTGGACTGTCTTTATAACTTCGTAAAATTTACCTCCAAGGATGTTGATAAAGGATCCTTATATTTTTTTGACCTTATTAATCTCAGTACATCTGAAAAATAATATCGATGTTTATTTGAAACCATTGACTGATGAGTGAAATTAATTGTGGAGTAATGGAGTTCGTATATATGATGTTGTTTTGAAACAAAATATCATATTAAAGGCAGCATTGATGTGGACAATTACTGACTTACCAGTATATGTCATGTTATCTGGCTAGAGTACACATAGTCTGAAATCATGTCCTTAGTGTATGAAAGACAATAATGAATTTATTCCCATTAATGAAAAAAAACAATGCTATTTTGACTGTCATCCTCGATTTCTTCCAACAGATTATCCATTTAAGATGAACAAATCTCATTTCAGAAAAGGTACAATTGAATGGGATGAACCTCCAAAAATGATCTTAGGTATAAAGTTATAATCCGTTGTATTTTCATTACCTCACATCACATTTGTACCAATAATAAACCAACAAAAAATTCATATGTTTGGGAAGGAACACAATTGGATAAAATAGGGCATTTTCTAGGATCTATTATATTGGTCTCACTTTTTGGTCTGCCACATGTAGGATGTCATGAATATTGAGATGAACTATTTTGAATATTTATTTAATATAGTTTTGGATTCCCTAGGTAAGACCCAAGTTATTGTAAATGCATAATTAGATCTTTCCCAAATTTACATGCAACCAGATCATGAGCTATTTGAAAATTTTAGATCAAAGTGATTAATGAAGACAAAAGTAGTTTACAAACTATACAAAGAGTGTTTCTTATAATTTTGATATTGGATTGATGATTTGAGACTTGCATACAGTTATGCTTCCCATTTGAGTAGATGTGTTACGAATGGTCATATTACTAGATTAAAAAATAATGATTTTAATTTTATAATTGAAAGACTATTGCCTATTGGATTCAGAGTTTTGTTGAATTCTATTATTCTTAATTCGATAACAGTTATATCATATTTTTTTGAGAAATTTTTTCAGCTACAACAGACTAGGATGTCCTAAGAAAACCGGAAAAATATTTTGTTTAAATTATATGTAAACTGGAAAAAATATTCATATTTTCTTTCTTTGACTCAAATGAACACCTTATATTACATTTTCCACATTAAGATACATTTAGTTCCTGGGTATAGTTTTGATGGATGTACCTATTCAAGAGTCCTATGTAGAAATTGTAGAAAAAAATTCGTAACAAAGTATCAGTTGAAGGCTCAATTTCTGAATCTTATTTGCAATTGGAAATTGAATTTTTATGCTCTCATTATTTTATATATGAATATACATTAAAAAACTTGCATGGGATAGAACGAGGGGATTTTTGATGATAAAATGGACAATTAACTATTAGTTTTTTATCATCCAATGATTGGATTCGCTGGAGTTCATGAACAATGGATTTTAGATTATGAACACCACAGAGCTCTAACATATGGTCTGCTCAACTATGAAGAAATGAAATCATTTTTACTTTGAGTGCTTCTATTACTTATTAAATAATTTATGTTACAGTATCTAATATTATTTTATTTTTAGGTTATATGATAATCATATCATGAAACATCTTTTACAAATTACAACAGCTGCTCTTGATGAACGCCGACAAAAAAAATCTCAATGGTTTAAAAACTTGTAACATAAATTATTGATGGATTAAAATACAATTTCAGTTAATTATTTATTATATTGATAACTATTTTATAAATTTTTATGTGTCTCAACCTAATGATACAATTGATAAGAAACTATCTATATTGAGTAACCCACCACCCCAAATGGTTAAATCTTATAATGTATATGCGGTGAATGGTTTTCATTTTTTTATACGTGCATACAGGGAATCCAAAAAATAGTGAACATTTTATATCTCAGGATATAATTGCATCATAAAGAAACTAAATTTGAGCTTTACGGCAGGCTGGATGAAATTATTGAACTATGTTATCTAGGACTGAATTACATAACAATGTTTAAATGTCTGTGGTTGGATAATGAGAGAGTATTATGTTTTCATCAAAATCATGGAATCGTTGATATTAAATATAAAAGTCTTATTACCGTAAATAAACCATTTTTATTGGCTCAACATGCACATTAAATATATTACACAATGTATTATGCTACATATAGAGACATTAGTTATTAGTGGATCATAATAAAAATGAAATTTTGAGAAAATCAGTTTACTCAAACTGAATGTGGTTCTGCTAAAGTGCAAGGAATTGAAATTTTTCAATAGACAAATGAAAATCCATCTATTTCAAAAAAAGACATGAATATCGATGATGACACCCCGCAATTAAGGGTTGATGGTGATAATGATGTTAATGACGATAAAAATGAATTTGGAATGGCATGATATAATGAAACTAAAACTCATATGGATATTGATGATGATGAGGAGGAATATGAATATATTGACATCATCAGATATGATGATGATGAGGATTAAGGTGAACAATGACATTGATAAATACTAGTTATAATCATCTATATATAATAGTTATTTTCACCCATCAGCTAAAAATAATAATTTTGTGTTTTAGATGGACCCTAGTCTGTTTCGTGAGTTGTAGGAGGCTGGGCTACCGTTGGATGAGGAGGATTTGGGATCATCTGACCCTCAGCCTATTGGAAGTTTAGGGGGTATGTGGAATGGGGAAGTCTTGCATGATAGATGATTCCTGACCCTATCCCCGAGAGACATCCAAATCTTGGATTTGATCCACGCACATGGTGGAATGGTAACCAGTGTATTTTAGTTAGATTTCATAAAATTATTTATATGCTAATTGATTGATTATTTATTCTTTTTTCATAGTTTTGGAAATCCATCTGTTGGACAGAAGAACTCTATCTTGCGCAATTATTTTTCTCATCCTTAAATAACGTCGGAATAGATTCCCATTGATTTACAGCTCGACATGTTAAATCATTGGTTGTTTTGTAAATAAATAATATTTATTTTGAAATATATTTATTTAATAACATGATATTATAAATTATTTTTAGTTTTTATGGTATCTCATCAATGATATCTTGTGTGACGCTATCCATGCAGCATGTGAGCTGTCTATGCATGATTGTTTCCATCAGTTACTACACAATTTTAGAAGGAAAGTCATTAAGTAAGCATGAGTGACAATATTTGATGATTCATGTAGCACCCAATGACCAGATTATATTTTATCTCAGGTTAGGGATGGAGTATGTTCACCCTAGTAGGGTGGTGAATTTCAGAGGAGATCTTCATTGGGTCGGCAAAAACTAGGGAGACATGAGGCGATGCATTGAGGTGGTAGCCGTACATTTTATATGCATAGAGAGCATCTAGTAAGTATCATTTTTAAATATTACATACAACAAAAAAATATTAATAGTTTATGTTATATTCATATGGGCAGTCAAAAATCCTGATATTATAGAGTACAATGTTTATGGGAGGATTTATAGTGATCCAGCCACTGGGGATATTAGAGATGATCACTAGTGTTAGATTGTGGTCAGTATAATTTTTTTCAGTTTGGAAATTAACTGCATATAATTTTTTGACTCTTTTAATTTCAAATTTGAATTGAAGGAGTAATATAAGGCCGAGACCTCATAGAAAATTTCTATGATTCGAGCCATGACGGCTGATCAGACTAGTTCCCACCATTTAAATGAGGCGGCATGGATACAGGAGGCCCAATATTCCTTCTAGAAGGGCTGATTAGTTGGTATCAACTCTCATTTGACTTGTGGGACTTATTACAGTACTACTGTGATGTCGACATCCAACTCGAGAGGAGCTCATGGAGAGGCATCATCTTATGGCGCACAATATCAGCAGTAGTTATGAGTCAATGTGAGCTTATAGAGATTTTCTCGAAGTAGTATCAAGAGATGCATCCGCAGAAGTAGCAACAACATGAAGAGGATATGTGTCAATTGTAGCAGTAGAAAAAACAATAGCATGAGGAGGAGATGTGTCAAAGTTAGCTGTAACCACATGAGAAGATGGAGTAAATGCAACGTCTGACTTGTAGTTTAGGGATGGAGTTTCCCCACCATCTTCTCCAGCTCCTCCACCTCCTACAGAAGACTATCACCCTAAAGATTTTTGGTAATGTTTAAAAAATTTGAATTCATGATTGGCTGTAATATAAAGTATTTACAGTTTCTATCTTTTATATTGGAGGGAATATTTCATAATTTAAAATATGTTTAATTTTTATTATTTATAATAATAATTATTATTTTATTATTATTACTATTATATTTTTCAATGTTTATTTATTTTACTTATAAAAAATTTAATATTTTATAATTTCTTAATATTTTTTGTGAATATTGATTATTTTAATATTATTTATTTATTTATTATTTTAATAATATTAATATCAGTTTTTAATAATTAATAATTTTATTAAATATATATAATTTTATCTTTTATTTAATACTTTTTACAGGACCGGTTGCAATGGGGCCCCATCGAAAATAGTTTATATATATATTTAAAAAATTATTTGCAATGGGAAAAAGGGCCTGGGGAAAATACTTTTTTTTGCAATGGGCCCTTTGCAAACTGTTTATGTGTATATAACATATATAAAAGGATAACTATTTGCGGCATTCCCATCAAAAAAAGTTTATATATATAATTTATATAATCAATGATCTATTTTCGAGGGCATTTTGTACCACTAGCAATTTGTGATGGGACCCCATCCCAAAAGTTTATTTATGACCATATCCCGTTATAAATAGCCTGTTGTAAATACCTCAAGTTCCAAAAGTGATTCCATTTAATTATAATCATGTTTTATTTCATGATAAATGTTCAAAATTTTCGTCTTGATGTCATCCATTTCCCCAATATTCCTTAACCCCAGTGAAATTGTTTTTTATTCCTTGGATAAAAAAAATATCTAAGTAACTTAAAAAAATGAAATAAAATTAATAGTCTATAAAGACTTATAATTATTTAGTTGTTAAAAATAATTTTTTTTTCAAAATATAAATTTTCCCACCAAAAAATCACATTCACTATGAAAATATTTTCCTAAAACAGTTCATAATAAATCATTAAGGAAAAAACTCATAATAGTTTTTATGAAAACATAAAAAACACATAATAAACATTTCACAAAGATAAACCATTCAACCTAAAAAAGCAGCTTATACTTTCCAAAAAATATAAATTCTTTTTATTACCTTGATAAAATAAACAATTAAAATAAATCCCATATAAATCTAAGATAAAATATGTTGGATTCATTGGATATGATTTTCCACAACATTCATTCAATCTCTCTTACAAATGGAATAACCATATGGTCAACTTCCATAAAAAATGAATTGGTGGTTATAATATAACAACTCATACTTGTTTATCATTGAACCACCCATAATGTTTTAATAACACAATCACCTGTTTTTATAATAATTTCCTTTACCTATAATGAAAAAATATATAATGAAATCGTGAATCATAATAACATTCTCAAAGAAAATTACTTTTTCCTATTTTAATCATGTATTTTTAGAAAAACGTCACACAACAAAGGAAGCATTATCCTGGAAAATGACAATTTCATAGTGTAATTGAATATTAAATTAATTATTGTTTCATAATGTTTAAAAAATCCTATCATGCTTTACATGTTAAAAAACCATTCTTTTTTTACATGGGTGGGAAAATCCACAACGTAACTCATTTGGAAAATGATAAAAAGATTCCATTCACACAATTTTGAATAAAATAAATCATTGAAAACATATCATTAATAAATATTAAATAATAATATAAACATTATATAACTTATTTTTAGAAATAAAATATTGATATGGATGAAATTTTTTTAGGGGAAAAATTAAAGAATATTGTTAAAAGAAATCTCCTTACCTTAAATAAAATTTGTTACACACATTCATTATCCTATTGAATAAGAAAATTAGGATAATTAATTACTTGATTAGTTTCCTTTTCATGTTTTTTATGCTATTTTTATCACTAGTAAAAAATTTATAACAATTATTTAATTATTTATGTTCATATCGAATGTTTTGGTGTTATTTAGTTCATAAGTTCAAAATTGCATAGGTTTATTAACAATGGTCAATATGTACATTATTAAACCACAAAATAGGAAATATTCCGGAGATAATGAATATTTGATACATAAATTATACTTTTAATAACATCTATCATATTTGGCTATGATAATTTAACGAAATTAAAATCATTGTGATGGTAGGTCAAACATAGGAATGATTAAGGTTTCCCTTTTTCAATAATCCTTATAGAATGGAGATTAATATTTTTTTATATTTCATAAATTATCATAATATCATATATATCATATTATTTAATTAATAACAAATATATACATAATAAATTTTATTTCATGATGAAAAATGAATCACATTGCTTCGTGGAGGTTTCTGTCCGCACTTATGCCCGAAACATTATCATATTACAATTCATGGAACATTAAGAAAGAAAATGATATATTAACATTATCTAAAGATATATATGTCATGAATATGATGTATAATCATTTATTACATCTTTTTAACTTGAATTGGGAGATTCTTATAGAAAAATATTTACATCATTTCATGAGGTGGTAGTCCTCCATAGACATGAAGGTTGAATTATTTTCCAGGATTAAGTAATAAGATATTTATATATATGTAGTGAAATTAAAATAATATCATATTTATTTTTTATATTTTCTTTAGTTATTTTTTTCTTTGTTTATGAAGGTTTTAGGTTAGTTTAAGAATAAACAATAAAAAAACATGCATATAAAACGAAACATCTTATTTGAAAAACCACCTTTTCCTAACACCATATGTTCTTAAAGATAATTAAAAAGCCTAAAAAATCTATTGTATATGGGTAGGTATTCTAATAAGGTAATTATTTAAGTATTGGCCAAAAAAATGTGGTCTACTTGTCTAATGAAATGATATAAATATGATCCCTTTTATAAGAGTGTGGAAGTGTACTATTGTCATTTCAGAAAATAATAAAATATAAAAAATTATTATTGAGAAAACTTCTTCCATATAGCCTATAAATTCACGAGAGTAAAAAACAGTAGACCATATATATTTAAATTTTTATTTATTTAACATTTATATATTTGATAAGAAATTTAAATATATATATATCTAATAATATATCATTATTGTCAATTAAAATACTATTCATTACATTAATATTAAAAACATAAAAAAAATTAAAACTGTAAAGATATATTTTATTATACCTTAAAAATTTGATGATTTTGGATATAATTTTAGGTTCACCAAAAGTTTGACAAAATTTTCTAATTTAATCATTTTGAATATCATTTATATGTTTATTATATTAAAAAAATTACTACCCCAGTATTGCATAAAAATTTATGTTAATATTTTATTCACTAAGAACTATGAATAAATTACCATAAAAAATATAAATATTTTATATTTGAAAAAACTATTAACAGTTGAACATGTATTTTAGTTGAAATAATATTAAAAATATTACAATTATTAAAAGCACGAATGTCACATGTTTAACTTTTCTTTAAATAATAAAAATAATTGTAGTAATATTGTCTAGGGGATGCAAAAAGGTGAAAAATTACAAGATTAAATATTATCGAATATATATAATCATCCAACAATATTTAGGTATGTGTTTTCATAATTTAGTAACTCTTATTAATTAATTTTTAACATAAATTAAGTGATTTTCCCTTTAATGTGATAATAAAATTACTAAGTCTACTATTCATATTATCCAAAAATAAAAGGAAAATATATAATTAAAATTGGATAACTAATTAAAAATGGATTCTAATTTTAAAAATAAAAATATTGATGAATTAAAATTTAATTTAATTTTAGATCGTAAAAACGCAACGAAAATAGTTTTACGGGAAAATGTCCTTTTAAAATTTAATTTTTTTAATTAATTCAATAATATAATCATTTGAAAGGGAAAAAAATAATATTTTTAAATAATAAATATTCAATATTTTTTAAAAATACTGTACAAAATAAATTTAACTTTTAAATATTATCAGATGACAAACTTTTTAGTAAAAATATGAATTTTCCACTATTCATTGAAAAAAGTGATATTTTTAGAAATTTATAAAAAACTCATCCTAATATAACTTGGACATGATAATTTTTTAAAAATAATTCTAAAATATTTATATGAAATAATAACTACCCATAAAAAGTAATAAAATCATTTTTATGAAAAACAAATTTGATTAATAAAATGAATTTACAAAAAATCTAGTAATTCATTAAAAATAATATATTAATAATTAAAAACATAGTATTATGTTTATACATTTCAAAATGAATTTATTCATACTCATTCCCTCAAATTTAACATTAATGTTATAATGGTTATGTTTAAATAATAATATTTAGTTCTTCTTCAAACACGATGTTTCATAACTAGTAGGATATTGATCCTATTAATGTATATTAAAATATCTATAAGATATGTTTAAAATATTCAAAATATATTTTAATAGAAGTACATAATATTAATAAAACTAATAATTGAAAATAGAAGTTTCAGCTTTATTGGAATAATTAACATTAATCATAATAATCATATTTTTCCACCTAAAATTGAAATGAACTTTTTTATATAATTTGGTACTAATAAATATAAATATTCAATCCATTTTAATAAATAATATTTCTAAATTCTTGAAAAAAATAAATTTTCAAATTTCAGCTTATACTTTATAAAATAGTTTTTATGAAAGAGATTTTTTTGAAATATAAATAGTATGTGTTGTCTAAATTTAAAAAATTCATATTAGTTTAATGATATAAATGAAGAAATTATTAAAAAACATGATTTTTATTACCTATAAATAAATAAAAAAGTGACTAATAAAAAAAATTCGATATAATTAAATATTGAAAACAATTTTTAAATTAGAATGAAATATTACTTATATTATAAAATATTTAACATGGGTTTTATATGTTTAAAATGAAATTGTAAAAAAAAATTAATACTCCATAAAGAGTTATTTAAAAATTTCTCCGGGGTTTTAATCTTTTATTCCCTTTTCAGATACTATTACTGTCATTAAAGTAATAATTTTTTAATAGTTGTATGTTTCACTATTCCCAAAAAATTCAATTATTTCAAATAAATCCCCTAAAATTATCATACAGTAACTATGGATACTTAATTAAAATTTAATACTAATTTAAAGAAAATTAAATTATATAAATTATAAATAATTTTTTAAATGATTCAACAATATAGAAATGAATAAGGATTTTATTGGAAAAAAATTTAAATAATTTATGTGTTCTTAATCTTGTTTTCTAGGAATTTCTAATTGATGAAAATATTTTTTTACGGTAACACATGTAATTGTTAGAATTTCAATGTAATTTTAATCTTGAATGTCCTTACTCTGTGTATTTCATTATTTCATGTAGGGAAAGCTATCAAATAATGTACTAATATAAATAAATGCATTATTAAGTATATTGGTGTTATATTCCCCAATTAAAAATAAGTAATTCATCAAAATTTTAATTATAACATTCCTATGAAAAAATATATGGATATCTAAACGAAAAAATTACATAGTGTATAAATTATAGAGAGATATCAAATGTGAAAACTCATTATCATTTTCTTTCTTCACTGAATTATTGTAACACTAATATTAATTATTTCCTCATCCATTTCATCCAAATGTTTATTTGGATTTATGTACCCAAAGAAAGGTTATAAAATTCGTTTAATAATGGGATATCATAACAGTCATTTAATTTATAAAGGGTTGTACTAATCATTCTTGAATTTATATATTTTCACATGTTGATATCCAATTTGATATCCTTATTCAAAATAAATTTAAATTCATTGGAGGGAAAAAATCATTTTTTAAAATCATATTACATTTATAAGAATTAAGGGTAGTAATAATTTCATAAAACCATTTCCCTATCAACACTAAATTGGTATACAATAATCATTCCAAAAGATGTTCTTTGTGAATGATTTGATATTTATTCAATGAGGTAATTTTTAAGGTCATTTTAAAACATTTTAGGTACAATAGAGTGGGTCTAGCTTGGTTGAAATAGAAAACACATAATCCATGTTATAGTGATCAATATTACTCAGTCCATATTATATTTTGAATTCACATCCATAGATGTAGTTTATTATTAATTCCATTTTCATGGATGTTATTAGACTCTTAAATCCTTATTATCATTTTTTCTAAGAATTTACATATATAATTCAAATGTTTTATACATTTTATCCATTTATGATTCCATGGAACTATAGGAGGATAATCAGTTCCCTGTATTATTTTAGAATATAACATCATTTTTTGTCACTTATTTTGTTCTTTATGAACCCATTTACCATTGTTAAACATGTTAAATTTCATTTAGTACATTCCTATGGGTTTCAGTTCCAACATTATTTACCTGAAAATTTTTTATTATTCATTCCTTGATCATAGTCATACCCTAAATATGCATGACACTATATCAATCTCTTTTATGTTATTTTGAGAAATCAACTAATATTACATTCTTAATTATAATTCATGATATATTTTTTGGAATACTGATATAGATTGAAACACCGACTCAAATCCAAATAGGATTATATTTGGGGAAATATCTTTATTGTTTATTGTATCCATTTTTTACAATTTTATTTTAGTATTCATAAAATTCTAAAACCCAAATGAATTCACATGAGTGATGAATAATTTTAGTCATAAATATATTATAATAAATTATCACATGAAAAATAAACCACAAAATACAAGACTCTTGAAAACCATAAAAATTACATGTAGTTAAACCTAAATCAAGGTCTTTTAAAAATTGGTTTCATTAGATCATATTCTCTTATACATTGTATATTAATTCTTTAATATGATAAATTTATTATAATTTCTTGTAATAAAAATTTTATTATCAGTATAATATACACCATGAGTGTCAAATAAGGTGAATAGTATGGATTTGTTGTCTTGTACCAGGTGATGATTGAGTTAAAACATAATACACCAATTTTAGGGTTACTACCCATAAGTACTTATGTTTCAGATCAAAAATAAACATGGAGTATTTCAAAGGGAATTTCATTTCTGTCAAAACAAAAATATATCTAATTTAATATAATTCATGATAAAATCATATACATTTATTTATCCTATAAAAATATACCTACGGTTTCATTAAAATAATCTAATCTAATACCAAATATAAATAATCCCACCTATGATACAAAATAATTTGAAAAATGAGAAGAATAAGATAAATGATACTTTAATTACATCATTTTGATAATATACCTCACAAATAGTCGCTCTATCTGTGGTCTGAAATTTTTAGTGCCTGGCTGAATTGGCAAATAAAAATATTATTTTTCAATATTTTAAAATATTAATATGTAATCACATTCGTTTTTATATATTCTTAGGGACCACACATGATATAATTATTTCATAATAAATGGTACAGAATCATATGAATGTTCTATGCTATGATTCTCATTAATAGAAAAATATCATAATGTATCAAATAATTGACACTAGGAAGAACACAAGGAAGTTAAAAAATATCTAATTAAACAATCATAACATAACATATGTTAATCTAAGAACATTATAGAGAAACATATCATCATAACATAATCACAAAGTAATAATAAATTTTATGATTTATCACATAATACACCTCAATAATGATAATTTTTTTGAGCAGGCACTAAGATTGGGGGTCATTATTTATATAGGGAGTAATATGAAAATAGGGAATATATTGAAAATAAATAGAGTCAAATAAATTTATTCTACGTTACATAACAAATTCTAAATGGAAAAACATTATAATAGTAAAATATTTAAGATAAATGTTATTATACCAATAATTATGTGATCAAACATATAATTATGAGGATTTTAAAAGTAATAATCTCACTACAACCATGATTTTGTTAGTGAATGAATTACATCAACAGCTAAATATATCTTGTGATATAAAAATAAAATTCATTATAAGGTGATATAGGAGAACACCTATCCTCATATTTACATATTACAAGTACTTAGTGTCATTCACCATCATATCTTAAATAACCCATGAAAAAATGAATGGGTTTTGTACAGATTCCAAGAACATCAGAAAACATGAATATATAGAATCATGGTATATAATCAATTTATTTTACCAAAATAAATCATGTCATTAAGTATATATATGGTGATCAAAGAATCAATTCATGAAAGATAAATCTTGGAGGATAAATTGATGTGAAAATCTAATTATTTTCAAAACTCCATTTAAAATGATATAATACATGAATTAAATATTATATTTACTAGAAAAATATCCTTTGTATAAAAATAAATTAATTATCAAAACACAATATAATTATATTAAAATAAGTTTTCTATTAATAGATATAAAAAATCATGACTTCTAAATAAGAAAAATAAATTCCATTAATAATATTTTTAGACCATTTTAAGGAAAACCCAAATTGGATAAACACTAAAAAAATTAATGTCAAAAATTATTTAAATAAAAATATTAATAAAAAAGGAAATATGATGTTTTTTATAAATAGTTATAATTTTGATTTTAAAAAAAAATACATGTAAGAAAATATTCATATGTAAGAATGAAGTTAATTCAAACAAATGTTATAAATTATATTTAGTAATCATTTTCTCAATTAATTGAATATTGATTATGATAAGTAATTTACAATGAAAAATATAAATATACCATATAATATTTTGAAATTTAAGTATTATTGAAATACTGAATTGTATATTCAATTAATGAATAAAATGACCCAATGTATATTAAATTGAGTCAAGGTGACCCTTACATTATTTATGATATATGAATCAATGGATCTTTATAAGATGATCATGAAATAGACAATGAAATCTCTTGAAATTTAATTTATTTTAATATATAAATTAAATACAGTAGTGAATACATTATATAAAATATATTATGATGCAAAATATCAAACAAATAACCTGAGGTATAAATTGACTATATGAAACCCTTATTCCATTCAAACAATTTTAATCAGAACCCCATGAAAAGTATGATTTCATATGAAATATTGAATAAATTGAAAAACTATGGAATCATGATAAAAATAGAAAAGGGTAATTAGAAAAAAAATCAAAAAATGGTGTATAATAATAAATATTTCTCATACAATTAAATTTAATATAGGAAACGTATTAGTCCTAGTAAGTATCAAAACCACTGAGAGGGGTTGACTCAATGGTTCCTATTCTTTTATATGAATGTTTCATAACATCTTTCATAAAACATTCTTATCCTCAATAACATATTAAGTTTATGATCCACTCAAGTATCACTTTTCAATCTCACCATTTGTATAATGAAAATTTAAAGAGAAGGAAGCATAATATATTTACAAATATAAGTACAAACACCTACTCCTTTCTATATTAGATATAGCCCAAAACATGGATTATTTAACTAAATCATTTTCTGAATATAAATTAACAAACAGTGATGAATTATAATAACCCTATTTCTAGTTTCATTCTATAGTTAGTAATATCCCCCAAATATCCCTTTCATATTCACTTCCCAACAAATATTTATACACTCCTTCAGGACAAACCATTTTAGCAACATGTTTTTTTCGATAGTTACAAGATACACTTTCCTTCATCATTTCTGAACCACATTAGAATGTCTTCACATTCTCCACAAGTACGCTGAATCAAACATTATCCTTATACAATCATCATGAAAACTGCCAATTCTATAGAAATATTATTGGGATTGAATCCTTATCTAGATACCCTTTCTATAAAACACCCTCTCTAATTTCATCACAATCATCCATAGTCTGATAACCTATGTCTAGTGGTCTTCATCTGATTTTCGTCAGTCTGATTATTATTCTATTGGTCATTCTTCAATTGAGTATAAACTCAACTAAAACCTCAAAATTTCACCATCGTATGGAACTCAATATTATAAACATCTCTCTGATGAATGTTACTCGAATGAGATTACTATAACGGAATTTTCTATGATGAAATAACTATCATTGGAAAGTCCTATGATGAATGGATTGAACCTCATTTTGATGATCTTTATTAACATCATCCAAAAAACAATGTTGTTTGGGACCATAATACTTATTCGACAAATGTTTTAGCTCTAGATTATGTGAATAGTTCATGTTGGATATTTAAAAATGCACTGATCTATCCTTTTATAGGATTCCAAGAATGGAATAGACAAGATAACTCATTTAACATCCCAATAAAATAACTTCATAAATTCCGGATTGCTCATTAATTTCGGTCTTTATCATTGACTTATTCCAATCATATCAATACAATTAGGAGATTCTAGAATCTTCTAAAATCGTATCAAATCATCAGAAATAATCATCTTTAGAATCGTTATTGTCTCTATTTCATCAATGTGATTCTTAATTAAAATTAACACATATTTTAAATTGATGTTTTCCCATTACGAGGACCTATTTTAAACAAAGATAGTCTTCTCATATTGATATTCCATATTATCTAAAAAATACTTGCTAAATTATTGAGATCATTCAATAGAATTCAAAAAAATATTTTGCTAATACATTGAAAACAATATCACATTATAAATCTCTATAATGTACTTCCCTATTTCATCAATTCCTCATACCGATGTTTCTATGTCCAAGTACCTTATCGGTGTAAGCATATGTCTGATTGATCGGCCTCTACTTCACTATGATGAATGTTATCATCTCCATTCCATTGATTCTTCACCACTTTAGGAATAATAATAAATAATTATTCTTATTCTCTTTAACCAAACTAAATAAAAATCAAACCGATAACAATGGTTGACAATATTTTTTGTCATACCTCACTTGATCAGTATTTGTTTTGTTCTAATTAATCATCATTTCCAACAATTCATACTTTCTCAATCCTTATTCCACTGATATAACACTATATTCGATAAAATAATGGAATCAAAAATATAAAATGAATAGGTGTGATAATTTATTATGAAAAATATTTGTCCGTGGAAACATATTTACTTTAGTAAGATCAATCATCTAGCCTTGTGATGTTTTCACAACAATGATTCCCATTTTGATGATCTTTCTCCTTTCAAGTCTGGCATTCAAAATCCAAAACTATTCACTTCATATTCTTCACTATTCCCTAAAATCTTGCGTGAATCCAGACTTACTCCAAATTTGATAACTTTTGGATCAGTTTTAGCATCATATGTCATTAATTGAGAAGTATTGTAACTTCCCATTCATGTATGCTATTAATTTTTTTTTCAACCAGTCCACAATAATATAGGTAGAACTGGTTCTTCCCCAATAATTAATATGTGTTCAATAACATGTTTTTCACACAAATTAGGAATTTTTTGAAATAATAAATAACAAATCATCATCATTAATAACATTAGAGCCATTGAAAATAACAAATAATTACTTATTGTGATGACCACTTTCATACCCGTCTTAATAGGATTTCTAGTACCTTTTAAAATTCATGAAAAATATTATTCAAATGGAACATATTATATTAATCACAAGAATGATATGATTCTAATAGTTAATACTTATAGCCTGGTTTCAAAAACCAATAACATCATCATTTATAAAAAAACATAATCTATTGACAAAAAAATACAACCAAATCAAAAAAAATTCCTAACAATTTCCTCCGTTGGGTTTTTTGTCAATACCAACTTCAATGACATGAAATTTAATAAAACTTTTGGTATTTATTTTCTATCTTTTTTTCTTGAAATTAATTCTATTATTCCTCAATTTCATATATATATACCTTATTGACAATCAAATTAAAATGGGCCATTATGACAAGTTTCCCACTTATTGACATATGATCCAATTTCAATGGTATGAAACTAGTCAACTAAAAATATAGAAAATAAATGTCAGGAGAGAAAAAATATCACATGAGTTTCTTGATTAAGAGACTATAAATAAATAATTACAAGTCAACATAGGAGAAAAAAGTGTATAAAATAGGACTGTGTAATAATAGTTATCAATATTGTCAACTAAATATCATTCATGAAATGAGTTTTCATTTCATGGGTAATCTTGAAAATATTTCTTATGATAAATGTATCCTACACCCATTTAAAAAAAATAATATTAGATATTTCAGATATATATAATTTTTTCTAGAAATACTCCATTATCAAAACTCATTTCTCCCTTTTTAAAGAATAGTAAGAACTCACAACAATATTCCTTATTTCATCGCCATCAATTCCCTACAAGTTAGTAAAAATATAAAAATATTTGTGGAAAATAATGGAACCTGGGAAGTTACATAGAAACATATTTTAGGCTGAGATTAATCTCTTAGTCTTGATTTTTTCTTCTAATTCATTAATTTTTCATTGTATATATTTTTTTCCTTCAATTCATCCTTCTCAGATTTTGTAACATGATTCATTTTATCAACAGATTATTCTGAATAGGATGTATCTTTTTTAATTATTTACTAACCTCTTTTTAATAGCGATTTTGCAACAAATTTTTCATAAAGCCTTTTTGTTATGGTAGGATAGTTAAACAATTTTTAGTAGAATTCCCTTCATTCTCCCACATTTTTTAATTTTATCAGAATTTCCATATTTCCATATTTTGATAACATTGTAACAAATTTATTCTCAACTTCGGAGAATATTTTCTTCCCCTTTTATTAATCTTATTTTTGTGCTGCTTCAAACAGACTGTCCTTATCAACCTATTATGTAAAAATAACAAAAAAAACTTTTTTTAGAGTTTGTATATATGATTTTATCCACTTTATTAACAACCACAACATTATTCATATTTTGAGTTTATTTTATGGCTTCCTTATTATTTTTAGGAATATTTATTATTATTTTCTGATTATATATCCATCTTTATTTGTTCCAGTTTCTGGGTATAGTCAGGTTATACCATTAATAATAAGATATGTATCCTAAAACTCCACAACACCAATAGTGACCTATGATTCATGATTTTTTTGACTGATAGTGAATATGTTCAGAAATTTTATTTTTTTATTTCTTCATAAATTGTTGAAAAATTTTATTATGACGATACTTTCTTGAAAAATTCGTATATATCTGGGTGAAAGAAATTTTCTTCAATTATTCTTTTGAAAAACTTTCCTTTCACCTAATTTATACATTTCATTATTGACACAATCCCTTGTCACGACCCGTCCTCAGGGCCCGTGCCGTGACTACCCCAAGACTATCTTCCATAGGCCAGGATACGGCGACTAGCACCAAAGGCGTAAATCCCGATAAAAAGGGAAGGCATTGCCTTTATAAAAGAAAACAAACACCACAGAGTACACAAAATGAAGTAAACACTAAGTAAACTGAAAACATAAGTTAGTGCTGGAAAGTAAATGGGCCAGAATACAAACCCAACTAAAGATGCAATACAACTAAAAGTAAAGTAAAACTCAAGGACAACAACTGAAAGGTGACAAGCTGCTCCTGGATCATCCTCCAGCTTCCTACCTGAAGGGTAGGTACATATCCCCTCCTCAGCACTCCACGCCCGTCCGCCTCCTCCGGGCACCGACTCAATGTGATATCCACCTTCGGGTACCGACTCATCGTGAGATCCTCATCCGGGCACCGACTCATCGTGAGATCCTCCTCTGGGCACCGACTCGTCGTGAGATCCTCCTCCAGGTACTGTCCAGCTCTACAAGCCTCAACCATGATCAGTGATTTCTATCATCTGCAACCAACACAATGTAGTGCGGGTGAAGCCCGTGCAGGGGTGAGTATACGGTACTCAGTTGGGACCCCGAGACCCCCAAAGGTCTCTCTGAATACAAAAAGGATAAACCACAAAGAAAGGATACAATCACTATGTATCATCCAACACTACATAAGTATATGCCCATACATATACCTATGTCATCAAATCCAGTTCAGCTCCAACTCATGAGCTCTAGTACAATCCAGTCCACTCAGGAAAGTAAAACTTAATCCACATAAGAAAGTACGAACCAATCCATATAGGAAAACATAATCCAATCCACACAGGATATCAAGTCAATCACATCGAGGATAATGATTGAAAGTCAAGACTCAACTCACACAGGTATAATTCTCACGAAGAGGGGTGGAGATGATTAAATGTAGCCTCTGAATCATCTCATTTGCTCACCCACATATGATCCAAGTATAGTAGTCATCATCGTCGAACCCACGGAGTATCCCTGCACGGTAGTTGAACCCACGGAGGATCCCAATACAATAGTCGTCCTCGTCGAACCCACAGGGGATCCCAGTTCGGTAGTCGTCCTCGTCGAACCCACGGAGGATCCTAGTCCGGTAGTCGCCCTCGTCGAACCCACGGAGGATACCAGTCTGGCAGTCTTCCTCGTCGAACCCACAAAGGATCCCAGTGCGGTAGTCATCCTCGTCAAACCCATAGAGTTTCCAGTCCAGTAGTCGTCCTCGTCGTCGCATTCGCAGCCAGCTCTAGGGTTCCCGCACACAACATGCTCGATTCTGGGAGGATCCGCTCCACGAGCCAAGGTGGTTGATACATAAACTGACACAAAGTCTGGAGTTTATGTATCCCAAAGTTCCATCTTGTCAAAAAGAACTCAATACGTCAGACGGCGCGTCAATCGGACGCCCGGTCTGAGAGTTATTGGCTTTTTGGTCCTAGGGGCCCAGTTGGTTTTTAAGTCAAAACCAACCCGTCTGTACTCCAACAACATCCAAACCTCGATCGGAGTAAGACAAAAGGACCATATCACTAAGGGGAAACCAAAAAAATCGACGGCACGACAATCGGACGTTCGGAGCTCAATTTAAAAGCGTTTCAGCTCGGAGGGCCAGGTTGGTTTTGTGTTCGAACCAACCCGGTTGTACCCAAGGTTCTCCGAAACCTTGAGTGTAATATAACGAAATGACCGTCTCGATACAAGGATAGCATCACATCTGATGGTGCATCGATCGGAGGTCAGTATCCCATGTTATGGAAATTTGAACGAATTTGCCCGTGTTTAAGGGGGTTTGGACCCGGACCGACCCGGGTCTGGGTCTGGCCCATTAGGGCGCGGCGCGGCCAAGCTGGTGTGGCCCGGCCCGACGCGGTGGTCCGGCCCCGCGCGGGGGCCCCGGCCTGAAGCGGGGGTCCGTCCCCACGCGGGGGCCACGACCGGACGTGGGGGTCCGGCCCCGCACAGGCGGCCTGACCCAGCGAGGGCAGCCCGGACAGGCGCGGGCGGCCCAACCAGGCACGACCGGTCTGTGCGGTGCAGTCGCTCGCAGGTTGAGTGGACTAGAAAGGGGGTGCAGCCCCCTTGATTGGAAAACGGCGGACCGCTGTGGGGTCTTCCCTAGGTGACCTGGCCGGGGGTTAAGACCCTGAGATTTTACCGAACGGCCGGCCGGTGTGCTGCCACGGGACCCAACTCGGGTCCCGCCTTCAATGTGCCAGCGGCCGGCGGTTCTAGCCGCCCCTCCCTGCACCTCCGCGGGCTTGTCCGACCATCGCGGCGCGACGGCACCACGACCCTCCGCCGTAGCCCTCCCCGGCCGTGGCCCTCCATGGCGCTCGAGCGCGTCGGGACGGCACCACGCTTCTCTGCCACGGCCCCCTTCTGGCCGCGGCCTCCTCCGGCCTCACCGGTGCGGCGCAACGATGCCCCACTTCTTCACCGCGGCCCGTTCCGGACGTGGTTCTGTCGTTCTCGTGCGGCGCAAGGGCACTGCGTTTCTTTCGTTCCAAGCCATGAGTGGGAATGAACAACAAAAGGGGGGGGGGATCGGTCGTGTTCGTGCGGTCTGACCTCCTCCCTTTATAATGATAGAAAGAAGCCAACAATTATCAATGAAGATCATTAAATAAAACTTGAACGAATATTAAACCCCTACCTCGATAACAAGTAGACGATTGATGAGAATTGTGGAAAATGACATCGCAGGGTGTGGGTCCGTACACGTTGACGGAGATCGTCTGAGGAATAGTAGAGTCTCCCTTCCTTTGACGCGGGATGAAGAACGAGGGAAGGCGTGTCAGTGTTCTTCACATTCATCAAGGAGGATGAAGAACTTCTTCAGAGAAAAGAACAATTCCTCTCTCAATAACTCCACACAATGAAACCACCCCAAATAAAATAAGGTAGATCCTTATTTTATTAACTCATGTCATGATTTTCATGAATTAAAAAATTCAAACCCTTAATGAAATAAATTGAATAGCTTTAATCAATCTAATTAATGTGAGGGTGGACAAGCATTTAAAGTGGGGGAGGGGTGAGTTACAAATTTATGGGGGGTTTCCAACATAAAGAGGGGTGTTTAAGAAATTTAAGGAGGTGGGGGCTCGTGTGGGACCCACCTCAAAAATATCCTACCAAGTTGTTAGGATGCAGTGGGTCCCACTTAACTCCCATTCATAGGTTATAACTATTTAGATTAGAAATAAAATTGTGGCGCAAATTTTATTTCACCCTTTAGTTAACCCAATTATTTAACAACACCTCTTGTGAAAACGCAACTCCAGGAAGGGTCTTATTAAGAAAGTACCAGCGTTGTGGTTTAATCAGTGCCCTCAGATTTCAATTCCGAGCACCAGATCAAAATTTAGAAAAACCCGCTCGGTCGTTCATTGAACGTACCTGGGCTAAACTTCAGAAAATTATTCCGGGCACACCGGGCATCAGAATCAGGCGCCGTCAGAAACTGCGTACTCGTAGAATTCAAAGAAAATTCATAAAAAACATCCCTTTTAAATTTACAGATATTTACATTACTCCCACCTCCGGGCATTACGTCCCCGTAAAGATACATCTCAAACTAGGGAAACAAATGACGGTACTGAGCATGCATCTCAGCCTCCCACTCCCACATGCTCTCCTGGAGGTTCCTGTGCTACCACCTGATGTGAATTAGAGGAATCGACCATGCACGTAGGACGCGCTCCTGTCGGTCCTCAATCTCCACCGGGAACTCCGCAAAAGTCGCCCCATCATCAAAGTCCATCTCCCCATGGTCGATGATATGCTTCGGGTCATGGACGTATCTCCTAAGCTGAGATACGTGGAAGTAGTTATGCACCTAGTGCAACTGAGGTGGATGGGTATAGCGGTAAACCACCTCGCCTACCCTGTTGAGGACCTAGAAGGGTCCGATGAAGTGCAGAGATAACTTGCCGCCTCGGCCAAATAACCATAGTCCACGTCGAGGTGAGACCCATAAGAAAACGTGGTCACCATCCTTGAACTCTAGTGGTCTCCACCTCCTATCGGCATACGACTTCTGTTGGCACTGAGCTGTCCTCATCCACTCCTGGATGACCTGAACCTTCTCTGATCCTAGAAGAGCTGCAAAGATTTCTTCATTGCCGATAAGAGAAATTCGGTCTCATACCTTGGATGAACCCCGTTCTTTGCCTAATACAGTCAATCCTGACATGAATGATACTAATCCATGCCATGGATGACGTCGTAAGGCCTCGACGCTACTACCAAGAGATCCAACAGTTACTCTCACCTCTAAGGGTCGAGTCACACTATTGGCAGTAGTTTGTGGTCACTAGGTCTCCTCCAGTAGGAATCTCAAAAGTGAGGGTCATGTCAACAGTTTTAAAACGGAACCTCTTAGTATCAAGTACAGAAAAAGAACAGGGAAGAAAACATCTCAAGAACAAGTGTCTTTTATTACTGAAGCTCAAGGTACAAAGACACAAAACATCCACAAACACAACATCAACAAGGACATAAGAAACATGAACAAAAGTCACCATTACTAGAGCTAGTCCTGCTCTTGTCCATCAGCTCCCATAGCTCCATGGTCGTAAGCCTCAGCTACCTGAATCTGAGCTCTACCCTGTCCACACGTTCCCTGCAGTCGGGGTGGTCTTCCTGGCGGTGGTGGTGGTTGGGTATCAAAGCGTCGCCCACCATGCGCTTCTCGGACAGCTCCTCTACCTCATCCGCCTACTCCCTGCACACTGCCATGGTCGAACCTCTGCCTGGGAGGTCCCTCTACTGCCTACTACTCATCTGCAGGATGATTCGGGTAGTCTCGAGTCATGTGACCCTACCCACTGCATGCATAGCACCGCCTGCTCATCATGTGGATGGCTCTCCTTCGTGTGCCCTGTACAATCGAATCTGTATCCTGAGATTGCTCATCTGATGGTCTGGCCCGCTTAGACCTCTGCGTTATCTGTCTACTGCCAGCTACAGAAGACTCTGCTACGAGTCATCCTGCCGAGGGTCTCACTGCTGGTGACTGCTCGGCGAGAAAACTCTCCACTATAAGGGCTCTCTCCAACACCTCTTCATGCATCAAGATGTTGATGGAGATCATAGAAGCCCTAATCTCATGCCTAAATCCCTGCTTGATGGTCCGGGCCCTAAAGAACGGGTCCCGTACCATATCTATTGAGTAGCGCGATAGATCAGTAAACCTCGCCGAGTACTGGGCCACGGTCAGGCTGCCCTGCCGCAGCTGTAGTAACTCCTTAATGTGCACCAAACGAAGTGTGGCTGGAACGAAATCCGAGCAAAAGATGCTCTCAAATTCCGTCCAATGTAAAGATGCCTCGTCGTGCACCTAGAGCATCAGGCTCCACCATCTGCCTGCTTCTGCGTGTAGGAGACTCGCTACAAGGATCACCATGTGGTCAGATGGTGTCCCCACTAACCTGAAAACTTGATCAACAGCCTCCAGCCAATCCTTGGCTGCCTGAGGGTCCATCTCCCCATGGAACCTAGGCAGTCTCTGATGCTGAAACTCGTGTAGTGCACTAAGGCGACGTGCACTCTCAGTGGCTGGGGCTAGTGGCATCGATGACTCGGCGGGTAGAGGAACCACCAATGCCTCCGCTGTAATAGGGCCCTACACCGAGGCCTCATCGCTCGGTGGGATATCATCTCACACAATGGTCGGAACCCTAGCTGGAATCCATTGTGGGGCCATCCTGAAAAGAAACATGTGCACCATGGTCGTAATAGTATACCTGGTGATCTGACACAAAGTAATCACAAAGAAAACATTTGAAACACACATGCAATCAATGTTTTCGTGCACCAAGTCGGAAATCAGAAGTTAGGGTTCTGGTGTATGGATACGTTGACCACCGCACCAACACTGGACTCCCTGGATTGATAACCACACTCAATACCCATAACACTATTTCTTCATATTGAATAATGATCTGAGTCTTGAGTTATGCGGTAGGACCGAACTCCTCTAATACCAATTTGTCACGACCCGTCCTCGGGGCCCATGCCGTGACTACCTCAAGCCCACCTTCCATAGGCGAGGGGCCGACGACTAGTACCAAAGGCGTAAATCCCGATACTAAGGGAAGGCATTGCCTTTAGAAAACAAAACAAACACCACAGAGTACGCAAACTGAAATAAACACTAATTAAACTGAAAACAGAAGTAAGTGTTGAAAAGTAAATGGGCTATAATACAAACCCAAAAAAAGAAGTAGTACAACTGAATGTAAAGTAAAACTCAAGGACAAGAGCAAAAAGGTGACAAGATGCTCCTCAATCATCCTCTGGCTTCCTACCTAAAGGGTAGGTGTAGATATCCTCCTCAGCACTCCACGTCCGTCTGTCTCCTATGGGTACCGACTCGTCGTGAAATCCTCCTCCGGGAACCGACTCGTCATGAGATCCTCCTCCGGGTACCGTCCATCTCTACAAGCCTTAACCACAATCAGTGATGTCTTTCGTCTGCAACCATCACAATGTAGTGCGGGTGAAGCCCGTGCAGGTGTGAGTATAAGATACTCAGCAGGGACCCTGAGACCCCCAAAGGTCTCCCTGAATCCACAAAGGATAAATCACAAAGAAAGGATAAAATCACGAAGTATCATCAAACACTACTTAGGTATATGCCCATACATATAACTAAGTCATCAAATCCAGTTCATCTCCCACTCATAGACTCTAGTACAATCCAGTCCACTCAGGAAAGTAAAACTTAATCCACATAAGAAAGTTCGACCAATCCACACAGGAAAACATAATCCAATCCACATTGGATATCAAGTCAATCACATCGAGGATAAATATTGAAAGTCAAGACTCAGCTCACATAGGTATACTACTCACGGAGAGGGGTGGAGATGATTAGATGTAGCCTATGAATCATCTCCTCTGCCGAACCACGTAGAATCCAAGTATAGCAGTCATCATCGTCGAACCCACGGAGGATCCCATCACGGTAGTCGAACCCACGGAGGATCCCAGTACAATAGTCGTACTCATCGAATCCAAGGAGGATCCCAGTACGGTAGTCATCCTCATCGAACCCACGGAGGATCCCAGTCCGGTAGTCATCCTCGACGAACTGACAAAGGATCCCAATCCGGTAGTCA
This sequence comes from Viscum album, assembly GCA_963277665.1. Classification (NCBI taxonomy): domain Eukaryota; kingdom Viridiplantae; phylum Streptophyta; class Magnoliopsida; order Santalales; family Viscaceae; genus Viscum; species Viscum album. The sequence goes on from OY728120.1 coordinate 709,991,587, forward strand.
TCCTTGTCGGAACCACAGAGGATCCCAGTGCGGTAGTCATCCTCATCGAACCCACGGAGGATCCCAGTCCGGTAGTCGTCCTCGTCGTCGCAGTCGCATCCAGCTCTAGGGTTCCCACACAGAGCATGCTCGATTCTGGGAGGGTCCGCTCCACGAGCCAAGGGGACGATACATCAACTGACACGATTTTTGGAGTTGATGTATCCCAAAGTTCCGTCTCATCAAAAGGAACTCAACGCGACAGACGTCGCTTCAATCGGACGCCCGGTCTGAGAGTTATTGGCTTTTTCGTCCCAGGGGCCCGGTTGGTTTTTAAGTCAAAACCAACCTGAACATACACCAACAACGTCCAAAACTCAAGAGGAGTTAGACAAAATGACTTTCTCACTAAGAGAAAACCATCAAAATTGACGACACGTCAATCAGACGTCCGGAGCTCAAGTTATAAGTGTTTCCGCTCTGAGGGCCCGGTTGGTTTCGTGTTCGATCCAACCCGTCTACACCCAAAGTTTTTCGAACCTTTGAGTGTAATAAACCAAAACAGATTTTTCGATCCAAGGATCGTATCGCAATTGAAGGTGCATCGATCGGAGGTCTGTAGCCCATGTTATGGATGTTTGAACAAATTTGTTCGTTTGTAAGAGGGTTTGGGCCTGGACCGACCTGGCCCAAAACCCCCGGGGTCGGCCCGAACCGGGTCAACCCAACCCGGGTCCAGGTCCGGGCCATTAGGGCGCGGCCCGGCCCGGCGCTGGCAGCCTGGTCCGGCACGGCTGGTCCGTGCGGTGCGGTCGCCTAGGGGCTGAGCAGATGGGAAAGGGGGCGTAGCCCCCTTGAGTGGAAAACGGCGGACCCCTGTGTGGTCTGCCCTTGGTGACCTGGTCGGGGTTTACGACCCCCAGATTTTACTGAACGGCCGGCCGTGTTGGTCAGCCGGTGTGCCGCCACGGGACCCCCCTCGGGTCCAGCCTTCCATGCACCGGCGGCCGGCGGTTCCGGCCGCCCCTCCCTGCACCACCACGGCCTTGTCCGACCGGCGCGGCGCGATGGCGCCGTGCTTCTCCGCCGCGGCCCACTCTTGGCCGCGGCCTCCTCCGGCCTCACGGGTGCGGCGCGACGGCGCTGCGCTTCTTCATCGTGGCCCATTCCGGCTTCAGTTCATTCATTCCCATGCAGCGCAAGGGCACCCCGTCTCTTTCGTTCCAGGCCACGATGGTGAATCAACAACAAAAGGGGGGGATCGGCTGTGTTCGTGAGATTCGACCTCCTCCTCTTATAATGATTGCAAGAGGCCAAAAATTATCAGTAAAGTTCGTTAGATAAAACTTGAATGAAGATTAAACCCCTACCTCGATAACGAGTTGACGATTGATGAGCGTTGCGGAAAACGACATCGCGGGGTGTGGCTCCGTACAGGTTGATGGAGATCATCTGAGGAAGAGAGGTGTCTCCATTCCTTTGACGTAGGAAGAAGAACTAGGGAAGGAGTATCAGTGTTCTTCGCGCTCTTCACGGAGGATGAAGAACTTATTCAGAGAAAAGAATGCTTCCTCTCTCAAAAACTCCACAAAACAAAACCACCCCAAATAAAATAAGGTAGATCTTTATTTTATTAACTCATGTCAAGATATTCAAGAATTAAAAAAATAAAACCCTTAATTAAATAAATTTAATAGCTTTAATCAATCTAATTAATATGATGGTTGACAATCATTTAAAGTTGGGGTGGTGTGAGTTACAAATTTATGGGGGGTTACCAACATAAAGAGGGGTGTTTAATAAAATCAAGGAGGTGGGGGACCGTGTGTGCCCCACCTCAAAAATATCCTACCAAGTTGTTAGGATGTAGTGGGTCCCACTCAACTCCCATGCATAGGTTATAACTATTTATATTAGAAATAAAATTGTGGCGCAAATTTTATTTCACCATTTAGTTAACCCTATTATTTAACAACACCTCATGAGAAAACGCAACTCCAGGAAGGGTCTTCTTAAGAAAATAATGACATTGCAGTTTCATCGGTGCCCTTGGATTTAAATTCTAATCACCAGATCAAAAGTTATAAAAACCCGCTAATTTTTTCACTGAACGTACCCGAAATAAACTTCAGAAAATTATTCCGGGCACACCGAGCCTCAAAATCAGGCTCCGTCAGAAACTGAGTACTTGTAGAATTCCAAAGAAAATTAAGAAAAAATTTCCCTTGAAATTTACAGGTCTTTACATCCCTTGTGACTTTTCATTTTATATTTCTTTTCACATCTTGGGTTGTCATATGAATTGAATGTGATTAAAACAACTACTCTTCTTCTGAATCTTTTATATCCTTAAAAACATGTATGATCTATTTATACACATTTATCTTAACCATTTTTATCTGATTTATATCAGTAGGAAAATATTATTTAATGTTGAGGTTTACATTCCCTTTTGATCATTCCCCATTGATTTTCAGTTTTCTTCCAAGAATATCAATCATCATGTTCTGAGGTCCTATAATGATGATATTTGTCTCATATTTCATTATCTAATCATCATTCTAAAATGATATGTCTTTAAAATTCTTCACCAACTTCATTTGATCATTCATAAATTGAGTGTTTAGTTAAATTTATTTTTCAGGACTTATTTTAAGAATCCACACAACTTCTATAATCTCTTTTCCATCACCATTACAATCTTAAAATTAATTTCATTTTTAAATTGAGAAATAACACTAGGATGATGATCTGATTTATAACTAGATAAAGAATCACTTTTTTTTTCTTATCCTAAGAGGACTTTTCCTCTTGTTGTCAAATGTAAATCATTCATTATGTTTCTTCCACTTATGTTTATAAGGTTTCATATCATCCAATTCAGACTCATACTCTTCAACATTATTCCATGGAAAATTTTATAAAAATTTTTATTTCTGTTCAAATTTCCATCATTTTAGAGATTTATATTTCCATTTTAAAATATTTTATTTATTAGATATGAGGGAATAAATTGTATCATAATATTGAACATCTTTATCTTACTCAAAATCATTTTGTTCTTATTTATCTTCTTTAACATTGTTTTCCCCTTTCAATAATGATTTTAAGTCCATTTCATAATCATCCATTTTCATAAAAGAATGATATATTCTCATTTTATTTTACAAAAGTATGTTTTTTGGTTCATAAAATGGTAAATATTCAGGATATTATAAAGCTGAAACATTAGCATAAAATCTATCTAGAAAGATCTGCACATGTTTCTTTAAAATTTTAGAATTTTCCAAATTCTCAATAAAACATCTGATGTCACTCAAAATCAAATTTAATCATGTCATTTAACTATCAATAAATTCATCATCAACTATTTTAAAATATTCAAATATACTTTTCCATATTTGTTACTTGGATTCCATAACCTCTTCATTCCCTTCATAGGTGCTTCTCAACTTGTCATACATTTTCTTATATATTTGTAATATAATAATATTTTCATAAACATTATCATTTAGATCCATCAACAGTTAATTATATGATTTTACATTATCTTTTATTGTTATCTTAATATTTTCTTTTATAATGAAATCATTTATGGGTGGAAATACGACAATTGAAATATCTCTAACATTAAGGTCACGTGAAATAAGATAGAGTACCATCCTATTCTTCTAGATGTGATCTTTATTTCCATTAAAAATAAGAACACACATATTTTTCAATGCATTTAAATTATTAATTCTGAAAGATGGATATTTTATAGGGAACCTAGATATAATATCAATTTTTACCCCAATTAGGATTGATACCACTGATGGAGGGTGGATAGATCAGTGTCTCATTTTCATGTATTAGAATATTTATTAATGTATTTAGTAACACATTATTAACCTATAATACTTTTTAGGGTTATGATCAACTCATTTATAAATTCTCATCATCACCATTAATATGAATCAAATATATATATAATCAATAACAGGATATGTATAAGGTTATGTATAAAGGCCTAGTCTATTCCAAGATTGATAGTCCCACAAACATGTATTGTTTCACTATCATCTTTTCAAAATACAATGGAACAAGAAATGGAAATTTCTACAATCCCATTTACCACATTACTTGTATAGTTGGTTATACCACTCAACTATTATTCTCATATACACATCCCCATAGAATGTTATACACCATGAAAAAGAAATCCTTTTTAGCAGTAGGTAAGGATAAAATGTTATATGATTCACTATCCATACTGTTTTTATCAACATCATAATGTATTCACTTCCTTCACAAGTAAGTTAAATAAAAAATAACATATGTACAAGAATCAGTAACTTCATTGATTATCTATGGAACTTATTAATCCTGAAAAATTCTATAGAAAATCTATCCAGAAAACTTATTCTGGGTTGTCAGTATTATCTTCCCCAGTCTAATATACTCTTTCCAATGTTCTCCATCAAATTTTACTCAGTCTGATTCTCTTTCTACTATTCCTTTATAAGTTGATTAGAACAAAATTTGATGCTCATAATTCATCCATTAGATGGTCCTCGGGTTGATGATCATTAATTTGTTGGATGTTTCAATTATAGAATAAATATGATGGACTTTCATTGATGAATCTTCTCCCATTGTAACATTCTCTGATGGCCATATTTAACCTCACTCTGATGATCTTCGTGAGCTACAACCTAAAAAACAAATTCGGGTTGTGAACATAATAGTTTTTCCACAAATATTGGATCTCTAGTGCACATGGAAAATTCATATTGGAAAAGTAAGAATATAATTCCATCTCTTTTTATAGGATTCCTAGAATGGAAAATGTTGGAAATATAATTTCACATCCTTGTAAAAAATTCAAAAAATCAAAATTTATCTTTCATTCATGTATTCATCTTGCACTTCATTAAAACTTATTAACAGTTCTATTAACTTCTAAAATGTTGTCAAATATACAAAAATATGTATACCTTTTCAGGTTTTAAAACATTATTTATTCTGATTCTTTATTGAAATTATTCATATGATGAAATAAATTTCAAAACTGAAGATGGCCCATTATAACGACCTCATGTAAACACTGAAATTATAATCCTATGTATGATTTATATTAACTGAAAACACATTTTAATTTATTTAGAGAATTATTTAGAATTAAAAAATAATTTTCAATAATTTGAAAAAAAGTGCATAATGAAAGTATATTCAATATATATCTACCTTTCATCAATTCATCATGCCGATGTTTTCGAATATGATGATCTTATCACTATAATCATGTGTCGTAAAAATCAGAATCTTCTTCACTCTGATAAACATTATTATCTCCAATTTGATGATTCTACAACTATTAATAAGAAAAAAAACAATTCATTTATTCATTTTCTCTGAACCATTCAAAATATGATTCAACATAATGATAAAAGTGGACTACATTAATGATCATCACCTAGTTAACAAGTCACAATTTACTTCTGATGAATTGTTTTTTTGTAACAATATTAACACTTTCAAAAATTCTTCTTGTGATTTAACCCTACAATTTTAAGGATTATAATTCCATTAAATAAAATTCCTCTTTTAAATTAAATTTCTTATTATGTAATATGGTTGTATAAAATTCATCCACTAATTTTATTTTATTATTATCAATTAGATTTAGAAGATTTATAATTATCATTAATATTGATAATATAGATTTTTAATATAGATCAGATGATTAGTATAAATTTATTGTTTTAACTAATCTAATTGACATATAAAATGAATGTGACGACTTCAACTAATAGGGTTGTGCCTTATGATGTCCATTTATCGAAGCATACAAGGGATATTACATCTCTTGGTTATTCCCCTGACCAAGGCCAAGATGATATCCAATAAATTAAGAATGATGGAAACCATTTATGGTTGAAGTTAAAGATCATAAAGATGATGACCAAAACAAGGTTCTCTGAACAACCCCAAGAAAATCCCGTTGTTCCGTACAATAATTATAGGGTGTTTACAAGTGTATTAAGGGGATATGTTTCAATACCCTAGAAATTCTGTTCTATACATTATTTTTTATAGAAAAATTAATATTTTTACATACTTTTATTGTTATGTTATAATCTATTTTTATTTGAATATCTATACAATAAGACAGAAATTCTATTTTGAGTGTTATTAAAATTCAAATAATTAATTTATTTAGACTAATTAATTTATTTTTTAAATAAATAATTTCTAAATAAAATGTTATTATTAAATTATTTTTATTAAATATAATTGATCATTTATTTGTTGTGAATTCAAATGTAATTTTTATTTTGGTTGTAAAACTGTTATTGTCAAAAAACCAACCATTTCATAATAAATAATGATATTATATTAAAACTAAAAATTTGAAATATTTAGAAAAGTATTTAGATAATGTGGGTATTATTTTTGGAATCATAACACTGAAATTTTACAGAGGTGAATTTTGTATATTTTTCTAAGATATTCAATATTTCGGAAAAAACATCATTACTGTATGAATAAATATATCATATAATGACATTATAAGGACCTATAATTCTTATTATACCTACTAAAAAGGGAATAATAGATTTATTTTTTGTATTTATAATATTTATATTTTATTTATATTTTATTAATTCTATAAATCCATTTTGAATCATCTAATAACATTATTGTATATTAACATTTTGAAATCATTTTTGAAGAGTATGTCTCAAATCCACATAAAACAGAATAATTAAATTATTTTTAGACCATTTCATTATAACATAATTAGAACCAGTACCATTTGGAATAATCTATGGTAAAAACCATGGGATAGTTTTTGTTTTTGGTATTTTATTATATAGAGTCCAATACCTAAATAATAAATACATCCCCTTTTTTTCCTATATAAACCAACCCATGATATCATTTGTCTCCGATAAAAATCCTTGTAGGATAACCATACTCTTTCATATACTAACAGTAGTTGTCCAATGGTAACCTGACCTCTCACAAACCCCCTCCCAATCACTCGGAGTCACACACTAAATTAAGGGGTCCTCATCTTCATTTCTTTATTCAAGTATCTTTATTACATTATAACTTATATTTCTAATTCAGAATGTTGGGATAAATATTTCCATGTCCCAATTATTTCCCATTATATGTCTAAAATTCTAAAACTCCCTTTCACTCTTATCAATTCATTTTATGAATTTTTAAGTGACCAACTTACACTACTGAAATTTCACATCAATTTCCATTACAAAATTGTTGTATAATGAACAATATATTCCATTCCTATATAGGGAATTCAACTTTATAAAAATATAGTTCTTTTACATGGGAATCACATGTATTTATTGAATGCCCCATAATCATGGAATAAAATATGATGATGGATGGTTTCATGTTATTTGATCAATGTGAATAATATAAACATAAGAATGAAATGAAAGTGACTGGTGAACCTAGAATTGTACAGTACTCCAATGAATGGGGTAATGTTTAATAAAATGAGATGTCATATTTAGATAGGTGTTGATACTTATTTCATTATGTGACTTCTTCTGTAATGATTTATTGATAGGTAGTTCTGACCTATGTTTATGATGCAGTGTTTTAGGTTGTTTCCACATTTCTCGTGATATGATTACAATGATTTATCATGACTTATTATTCATTTTTAGGACTGTCACGCCTATTATACCATAATGGTATGCCTATTTTATATATTTTATCAACTTATTCCATTTTTATTCCATTACTTGTCTTTAGATCTCCCCTATTTCATATATATATATCCTTAGGATATTCCAGGAAGATTTAAAATCCATGACATTTTAGAAGCATTCTAAGGAACTTTTCAATAACGTTGTTGTATGCCATGTTAAATATGTTGTGATTTGTTACTAATTCCAAAACAATCTAAAAATCTCTAAATTAAATGTTTTATTATTTTCAATTTTATTTAATAAATCGTGTATTAATGTGAAAAATGAGTGTGGTTGTTATAAAGGGTAAAAAAGGAAAAGAGTTGTTGTTTTGGTAATATAGTTAGAAAACTATAATAAAATCATAGGGATAAGACTCAGTAGAATAAAACAACCATAAATTTTTTTAATTATAGATTATATTGGTTTTCATGAAAATACATCCTTCCTTGGATATTAAATGTGGACATCATTCTCGAAAAGATTTATAAAGGGGTACAAACTCTGATAAGGTTGATTGGGCCTAACTCGGTGTAATTAGGTACATGAAAATTTGCCTTACTATGCTCATTATTTGAAACTCCTTGGGATGTGCTTTATGAAATTCATAAGATCATTAAGATCCATTATTAAGGGAAAAAATTACAATTTGAGTATATGTTTGGAAATAGGACATTGATAACACTGATTGAAATCAATAAATACATATTTTATTCAAATAAATTTAACTTATAAGTTACCCATGAAATTTAATTAGATTCCCAATTTATATGAATAATTGTATAAAAATTATCATCCTTAATTTTAATTTTATTCTAGACAAAGGCTACAAATTTGAGGAATCGTGTAAACCCCCAATGTGATAGAAAAAGTGATGGAATACCCAATGAGATGCCCAACCAGATAGGAGTGGGAATCAAAAAAATTATGACGAAAAATTAAGGGATTTATCAGGTTCAATATAGAATTCTTCATTAGTAGGATCACCGAAATCCCCCTAATAATTTACAACATACAATTTAGTCCCTAACATGATAAAGGCCACTGATATTCTTTTGATCATCTGATTCCTTAATCATGTAACAATGGAACAACTTCATTGAGAAGATAATCCCCAACATTGAATTCTCCTAAGAGGATAAGGTTCTATATTATATTTATTATATAGGGGTAGAATATAATTAGTGGTAGACATTGATCAATAAAATAAATCATGAGGTAGATTGATGGTATGGGGTGAATGGAATCACAGAAAATTTATTTCAATAAATATTTTTCTTTCACTACAGGAATTAAAATGGAAAGGAATTTCCTTACACTTTATGGAAATTTTGTGGGATATATTAGGGAGTATAAGGAAAAAATCACATGAAATTCATGATACACCTCCGAAGTTGTCCTTATACATGAATTCTCGGTTTAAATCATCTTTTGTGGAATAAAACATAGTCTATGAAAATCTATGTTGGTCCATCAAATTCATTACAATGACAAAATTGGATAATGTTCCATCAAATTAGAAATGGAGATCATCACATCTCAAGGGTATCATGGGGATAAGAAGTAGAATGTGGAGGTTAATTCTATATATTTTATAGAGAAAAATAATAGTGCTTCAAAATTTAGATATCACTCATATAAATGGTGTGGAAAGAAGAACCACGTAAATAACCTAATGGGGTGGTGAAAATTTTTAAGTATCGGAAGGAAGGGAACCTAACTAATTATTTTTTATAGGAGAAACACACTAATGTGATGATGCAAATTAATATCATAGTTAAAACTCATTGCATTTATCATTACTTCATCTATAAACAATAGGGCACTTTGGAAAATAATTCACAAAGTAAATTTTTATTAGAGACAACCCAAAACCTCAAAGGTATAATGGGAGGTCTATTTTAATCATGGTTGTTGAGGTGGATCCCATAAATGATATAGTGATAGGTATACTACTTAGTAATTTCAAAACAGTGGATATACTTATTTATTCTAGTCACACGAATTCTTTCACATCATTTTAGTTTTGAAGAACAACTCAAGCTCCACCATAATTCAGGGAAGTAGATTTGTTAGTGGAAATAATAAATGGGGAAGGTATTGAATCCCGAATATATAACTCCTACCCCATCACAATTTATGGGATGAACATCCTAGTGACCATTTCCATAGCACTATTTGTGTAATTTGATTCAATTTTGAGAAGTGATGGTCTGTCCATATATAGAGACAACATATATTTCCATGAGAGGTAAATCACTCACTTTAAATTAAATGAACCCCCCAATTATGCACAAATGCATAGAGGGGGAAAAATATTATTTTGAACTAAAATATCAAGAATGGATATTATTTCCCTATGAGAATGATTATTTAAATCAAATTATTGATTAAAAAGTAAATTTGATCCTTGATGACATGCCCTTAGTGATGGAATGCATTGACATGTTTCCTGAGAAATTTCATGGTCTTTCACGTAGTCGAGAGGTTGAATTTTTAATTGCACTTATTAATGTGGTGTTATAATTATTGAAGAATCTATATCGAATTGATGTTGCAAAAATTGAGGACCATAAGAAACAACCACATGATAATCTAGATAAAGGGTCCATACCCCCAAGCTCTTTACCATAGGGTGCACCAGTCCTCTTCATCAAGATGAATGGTGGGTCAATGTGTGTTTCCATTAATAATCATGTTCTCAAAAAATTCAAATAAAGATCATATTTCCTATGCCACTGGATGATGAGTTATTCAATCAGAAATGCATATCACAACACTTCTCAAAGGTGGATCATCATATGAGATATTATTAAGTATGTTTGATGAAATAACATATCCTCAAGACTGGTTTTTATACAAGCTAAGGCCACTAAAAGTTCATATAAATTCCTCTCAAACTCACTAATTCTCTGGTAATATTTATGAAAATGATGAATATAGTGTTTAGATATTAACTCAAAAAAATTTTGGTGTCGATTATAAATGATATTCTAATATAGTGTATGAAAATGGTGAATCGTGATGAGCATATGATAAATGTGCTAAAGAACCTATAAAAGGAGAATATTTATTCTATGTATAGTGAATATAATATATGGTTGATGGAAAAATATTTCTTGGATCATATCATAAAAAATAATGGTATATATGTGGACCCTTCTAAGAAAAACATAATTTATGGATGCCTAAGTCCAAGATTTGTGATAGATTTAAATAGTTTACTTGGTTTATCTAGTTTTTATGTCTGATTTATTTGAAATGTATCATGACTGGAAAACCCAGATACCTTGATATCTCAAAAGGGAATTATGTTTCACTAGAATGACAAATGTGAAGAGACTTTAGAGTAGTTGAAAAGGAGGATCGTAACAACACTTGTACTCACACATACCACTAGTTGAGATCATTTTGGGGGTATTCAGTGATGCGTCATATAGGGGATTAGGTAGTTTCTGAATAAAAAATGATAAAATGGTAGTCATTGCCTAGAGGAATTTGAATTTTCATGGATAAAACAAAAAAATGAATGATATGGAGTTGGTGGAAGTGATATTCAAATTGAAAATATGGAAGCATTTTCTCTTTAGGGAGAAGTGTGGAATATATAGGGATCACAAAATCCTCATGTATGTATTCACAAAGAAAGAGAAGAATATGGGCCAATGTATATAATTAAAGCTGATCATGGACAATGACTACTTAGTCTAGTAACATCCTAGTAATGGAAATAGAGTGTTGACCGCTCTATGTAGAAAGGAACCAACAATTCTATCATTGATCATAATTGATATGGATTTAATATTTTTATATTTGAAACAAATGGACATTGGAATAAAAAATAAAGGAACATCATCAATCCTTTTACAAATTCTTCATCATACATATCTTTTATAGAGGTTAAAGGATACTCATGGAAATGATGTGGGATTTTAGATGAAATTGTAAACTATAAGGAATGGTAAATCCTTAGAGTTCAATGATAATTAAGATGGTTTTTTATATTTGGGTTAAGAATATGTGTACAATAAAATATATATTTAAAGTAGGATTTATTAAATGATGCATAAAACTCAATCTTCTTTATCTATCACCTTACCACAGATATGTATTGAAAAATATGTGAATAAAATTAGTGGGACAATATAAAGAAGTATATAACTTAATATACTTCAATGTTACAGGTATCTCAGCATGTGAATCCTGAAATGAAAAATTTTATGGGGATGGTGAAACCATTACCAATACCAACATCGAAATAGGAAAATATCATCATGGACTTTTTCACTAGACTTTGTAAGACATCCATAGAAATATATGCTATATATTTTGGGGTAGAACATCTTACAAAGACTGTAACCATCATTTGAATTCAAGATAACTAATCGCTGGATAAAATTGATCATATAAAAATCATATTTGTGGTAAATATTCAGGGTCTACCACTATATTCATTATTTGATAGTGATTTTTTATTTACCTATATGTTCTAAAAGTGTACCCAACATGGTTTGAATACTGAGATGAACATCAACATGACCTATCACCCAAAATGGAAGGAAAATCATATTAGACATTCTAGCCACCTAAGGAAATGTTTATAACATTATCAATTTACTTCAAAGGGGGATGTGATCATCATCTACCACTAGTCAGGTTCTATGGAAACAACAGTTTCCACTCGAGCATCCAAAGGGCTCCCTATGATGCCCTTTCTGGGAATATGTACAGAACACCTGCGTGTTGGGATGATTTTGGGGAATGAAAACATCTAGATGAAAAAATGGTTGAGGAAATGGTGGAGAACATTATGATCATTTAGGATCACATCAAATCTTCTCAAAGTGGATAGAAGAGCTATCCTTACGATCCTAGAAGAAAACTAGAGATTTCTTTCAGAAACACGATATTCCTTTATAAATATCTAGGGAAGAATGTGGTGAGAATTTTATTGAAGGGAAAGAATAGTCCATGATACGTAAACCCCATTCATATTATTGACTGCATCATAGATGTGGTCTATAGACTCAAAAATACACCTAAACAATCTCAGTTAAATGATGAATTCCTTGAATACCTATTGGAAAATTACATACTAAACCCTTACAATGTTCTCAATCCAGTGGTGGAACCATTGGATATTGATCTATCCTATACAAAGTAGTGGGTGAAAAACATAGATTGTAGAGAAAATTTCTACAAAATAAGACAATCCACCTTCTCATAGTGCTGTGGATAAACCCAAATCTTAAAGAAATGACATTGGAACTGGAGGAGGTGAGGAAAAAGAGTTACTAACATCTATTTTAATATGGGAATAGAAAATTTTGTGTGAGAAATTTAGTAAGGGGGGAATATTCTCACGACACGAACTATAATAACTAAAATTTCTATTTTTAAAATTAAATGTATTATTATATTATAATGCTATATAAAAAACAAAAACTTATTTTGTTTTACTATTTAAAATTGGAATTAAAATTCCATTAAGTATCATAACAATTGATAATATAATCATTTAACAGTGATCACATGATTAGTATGAATGTTCGGTTTTGACAAATCCTATAAGAAAAAGACATAGAAAAATGATTTCCACCACCTATAAGACCATACCCTATGATTCCCATTTATCAGAGCATCCAATAGAGGTAGAATCTATGAGACTGAAAGTTGACCAATTCCAAGATGATATCAATTAAAAAAAATCAGGAACGAAACCATTTACCGGATAAGTTCAAGTTCATCAAGATAAAATACCAAACTATGTTTTCCAAAGAACCCCATGAATGTATCACTATTGAATGTCGTAATCTTTGGGTGGTTGATGGATTATTAAAGGTAAATGTATCAAGATACTAGAAATTTTATTTTATACATTATTTTTTATATAATAATAAATATATTTTCATCCTATTAAAGTTAAATTATAATTGATTTAGAATTTTATATTGATTCAATAAGAAAAAAATTGTGTTTTATGTAATATTCAAATTCAATTAATGAATTTACTTTGATGAATTAATGTTTTTTGAAATAAATAAAATTTTATTAAAATTTTATTATTAAATAAATTTTTTAATATTTAAAGGGTTATATAATTTTTTTGAATTCAAATGTAATTTTTACCATTATTTGAAAACTATAATTATCAAAAAAACAAAACATTTCATAATAAAAATAAATATCATTTTAAATTTAGAAAAATAACATATTTAGAGAAATAGTTTTCATAATTTTTTTTATTTTTTTGGAATCATAATTTCTATACTATCCAATGGGTAATTTTTAAATAGTTTCTTACATAATTGTGTTTTAAAAAAAATTAAATACTGTATAAATGTACCTAGTGTATTGAGATATGATAATGACCTAAAAGTGAAGTAATAAATAATTATAATGGTATACCTAAAAAAATATGTGTTTTAAATTTTTAATAATCTGATTTTATGTTTGTTTGATTAGTTATATAAATATACTATAAGTCCACCAAAACCATTAATATATTTTAACATTTTAAATTAATTTATTTAATAGTGTGACTCGCCTCCACATAAGGAAGATAATTATTTTATTATGTTTCTCCCATGGAATTATAAAATAATGAGAACCAATATAATTTTTCAAAACTATAGTGAACCCCAATGGGACGTTTTATGGTTTTTTTATTTTATTATATAGTTTCCAAAACCTAAATAATAAATAAATCCCCCATGTTTCCAATATAAACCCACCCAAAATAAAATTTATCTTTAATAAAACTTCACATAGATCATTAATACTATGATATTCACTCTTTAGAGACCTCCCATGGTGACTCCAAACTCTCATGATGACCCTCCGAAGCATTTAGAGTCAAGAACTCAAGTATGGGATCCTCACATTCTCTTCATTATTCAAGTTTCTTTATTTTCTTATACAATCTTTTTATAATTCCTAATGATGGAATTTCTCATAACATGTCCTTATTACTTCCTATCTTATGTACAAATGTTCAGATACCAATTCATTTCTCATAAACCAATTTTATGAATTTTTATGTGATGTCATTATGTTGCCAATATTTCATCATGATTTTCCCTGAAAAAAAAATTGTTTTGTGAATTACAAACCCATTTACAATAAAGGGTATTAATATTTATAAATATATAATTATTTTAAAGGGAACATTCATTTATTTATTAAAAACTCTTTAATTTTGTTATAAAATAATATGATGAATGAATCCATGTTGTGTAATATATAAGGCACACGTAAGCAAGAGAATTGAATGAAACTAATGGGTGCACCTAAAATTATATAATTCCCCAATGCATTAGGTAATGTTTAGTCTCATGAGACATAATTTCGGGATAGAGAGTTAACATTATTCATTAATCTGATTTTTTCATAATGATGTGTTGGATGTTATCCTTGATCAGTATTTATGATGCAATGTTTTATGTTGTTCCCATATTTCCCATGTATTGATTATCTTGTTATTTCATGCCTTATTTTTCATGTTTATGATTCCCACAACTTTTATTCCCTATTGATATGCCTATTTTATATCTTATAACTCCTTAATACGTTTTTATTCCCTTAATTATATTTATATATCAACCCTTTCATAGTTATTTCCTGGGGTAATCCCATGAAATTTTAAAACCTCAGGAATTTTAGAAGCCTATAAAAGAAGTATCCATAATGTTTTTTATGCCATGTTCAAGATGTTATGTTATGTACGTAATTCCTTGACAAAATATACTTCATTGTATTATAGGTTGTATAAAATGTCTGTTAATATAATAAATCCTATATTAATATGAAATAAATAGAAGGGTTTTTATACATGTGATAAACATAATTTACCAATATTATAAGAAGAATCGATGCCAGAATTCATTATAATGTATTGGTGTCGGTAGTAACTTTTTTACTTATAAATGATGATTCTTCCAACCATATGTTATAACCACTCATATGATCCTCATATTTATGATCTTCATCCTTTTATGTATAGTGTTCATCATCTAGAATACTTCACTTCATTTTCTCCTCTCTTCCGCAAAGTCTGTCCTGTATCATGACTTCTTCATGATTTGAGAAAATTGGGATTGGGTTCAAACTGGTCTGTATTTTTTCCATAAATCATTGTAAAAACCCTTAATTTCTAGAATTTCTTTCATTCTAACCAAATCTTAATATGATTGGAAGCATCGACTCACCACTTTCATTCATATATCTTACATAAAAAATTTCGTAGAGAACATATGACTTTTGTGAAATATGAAATAGAAAAGCATCATTAGGTTTAAAATCAGAGCTATTTATACAGTAGAACACATCCTCATTATGATCACCACTTTCATTATATATTTATTACAAATTATAGAACCACTTTACTTTCTAAAAAATCCAAATATTATGGATAATATTCAATAAACACACACCAATTCTCTCTGTCCAATTATTCGATACCGTTGTCCTGGGTCTGAAAAGTAAAAACATATTCTTTTATCAAATTCAAACATACATCATATAATATAATAAAATACTACCAATAGATAAAATTGGATTAAAAACTCCTTACAATTGACTTTTATCATTTTTTACATGAACCTAACATCATAAATAATTAAATCAATTTTAATATATACATTTTTAGTTACCATTTTAATCTGTATTTAAATTAAAATCCCCTTTTGTTATAATGTGATGTTTTTTAGTATTTATTTTATTATTATATTTATGAAACATTTATTTGTTTTGGTTTATTTTGGTAGTATTAGTGATCAAAGAATAATGTTTTATATTAAGTTAAATACCTAAAATAAGGATTTTAGAACAAAAAGACAATGGATATATTCTTATTATTTTGTAACAATGTTGGTATTTTTGTTCCAATAGTCACCTAAGATATAATTTTCTTACATTATTAATGTTTCTCGTTAGACTGAACCTAAAATGAACATAGAATAGTTCATTTAGTTAATATGGTTATGAAATTGTTTATTTTGACATAATATCATTATAATAGATGGAAAATATTTTTTTTAATATTTTTTTATTATTTTTCAAACTATTTTAATAGTTTTTGATATATAATATAATCAATATGAAAATTAAAATTTTTAATTCATATAGACAGTCATCCAGACAACCTACGTTTATCATTTTAATTTCCCATTTAGTGAGAATAAATAAATGGGGATTATAATTTTTCTCTTAATAATATCAATTAAAATATATATGTAAAATTTATCATTCATTTATATTATTAGAAATATTAATTATTTGTGGTTTGGAAAAATATTATGTGTCATTTTATGGTGGTGATAGATTTGATAAAAAAATGATTGCGGTTCTTATGTTTTTCTATATTGATGGTAAGGGGTAAAAATTTGTTGTTCAATTAATATAAAAAAAATTAATTATATTAATGATAATTATTTCATTATATTACTAAGTTTAAATTATTTTTTGTAGAGAGAAAATATAAATAATATTATAAAGATTTTGTAATACTCACTTTGGGACATTAAACATCCTCTTGAATGACTCCTAAAAATGAATGGATTTGGATAAAGAAATTAACATAAAAGACTTATGGAAACGAGAGAGGATTAAAGGATTATTTTGAAGGAATTTTTTCAGTTATGAATTCTATGCAATGGGAGTGTCACAAATTGGTAAATGTGTTTCTGTTTTACAAATGATGAAAATGTAACTCTGGTGAACATCCATTATTTATCCACTTTGGAATTACACTATTTTTGGGTCTATAGTTTCAAAAGTGATAAATAATGACTGAGATGGTATATGATTTATAAAAACTAATAAATAAATTTCAACCCATTTTTTAAACGTGCTCCATGACATTTTCAAATTGGTTTTTTTATTTTATTACCTATGTAATGAGTCTTAACAATTTGTTTTGGTTTAACTGAAAATATTAAATAAATAAGAAATTAAAAAAATACTAGAATGAATATAATATATATTAATTATATTTCAATTTCTATACACGGTAATATTATATTTTAAGATAAAACATTTAATATATAGGAAAATATATTTTTGTATAAAAATGTGTTTTTAATAATTATGGTATCTTATTCATAATTAGCGTGGGTTTCCAACTATTAGTTGTCTAAGTATGATATATATATATATATATATGTATATATATATATATATATGTTAATAAATATTATTATAGTAATTATTAAAATATTTTAATTAAATTTATTTGATAGAAATATATAATATTAGTCAAAAACTCATTAACAATCACGGTTTTACCAATATCACTATAATAAATTTTAATAATAGTAATATTATTTTTAATAATAAAACTAAATTGAAAAATTTTATTTTAATTTTTTCCAAATAATTAAAAACATAATATCGGTTTTACCAAAAAAATTATATGGTACGAAAAATTATATTTCCATATTTGCGCATTTAAACAAAAAATCCTTTTTAGAAGACGTGTTGTTTAAAATATAAAATTTATTATTATAGTTTTAGAAATGGAATAAATGTATAAGATAAAAATTTGATTATTATAATAAAAATAAGTTATACACGGATTCCAAAAAAATTAAAATTAATTTTACCTTTAGTTAAAACAATATTACCACTTATTAAATAAAAATCATTTATTTCATAAAACAGCCAAATATCAATCACATGAATGTTATTGTATAATTTATTAAAAACTAATATTGATTATGAAAATTTTAATATTTCAGAAATTATAAATTCATTTTTTTATGAAAATAATATATATATATATATATATATATATATTGAAAAAATGGTTTTATTAAAAAATATCAATTTGAATTTTTTTCTGAAAACTATTTTTTTTTGGAAATTTTAATTTATATCATTATTTTTATTTACTGTATGTATTATTGTTCAAAACATTAATTTTTAATATTAAAGTAATATTCCATAAGTCATTTTTTTTCGACGCTTCATCTTGGGAATTCAATCATACATAATGTTATTTTAAAAGCCTACACTCTGAAATCAAAGGATGCTACATTTTTTCCAAACGACATAATATCCAAACCGTCCTCAATACAAAGAATTATATAATTCATTCACCTCTCCCACATTATGATGATGGTCATTCATTAAACTATTAATTATTATTCCCATTTGAACAACCATAATTTTTTATATGAAGCACACACTAGTTGTCTCCCAAATGAAACCAGATACGCTGGTATTGTGATATCAAAAATGGAACTAACATAGCCCAAATTGTGTTCCCAATCCCCACGGGTTGGCGACTAGAACCTAGAATAATAAAATAAAAATGTGGGAATAATTTTCCAATAAAAATAGTGGAATATTATTATAAAAAATTAGTATTATAGAATAATACACACAAATGAGACAATACTAGTAACCAAACATGTATGTCCAAACCCAATAGTAAATAAAAAATTGTGATTAAAAAGACAAGATATCCTAGTACCCCCAGTGATATTCTACATAAAGCACAGAGGGAATAAGAACATTGGTAACCTCCAAGAGGGGGTTTCCCTTTGCCTGGACCAGTTATGAGAAAATCTAAAATCACCTTAATGGAATGGTACAGTGTGAACCAGAAATCCTTGATGGGTCTCCCCATTTGTTCCATAATATTATTCAATAACCATAAAAAACCATTATTTTAATTTTAATAAAAAAATAATTGTTGAAAAATTTTACATTTAAGAAAAAAATCATTTCATATGATAGAAAAAATTCTATACAAAAATAAAATAAATTTTTTATAAAAAATAGTTTTTATAAATCACAAGAAATCAGTAATGAAGATTCACCATAATTGGAATATATATCAATGTAATCACAAATATTTATCGCATAATGTTTAACCACAATATATTATGTTAGTTACCAACTATAGGATCCTCATAATCACATATTAGTGACCATGAAAAATAAAATCACCCACATAATGGAAATTTACAATAATCCTCTCTAACTCCAGTGAAAAATGTAATCATCCACGCCATCTTAAGGGAAAATTAAAATCTGGTAACGGTTCAGTTATTGTTTTATTCATCAATCCTTTTCATGGGAATTTCAATCCAATAAATCTCATACCAACCACCTAAAAACTACCCAGTAACCCATTTACATCAATTAATCTATCAGTATTGGAAATTTAAATTCAATTCAAATCAATACCTCATTTATAAATAAATTTTCTAATTTCACATTTCACTATTCCAAATAAAATTTTCAAAATAATAATGGGTTTCTCCTCATTAATTACCCATTAAAAATAAAAATAGTCATTGGTTTTAATCAAATCAATTTAATTTAATTTTTAAATTTGAATTCACAAATCAAGTTACAAATGCCATCAATTCCTATGTCATACCAAAATTCCATTTCCATTCGAATTTGGGGTTTTCCTCAAAATCCATTCCTAATCAATTAAAATTATAATTCACATATATTTTTTGTCGTAGCTCAATTGAATGAAATTTAATTTAAATTAATAAAATCGTGGGTTTATTATATAGAAAATCACAACAGAACCACCTTCCATTAATCCAGTTTTCCAAACTCAACACCAGCTATGAGAATCTACAATAATTAATGATGAAAAAAGAAATCCACAATTCCAATCCAAATTCAAGATTCAATTAAATATTTTTTTTATCCATAAAATATTTTTGGATCTAACAATCCCTAAGAATGAAAAAGAGAGAGGGCGAGTTACAATGAATGTGATAAGGACCACTTATTGGAGAGTGATCGAATGAGATCTAATAAACTTTTATCTACCTAGGAAGGGTTTTATTGGAGCCATAAGATCATATTTAGGGACCCCAAAATCTATGAAATCATGGTACGTTTATTTGGGTTCAGTATGAATGATAATGTGGTGTTGTGTATCTTTTAAAATATGCATCAGAAATTGTAATTACGACATACATAGTTTGTGGGGTTGGGCCACATGGTTTAACAGATTGTCCACATTAAATGTGTTCCCCTCTAATGGGGTATATGATTTCTAATATGTGGAGACACGTTTTTTCTATCAGTGTTCCGACCATGACAACCCTTACTACCTAATGTTAAATTTTTTTTACTAGATGGGTGTATAGATTGGGAAAAATGTCTTCCAAACATATATATACTATAATTCAGTAGTTTTTTCTTCAAATTTTCACCTTAAATATCCTACAACAAAACCCAAACAAAGAAAAAAATAGAAGGTCAAGGAGTACCATAAAATAAATTAAATTATTTTACAACATCCCCAGCCTAATGAAAATGTATTCCCAGAAATCCTATCAGGAAGTGTCTATATAAAAATTTTGAGGTCACTACTCTGTCATTTATTCCTCTCTCACCCAACTCTCCTGTGTATCAGAACCATTCTAGCATTTCACTCAAAAAAGGTATCATACTCCCCTAGTGTACACTAGTTTTGGAGTCAACTATCTTCAATGAATGCTCAGTCGTGAATAAATTAGGCTCAACATCCGGATCACTCCACCTCAAAACCAGAAATTGATCAAAAACATACTTTTATAGATGTCATATATGGAAAAGATTATCTTTCATGGTCGAAATTGATGGATGTAATAAATGTTATTCAATTTTCTCTACCATCTCAACGACCTCAAAATGTCTAATAAAACAAGGAGAAATTATCACTTTCCTCCCAATCAACATTATTTACCCATTATGGTGAATGTTTCATGTACTAATGGTCACCAAATGAAAAGGTCCAATGGTTTACAACAATTATTAACATAATATTTTCTCTGTCTTTGAGATTATAATATTAGTTTATGAATAAACTAAATCATTTTATTAATATGTTGAATTATGCTCATTCAACCAAGGTCCTTTCACTAATCACCATCCAAAAAAACTATTTTTTACAAATTCATCAATAAAAGGCACCCAAATGAGACATTTTGATTGTGGAATCGTAGTTATTTTAAAATAAAACTCATCCTTTACAAAATTATCATTTGAAGCTCCACCAAGATCCAGGATGTAGGCATGAATAATATCCTACAGAATATTTATAGCCCTACATGTATGGTCATCCATCTCTGTATGGTATGTCACAATAAAATGAACCACAAATCCTAGTTCCTCTTTAATTACTCTCTAAAAGAGATAATTAAATGTACTAATTAGATACTATATTGTATGAAATCCATTAATACAAACAATGTCATTAACATTGTGATTTTCCAACATTACAAAATTATTTCTGTCAGGAATGGTCATAATGTGAGCATATTTGGTGAACCGGAAGATCAAAAACAATATTACAATATTCTTTTTCTAGGTACACATACAAAACAACCAAAAAGTAAATAGGGACATCATCCCACATCCATGTCACCACTAGAAGAGTAATAAGGAATCTCGACGATAACTGATGATCCGAAATGACCTTTCCGTATGTTTTATAGCAAGATAAAAAGTTAGAAATGACCCATATCATTGCTGGCCTCCAAAATTTATGCCGCATGTCATATATCCTCCTTAGGGTTCCTTGTTTCACATACAACTGGGAATAGATAAAATACATAATTACAACATTTCTCACTAGAAACAGTATGACACACTTAATCTAGAATAATAGGATATCTTATGTATAGAACAACCACTCAGAAATGGTCTACTCTCAAAAAATACAAGTTTTTAATTCCCTTGAATTCATCATTAAGATGTTATTATAGAAATATCGTCTCTAGAGGATATGAGGTCAACTAAAATTTTTCCAAACAAACCTCATAACTAGTTTCTTCTTGTACTTTATTTAATATTGAAAAATAGACATTATTTCAACTCTTATGAGGAGTCATTCATTTCATGGGTTATATGATTCAAACATAAGGAAACTATGGTGAAATTACTTTTTACCATGGTATATGTGATTTCGAAACCAAAATATTTTAGGTTCTCTACATAACTCCTCCAGAGGAGATAGAAACATTTTTGAGAGATGATATAACTCAATCGATTTTTTGCAGAATACATGGTTATTCCATTTTTAGAAGGGGTAATTCCAACAACTGATAAGCAGTTGGCCAATAACATTGAGTTCAGGGTTGTGGGTCAGATAATTCTTCATAGGGGGATTATACTTCTAAGAGACATAAGAAAAAATGTGGCCACATAAAATAAGAACAAATACCAAACATGAACATGATGAATCCCAAAAGGCCAAGTAATTCCCAGCCACTAGAAGATTCAGCAATGTCATTGAATTTGGGAGATGATTTAGCTAATCAAAAAATTATGATATTAATAATCCTAATAAAACATCACACCTTTTTGAGTGAAAGTGGTCAAAAAGAAGAAAACTTTGAAAAATAAATTATGAACCGACATTAATTCAAATCCAAAACCAATGAGCTAAAAATCTCAAAAACATTGTGTGTTTGATCCTATTTCTTAAAAGATTTCACCTTTTCATTAACAAATGAGATACCATATTCAATCACAATGTGTCCCTAGAAATTCACCCCTTAATAAAAAAATACTAATCCAATTCCTATAATAAATTTAGTGATTGATCAATAATTCTAGAACTTCTCTCATATGATTCACATCTCCACCTATGAATTAGTGCAAGGAAATATGTCATCCACAAACTCCACCATAAATGTATCAAGAGTCTCACAAGAAATAATGTTCTTCAAGAACATATTGACTAAAATAATATAAATTATACCAAATATCTTGAAAAAGGAACACATAATGATAAAAAAACTCATGAAGGTGTTTTTTATAATTATAGATTCTCTATTTTAGAATTAGTGATAACTATATTAAGACTCAATGATTGAAAACCAAATTTTCCCCATTAACTAGCCAAATAGATCCTCAAATATGTAAAAAGATATTATTTTTATTTACCATAAATCCATTGAGTGTTCACTAATAAAAAAGATGATAAATGTTCTACTATAATTCTTATCCAAAAAATTAGGCACCACCCATGGAGACATGATCATGATTATAAATCCTTTCTCTACAATATCTTCCAACAAGTTCTTCAAAGATTTAATTTGAGCTTGTTATATATAAATTTAATGTATAGATTATGGTTATATACTAGTAAATAAATCAATATGAAATTTACCCTCCATTACCCATGGAAAACAAGAGAATTTAGAAGAAAAAACTATGGAAAAATATAAGACAATTGGAGGGTCATCATTGGTCTAGGATTCTCAATCATTGTTCAAATGAAACATTGATATCACTTTTTTGAACAATTTATAAGAGTTTCTAGATCCACTAGAACCGAGGCCCCTTTCACTCTAAATGACACAACATAGTCCATCAGGTGAATTAAAGGACACCCATCAAAGATAAATATAAATTCATGAATTATTTTTAATGACAAAATCCTTCCCCAAAATTAAATCAATATTTTTCATGTCAAGAACTCGAAAATCATAGGAAATAACAATCTTTGATAATGAGAAGGAACATGAATTAAAATGGATATCCTGATCCCTCTTCATTCTAAGGGGTGTAATAATACACATCACATAATAAAAATATCTAATGTAAAATTTAATAGATTCAAAATAAGAGAAACAATTAATGAATAAGTTATACCAATATCAAATAAATAATTCACTAACTTTTATAGAATATTAGGTCCTAATGACAATCTCTGATTGACAATTTTCATGTGTCTACTTACTTAGAAGACTATTCGAATGTGTATAGAATATTAGGTCCTGATGATAGTGGTGGGAATCCCTTAGATCATGATGAACCTGAACTCACTACAGTAATTTTTGGTGTTGATGAGATCGTTCTAATATGTGGAGAAGAATATATATGACATAACTTTTATAAGAGACCTGATAATCTGTAGGAAATATAATTCATGGGATCCTTAGTACCAACCTGTATCATGTTTTTAGATCATCAACATTTGAAGAAAGTCAAATTTCCACTTACATGGAATGCAAGTGGTCTATATAAATTATGAAATCAAGAACCACTATGAGATTCATCACGGATTCAATTTACCTTGAAGAAACTCATAGGACTAGCATTGGCAGAAAATGAGCTCCCATCAACCTTAATTTTATATCATGGTCTTCTTGAATCATCGATGCTCTATCTAACATATCTGTATAAGAAGAGATATTCATATTGAAAAAAATAATAATAATTAAAATAATATCGATGTCCCATTATGAACCATCATGCCTTCTTCTTTTCATTCAATACTATCTCAGGTGAAAAATTCACCGGCTTGTGAATTAGTTTTCATATTATCACACAGTCCCATCAGTCTTACCTAGTTTAAAAAACTCTTTATCCTTATTCTGAGCTATTTAAACTAGATTAAAAAGGATTGTAAAAATAAATTTAATGTCATTACTCTCAAATTCCTCTTTCTTCTTCAACATCATTATCGAGCCCCAACATGTCTTACTATTCCCATCAAGCTTGATGGATTCACATTTCACCTTAATTGCATCATCCATCACCACGAACTAAAACAAAATCTCCATCCAAAACAACCAGTCAGAATCATGTTTAGTATCATTAAAACCGTGGAATTATAGTGATATTTGGAAAAGGATCTCTTGTGCGTGGCTTAGGAATTCATCCCATTGTGGTTCCATGGTTGGATCCTAAATAGGAATGGGTATAGTTTCTTATCACAATGCATGGATGTCATGCAAAATAACCACAACCATATTCCGTACTATAGGAGGATTCTATCAATGTGGTTCCTTAGTAACATCATCTTGGATCCTATTCGCACATCTTCATAGAGGTATGATTCTACAAAAAAATCTAAAAAATTGAATTCATAAGGAGATTAGTCATATCAACAGTCAAGCATGAGAAACTAAGAAATTAATCCCATCAGATAAGAAATCAAGATTTTCATTTCAATAACCCAAATAAAACTTGTTATGTAGAAAAAATATAATCCCCTAACAACCTTTCCCAAACCACCAAAGTTGACTAAAGGTTCACTACGATTAGAGAAATCAATGCACTCATATACAACAACATCCCATGTCTCAACTAGATTTCTAAAATGCATACTAACATTATGAAAAGATGTTTAACCTACACCAACAATACCAATATTTCACTAACTAGGTTGAATACCTTGGTAACATGATTCCATAAAATAGACACTTAAAACCCAAATCTACATAATCAATGTACAATAAAATAATTAAGATAACCCAACATCCCATTGGACTCACAACTCCATGGTCTAAGTGATCAATAATAACATCCACATCCAAGAGGCACATTCCCTTTTCTAGGAATAAGTAGGATGAAATCGTAAAATTCCCATAGAAAAGGTAGGGTGTATCATAAATAACCACGTAGGGTCTTTCCAAGTCTTCCATAATAATATTTCATAATTATAAACAAATAATGATTTGAATTTTAATCAAAACGTGTAATGAAGTAAATTTTCATGTTTTGGACATAACATTCATTTAAATTCAAATGATGGAAAACATTTTAAGCATTTCATAAATAAATATTTTATATAAAATAGTTTATACAAATAACTTGGCATCGGTAATGTAGTTTAAAAAACATTGGAATATATATCAAAGTACTCACAATAATTATCAACACCATGGTTAAATCTAATGTGGTACATCTATTACATGCTTTGGGGAACAAAAACTCTCATATCAGTGATAATATAAATTATGCACTATCTAATTAGGTAAAATTATGATCATCCACTCCCAGAAAAGGTGGAAAACAATCCTTCACTCCCACATAAGGGAAAATTAAAAGTCGATCATGTTTCAGTTAGTCTTGTCATCAGTAATCCATTGTTAGAAAATTATCATCCTATCATGCTTATCCCAAACATGTACTAACTACCTAGGATCTCATGGGATTTCATCAATCCATTAATATTGATCAAATCAATTAAAATTAAATTAAAATATAATTTAAAATATAGAACCATTTTAAAGGACACCACAAATTCCAATTACATTACAATTAAGGATTTTCCTCAAAATCCATAGCAAATCAATTCAAATTCCAATTTTTATCAAATTTTTATTAAATAAATAAATTAAAATAATATTATTTTAAAACTATAAAATCGAAGTTATATTACATGGAATGTCTCAATGTAACCAACTACCTTTAAAAACATAATCAAATCTCAACACACAAATATAGAATTTCTAAAGACGTACAATGGAAATGAATAACTAGAAATTCAACCAAGTTTTACAAATAAATTATATGAATATTATATCAATAAAAATATTTAGGATCTAGAACACCCTATGATGGAAATAAATACAGTGAGATGGAGAAGGAATGGAAGAAATAAACTTACCGGAGAGGGATCAAACAAGATCATACATGCTTCGATCTTTCTAGGTAGTGATTTTCCTTATTAAAAAAGGGTTACTCAGAGACTAAATCTAGGATCTCATAATAGATCTATTTAGGGTTAAATGGGAGGTTAAATGATGTTTTAGGATTTTTTTTTAAAAAATTTCATAAATAGAAATTATTGTGTGGACATTTATTAGGCTATTCCACACGCCTTGAAAAACCACGTACCCAAACTGTTCAACCCTACATAGGGGTTCTTGGTTAATACTAGGTGGTTCATGGTTTTTTGAAACATGTTCCCTCAATGAAAATCCGAACTGCCTGGGGTTTCACAGTTTGTATTATTTGGGTACACGGTTTCTGCAAACTATGAACGAACCATGCACAGTCCAAAATTTTCTAATTCTATGAAAATTCCATTTATAATATCATAAAACAAACCCAATACAATGAAAAAAGTGGTTCAAGGAGTAACTAATTATTATTTATAGGATGTTATAAGATTTTACATCACTGAAACAATTGCCTCTAAAAAAGCATGATAACTAGTGCAATACAGTGCATACTAGTTCCATTGACTCCCTGATAATTCCCCACCCTTGAAGACATCAAAAAATTACCAATTTACTCATATAATAGAAAATAAATTTGAATTCCATGTACACACCAAATCATCTCTCACTCAGTATACAAACTTAGTGTCACATCACAATTCTCATCAGAATCATTAGTATCACTCTGAGGACTGCATCTAGTATATAAGTCCCTACATCATTGTATATGTTTATGGGGTTATGATAAGAGATTTAATTAAAAGGACTCGGTCCACCTTGAAGTCGATTTATCAAAGAAAAAACCAGAATATTCTGAAATATCCTATCATAATGAATCTCTATTTTAAATTACTAAACATTCCATCCTGACATTCGTATAAAACTCAAGTTAATAAAACTATATATTTCTGTATTACATGGAATAACTCAACTACATTAACCCATGTTCCAAAAAATAATTAAAAACAACATTTGGTTGGGATAAGTAGGCCCACTACCAAAAATAATCAACCAAATCCTCAATAACAACATGATATTTAATGATATATTTTTCTAAAAAAATTATTTGTTTGATAGTTTTATTTACATAAAACAATGAGTTTAAACAAAAAATGATAGATAATTAAAATATTATTATTATGTTCCATAGACATCTAATTGATGTTGGATTTGTGGATTTAAAAATAAAAAATTAAACTATAGAAAATTAATGGTTTACACATGTATAAAATTAATTCATCAATTATCAATTTATTAGAAATGAAAAATGGAAACCGAAATTAAAATATACGTTTTTACGAAAAAATCATTTCACGTATACAATGTTTTTTATAATATGAATTTAAAATTATCACTTTTGGTGAATTATTTATTTAAATATATAGGTTATATATGCATTAGTAAATTTTAACATGTATCTAATTTTTTTATCTAATTAAGCGATAAGAATATATCCAATTTTGAGCATAAAATGTATTTCAAAAAGGTTTTCTACATGTTTTATCACCTTTTAAAATTGAATTTATACTAAATGTATGAATCATGTAAAATTTATCTTATATTTTCTGATTTTTATATTTAAATTATTTTAATAATTCACTTTAATGTTTTCCATATTAATAATAACAATGTAAAATTTTAATCGCCACGGTAAGGGTAAAATGAGTTAAATGGGGTTAAAACCATTGGTTAAGGATTTATATTATCTCAAAAAATTCTTATTATCCATTTGGATAAATTTATAATTACCCTTTCTATAATTAAATTTATTTTATATCTACTTTTTGACGTCTATCATTGATTTTGACCTTTTATATTAATATGAGAAAAAATAAATAAAAATGCCAATATCATGACTTTAATATATATATAATTTATACAAAATTACAAAAATAGGAAAAGTTTGGTTATAAATATTTAATTAAATGATGAAAAAAATCAATGTAATTTATTCATAATTTATAGTTATTTAATAAATACCTTAAATTATTTCCCAATGACATAATATTTATTCAATTAAATAAAAAAAATAAAAAAATGTCATTATAAATTTTATAGGAAATATAATTTTCATTAATTATTGAGTTACATGAATTTTATAGATAAATATATAATGATGTGGATGTTTTTGATTTTTTTATTTGAATTTAATTTGGACATGTTGTTTTTAAAGTAAATTTGACTTAATAGTGATAACATATGACATTGATATTTTTCTAAAATTATTATATTAAAAATAATTTAAAATCATGAAAATATTGAAAAGGTCAATTAGTATTATAAGTGTTTTAGTATCTCATCCCTTTGAAATTTATAATCCATTTCTGTCCACATATGTAAAATTTTAACTCTTTAACAATGAAATATTTGATATGATAGTTAATATTCAAATTAGTTAACTAAGTAGTTAAAAAAATGAGTAATTCAGTACATAACCAAGTCAAAAAAATTGATGATGTGATCTAAACCAAATCATTAATTATATTTTAATATATTACCACTTTAAATATTTTTTCTTGATAATCTTATTATTATTTTTTATCTTTTTAATAAATTACATTATTCATCTCCTATGGAATATACTAGGTCACCAATCCATTCTATTATTTACCCCAGAATGAGATTTATATATCATAAAATAATTTTCAAAATACCTTCATAGCTTTCATTAAGGCATCCTATAACATATTCACTTTCCAAAAGACCATCTATTTGGGGCATAATGTGTATGCCAAAAGTGGTTTCTCATTGTAGGGGTATAAAAAATACCCAAGTGTTTTCGATTTTATTTCTTCTTATACATACAATAAATTCATGGAATCCACATGAAAAAAATTACACCTATAACTTAATATTTTAAATTTTTATTATGGAAATGGAACAATAATTATCTACCTTCTTCCCATCCGTAAGGAAACACCAACATCACTCATCAATAAGGATGGACTTACAAAGAGACACTTTCTTTTCATACAATAACATTAAATAACATCTTTAGGAATATATAATATATTGTAAAAATATATTCCCAACAATATTACTCATCTAGTGCCTTTTACATTATGGAAAAATAAACACTTGTACTTAAGTGATGTACATTTTCCTCAACTAGGTTATTCTTGAATATCACCCTTAATAGACACATTAAATATAATAGATATCTTTATTACCTATGGAAGGAAACATAAAAACATGTTATACCATATGATTATTAAGAGTAAAAATAGATATATGTAAGAATTATCATGAGAATAATATTATGAGAACATGATCATGAAAATATATTATCATACCCAACTTATCAATGATCATATAAAAGAATCATGGAATAAATATGGTAGATCATAATATAGATCATAATCAAATAAGTAACCTAAGACTTAACAGATTTATATAACAATTATAAATTGAAATTTGGATGACACATACGCATATAAAATTATTTTCATATTAGTCAATGCATTGCTTCCATGTCCATATTTGTATTATGGGTTCACTAAACATACAATCTTCATATTAATTGTTCACTCCCATTGAAATCATTGTAGTCTGCATTTAATCATCAATCCAACATGGTATTTAATGTTAAATCCCATTTTCATCTTAGTAGTCAAGGATTACTCCCAAGACCATCTTAGAATATCCCATTAGATATAAATATTCACCCAGTGCATTGGAGGGAGATATAGGTCCCACCATTCTCATAATTAAATCATACACACAAGTTCCACCAAATAAAAAAAGAGCATATCGTCAATCATTACCTGAAATGGGGTATCACAAACATGAAATAATATTATAACATATGTAAAAATATATATTTTTTAAAATGATTTCATAAAAATTATAACACAAAAAAATAATCATGTTTCAAAAGCATATAACCTATAAATGAAAAAGGGTTTAATAAACATCATTCCATCAAATCATAAACCATTCAAAAAGATAATGTGATTAGAAACAATGAATAATCTCTTTAAAAAGGCATTAATAACACAAACAGTTTTCATCTAACATGGGAAATAATTTTAATTGATCTTTTAAAAATATTTTATGAGGAAAATCTGTATACTTCTTTGAAAAATATCTTTAATCAAATAAAACCCTTTAAAAAAAAATTTATTTTTAAATAAACATGAAGTAAGATAAATTTATCTTTTAAAACCATAAATTATTTCTAAAATAATTTTTCCATAAAAATGTAATCAAAATATAATTTGAAAATTTTTGGAAAACTATCTTGAAAACATTGTTTTTGAAATAAAACATATTTTTGAATGAAGAGAGAAATAATTTCATATTTTTGTAAAAAATATCTTCCATAATTATAATAAGTTCCAAAGAGTGTAAAATGGTACTAATAAATTAAGATATTTTGAATAAAAAAGGTTATTAAAATTTATTATTTTTCTTTATTCATGGATCATAATATTTAATCAATGTAATCATAAGCATAAACAATCTTGATAAATTATGAGATTATTTCAATAAACACTTACAACCTGGTAACTTTGAATCTTAATACCCATGATAGAAAATTAAATTACATGGATACAAAAAATTATGAAGAAGAATTACATTAATGAAATATCATGTCGATTGGAAGTATATACCACTTTTTGAAGAACATAGGTTTTAAAAAAATATGTGTCTTGGAGATGGAAAATAGACACAAAAATAATTTATCGATTTGGTAACTTTTGAACAATAAAACCCATGAAAAATGATTATTAATGGGATATCTAAATACTGATAAATTTAATAATAAGAACCATATAATACATTCATGTTGTTTATATACATCACCTAAAACAAAAGAGTAGTGAACAAGGCATGTATATTAGAAATATAAAGAGTGGGATGAAATTCCATTACCCTATATATTTAATCTCATTGTACTCATTCAAAACACCTTTATAATAAATTTAATTTTGTTATACATATAATAAAGAACAATCTTATAATATTTTTAAAAAATACCGTTTTATTATGATATTATATTACTCTCTTGTTAACATTTCTATGTTAAGGTTTCACTTTAGGCAATACCCTCATTGTCCTTCACAAGTGTCTTAATTTGATATATCTTTTGTATATATACTTATGTCATGATTTAAAAAATTTAAATAATTATATAAATATCATTTATATATATTATATGTTTTTTCTATAATCCATAGAATATAGAAGTATGTAATGAAATACAATGTCCATGTAGACGGTAGGCCGTACGTATACATGAACCCCATTTCTGTTTGATTATCATATTGAATGAATGAAATCAAATAATATATATATATATATATATATGTATGTATATATATATATATTTCAGTAACATTATTATATAATATATATCATATTTTTTCACTAAACCCATATATAATACATTCTATGTAGAGTGTCAACGAATCACATCATATTGAGGAGGAGGTAGTCCCCACTCCTACAAAATATGTTATCATGATTACCCAAGATGGAAATGATAAAGGTATGTCTTTTAAAAAATTAAATAGAATAAAATAAAAAATAAATATCATAAATATCATATATAAATATATTTTTCTTCTTAATTCCACCAAATAAGTTGAGTTAAAGGATGAATGGACAATCGTCATTTCATGAGGTCGTACTTCATCATACACATAAAGGGTATGTTCGTTACACATTATATGTATGTGTGTTTAAGTATAGGCTGGACCACTAATAAAGAAATATATCATAATATTGAGGTTACTGGTGTTATTATATAAAAATGTAATAATTAAATTTGAGGTGGTGGATAAAGAAAATAATAGAAATGAGTATTAGTAGGGATATTAACACTTCTTTTGGTAAATCTATTTGTTTTGAACCAAATGTATACGTTGGATGGACGTCTTCCAAAATGGAGGATTAAATGATTAATGGTGGGGTTTTTGTGGTTATTTTATCAGATCTTAGCTGAACCTAAGATTTTTGAGATGTGTGATGATGTTGTAGGAGAGGAGGCCTTCAATAGTAGAGGAGTGGAACTCTTGTAAATTTTTGGAGAAATAATTCCACCCATGTTTTTACCATGTCCTATGGATACAATAATTTATCAAATTCATGGAAATGGATGATAGGGTTTATATATGTCCATATAATGTCTTTTTGAAAATTTTTAGGTTATTTTGGGTCTTATGATTAATGATTAGTCATATCTTAATATAATTTTTTTTTAATCATTATAAATGATTTTAATCACATTAAATAATCATTTTGGTCAAAAACTAAGTTGAACGAACAATAAATTATAAACTATACTGATTCCAAATATGGAATCCATTTTTCAAAATTATAATTTCATAAGTGGTAGAAATTAATTTATTTTTATTCTTGTAGATGGGATGACAATACGAGTTTTTAAAGTAAAAATGTCCAAATGTTTACTATGATTTTATGCCTAGTTTCCAAGTAAAATTCATTATAATGACCTTAATTGGATCAATTGATAAAAATTTGATCTAAGAAAACTTTGAAACAAATATAAAATATAATTTAATATTATAAATAAATTATATGAAATAGAAATTTTCAATTTATATTTTTTATTTGTCATTATTCATAAAAAATGATGTTTCCCAGAAATATCCCAAGAAATCATCCTAAAGTAATTTCGAAATTCTAAATTCAAAAATAATTTTTATTTTATAAAATTCAATTTTCAAATGTTTCCAAAATTAAATTTATTATTTTTCAAAAAAGGACATGAAAATAAGTTCATTTGAGAAAATAGTATTTTCAATCGTATAAAAACATTTACCAAATTCATATTTCACATAACCAATATGTTTTATTAATATAAAAACATTATAAACAATATTATAAAAGTAGCTATTACTATTAATATTACTATTTTAAATGAATCGATTATAATTATATCATTTATATATTTATAATAAAAAATTATGTTTCGTAGAAACTCGATGTTGTGTGTAAATTATTCCAAGTGAATGTTGTCTATAATGAAAATAAAGTTAATGATCTGTGTAGATCATTCCAAGTCTTTTCTTGGTGAATGGAATGAATTCATAAGTGAAATAAATTACATCAGCAAAAATAAATTTTTATAAAAATAAATTCATAAAATATATGGGTGTTACATTCGACCCTCCTTAAAATCGATTTAGCCCTCATAAATTTTCATTTTGATATAAAAAATAAGGACACTTCGACATATTTATATCCTTGTGTTATCACATGGCTTCCTATAAATTGTGATTTATCCAAAAAACATTAACCATGTGGGTGGTTGTTTTCATAGAAAATTATTTTTAGGATCTAGAATTTCAATAGTTTTTCATTGTATAAAATATCCACCTCATGTGGTATGACCTTTTAGTTCGATACATGTGAAGGTTCAAGATAATAATTCTTCACGAGAGATACATGGACCACATTTGGACTTGATAATGATTTAGAGGTACATTAATGTGACAGGAAACCATCCTGATAAAACCAAGAATCTCAATGTTCCTGATATACTAGAGGTTTAGATTCCCTTTCATCCTGAATTTCATAAGCTTCTTCCATGTTGAGATTCATAGAAACACTATTTCCCCAACTTCGAATTCTAGACCATATTGATGGTTATCAGAACAAATTTTCTTTTAATATGGTATCTTCATTATATTCTAATGAGTTGTTCTAATAGTCTCTTCCATTTCATCAGTGTTATTAGGTACCAATATATTTATTTCACTGACTTCTTCCCAAAACATTGGAGCTCTACATCAATTCCCATATAGGACTTTATATTGTCTTATCTGAATTGTTGAGTGGAATATAATGGTATTCAAAAACTCATCTGGAAGAAATGTTTTGATCCCAATGACCATTAATTGAAGAAAAATACATCTCAACATATCCTCTAGGGTTTCAATTTTTCTTTTAGATTGACCATTTGTCCGATGATGATATGTTGTAGTGAAACTCAAATCTGTATCAAGTGTTTGCTGAAAACTTCTCCTAAACAAAGTCGTAAATATCATATCTCAATCTGATAGAATAGAATGTCGAACTCCATGAAACCTTAAAAAATCATTAATGTATATCCTGGAATGATGATATAGAGGTAAGTTGTAGCACTCCGACCCTAGTTACATAGAATCGGTGCATTATTACATAACGTTGGCATGTTATAAGGAATCATGTCCCAAAAGACCGATCAGTTTAGTACTAGATACATTCAAAAAATTTACATTACATAATAAAATGAAAATTACCACAATATAGTCTCTATATGCCACACTCATATCGCTTAGACTATCCCTGTAGATCAGTAATAATATGCTTCTTCACATCCTAGGAAAAATAAAACATAGAAAGGGGTGGGCTCAAATGCTCAATAAGGATAAAAATATCGAGGAAACATTCATAAATAAGCATAAACATTTAAGCCAACGTATAAGACTAAAAAAATCCTTTCAAACATGAACTTCATCATAATATGGAAAAGATAAAATCATATAATTTTATTTACGTATTCACTCGGATATTCTACTAGTCGAATAATCACATGCAATATCAATTTCCACTTTCATAATGATGGAATGCATAATGCCAAACTTCATAACCACATAGTCAAGGCCTTTCTCCAAGACTACAAATTGGATTTTTTCAAGGCCTTTTGCCAAGACCCTAGCTTGTCTTATGAAACCTAGTGATTCATCGAGGATTTATAGCAGGCTCCACCCATCACAAACACAGTCAAATGGATTCCTCATATAAAAAGGTTTAAACATAACATAAACATTCGTATTAAAACAATCATACAAAATGTCAATACTTTATCCACAAACCATGAATGGAATAAAAATAAAACATCCATAGTCACACATATCACAAAACCTGCAATACCATATGGATGTTTTGTATCATAATAAATAAACATCAAATAAACTAAAAATCCATCAAAGGAAGTTGACATAGATCAAATTAAAACCTTTTTAGAGAAATATCTCATTTTATTTTGAAATAATTGAAAAGTAATATAATTATAAAATAAAACATTTATTTTGATAATATTCTTATAAGCTTGTTAGGGATGCTTCGACGATGTTATAATGACAGAAAATAGCTACACACGCTGTATAAGTTAAAAAACATTCTTACCTTAATTTTGTCGAAAATGTCATAATGTACCTTGTTTGGAAAATGAGGGAAAGATTACATTCAACCCATTTTATAAAAAGTAAAAAAACGGTATAAATGACTTTAACCCATAGTTTATTAAATATAAAAAATGATTTGGAATACAATTTTAAGAATCATGGAAACGGATGATAAAGAAGTCATAGTAGATACTTACGTAAAAACAACCTCGGATAACAAAGAGATTGGGAAATTAACCCTTACCTTGTACTATTCCTTGGTTGAGGGTACGCTAACCTTCTTTTATAATAGTAAAATCATTATTATTATATTATACAAGAACCATATACCTAATTATGACATCATATACGGTATTTTAATAATAATTTGTTAATAATACTTTAGTATTATCGTCATTTTGGGTGTTAACGGATTTTTTTTTCTTTATATTATTTGTTACGAGATTCAGGTTTTTCATGGATGGGATGTATCTTATTCACAACCATAATTATATCAAGTATTTAAAATTTATTTTTAATAATCAAATATAAATTAATCTTGAATGGTTACGATGGAGAATTAATCTCATTGCGTTCATGGAGACGGTAATCTGTACGTATACACGAGCGACAATATCATGCTTTTGAAATTAAATTAGTAGGTAAATAAGTGTTATATCATATATAATGAATCATTAAAATGTTATATTTATTATTTACATCAATTATACATCATTATTATACATATATAAAAATAATGTATTGATTAAAAACTACCCCACAACGTGGAGACGGTAAGTCTTACGTACGCATGTATGGTGAATTTGACATTCATATGATGGATATAATAATGAATATTGTGGTACCATTTAAATAATAACATCACAGTATATAGAATATAATGGAGTTGGTATTACATAATGGAAACACAAAGAAAGAGGAAGTGGAAGAAGAAAAGAACTTGAAAGAGGTGGTGAGATATTTACCTCTTGTTCGGGCTCTTCCGTTTGATTCGATCAAAAGGGATTTTTATGTTGGATTTCTGAAAAAACTACACCTCAAAGATTATTAGAGTACTGTTTAGAGGATATTTGGTCTGGGTCTAGCCAAGCCAAATGGTTTTGAAGGTGTAAATTTGAGAGAAGGGGAAGTGGCCATTTATAAGTGGGGTGAGAGGATCCTTAGGAAAATATTGAAATATTATTTTATAATAAAATCATTTTCACTTTATGATGGCTCAAAAATGATTTATTTCGAGGATAAGGTGGGGATGTGTCGAAATCCACTCAACCAATAGGTTTTAGACATGTTTTAGTTACTATATTAACCTTGTCTTTTAGATTTAACTCTCAGTTAAATAGTTTGACATTTAAAATATCTCTTTTTATTTTTTTTTATATGATTAATAAACATACTATAAACACACATGGTAAACCAATGTGGTTCATTAATGATACAAATCTCATTATATAAGTCTTTTGGAAGACCTTTGGGTTTTTAAGATTATTATATCAACCAATAATATTGTATTTGTTTTAAAAACTCATTTACGTCAATTTTGACATTATTAAATAATTGATTTGTGTTAAAGTCCTAAAAACTTTATTACTTCTAAGTAAATTCATATGTTCAATAATAACATGTCATATTAACCTATAAAAATAGTATAATTCATCAAATATCTTAAATTACATTTATTTGGATATTTAATATATCAATTATTTTAATATTTTATTATTAAGGTAATTACTGCCTCTTCATTATGTCATAAATAAATTAAATTATTTAATGTATAATAATTATAAATAAAATTTCATTATTTAGGAAGTATTTTTTAGCTTTCTAATTAATATTTATAGCCTAATTTAACTTATGTATAACCCTATATTATTACTGGTATAGTTACTAAACGTTGAATTTAACACGTTTAACTCTTCGTTGAATTAAATAATAATAAATGACCTAATCAAATCCAAGTGGACCTAAAGGATCATATTTTATTCCAAATTATGTTTTGGGTCGAATTACACTTATCCAATAGAATTAGGTCATGTTTTAGGGTAATAATAATATCATTTTTACCCTTAATTACTATATTTAATTTTAACCGTGGTAAATAAATGTAAAAAGTTACTGTTCAGCAAAAAATATTTTCATCTTATTGAACTAAATTTTCAAACCGATATCGAATATTTCACTTATATTTATGATATTCCACTCATAGAAGCGGTAAAATTATGTTTTATGCAAATTTGAAAATTCTCCTAGGAGGTGTGTAAAAACGGTGGAAAGTTCAATAAAACATTATATATCTAATATTATTACAAAATGACACCAATGAATTAAATTGAACATATATAGGTATTATGTATCTATTTTTACAGAAAATAAATTTAAATAAAATAATTTATTATTTAAATAAAAAGTTAGTTTTAAACAATAACGCAGTGTTTTTCACTATTCCTTAAAAATTGAATGTTTACAGAAAAATACAAAAAAATTCAACCTGAGCTAATTTCGAGATTTAGAATTCAAAAATGAAGTCAATTTTGAAAAATTGAATTTATAAAATTTCAAAAGGTGTGTATTATGATTCATAATGGCTAGTTTGATTGGTCGTGGTGTGTTAGAATCTCGATGTGGAATACAATAAAAGCTATTGCATTATTCAAAGGGAAACATACTGTGGAATCTTGGGTTGTTACATTCTCCACTCCAAAGAATTTAATCTTTGAAATGTCTAGAATATTAAAGCATAAAATGATTTGGGTGGTTCTTTAACATATGTTCATCGGGTTCCCACATTGCCTCTTCTATCATATGGTTTCTCCATAGAACTTTTTTGAGATGAGTCGTCCGGTTTCTAAACAATTGTTCTCTTGTATCAAGAATCTTGACAGGATTATCCCAATAAGATAGATCAGGTTCATGTTCTAATTCTTCATAGGTGTGTACATGCGATGAGTCAGGAATTATTTTCTCAATAGTGATACATGGAACACATAATGATCTTTGGAGAGACATGGCAGCATTTCCAAGCAGTAAGATAATTCCCCAATTCGTTCTAGAATATTGAAAGGTCCGATGTTCGTGGGACTCAATTTAACCTTCTAACCAAATTGTATAATTCCCTTCCATTGAGATACTTTCATGAAAACTTAATCTCCTGCCTAAAATTCCAAATATTTCCTTCTATTACCAGCATAACTCTTTTGCCTACATTGAGCTTCTTTGATGTGGATTTGGATTACATTCACCTTTTCCATCATTTCATCAACTTGTTCTGGGCCTAAGAGTTTTCATTCACCAACATCATCCCAACAGGTTGGTGTGCGACATCTCTTTCTATATAACTCTTCATATGGATCCATCTGACTATTTGAATGGAAGCTATTGTTATATGAAAATTCTACCAGAGGTAAATATTCATCCCACTTACCTTTAAAGTCAAGTGAGCATGATCTCATCATGTCTTATAAGGTTTGAATAGTCTGTTCTTTTTTTCCATCAGTATGAGGGTTGTAGGAAGTGATCAAGAGAAGTTTATAATCCAGGGTTTTCAGAATAGTTTTCCAGAATCTTGATGTAAAATGGTGATCACGATCAGAAACAATCAATAGGGGTACTCCATGAAGTCTTACAACATCATTAAAATTTACTCTTGCTAAATGTTCAAGTGGTAAATCTTCTCTTATACCACGAAAATTTTCTGACTTGGTAAGAAGATCAACAATGACCCATATTTAATCCTTCCATCAAGGTTTCTTTGGTAGCCCCATGACAATGTCCATAATAATATTATCTCATTTCCACTCAGTTATGGGAAGAGGTTGCATGAATATTTCAGGCTGTTGCCTTCCAGCTTTCACTTGTACACAACCAATATGTCTTGACACAAAATCACAATTATACCTCTTCATTTTGTCCCATGAAAATTTTCCTTCAAATCTCTATACACCCTAGTGCTATCAGTGTGTATAGAGAAATTGGAGCTATAAGCACCATCTAACAATTCCATTTTCAGATCAGGTATATCGAGAACACACAGTTTCTTCCCAAATTTCAAAATCTCATCTTCATATACGAAGTCACTCAGTCTCCCATCATTCACAGCTTTAATCATCTTTTGATACACCTTATTGTTGGTATGAAAACTCTTTATCCTTTTTAGTAAAGATGGTTTGGAAACCATTTGAAAGAGTATTGATGTTTCAACTTCCATGGTTGTACCCATATCCATCTTTACTAGATCCATTTTTATAAGATCCTTTTCGACTCTCATCTTGTTAAAACTCCATGATCCTTTCTACTAAAAGCATCTTCCACCTTATTTTCCAACCCTGTGTGGCAGTGTACAGTGAAATGATAATCCTTGAGTAGTTCAAGCCATCACCTTTGCCTCATGTTGAGTTATTTTTGTGAGAAAATATACTTAAAACTCTTGTGATAAATATAAGTCTCTCATTTTTTTCCATATAGATAATGTATTCATATCTTCAAATAAAAGAATACAACTGCTAACTCAAGATCATGAGTAATATAGTTTTGCTCATGAATTTTTAGCCACTGTGATGCATAGGCAATAACTCTATCATTCTGCATAAGGACACAACCAAGTCCTTTCTTTGAAGCATCACTATAAATAACAAAGCCATCATTCCCCGATGGTAGATTCAAGATAATAGTATTGACTAATATTTTATGTAGTTCTTTAAAACATCTTTCACACTATTTTGTCCAAAAAAATTTAACACCTTTATGTGTGAGCTTTGTTAATGGGTTAGCCACCTGAGAAAAATTCTAGATGAAATGTCTATAATAATCTGCTAAACCAATAAAACTGCAAACCTCAATTAAACTCATCGGTGCTTTACATTATTGGATTGTCTTGGTCTTTCAAGGATCAACAGATATTCCATCCTTAGAGACAATATGGCCAAGAAAAGAAATCCCCTGAAGCCAGAATTCACACTTGCAAAATTTCCTTTATAATTAATTTCTTATAAGAGTATTTAGAATAATTCCCAAGTGATTTTAATGATCTTCGTAGATTTTGGATTAAACCTAGATTCATCAATAACTACCACCACAAAGTCATCAAGATATTCCTTGAAAACTCTATTCATTATATCCATGAACAAAGAGGGTGCATTAGTCAGCCCGAAATGTATTACTGTAAACTTGTAATGCCAGTACCTAATTAAAAATGTTGTTTTCAGAATGCCTTCCTTCTTCACACACAACGATGGTAACCAGATTGAAGGTCAATCATTGAAAAATATTGATCTCCATGAAGTTGGTTTAATAAATCATTAATGTGAGGTGCAAGATACATATTCTTTATCATTATTTCATTGATCTCCCTATATTCAATGCACAACCTCATAGATCCATATTTCTTCTTAACAAAAAGGATGAGGGGCACCCCATGGGGAATCACTAGAGGGAATAAATCCCTTATTACTCAATTCATATAGTTGAAAATTTAGTTCTACTAATTCAACTATGACCATTCTATAAGGGGTCTTTGATATGGGCATTGAACCATGAATTAAATCAAAACAAAACTCAATTTATCATTCTGGGGGATGTCCAGGTAAATATTCAAGAAACACATCATCATATTATTGCACAATCGACACATCCTCTATATGAACATTCTTTTCCTCATCCACATTTATTTCATTCTCTTCCTACCCAATAATTGAATTTAGTTGACCTACTGGGGGTTGATCTTGATAAGAATGAGGTGGTGACGTTGCTTCTCTAATGATAAGGTGTTCAATATCATCATCATCAAAAATTGTAGATTCCATCTTCTTGAAATAAATATTTTCATTATGGTCCGAAATCCAATCCATGAAAAGGATTCTATTAAATTCAATCATGGGTATGATTATGAGATCAGCAGATAATGAACATTTATATGCCCTAATGGGAACGGATTCCCAATCCATTTGTTGAAATGATACTTCCCTTAGGTGCTTTGATTGAAAACTCCCTTGTTAAGTAAAATTGAAAATATCTAATATTCTTAGAAAACTCAGATGATATGAAACAATGATATGATCTAGAATGAAATAAAGCTTTTGATATACTTGAGGAAACCATTAAATTACCTGCCCCCACATCTTTAAGATCTTCAACCTCACCAGTAGTGATAGCATAAGCTTGGCCTGGATCCCTTGGCCTTTTTAGGTAAGTATCCTTGGTGATTTGGACATTCATTTTCATAATTACGCCTTTAACTACAATTTTAGCATTCAAAATTGAGAGACTCTTTCATCCCCTTGAAATAATGAGTTTGGTGTCATTTTTCACCACACTTGCAACAAACTCTCATTCCCTTCAGGCTAGTACCAAGGTGTTTTTTCCCACATTTACTAGAGGATGGATATTCATCTTTTTCCATCTTCCCCTTATTTCCATTTCCAGTTTGTTCAATAGATCTATTATTCTCTTGCATTGCTCTAATGTCATAAGACTTAGAAAATTCATATTCTATCTTGATAGCACATGAGACAATATCTTCGTATGACAAGAAGGATTGGGTGACTAATGATCACTAGTGAAATGGTTATAACCCATCAACGAATCAATCAATCATACTCCATGGGTTACGTATATAATATGTTTCATTCCGTTCAAACATTGTAAAGTTAGCCTCATACTTTGCGGCATTCCCATCCTCTTTTTACCTCAGACTCAAAAATTTCCTTTCCATATCCACTCGATGGTCATGAGGAAAGTATTTTTCAATGAAAATATCTTTAAACTCCATCCATTACATATTTGATAATTCATTATCTTCCTTTGTGTTTTGAATCAATGGCCACCATTGAGATGCATCTCCCGTGATGTGACAAACTGGCAGGACAGATTTTTCCGTTTTGCTACTCCCGAAAGAGTGAAATATTTTCTCTATGGAATTTATTCATTTCTCAGTAACTAATGGATTTGTACTCCCATTGAATTTCAGTGGTTTTTTCCTCATGAAGCAGTCTAAAATTGATCCTCCACAATGTGAATTAGGGTGCTCCAAATGGGTAAGGTTATTATTCATAACCTGAGTGAGTTGTCCCAGTATGGTGATAAGCTGATCAGCACCGGTTGCTTCACAAAATCCAGTATAATAATCTTGAGTATGAGCCAAATCCCTACATGGATTATGTGCATTGATACAGTTTCTATTCCTTCTACTAGGCACCATTTCTAAACAATGTCATACACTAGATTAGTTTATGAATCACAATACATAATTCTATACTAGTAAAACATTTAACAGAAATTGAAAAGTTTATGGATATAGTCCATAATCATAAAAAAATGATTTCTTTGAGGAGGTATATACTCATAAATCCTTCATAATGTATTGTAATGAAAATGTTGATTTTCCTAAGAATATCCCCTGGGAGTGTATTAACCAAGAGTGCAACAAGGCCCATTATTGTGTACCTGGATACCCCGGGTCAAGCCCAAAACTCCTTGTCGGAGTTTTCACTCTTAGGTACATTTGTGACAGATCCACCACTACCTTCTCATATCCAGACGTGGATGTATTGCTCAGAAAATACACCAAATCTCTACATTACCAAAATCCTAGAATGTTCTCCTATACTAATACTGAAAGTCTATCTTAGGGTATTGTGTTTTAATCAGAGTTTATCTAAATATATATTCCAAGGATAGTACTATACTTCATCTGTTATCAATGTAATTCCCTGACCCCAGTTACCCAGAGTAGCTTCATTATTACAAAACATTGGAATAATATAAGGAATCATGTCTCGAAAGACCGATCAGTTTAATAGCCTTGAAAATACTATATACATTTATATGTTTTACATTACATTGTAAAATGAAAAATACAAAAACATTGTCACTATATGCCACAATCATAACCCTTATACTCTCCCTTTAGGTATGTCATAATATAATTCTTCACATCCTGGGAAAATGAAACATAGAAAGTGGTGAGCTCAGATGCTTAGTATGGATAACAATATTACGAAAGCTTTCATAAATAATCACGAGCATTTATCGAAATGTATAAGACTAAAAAATGCCTTTCAAACCTGAACATGATCATAATATGGAAAATCTAAAATGAATTTTATTTACTTATTCACACAGATATTCTACTAGTTGAGTAATCACCTAAAATATCAATATCCACTTTCATAATTATGGAATGAAAAATGCCGGACATCATAACCACATAGTCAAGGCCTCATGACAAGACTAAAAATAATATATTTTCAAGGACTTGTGACAAGACACTAGTTTGTCTCATGAGATGTACCGATTCATTGAAGAGCCATAGCAAGCTCCACCCGTCACTAAGTCTAATTCATTCCTCGTATGAAAAGGTTTAAAATAACATAAACATTAGTGTTAAAACTAGAATACAAAATTTCAATAATTTATCCATAAACCATGATTGGTATAAAGATAACACATCCATAGTCATACATATCACAGAACCATCAATACAAAATGGTAGTTTTTTATCATAACAAATCAACTTCAAATAAACATAAAATCCATCAATGTATGATGACATAGAAGAAATCAAAACCTCTTTTAGAGAAATACCGCTTTCTATTTAAAAATAATTTAAAAGTCATATAATTTTAAAAGAGAAAATTTATTTTGAAAATATTCTTATAATATTATAATGGAATATTCGACGATGTTATAACTACGGAAAATAGCCGCACCCGCCATATAAGTTAAAAAAACATT
This sequence comes from Viscum album, assembly GCA_963277665.1. NCBI lineage: Eukaryota > Viridiplantae > Streptophyta > Magnoliopsida > Santalales > Viscaceae > Viscum > Viscum album. The sequence continues at coordinate 710,036,554 of OY728120.1, forward strand.
TTTACCTTAATTTTGTAAAAAAAGGTCATAAGGTAACTTGTTTCGAAAATGACAGAAAGATTCCTTTCATCCCATTTTATTAAAAGTCAAACAAGGGTATAAATGACATTAACCCTTTATCTAGTAAATAGTAAAAATAGTTTGGAGTACATTTTTAAGAAACATGGAAGTGGATGATAATGAAGTCCCAGTAGATACTTACGTAAAAACAACCTAGGATAATAAAGAGATTGTGAAATTAACCCTTACCTTGTACTTTAACTGGGTAAAGGGTACATTAAACTCCTGTATAATAGTTAAATAACTGTAATTAAAATATACAAGAACTATAAAACTAATTATGATAACATAGATGACTTTCTAATAATGCTTTGTTAATAATATTTTAGTATTATCGTCGTTTCAGTTGTTAACTGATTCATTTTCATTTATATTCATTGTTACGTGAGTCATGGTTGACATGGATGGGATGTATCATATTCTTATACAAAATGATTTCAAATCATTAATGTTTATTTTTAATCATCAAATGAAAATTAGTCTTGAATGGTTACGATGAGGAATGAATCTCATCGCGTTCGTGGAGACGATAATCCGTACATACACATGCGCGACAATATTATTATTTTGATATTAAAATAGTATGTAAATAGATGGTTTATAATATATAAAGAGTAATTATCACATTATATTTATTATTTAAATAAATTATTTAATCATTATTATACCCATCTAAAAATAATGTATTGAATTACAACTACACCATGACGTGGAGATAGTAATCCGTACATACGCACGTACTGTGACTTTGTCATTCATATGATGGATAGATTAATGAATATTGTTGTACCATTTTTATAATAACATAAAATTATATATAAAATATAGGAGTTATTAATTTAGAATGGAAACAACAAATAAATAAAAAGAGGAAGAGGAAAAGAACTTGAAAGAGGTGGTGAGATATTTACCTCTTCTTCGGGCTCTTTAATTGGATTTGATCAAAAGGGCCCCTTAGGTTGGCTTAAGGATCGAAATAAGGAATATATGATGAAGGGAGGAAATTGGAGAGGATATTTGGGTAGGGTTTAGCTGAGACAAATGGATATGAAGGTGTGAATTTTAGAGAATGAGAAGTGACCTTTTTTAAGAGGGGTGGGGGAAACCTTAGGAAAAGATTGAAATATTATTTTATAATAAAATCATATTCGATTTCTAATGGCTCAAAAATATTTTATTTCGAGGATAAGGTGGGGATGGGTCTAAATACACTCAAACAATAGGTTTTAGATAGGTATGGTTCACTATATTAACTTTATCATTTATAATTAACTCTTAGTAAAATAGTTTGACATTTACCATGTCTCTATGTATTTTTATATAATATGGAAAACAAACTTCATATAAAATTTAAAAATAACTCCAAGAGGTTCATTAATGATACAAATATCATTATAGATGACTTTTGTCTGAACAATAGATTTCTATGATTATTATATCAACTAATAATATTGTATTTGTTTTAAAAACCAATTTATGTCAATTTTGACATTATTTAGTAATTGATTTTTGTTAAAGTCCAAAAAACATTACTTCTTCAGAATAAATTAATATGTTCAATCCTAAAATGTCATATTAACCAAGATAATTAGTTTAATTCCTAAAAAATATTAAATTATATTTATTTAGATATTAATTATATCAATTATTTTAATATTTTATTATTAAGTTAATTACTACGTCATCATTGTGTCTTAAATAAATTAAAATATATAATTTATAAAAATTATAAATAAATCTTAATAATATATGAAATCATTTTAGAATTATAATGAATATTTATTATCGAATTATTCTTTTGTATAACCCTATATTATAAATGTTTTAGTTATTAAACTTTGAAATTAAAACTTTTTACTATTCTTTGAATTAAATAATAATAAATGTCCTAATCTAATCCAACTGGACCTAAAGGAAAATATTTTATTCCTAAGGTTGTTTTTGGTTGAATTATATTTATAAAATTTAATTAGGATGTGTTTTAGGGTAATAATAATATCATTTTTACTCCAAAATACCGTATTTAATTTTAACCGTGGTAAATAAAAGTAAAAAGTTACTATTCAAAAAATTATTTTCATCTTATTGAACTAGTTTTTTTGTAATGATATCAACCGTGTCTCTTGAATATTTGAAATTCCTCTCATAGAATTGGTAAAATTATGTTTCATTCAAATTTTCATGTTCTTTTATGAGGTGGGTAAAAAACAAAGAACAGTTCAATAAAACATTATATATCTAATATTATTACCAAATGACTCCAATGGAATAAATTGAACATATATTGGTATTATGTATCTATTTTTACCTAAAATAAATTTAAATAAAATTTTTAAGTATTTAAATAAAAAGTCAGTTTTAATCAATAACTTAGTCTTTTCCCGTATTCATCAAAAATTTAATCTTGTCAAAAAAATACCAAAAATTCACCCTAAGATAATTTCGATATTACGAATTCAAAAAATATGTCCATTTTGAAAAATGAAATTTATAAAATTTAAAAAATAGGTTATTAATATTCATAATGGCTACTTTAATTGGTCACGGTGAGTTAGAATCTCGACGTTGCATATAATGCTAGTTATTATATTATTTAAAGTGAAATATATCGTGTAATATTGGGGTGTTACAGAAGCCTCATCTCATAGTGATGAAGTGTGCTGAATTTGTCAGGTGATCACCTAACTCCCATATCACTTTAAAACCATTAGAGTTTTGTGTAGTCCAACAAAAAAATCCACTGTGATGTTCTACAATTTATACTCTTAGAATGGTAATGGATGCAATATCCCATTATAATTATTTCTTTCATCCATAACTTTCAGGAATAACAAGAACCAATATAAAAACACAGTGATATATCTCCTCATCCTATCACATAAAAAGTTTGCATTCATATCCCTAAACATCATTATACTTCAAGGATGAATATATAATTATGAACTATGAAATTCCTTTAATAGATCCCTCTTCATGTCTTCTATGGAAGTCATAAATTCCCAGTTCATAAACCCTATTATTCCATCATTATCATGGTTAGACAGAGGTAAATATATATCGTTATTTTTCATCTCTTCATCTTCTTTCCATGCCTCCTTAATCTTCACATGGATAGTCGGTTAAACCTCTATTTGATATAGATAAAATGTTTTCAAATAATTAATTATTTATTAATCCAACATTTTTAAATCTAAAAATATTCAATAATTTGTGATCCTCATAATGTATCTAATAACATGACCTTTTCAACTCAAAGCATCAGCCACCATGTTCGATTTCCAAGGGTGGTAATTTATTGAGCTATCGTAATCCTTTATCAACTCTAAAAATATTCTATGGTACTTGTTAATATATATTTTTTGGAATATTTATATATATGATAACTTTATTATCTATATATATCAAATTTTTATCTAAAATGGTAATCCCACCATATCATTAATTAAAAAATAACCACTGAAAATTCCAAATAATTAGTTGGGTAATTTCACTCATGAATCTTAAAATACCATGAGGAAAAAGTGATAAACATATTATTCTGTATAAAAAACATTCTAATACCTTTTTTGATGCCCCTATAAAGATTAAAACCCCTTCTCCACTACTGAGTAATGTAATCACTAGTGAACCAACCAACCATCTCTTCAGTTCCTTGAAATTTTCCTCACATTCATCTATATAAAAGAACATGGAACCCTACTAAGTAAATTTCATTAGAGGATTGGATAGTGATGAGATGTTATCTATCATATTTTGGTAAAATATAGCTAATCCAAGAATACAATGGATCATAGAAACTGGGGTTGGTTTATGATAGAAATCAATAGACACCACCTTTGATGAATCTGCTTATATACCATGTATTGAGATTATATGAACCCAAAATGAAACCTTTTTCAACCAAAAAATTAACTCTATATATTTTACATATATATTCTCCTTCCATAGGGTATTCCTTACAATTATCAATTGGTTTTCATTTTATCCAGTCTCATTTATTAAATAATATTATAATCTACAATGACAACCACTAACTGGTTAAGGTAATCTCTTAAGACTCTTTCTATTAAATCCATGAATATAGTTGGGGAATTAATTATACCAAAATAAAATAATATATATTCATTATATCCATACCTTAAATGGAATTATGTCACGTTAATATCCCCATTTTCACCCACACAATTGATGATATTGTGAATTAAGGTCAGTCATGGAAAAGTATTTTGCTCCACATAGATGATGAAACAATTCTCAAATATGGGGAACATGATCAATTTTCATTATTTTGGTCTCATTTGACACCCTATAATTATTGAAGAGTCACATTGATCCATCTTTATTTTTCACAAAAAAAAATGTTGCATCCCAATGTGACACACTTGGCAGAAATAATCCCTTATCAAGTTTTTCATAGATTCTCTTCATCATTTTTTTTTAAACTCAAAGATGTTAATTATATAGTAATTCGTTGATATTGGTGTGAAAATAGGTATGAGTTCTATTCAGAACTCTACTTCACATTTGGGTGGATGTCAATGAAACTCTTTTATTAATTCATCCACAAATTCCCAAAACAATACGCACATAATTGAAGTCAATTTCCTCCCCAACCATTTGAGATAAACATCCCTTCTAATATTGAATTAATACACATAGACTAGATGTAATATCCAAAGGATGTTCAAAAATATTTTCAACATTATGGATTATCTTATGAGGTTTTGAAATATCAAATTTTACATCACTTCCTAGAAAATTTATGTTGGATGTGTCTATAAAAATCAGATCTAGGCCTAAGATGACATCAAATTCAACCAAAGTAAGAACAAAATGATTTTTAGGTTGTATATTCCAACAAATTTCAACTGGATATGAATCGTAGACATTATAAAATAATCATACCATTATGGGTTTTCCCTTACAATTCCATATATAATAATTTCAGAGGAATCATAATAAACAATAAAAATTCAATAGTTATGAAACATTGTGTAGATACAAAATCACATAACACATTAATAGTTCTATATTGAATGGTATATAGACCTTTCACCATGTTGTTATCACACCCTTAATTAAAAATATAAATTTCATGATATTTCACCTTGTCTCTTGGCTTAGGAGGTTTCTAATGTTGACCATTATTATAAGACCTTAGGTTAGGGAACTAATTATCATAATTCACATTCTCCAAACACTTATAGCACTAAATAATTAGAGGTGCATTCTATAAATATCCATTCACAATTTCTTCTAACTTCTTCACATCAATTAATAAATAAAAAGCTCGAGGGCCCGTGATTCAACACTTAAAACAGTTTTTATAACCCTTAAGTAAATTTCATTTGTGATTCTTCCCACACATAGAGCATAAAAGAAAAATATCCTCTTAATCTCACCAATGTCTTTTTATTTTCCTATAGACTCTATTTTTATTTTATTTTAAAAACATTGAGATAAATATATGACACCAACCACCATTTGAACCTTTATTTCACAATGCACAATATATTCATAGCTACTAGATACTCTTAATGAAAATTCACATATGATACTTTGTTTTATTCTATTAAAGAACGTATACACATTACATTCATATTAGATGATAAGTGATGATGTGTACTTTATAGTCCTTGTAAAATATTCCTTATAGTTACAAACTGATTCATCGTCCATTTTCTTCAACTAAATGAACTATTTATCTATAATTGGTGTGAATAATAAGAGGAAAGTAATTTTTGAGAAATATGTTCTTGAACTCATCCTAAAAAATGGATTCAACATCATATTAATATATCTTATTGTGGATTAGATCCCACCCCTGTTTCTCTTCGACTTCTAGCCGATAGACAACTATAATGAATTTCTCATGAAATGAATACTTGAGGATGGGGAATATTGTTTCAGTAGAATTGATCCATTTTTTAATAATAAATCGATCAAAAGACCCTATGAATGAAGATGGATGTTACTTATGAATGAATCAACAAAATGTTCTTCCCTCCTTTGTTCAGTTGGAAGTCCAACATGATTCATAACTTGACAGATTTGGGTAATCATAACAATAATATTTTTCATCCCATCTCACAAAGAATTCAGTTTCTCAGGAGGAAAATCATTTCATTTTACTTTTAAATCACTCATAACATGGTTAATTTGGGATATATACATTCACTGAAACAAAAATACTTGTATAATAAATGTTGATCATAATTTGGAACCACATAATAATAATAATTCACTTATAGAATATCTTATTCTGGAAACCTCCCTTAATCTGTGACACCTAGGTATATCATAAGTTATTCATAGATAACATATATTTAAATCCTTCATGATGGTTCATAATGGGTTTGTGAATTCTTAAAGAATATATCCTAGTAGTTTCAAAACTATTGTACATCAAGGACCATTTTTGTGCACTAGGATACACCGAGTCAGGATCAATACATCTTTCCCATGTTTTTACTCCTAGGTACATCTAGGACAGAGACAGATAAACGTGTATTATACAAATAGGGATATATAGATAGGAAACCACTCACTATATCCTTTCCCTAAATTCCTAGATATTTTATTATACTTTACCTTTTCGTTAGACTAATCCTTTTACTTGTCATTAGGGTTCTCAAAATGGTTTTATTATCATTGTATCAAATGTTTAACAAACGAATTTCACTGAAACTAAATATAGAGACCCTGAATTTGCATACATTGACATTACAGAAATTTTGTATAATACTTAATACATTATAAAAATAGCCACCTAAATACTGTAATTGTGTATTGACTTTGGAATCCTAGAAATATAAATGTTGGTACACAAGTTGTCTACATTTTCCCATACTAGATTCTTCTGGACATTCACACTTATTAGAAACCTAAAAAATAATACATATCTTCATAAAATGTGGAAGGAATCATAAAAGGGGGTGAGATAATATTCCCATTAAGGGTAAAAAAGGTAAAAACTCAAGCATAATAATGAGTATAAGTGTATGAGAACATTATCTTGATAATAAAAGATCCTACTCTGCATATCAGATATCATATACAAGAATCATGCAATAAATATTAGAAGTTCATAATACATAAATCATAAGGAAAAAAATAACATAATTAATGAAAGCCTAACATTGGGATAAGAAAAGGATTTTCTTAGACAAATAATCAAATAAAGTGGATTCCATAATAGTCAAGGCATCACTACCAAGTCCATCATTGTTCTATGGGTTCACTCCTCATACCATCTTGGTAGTCAAGGTCACTCCCTTGAATTCATTTTAGAATTAGTTCAATCCTCATACCATATCGTTTTTAATGGTTCAATTATATGGATATCATAGTGGTCAAGGTATTTCCCAATGTCATATTATTTTATCACATGATATATAAATATTTACCTTATGCATTGAATGGAGATATAGGTCTCACCAACCTCATAATGGAAACATTCATTCATGTACCAAAAATAGTGAAGCAATAATATCATATCCCATGAGAGGAAAATAGTTTCCTGACCATGTAATCATGACCTAATCCATGGAAAAGGTAATTTTTTTTCATTATAATATTTCAAAAATCGTAACCCATGAAAGGAAGTGGGTTTTAAATGTATATAACATGGGAAATAGAAACGAGATTCATAAACATCCTTCCATAAAAACAAAACCCATTCCGATAAATAGTATGAATGGAAAAATTTAATAATTTCCCCAAAATGGAACATGTAAAACCGATATATTTCATCATAGATGCGAAATATTTTTGAAAGATTTTTTAAAAACATTTCTAGAGGAAAATTTACTTTCTTCATTGTAACCTTCATTTTAAGACAAAAAACATTTTCAAAACCATTTTAATTTAAAAGAAACATCAAAAATTATAAAGGAATCTTTAAAAACCATAATAAAATTTTAAAATCCTTTTTTAAAAAAATATCTTCAAATATAATTTTAAAAACTATTGAAATTATTTTAGAAACATGGTTTTTTAAATAAAATAGATTTTTGAATGAAGAGTAAAATAGAATCAAATTTCAATTACAAACACTTTATTAATTATCTTACATAAAAATGAATGAAAATATGGTAATAATACATGGATATTAGTTAAATATATAGAGGAAGGAGAGACACAATCTTTTTTGGAAATTTATTCTTATATATCATTAATGGAATCATAATAAAAAATAATCTTGATAAATTATAAGGTAGTTAAAATAAAATATTACCACATGGTAACTAGGAATAATACACCCCATATAAGAAAATGAAATCAAATAAAGCCTAAAATATCATTAAAAATAATTTTATTCTTGATATAATAAGTCAATTGGAAGCATATACACGATGCTAAAGAATATAGGATGATTAAAAAACATGTGTCTCAATGAATAAAAATTGAGACAAAATTATATTACCAATTTTGTTACCTTTGAAATGTAAAAACCATGAAATATAGATAAAATAATGGATATGAAAATACCATAAAATTTGAGAATAATAATAATATAATAAATTCAAGGTTAGTATATGAAAAAATTAAAAGGAAAAACAGATGTGATCATGGAATATATCTTATAGATATAAAAAGTTGGATGGAATTTACTTACCCTTTGTCTTGACACACGTCATACTCATTCAACCCTTTTATATAAAAAATATAAGTTTATTGTAAATATAAAACACCAATAAATTATTATATCTAATATAATATATGGTTTTTTATGCCATTATATTACCCTCTAGTTAAAAATTCTTTGATAAGGTTTCACTATAGGTAATATCTGATTTGTTCATTGTATGTGTCTTAATATGTTATATCTTTAGTTCATATACTTATATCATGATTTAAAAATTTTAAAAAATTATATCAATATATTTTATATTCAGTATATTATTTTTATAAAAATCATTCTAATATATAATTATGGAATGGAATATACTGTTCACAGAGATGGTACGTCGTTCGTACACATGAACGTTGTTTCCATTCTATTATGATTTTTAAAGAAATAATGTAAATTAAATATATTTATATCTATATTATTATTAATGTATAATTTTGACATCATATATATCATATCATTTTACATAATCCATCCACAATACATTCCATGTAGTGTGTGAATGAGTAACATCACTTTGAGTAGGCGGTAGTCCACTCATCCAAAAACGATGTTATCATATTTACCCAAGAAGGAATGAATAATGATATTGGTTTTAAAATAATTAATTAAGTATAAATACATAATTAATATCATATATTATACATAGAGAGAGAGTTTCAATCATAATTCCCACAATAATAGGAATTAAAATAATAATTAACAATCCTCATTTCTTGATTCGGTAGTACAACATACACATAAATCGTATGTTCATTATCCATTAGCTAGAAGTGTGTGTATGTTATGATCAAAAATATAATATAAAAACATAAAACTATTCTTAGGGTACTTTTTTTGTTATATAGTCATGGAATAAAGAGATTTGAGGTAGTGGAGAAAGAAAATAAGTCAAATGATCTTGAGGAAGGATGTTTCCTCTTCATTGGGTAACACCTTTCATTTTCACCAAAGGGATTCCTTTGATAGATTTCTGACAAAAATGAGGATTCATGTAGTAATGAAGGTTTTTATGGAGTATATTTGAGAATATATTGATAGAACATAATTGGTTAGAGTGTTGTGAAGAAGTGGGAGGAGGGGATTCCTTTTGTAACGCCCCAACCCCAAAAGCCCGGATCTGGTGCATTATTTTAATACATTGGAATGATTATAAGGAATAAATTCCCAAAGGACTGATCAATTTAGTAGTTTTGGAAAATATATTACATACATGAATATTAAATTACACATTCAAATATAAAACACAACATAAATAATACAATGAGAACTCCATTATTCCTCTTTCTTAACCCTGCACATCTAACATAATACACTTGTTGGAATCTTGAGAAAACAAAACATATGAAAGGGGTGATCTCAGATGATTAGTAAGGGTAAATAATTAAGAAAAATATATAAACTTTTAAGGAAAGACGTGAAATAAAAACAACAACCTTTTAAACATAAACTTGAACATAATATGGAGACAATAAATCAAACATTACCATATAAACATTCACATGGATATTCAACTAGTTGAATAATCACATGTAATAATTAATTTCATAATGAGGGAATTCCTAATGTCAGAACTCATTACCACATAATCAAAGCCTCGTGCCAAGAATACAAATAAATTTTTTGTCATGGCCTTGTGGCTAGACAATATTTTGTCTCATGAGACCAACCAATGCATCTAGGGGCTATAGTGGGCCCCACCAATCACATACTAAGTCCACTGCATTCCTTATATGAAAATGTTGAAACATAATATAAAACATCATAAAAAACTAGCATAAAAAATGTCAATACTTCAAACATAATCCACAAAGGGTATAAAATAGAACATCCATAGTAAAACTTATCATAACTCATTCGATACAATATTGAAGACTGTAATATAAAAAATCAACTTTAATAAAGAATAATATCTTGTAATGAATGCTAACATAGCTGATAATGATTAGTAAAACATTTTGAGAGAAATATACCCTTTTGTGAAATCATTTAAAATTAACTCACTTATATAGAAACTCATTTAAATGATATTTCTGAATCAATTTATCCCATACCACTTTGAAACTTTTGAATGAAATTAACATTTTAAAACAATCATGTTCATATAAATAAATCCTTAAAATGATTTTGAAAACATGGAAATTAATGAGACAAATTTAGAAGAATAAATATTTATAACATTTAAAATGATGTCCTAGTTAAAGTTTACCTTAAAATAATAATTTTGAAATGTATTTTATGAAACATTTACATGGATTATAAATATGTCCCATAAAATATTTACACACAAACAATCTCGGATAATAATGAAATTGTGGAATTAACCTTTACCATGCACTTTCCTTTGGTCAAGGGTACATTTAACCACCTCTATAATGACCATATTATTTAATTAAATTATACCATAACCATATTTATATTTACTATATCTTAAATTATTCATTTATTACTTTATACAACCCATTTAATAATGATTTCTATGTTAAATTAACATTTCATGTAAAAATATCTTTCTTTATCGTAGGTGTTTAAACTTGTTATTCTTAATCGTATTATTTCTATCATGATTTAAATACATATAGAATATAAAAAATGATTTTATATAATATATATTTATAATAAAAATACGTATAATAGTTAGATATATGAAATAGAAAACATTATTTATGGGGAGGGTATGTCGTACGTATGCAAAAACGTTGTTTCTATTTTCATATCATATTGAATGGAAGTAAGTGAACATGATATATTTTAGTACATATATATATATATCCAGTAGAATTATTATTTCATATATTATATACTTATTAATAATATATATTTTAATAATCATCGTTGATTTGTGATCCTAGAAACGAATCTCATCACATCATGGAGATGGTATGACGAACGTACACACGAGTGACGATGTCATTTCATTAATGATTAAATGATATGGAATTGTATTTTATATTAATTTTACATAGAAATTAGCATGTTATTTTCATTATTTATATACATATAACTAATCATTATATCCATCCAAATAACATATTGTTGAAAAACAAATTACACCACGACGTGCAGACGGTAAGCCGTATGTACGCTTGCATGGTGACATTATCATTCATAAGATGGATAAAATAATGAGTATTGTTTCCCCATATTTATAATAAAATCAAAGTGTGTATAAAGAAATAGAGTTATTATTTTGGTAAGAAAATAACAATGAAAGAGAATCTAGAATTGGAAAAGAACTTTAAAAAAGGTGATAAAATAATTACCTGTTCTTTGGGTGATTCCTTTTGATTTGAACAAAAGGACTCCTTAGGTTGGCTTTATGTTCAATGGAAGGATTATAAGATGAATTTAGGGAATTTTGGAGGAGATTTTGGTAGTGTTTGGCCTAGCCAAATGGCAGTCGACGTGTGATTCTGAATTAAGGGGAAGTACCCTTTTATAAGAATGGTGAGGGTCACTTTCGGAAAGATTGAAATATTATTTAATTATAAAATCATTTTCAGATTATAAATGCTCCAAATTGATTTATGTAGAATATAAGATGAGGATATGTCTAATTTCTCTTTAAAAATATGTTTCAGATAGGTTATGTCACTATAGTAACCTTATCGTATAGATTTAACTCTTAGTTAAATAGTTTTACTTTTATAATGTCTTCTTGTATAATTATATTACATGGTAAATAAACCTACTATAAAATTCCATGAGAACCCCATGTGGTTAATTAATGACATATATATCATTATATAAGTCCTTTTTCCAAACCTTATATTTTTAAGAATATTTTATCAATTAATAATATAGTATTTGTTTTAAAATCTCATTTTTATCAATTTTGACACAATTTGGTATTTTTTATTTTAAAAGTCATACCCACTATATAACTTAAAAAATATATAAAATCAACCCTAAAATGTCATATTAACCTATTCAATTTTTTTATGACATAAAAATTTTCAATTTAACTTTATTGTTATATTTATAATATCAATTATTCTAATCTTTCATTGATAATGTAATTACTGCATCATCATTGTGTCAAAAATAAATTTATTTGTTTAATATATAAAAATTATAAATAAAATAATATTATGTAGGATATATTTTTATCTTTCTAATTAATATTTATAGTCGAGTTTATCTTATGTATAACCCTATATTAAAAATGGTTTACTAATTAATTGTTGAATTTAACACATTTAACTATTCTTTAAATAAAATAATAATAAATGTTATAATCTTATTCATGTGGACAAAAGGGTCATATTTTATTCATATGGATGGTTTTGGGAGAAATAAACTTATCAAATAGAATTAGGACATGTGTTAGTGTAGTTTTAATTCAATTTTTACGTTTAATTACCCTATTTATTTTTAACAGTGGTAAATAAAATTCAAAAGATACTATTCACCAAAAAATTATTGTTATCTTATTGAACGAAATTTTACATATTGGTGTCAACCATGTCACTCATAATTTCTAAAATTCCATTCTCATATGTTTTAAAATTATATTTTATGAAAATTTGCAAATGTGCCTCGAGGGCGGGTAAAAAATATTAAAAAGTTCAATAAACTTTTAGATATCTAATCTTATTATAAAATGACAACAATGAATTAAAGAGGACTAATATAGGTATTATATATATATTTTTAAATTAAAATATATTTAAGTAAAAAATATTAACTATTTAAATAAAATTCAGTTGTAAACAATAATGTAGTTTTTTCACTATTCATAAAAAATGAATGAATTAAAAAAAATAAAATGAATTCACCCTAAGATAATATTGATAATAGGAATTAAAAATTCAAGTATATTTCAACCAATTAAAAACATAGAGGTTTCATTAATTAATTTAATATTAATTCACATTATTAAAACAAAAAGAGGGTTTCAAAAAATTAAAAACAATCAAAAGATCGACATGTGTTTATGTTCAATTTAAATGTGAAATTACATTTAATGACCTAAATTATATTAAACGATAAAAATATAATATAATTATACTTTAAAACCAATTAAATTTATAATTTATCATAATAAATTATTTCGATTAAAAAATTTGTTTTAAATTAAAATATAGTATTTTTTACTGTACATCAAAATATGAATGTTAACAGAATAGTGAAAAAAATTTATCCAAACTAGATTTTTATTTCCATCATCTAAAGAATAATTTAATTTCACTGAATTTATTTTATCAAATATTGAAATATTGGATTTAAAAAGGGTTCTCCATAAAATGGTGGAAAAATTGTATTTTTTAAAAGATACAACCTTTATCTGAAAAACTGAATTTGTTATTATATTATGTCGTAGAAAAAAATAATATTGATGTTAAAATTATATGGAGTATATAAAATTCAAAATTCAGTTAATAATATTCATAAACGCTTTTTGAACTACTTGATTGGTATGTCGTGGTGTGCTTGAACTCGGTGTTGCATAAAACATAAGCTATTGAATTACTTTAAATAGATAACATACTATGAAATCTTAGGGTGTTACATTCTCCTTTCCTTCAATAAATATCATCATCTCAATTTGGAAATTTTCTTCTAAAATAAAAGGTTAAAAATAGAAAAATTTCTTTTTGGAAAACCCACATTCGAAATTGGGTTAATAAAATTTAGTCTTAATAAGTGGGAAAGGGAAATGAAAAAATCACACCATAATTTTGATCTCGATTAGGAGAACGTTAGTGTAATTTAAAGAAGCATACTTGTAAAAAAATTGTAAATATTTATAGGGAGTGATCGAGGATATCAATCACAAACACGTGTAAAATTGAGGTCCTCAAAGCCACCAATCTATGATGATTTAAAATATCATTGGTTGAACAAAACATAAGGTATTTAGATAATACATTTTTTATTTCAAGATCCCTTTTCTAAAGTTTACGAATAATTTATTCAAATAATAAGAGAAAAACATATTCTTGACAAGTAGTGTTTAATCCTTCATATAATTACAACAATAAACTCATCTTTTGCTCCAAAAGATAATAAAATTCAATAAAATTCTATTTATCCTAATCATATAGTGTAACAAAAATTAAGAATTTATAATTCATTTTTCAAACTATTTAAAAAAAATACATTATACAAACCAGGACATCACGTAGGCCAGTGGATGGTGATGCACCCTTGTCGCCCTTCAGTTGTGAGTTCAAGTCTCGTGACTCTATCGAACGAGAAGGGTTGTCCCCCCAACCTCCTGGTTATCGTTTTTCTAACAATCCAAAAATAATCTTAAGAAATTCTTTAACATTAAAAATAGTATCCAATGTCAAAATTTATCCATTACAACAATTAGACTTATCCAAAATACTTCTGTCCAAACTCACATCCAATAATTTGTATGGATTGTAAACACAATGAAGATTTTTTTTCCATGTTATAACATGTTAATACCTTCATCATGTGTTCTTTTAAAACACAGAAACACCATGAATTATCATAAAACCTTATTGATTAAATTCATGCTCCATTATTCCTTATAGAATACTAGATATAATCCTCATATGCAAAAAATTTGTAAACTCCAACAATAATGGAATAAAAAAACCATTAATTTGTTTCAAAGTAGTCAAGAATATCAAATATAATTCATCCAAATCAATGATATCTTTTTCCAAAATCACTACATCAGTGTCAGATCTATATTAAGGTTTATATTTCCTTCAACCATGTATTTTCTATGAATTTTAACGTTCTGTTGAGTCTCTTTTCTTAGAACTATGTATTCTTAACTCCTCAATGAAATAATATTATAGTACAATCCTTATTTATTTCCACAATTCATTTAACTAGTACATCGTTGATACAACACACAAATGAAATAATGATTTAATAATAACATAAGAACACTATTCATTCCTCTTCATCTATGGTAGTATCATAACTTGATTATTATACAATATCATCATTTGGGGCATACTCTGATGATTTGGACATTGATTTGGGTAGTTTCTCAACTCCTTTCAGATGAAGCATCATACATTTGAATCTTTTCTTACACTTTCAATCACGTACATGGGGGGCTTTTTCTTCAAACTTATAACAATATCTCATTCCCTTCATGCCTTTACCAATGTTATTATTTCCAAAATTATAACATATGCTAAAATACATCTTTAATCTCTTCCCTTTATCCTTCTTTCTCTCTACCATCCCATTCTCCTCTAGCTTCCCTTCAAAGCCATTGGTCTAAGAGAACTCTTTACATATCATATTAACATATGATATTATTTATTCATATGATGATAATACTTTAGAGAAAATTTCCCTTTTCAAAGTTGGATTGATGCCATGAAAGATATGATCCTTCTTACTATTTGGATCATCTGTATTGCTGGAGTTCTTATTCCATTTACTGGGCACCATTTCTAAACAATGGCATACACTAGGTCAGTTTATGGATCAAGATGCATAATTCCAAACTTGTAAAATAAATTAAATAAAATGAACAGTCTATGAATTTAATCCATAATATTAAAAAATGTTTCTTTGAGAATGTATTTACTCCTAAATTCTTTATAATGGTTTGTAAAAAAATGTAAATTTATGCTAAGCATATCCCCGATGAGTGATGTTACCATGAGTGAAGAAAGGCTCATAGTCGTGTACCAGGATACCCTGGGTCATGCTTGAAACTGCTTGTCGAAGTTTAAACTCATAGGTACATATGTTCAAGATCCACCTCAACTTTCTCATATCCAGACATGGATGCATTACTTGAAAAATTTAGAAAATCATTGCATTAAAAAAATATAAGAAGTTATTCTCTACAAATCCTCAAATTCTATATTAAGGTAATGTTATCTACTCAGGGTTTTTCTAAATCTTGTTTCCATGGATGGTACTAAACTTCCTCTGATACCAACTCTAACGCCCTAACCCCATAAACCTAGAGTCGGTGCATTATTTTAATACATTGGCATGATTGCAAGGAATCAAGTCCCTAAGGATCGATCGGTTTAGTACTTTTGGAAAATAGAATACATACATGAATGTTACATTAAACATTAAAACATAAAACAACACATTAAAGATCCATTGTGAACACCATTATTCCCCTAGATAACCCTACATATCAAACACAATACATTTCTTGGAATCCTAGAAAAAAAAAGATAATAAAGGGGTGAGTTCAAATGATTAGTAAGGGTAAATAATTGAGTGGAAGATATAAAATTTTAAAGAAAGATGTGTAATAAAAAAAACCTTTTTAACTAAAACATTAACATAATATGAAGAAAATAAATCAAACATTACCATATAAACATGCACATGGATATTCAACTAGTTGAATAAACACATGTAATAATTAATTTCATAATGAGGGAATGTCTAACGTCAGAAACCATTACAACATAGCCAAGGCCTCATGGCAAGAATAGAAATAAAAAAAATTTCAAGGCCCTAGGCCAAGACATTAGTTTGTCTAATGAGACATACCATTGCATTAAGGGGCTATAGTAGGCCCCACCCATCACTTACTAATTCCACTTCAGCCCTTATATAAAAATGATGAAACATAACATAAAAATTTGTAATAAAACGAGCATACAAAATGGTCGTACTTCAACCATTGACCATGACGGGTATAAAAATAGCACATTTATAGTCAAACATATCATAACACTTTTTATACAATATGGAAAATTGTATTATAATAAATCAACCATAATCACGAATAATATACAGAAAATAATGATGGCATAGTTAAAAATAATCAGTAAAATTTTTTCAGATAAATATCCCTTTTCTAAAATTATTTAAAAGTCACACATTTATAAAGGAACTCATTTAAATGGGATTTTTGACTCAAAGTGTCCCATGCCAATTTGAATCTTTTGAAAAAAACTAACATTTTAAAACAATCAAGTCCATATAAATAAATCCATAAAAACATTTTGAAAACATGGAAATAAATGAGAATGATTTAGAAGAATAAATATTTAAAACATTTAAAAAGACGTTTTAGTTGAAGGGTACCTTAAAAGAATCATTTTGAAATGTATTTTAGGAAACATATAGATGGATAGAAAATATTTCCTTGAAAATACTTACCCATAAACAATCTCGGATAATGACGAGATTGAGGAATTAACCCATACCTTTCACTTTCCTTCGGTAGAGGGCACATTTAACCTACTATATAATGACTATATTATGTTATTAAATTATAGCCGAACCAGATTAATATTTATTATATCATGAATTATTCTTTTATGACTTTATATTACCCATTTAATAATGATTTCCATGTTAAATTAACTTTTCAGGTAATAATGAATTTCTTTATCATACATGTTTAAAGTTGTTATTCTTGATTTTATAATTTATATAATTATTTAAATAAATACATAATAAATAACATGATTTATATATAATATATATTTATAATATAAATATGTTTAATAGATATATATATATGAAATAGAAAACACTGTTTATGGAGATGGTAGGTCGTACGTACGTGTAAATGCTATTTTCGTTTTCATATACTATGGAAATGAAATAAATGAATAAGATATATGTAAGTACATATATATATATATATATCTAGTAGAATTATTATGTCATATATTACATACTTATTAATAATATATATTTTGATAATCATCGTTGAATGGTGAAACTGGAAATGTATCTCATCGCTTCGTGGAGACGGTAAGTCGTAATTACACACAAGCGACATTATCATTTCCATAATGATTTAAAGGTCTAAAATTTGATGGTATATTATTTTTACAGAGAAATATTCATGGAATTTTAATTATTTATATACATATTACTCATCATTATATCCATCCAAATAACATAGTGTTGAATAACAAATTACACCACGACATGGAGATGGTAAGCTGTACATACGCACACATGGTGACATTATCATTCATAGGATAGATAGAATATTGAGTATGGTTGTAACAAAATTATAATTATATAAAAGTATGTATAAGGTACTGAATTTAGTATTTTTGTATGGAAATAACAGTAGAAGATAATGTGGAAGAAGAATAGAACTTTGAAAGAGGTGATAAAATAATTACAACTTCTTTGAGTCTTTCCTTTTGATTTGAACAAAAGATCACCATAGGATGACTTTATGTTCAAGGTAATTCCTATAGGTTAAGGTGGAGAATATGGGAGGATATTTTTTCTGGGGTTGGCCAAGCCAAATATCATTGGGGGTGTGATTTTGAGATAAGGGGAAGTACCCTTTTATAAGAGAGGTGAGAGTCAGGAAAAGTATGAAATATTATTTTATTATAAAATCAGTTTTAGATTCTAATGAATTCAAATTGATTTATATAGAAGATAAGGCGGGTTTGGGACTAATTATTTTCTACCAATAAGTTTTAGACTGGTTTGGGTCTCTATATTAACTTTATCTTTTAGATTTAACTTTTAGTTAAATAGTTTAACTTTTACAATGTTTTCTTGTATTATTACATTACATGATTAATAAAATTACTATAAAACACCAAGTGAACCCCAAGTTGTTCATTAATTAAATATTTATTATTATATAAGTCCATTTTCTAATCCTTATTTTTTTATTAATTTTATATCAATTATTAATATAGTATTTGTTTAAAAAACTCATTTATGTCAATTTTGACACTATTTGGAATTTTGTTTTTTAAGTCATTACAGCTTTATCACTTCAGAAAAAATTATTTAATCAACCCTAAAATGTCATATTAACCTATAAAATTTGTGGATGACATAAAAATCCTCAATTTATATTTTTTATTTATAATATCAATTATTTTAATCATTCATTGATAATGTAATTACTGAATCATCATTTTGACATTTAAAATTTCATTTTATAATCTAAAAAAATTAAAAATAAAATACCATTGTGTAGAAAATATTATTATCTTTCTAATGAATATTTATAGTCTAATTTCTATATGTATATCCTAATATTAAAAAAATAGTTATTAAACTTTGAATTTAACACTTTTAACAATTCTTTAAATAAAATAATAATCAATGTCCCAATCTAATCCAAGTGGACCAAAAGGGTCGTATTTTATGCATAAGGTTTGTTTTGGTCAAAATAAACTTATCCAATAGAATTAGGACATGCGTTAAGGTAATTTTAATATCATTTTACCTTTAATTACCCTATTTAATTTTAATCCTGGTAAATAAATGTCAAAAGTTACTATTAACCAAATAATATTTTCATCTTATTGAACAACATTTTACTTACTGATATCAACTGTGTCTCTCAGAATTTTGAAATTAAATATATAGAAGTAGAAAAATTACTTTTTATGCAAATTTGTAAATATGAATAGAAGTTGGGTAAGAGACATTAAAAATTTCAATAAAATTTTATATATATAATCTTTTTATAAAAAGAATCAAAAGAATTACATTGGAATAATATTGGTATAATGTATCTATTTTCACTTTAATATAAATTTTAATAAAAAAATAATAATTATTTAAATAAAATTCATTTTAAACAACAACGTAGTGTTTTTCACAATTCATCAAAAATTTAACATTTTCAGAAAAATACCAAAAATTCTCCCTAAGATAATTTTGATATTCTGAATTAAAAAATGTAGTATATTTCACAAAATTAAAAACATAGACGTTTCATTAATTAATTTAAAATTTATTCCCATTTTTATAACCAAAAAGCGGGTTTTAAAAAAGTAAAAACTATCAAAAGATTGACATGTCTTTTTGTCCAACTTAAATGAGAAATTACCTATAATGACCTACATAATATTGAATAATAAAAATTTAATATAATTATTCTTTAAAAACCAATTAAATTTATAATTTTACAATATAAAATATTTTTTATGAAAATGTTGTTTTCAATTAAAATATAGTATTTTTCACTATTCATGAAAATATGAAAGTTTTCAGAATAGTTCAAAAAATTTATCCAAACTAAAAATATAGGTCTATAATCTAAGAAAAATTTTATTTCACTAAATTGAAAATATAAAAGTGTCAAATATTGGATTTAAAAAGGGTTCTCCATTAAAAGGGATAAAATTGTATTTTTTGAAAAATATTTCCTTTATCTGAAAAATTGAATTCATTCATATATTATATCATAGAAACAAAAATATAGATGATAAAATTATTTTGAGTATATAAGATTCAAAATTCAGGAAATATTATTCATAAATGCTTTTAGAACGAATAGTTTGGTAAGTCATAGTACACCCGAACTCGGTGTTGCGTGTAGCGCACGCTATTCAATTAATTTAATGAGTTAACATAATATGAAATCTCGGGGTGTTACACCTTTTATAAATAAGGAGTAGTGTAACTCTTGTAAATTGTTGTAAAAGGAATTCCAACAACATTTTCCCAAGTAATGTTGATTGAATAAAAATAATAATTATATCCAAAGGAGGATGGGATAAAAATATTTCAATTAATTAGTTTTTGATAAAATTTCTCGGTTGTTTTCAGTCTTTTGTATTAGGTTTAGTCCGTTGTGAAAAAAACAATTAATAGTTGTTATAAATTTTAATTTAATTCACTAATAATTTTTGTAAAAAACTAGGTTTGTTGGGTCCACTAGGTTGAATACCTTGAGAGGGGGGCGGCTGAATCAGGGTATAATAGATTAAAATGTTCTCTTATTCAGATATTGTTTGGTTGTAAGAAAAAAAATCAATTCTATATTCCTTGTATAGCAATACATGGAATGATATAAAATCATTCATGGAACACAATGATTTTTACTTTGTTCTCCCTCACTATGCTACATCCAAAGAATATACAACAACAATTTGTCAATGTACCAAATTCAGAAAGGCTCACTACAAATAATGATTACAATATTCGGGCTAGATCTCATACACCCAGGCTCACTTAATTTTGTATGGATTAGGGTATTCTCACCAAATTACCTTGGGTAACTCCCTATTCCTCTTTCTCTATCTCACTACCAGTGGAAAGGGTCATCGTATTCCTCCTCTTTTTCTCACAACTCTTGGAATAGAATCCACTAACATTTTAAGGACTTGTTGGTAAAACACAGTTTATGGACATGTAGGTCCCTTAATTTTCATGAATTCATGCATCCTAATCTATAGGTAGATTCTATATTGATGTTCTGTTTTCAACCATAGATAATGTACACCTTCTCGAGAACTACTGGGTACCAGAAAATATGTTTGTAAACTGATCTGATGCTCTCACAAGATTCCTCATGCAAATCGAGAACAACCATCCACTCTCACATACTGGCTACCCAGTTTGGTACGTGGGACACCTTCTTTGCATTCCACAACCACTAATGTGAACAACCATTCATCCACACACTGCCTCCACCTTTGTGATCGCATACTTCTACATTATACTGATTCTGTGAACCTCCTCTATGAAACCCCTCCTTTCCAAAAACTATTCTCTGTTCGCAGAATTCCTTCATTTACGCATACTGGATATCCTACTCTATGTACCACTTGTGTAATTCTCTCTCTCATGTGCAATAGATTCCTCTTACATTTACCCAGACAAATCCTTTCACATACCGGACTTCCCTCTCTATGTACCATAATTCCATTACAAGTTAAGAATCCCCGCAAAAACCTTTAGTGAGAACCACTTTCAGGCTCTGCAAAATTCATAGAGAAGAAAATTTTCTCTAATGTTTTTCAATCTCCATAGTAATCGGTGGGCTTAGCGATTATTATATTGGAAAAGATATCGGCTTAATCCTCTAATTCATGATTTATAGAATCTTTGACCAATTGCAAACCAATACAAATTCCACAGTGAACCACATGCCACCCACGAACCATTTTTCATATCCAATCATGTACCACCTTTTATCCTATGCATTTGATCTACTCCAACAACATTAACCAATCTGCATACCCCATCACCTCCCGCAATGAACCATTTTCTGTTATCTCAAAATGCTTTGGTGTACCGTTTTCACTACTCTGCATACCTTTCTCGGAACATGGTATGCGGTCAATAAATTATGCTATGCGGTTATAATCCCTTTCAAATTTTCTTCAATGTTCTACAAACTGTTTACTCCTATGATGAAATCCTTCCTTTTCCAACATCAAACTCTCGAAACCTACAGAGAGGATGCCTTGATGGATTTTTACCAACAATGTCTACGTTATTATAAATTATAAATTATTATTATTCCAAAAATTTAATAATTTTTTACAAATTAATATGACATAAGTTGCAGGAATTAAGTTAAATTCAATCCCACAGACAAGATGAAAATGTTTGTTTTTAATGTAAAAACATCAAAAGGTTTTCTATGTTTTTTTAACAAATTTCAATATCAAATTAAGTCAAATGACCTAAATTGGATTAATTGATAAAAAATATTCTAATTTAACTATGATACAAACTTATAATATAATTTTTTCTCATTAAATAATTAGATTAAAATTATTTTTGGAATTGAAATTCCATTTTTTTCAGTATTCATCCAAAAAATGATGTTTCTCAAGAAATTCCAAAAAATTATCCTTAAAATAATTTAGACATTCTAAATGAAAAATTTAAGATTATTTTATCAAATTAAATTTCTAAAATTTTCAAAAAATAATTTTTTTCCTAGAAAGACTTGAAAAGAAGTTCATTTGAGTTAGTAATATTTTAAAACATATAAATATTTTACCAAAAAATATATATTTTCGTTTTGAATGTGTTAAATTTATAATAAACCTTTTTCAAATTATTTTAAAAATTATTTATTACTATTAAAATTATGAAATTGAACAACTTTGTTATAATTACCTCAGTTAATTAATTATAACAAAAAAATTTGTTTGGTAGATACTTGGTGTTTAATGGCATGTATGCCATGACAGTATTGGGTATAGTACATTCCATGTTATTGTTGACTATAGAACTCTAAAATTAATTTCAATTTGAAATTATATTTTTAATATTTTCATTGAAGGACATAAATAAATATTAATTTATTCAAAAACAGTTCATTAAAACGTGTGGTGTTACTACTACCACCACCATGAAGTAATATAACTAATTTTTTAATTCCATAATATATGGATAGTAATAAAGAATTATTTGATGAATATGTATGACATATATTATATATAGTATTCCAAGAATAGTGAATCAATAATTACCATTCATTCTTTCCCTCTGTCAAAAAAAGAAAAACTATTTTTGGGTATATACAAAAACAATTCTTCATAGAGATGTTAATAAAATTCATAAATCTAAATTTTATGTGTAAATATAAATATATTTAAAATTATTATATTATATATTAAAATCAATAAATATATTATTTAGATTATGGAACAGTTATCAATATATATGGATTGGGACTACTATGCAAAAATTCTAATGAAAATTGATACATTAGAAATATGAAAACAAAGATTTTGATAAAAAATTACAAATAAATGGGTTTATGAAATTCTATACGTTGATCATATATGATAATATAAGCATGTATAAAAACATTCTATATAATTATAATAAATTTTAATTTATTTTATCTGAGGTCAATGAGCATTATATGCAAGTTGAACTCATTGTAAGGGATTTATGACAAAATATCAATGTTTATCATAATTTTTTATGATTACATTTACGATGAAGAATTTACATGATATATTTATTAGAAATTAGTTAATTATATTCTAATTGGTGTATTGAATTAGAATAAATTTTTTACGTTCACATTCAACATTTTAATTTCCCATGGGATAAGTTATGATGAATATTTTTATGATCTTTTGAAACATATGAATGGATTTAAAAATTATTTAATCAGTGTGACCATAATAATATATCTATTAAATTAATTTTTAAATGATTAATTTAAAGTCAACTAAAAGGATATATTGGAGGTTATCCCATTGATAAAATTGATTAAAATTTATCTTATTATAGGTTTAATGAATGAGTATATACATGAGGTAATTCCAAACCTAATGTTGGTAAATCGATTATTAACCAAAGACTATGTTGTTATTAATTTCTTGGTTAGTATCCTTTGTATAAAATGTATATGATTATGATTTTTCACAACATATATCTTATAATTTATTACATGATCTCATTCAAATGTTATGTTCTCATGGGTCATGTTCATTGATTCATTTATGATTACTGTCTTAGGGACAACCAATCCTTTTGAAATTACTCAAGATAATGATATATTATATACGCAGTATGGTTTATAAATCTTAATCTTATATTACTATAATGATATGTTCATTTTATACATATTTGGTCACTTATATCCATAAAATTTTCCCATACAAGGAATTTGGTCTTACCCTTTCTTATTTTTCATTTCCATTGGTTACTGTGATTGGTTTTACATATTGTGTACATATGAATAGTGATTGTTGTGTAGAAATATGTGTGATAATATGTAGATATTTTATAAAACAATTTCTTATGTATCCATGTTTCTAAACACATACAACCGATACTTTTTTGGAGTAGATCATAATATTCATTATTTACTATTCATAAGATAATATGGGATATTTATATATGAGATCTTTGGGTTAATATAGTTGGTATTAGAGAATTGTTTATTTATCTTTAGAAACAAGGATGAAAAAAATAGTGACATTCCTTTTTATTATCCTATGTATATGAGATCATCACATGTTACTCTAAATATAATAGTGTGGTATTCCTAGTACAATATCTATGTATAGATATTATAGGAGGATGTGGTTTTTCTGTATATGTATCTAGGGGTAAGAACCTCAAAAAGTATCGTTTCAGTTCATATTGGACATTAATCTTGATAATGGTGGGAGTACCATTATTTCATTCTTGGAATGACACTCTTATTGATATGATTTGGTTAATGCTTGTTTTCCTTACGAACCATAAAAATGTATTTAAATTGATGATTCTCATGGATGACTTAGGTTAAACCTACAATTTTATATATTAAAAATAATGATTCATGATTTTGAAATATTGTAAGTGATATTTCTGGTCTACGTGGTTTCCAAAAACAATTATTGTTTCTCACACCACACTTTTTGGTATTTCTCTATTGATGGAACTTATAGTGACAACAAAATTTAGAAAGTAATAACAATTTATTGGATTCCATAATTAGTAACCAATGTTTTTTGAAGAAGGAATTAATTTTCTTCCTATGATTATACAACATTCACATACCATGAATAATACTGATATTATCAATAAAAACCGGAACAATGTTATGTTGAGTCCATCAAGAAACATCCAACATATTTTAGTGAATCAAGTAGCCCACATGTTTTTTAGAAATGGATCTACATCATTGAAAATATTTTTTCCATTATCTAATGTTTGAATATTGAAAAATCCATTTTGATGTTCTATTTTTTTCGATACTGAAGTTGGTCAATGGTGCACTCTTATCAAGATAAAGAGGGAACAGAATTAAATTAAATCTATAAAGAGGAAAGAGTTCAAAATTTTATTTTTCAATTTATACCTTCCTCTTATTATTGATATGAAAACATATAAGTAATTACATCATATATGGTTGAATTTTGATGAATCCCCAACTACATAATGTGAAAATATAATTAGACATTTGAGGTACACATATTGAATTTTCGTTGAACTAGAATGGATGATCGATTGATTCTTCAGTGTCTTAAAAACATGTTTTAGAAGGGAGTTAGAAATACGTGATGTTGGTCTCTATGAATAAATCATTGAATGGTCATCCACGATATAAATTTATATTGTAGAGAAATATCAATATGAATTTTTTGAAAAGGGGAAAAATATTTAATTCTAATAAATTATAATTAAGAAACCATGGAGTGAAGAAGATAAACCTTCCATTATAATATATGTGTAAAGGAAAAAATATATAAATTTTTATTATGGGGACCTTTAATTTAATTATTTGTTGAATGAATGTTCCTCAAGAAATATAATGCTGAAGTGGTAGGATTATGTAAAAAATCAATAGAGGAAATGAACTACATAACACCCCTCCAACACTCTAATATTTCAAATTTATGGATTATGGAAATTAGGATAACAAAATATCACTCATTAATTTACATGATTATGGTAAATGTTAGAAACCTATTTATACCAATGATAATTTTAAATATCAAGTGTAATTTGTTGCTAAAGATTGATACAATAACAATATGGTGAACGGTAAAATTAATATCCACTATTAAACTATTATAAGCTTATCTTATTCTCTATATACCAACTATTTGTTATCAGAATAATTTATTATGTTTTTCAAAATTCTATCTCAATGAATAGATATTGAATTATTAGTGAAATCCTCTAATGTTATGGTGATTGCATCACATCTCTGTGATTCCTGTTCATTTTGCATTAGTCAGAATATGTTTCCTTAAAATCACATAATTAACGATCTAGATGAATTTTATGTTATATTAGGTACGTATTATCATTCATTAGATAAATCTCAAATTAATTTCAAGGTTAGATAAGTAAATTTTGTTATTTTATACCAACCAATGATTTTTTTTCAGAATAATAAAAAATAAGAACTTTTTATGGGAATAAATTCAATTATATAGGTCGCGATTCCAATTAAAATTGATTTTTTATTGTCGATGGCTATAAATAAAATCATTATTGAATATTTTATAGTGAAAAAATATATTTTTGATGTTTTTCTAGAATATTTTAATATTATTAAACCAAAATTTGATGTTCAGTTTTCAATGGAACACATGGATAGTTCGATATAATGACTCTATATAGAATGACACCAATTGAGTTTCAGGAATTCAAGAACAAACTATTAGATAATATAGAGAATAAATTCATTCATCCATTTTCATCACCATATGACTGACCTATTCTATTTTTAAATGATAAATATATATCAACGTGATTTTTTTTTGTGATTAATGGAAACATATCAAGAACACTAGCAGGAAGAAAAATAATATACATGGTATTAAGGACATCATTGATCTACATAAAAATATCAATACATTTCTAAGATTTAAAATCCTTATGGATGTTATCAATTTATTTTCAAAATATAATTCATACCTAATAAAAAATTATATTCACAGTATGAAAATAAATAAATTATAGAGATTCCATTTCTTTTTACTATGGCCCGAAATATCTTCATTATTTTAATGAATAGTGTCTTTAGAGATTTAAATGATTAAATTTTGGGAGTATTTATAGATTATATTTATAAATATAAAATGATAAATAAAGATCATGGGGTTAATATGAGGAATTTTTGATGCCCCTAATAAAGGGTAGAAATTATAAAAAATTTACCATTTGTGAATTGTGGTAAATAAATTCCTTTTGGGATTTATATTCTCATGAGAGGATATATCAATTGATAATTAAATGAATAAATTAATGGAACATTTTCCTGGGGAAACCACCAAGAACAAGATATATAGTTTTATCCATTTTTTATAAATTAGTGATATTTTTATTGAGAATTTATCATGGATAGTAAATCCAATACCCGAGTCAACTCAGAAGAGAGACTTGTTCATTTAGATATATCATTGTGATGAAAGATTAAAGGATCTAAAAATATGGTTTCTCAATGTATCTATTCTAATATTACCTTACAGTGTAGATGGGTTTGTGATCTATGGTGATCAATCTATTAATGGGATCTAATGAATTCTGATGAAAAATGATATGGTGATACCTTAAGTCTCTTTCAAATTGATGGTTCATTAGAAAAACTAACCCACTCATGTTTTTTAGTTTTCTATGATAATTATTTTCATATAATATATTATTTCATTTTATATATAGGATATTATATGATATATATATATATTGATGATAGAACTTTTATGTATATATTCACTCAATAGAGCTCAATATGCACCTGACGGGATGGTTGGAGTTGATTAAATATCCAGACTGCTCAATAAATTTCCACCATGTGTTAGAGAAAATGTTTGTAGATGCTTTCTATTGAAAATATCATGCTATCTAATCTGACATATGTAGCATAAAATATCCCAAATATATGGATTTTATGAGCATTGGTCTTCTATAAATGGGTTATTGACATGAAATTCTAGTGATATATCACACCTTGGATCAATGTGGTTTTTATTGGGAGGTAGTTTGGATTCTAGGTATTGGTTATATGGATCAATAATGGCGACACTATATCTCCCAGGATTTTCATCACAGTTCAAGAGGTCTTATGAATATTAGTTATCTCTTCGAGAAAAGTATATAATGTCCTTCCTTATCACTATATGGAACATACCCATTGATTTTATCACCTCCTCTTTATTGATGACCTCATCTTCTCCATTAATGGTTATAGTTATTCTATCATTGGCTCCAATAAAATCATGTATAAGTATACATAATGGAGTGGGATAATTGTTAATTGGTATAAGTTTGGGGTCTACTAGTCTTCCTCTTACCTGGATAGGCAAAGGGATACCATTGAATCAATCCTGGGAATTAGAAGCAAGATCTTTCCCATGATCTATCTGAGTGACCCCATCTTCCCTAGAAGGAACTGTATTTTAAATTTTGATGATATGTTTTTAAATATCATTAACCAAATTTATAATTGAAATTATATTTTCATTTTTTTAAATGTAGAATCACTCTTGTTAATTTTGTTTCTTCCTCAATCCCCGTGAATATATTATCTATCCTCAAGGTCACTAATTCTATTATAAAATATATTGAGTGTACCATTAATGTATTTATTTATATTTCTCATGAGTTGGGTAAATTATGGAGTTCCTCTGATTGTAAACCAGCAAGTCCGGTTGAGAATTGGGTATAATGGTTAGGGATGTGGGACATTCTATGTACTACTTTCAGGGTAAGCTATCTTGGGAGGGTATCAAGGAACACTCTCTATGGGGCCCACTTAATAAAGTTAAGTATGTATTTGGAACACATGGGAGTTTTAGAACCCCCTCCTTCTCGTGTAACAATATTCGTTTTCATATTCTTATGCTTAATGAATATTCCTATTAGATCGTGGGTCAAGGTGATATCAACTTTTGGACACACAAATGTGGGTGATATTATGGATTTCCCAGACACCCCTACACCTAACCTATCCTTTAAGGAGGACTCCTCTCATACCGAATTGATCCCTATATTCCTGAACCCCACACAACATGGCATATTTCAATGTATTAGGTTGGAAGAGTCCCTGGACCATTGTGTCTTCACCAGTTCAACCAATGGTCGGTCGACGAAAAAGTCCAAAAAACATGTGATACTCTTTTATGACACTAGAGAGCCATGGGGAACCCCCCAATTGGTGTAGGGATATTATATTTAAATTTTAATTCATGTTGTGGATAATTTTGTATCATGCAACACCTAAAAATTTAGAGGTGAAATGAAATGTTTTGAAACTTTTATCTATGTTTATCTATTGTCCATATCCCTTAGCGGAGTCTACACTAAACATATTCTTTTAGAGTGGATGGGTAGACAAGAAAAATAGGTACCTCGGTGAGTTCATGTCTCATACACTAGTGGTGTATTCCCATGATAAATTTCTATAGATATAGTTCCATATTTTAAACAATAAAAACATGGAGGAGAATGCCTAAACAATTCTTCTGTTGGTGGGGCGTTGGTGTGTCTAGTATGCTTGAAACTAGAGTTGACATGAACCCCATATCTCAAGTATAGATTTGGTGATGAGGGCCATGTGTATTATGGTGGATCTGGAAGGCCTCATGAATAATGGGGAGGTGGAATCATTCCTCAGGCGATATTTCCTTAGTAGCCTCTACTAGGGCCACCTGGTCCAAGATAGATGGTCCACTTGGTTCGATGGTCACCTCCCGACAACAGTCTTAAGATCAATATTGTTTGTGCATGTAGTCAATGTTTCACGCATGGGGGAGGGGATATATGACGTTAAGAACATGGTGATCATTTATCTTGGTTTCTTAAATGGGATTCGTAACTAACTAAGGGAGGATGCAATGGCCATGCTTTATTCCCTATCTATCCACAGATCAAATAACATCACACTAACTACTACGAAAATGGATTCCAAAATTATATAGAGACCCCCAGTGGTGTCTATACCTCTCCATAGAATATCACTTATTTGATTCATGAGTGGAACGAATATATCATCAGTGACCTGGGGATCCTTTATGCATGTTATGGAGGAAATAAAGTAGCTAGTCTCTTGGCTTTGATGGATACAACCGATCACCCCTCACTGATTGTTGTACCTTCGGTCACCTTCTCCCAGCTAAGGTGTCTTGTGTTAATGGATATGTGCTCATGATTCATTTCATTATTCCAACATTATATTTTTTTTTATTTTATCCATTACAATAAAAATAAATATTTATTTTTCAATAGAGGGGTCTTGAATTCTTGAAAAATGGGGGAAATCGAAACTAGATCAAATGATCATTCAATTTTAAATCCATGTGAGGATTAAGGAGGCAGAAAATTAATATGTAGTAAGAAATAAAAATCTATGAAATTTTTTTATGCTAATCATTGAAAATGATGAAATTATTTTTTTAATAAACATATATATTTTCCATCCACACTGGATTTAAAGATGGCGCCATTGCATGAGGATCGTAGTTCTACATTACCTATTAATTGTATAAGTGTAATGATGTATAGTTATCTGAAATATTATTTCTAATGGGTAATATGAAAATATATATTTCCATGTATGTATCAAATTTCATGGTTTGTCCTCAAGAAATGGTTAAGAGCTAAAATTATAAGTAGTTTTTACAAACATTATGCGTACTGGAATGGTAATGGGGAACCATAAAATTGTATTTTTTTCATAGGAATCAAAAGAATTTATAAGGCTCATAATGTTATTTTCGATTTAGTTATTTACCATATGATTTCGTCACACATCAAAGATATGTGTTTAGATATCATTCATCATCATATTTCATAAATATTAACAAAAAATTAGTATGATTTCATGAAGTAAATCATTCTATTGTTTTTAATAGAGTTAATAGGGTTTCCACATGATTCATGTGAAATCATCATTTAGATATGTGTAAATCAATGAGTTTCATTATTTATTATCATTTTCATATATCTTATTAGTCTAAAAGAACGATTCACATAATATCTAGAATATTTATATCTTTCATTATAGAATTCAATGTTGGTTGTAATAAAAAACTTCATATTACTGAGATTTTATACAATATTTGATTTCACTCAAGAATTTGGAAGCCCCTTTATAAATCCTCTTTGTAAAGATGACTATAAATCAAATGTTCTAGGATGATATCTCATAAAAGAATATATTAGTAATTGATAAATATAATTAAATATTAGAGAAATTCATAACAGTTTTGTAACATATTTATGTAGCTCAGATTCAACCAAAAATAAATTATCATAATTTTTAGGGAAATAAAGGTTTTGATTTTTATGAGAATTTATTTCTATAAATTTCCACCTGGAATAAGTTTATGTGATTTAGGAGTAATGGATTGCTAATTACTAGTTATATTAGACTTTTCAAAACTATTTATCTGGCATGGATAATATATTATAAATTGGTGCTTCTATTGAACCTATATTAAGTTCATGATGTATTCCATTTTTCACTATTGATGTAGTACATACCTAGTCCATCACATATACTAAACATTATGCTCATACTAGTAGATCATGATATACCGTATAACGAAAAACTGGTATAAATCATGGATAATAGGGGAAATGTTCAATAGAACAATACTACTCACCTGGGTAATTTATTTTTAATGAATCAAAAATATAGAGAAGATACTTGAGAACCTCACGATGTGATAAAAATTCGATATCATGAGTTTCTTATACTGGTATGATAAAATTTTCATTCAAAGAAATTTTATTAAGGGTTTAAAATTAACTATCACAAATATTTTAGTATGTAATTCTCACAAATTTAATTAGATTTCATTGATAAAATTATTTACACCCAACATAGTGTTTAAATGGACCACGATGTACTATTAATATATTATTATTTATTATGCAAGTAATCATCTAACTATTAGATTTTTGGGTATGAATTGGAATAACTAATTTATAAAAAATAGATGGTTGAGAATTTTATAAGATTAATGAATTATTATCAATTATTTATAAATTAATATAAAAATAATTATATATTAAATGATTTCTTTTTCTGAAAAAAAACATCATTGCATGAAATGTGTTTTATCATAATAAAATAAATTAATCAATATTTATGGATTATTTTAAATTATATATATATACATATTATATATTTAATAATAAAATTAACATTCATATTTATTTATCTATTCATGGGAAATGAATAAATCTAGTTTTAAGCTAAACATGTTATTTAAATAAAGGTTTTCATCATGTTAGGAGGACCTATTTTAAAATTTTTTTCTTCGACTTATAAAAATGGAATAATGTAAAAGTTTCAAATATTTAGAATTTGGAAATTAAAATCTCATCAATAGGATCCATTTATTTATTACATTTTGAGTAGTTACCTTTGTATATTTTAATCACCATAGTAAGGGTGAAACATGTAAAACAAGGTTAAAACATAAAGATAAAAACTTAAATTTTCTCTAACAATTTATTTTTATCTTATTTGATGTTAGAATTTTATCCATATATATCCATATTTGTAATATATTTCCACTTGGTACTATAATTTTATTATCACCTTTATATTAATTTGAAAAACAATAAATACATAATGCCACAAATATTGAATTTAATATTGGTAATATTATTACATATGGATAAATAGACGATATGTTATATTCAAAATGATGATTTGATAGAAAAACTAATTTAAATTTTCATTGAAATTTAGTTATACATTTTTTGATCAAATAAATACCATAAATTCAGGGATGTTTGAAAAGTTTTGATTCTAATGGAATTATTACAACATTGTTTCTAATTTCAAATTATGTGAATATTGTGAGATATGACATTAATGATAAATAAAAAATAAAAATATATTAAAAAATAAATTTTAAAATAATAAATTATTTGAAGTTGAAAATTTGAAATATAATTTGTATAAAATATCATCCCGTCTTCATTAATTATCCAATTATTATCATTTATGAAAAATTATAAACCATTATGAGTGGAAATTGTTTTACTACAATTAAAGTTAAAATTTGTAAAATATGTTATTAAACAAAAATATAAGTTCTAAAATATAGGGTATTCATGTCAATATTTTATTTCATGATGTTATTACAACCATGTAATATATTATATAAGAATATCTATCCATTTGAATTAATATTTCTTTATAATTAATATTTTATGTTTTAATCGCTCAAGAAATTCAATGTGTGCCCCCTCATCACTAATAAAATAGATCCACTCAATACTCTTAATTATACAAAATTGATCCTTATATATTATATAATCACTATTATAAAACCATTAAATATTCCTTCCCCACATCCAAGAGCTTCTCCTCTTTCCAAAATTACATCCTTTCAAGGCATAAGGTATAATCCAATAACTCTTTCTTAACAAAGAGATATAACACTTAAAGATGATTTTTTAATTTTATTTCTTATAAAACAAATGTTAAATTATAATTTTTCAATATAATATAAGTAATTAAGTGCAATTAATATAATTAATTTTTTTATTATATTTTACAAACCAATACCTGCCTTCTTCCAACATGTTTGAGAACAATAATTTCACTCGTGTGTATGTGTAGAATACCACCTCCATAAAGTGATTTGATTAATTTTTTATTTCTGTTTTACTGAGATGTTAATGATGATAGATTTAAATATTTTATTATATATAGGTTATGTAAAAACATTATTCTGATTTTTAATCATAATATATGTTTATATCAATCCATCCATCAAAAAATTAAAACAGTACTCATGTATACATATGGAATACTGACTCAATGAATATTGTAAATTAGCATTCCAAATTTAACATTTATATATAAGAGTAAATATATATATATATATTGAATATATTTTATTTTGGTATCATGACTAATATTTGTAGGATTATTTAACTATGATAAAAGTATATGTAATAGAACTTCTGAATAAACCTTTTCATGAAAAATGAATCATTTAACACTTGAGAACAACAACCTTATAATGGAATTTTTAATAATTTGTGTTTAAATTTTATAAGTGGATTATATATGATATTAAAATTATAGAAATTACTCTATTATAGAATATTTATATATTTAAATTTTTATATATTATGATACATTTTTTAAAAATATTTAAATGAAGGGAAGGTATTTATGTTACTTTTTCATTTTTTATCAGGATTGTTCATTATTACATTTCCAATAATGAAATTTGATATTAAATATTAAACAAAATAATGAATATTATTCGCCTCTTTTTATTTTTTTGTATACATTTTCTCATTTCAAAATCTTCATTTTATATACCTAAGTGACTAAATAAACATGTTTTACAGGAATATGATGTCTTTTCTCTCTATACTCCAAAATCCTTTTTTACAATTCCATATTTTATTTAAATGTTATTTGGAAATTTTTATATGTTATCATATAATTTTCCAAGTTATTTTTACAAATAATTTTGGTTTAAAAAAAATAAATGGAATGTTCTATTTATTTTCCCAATGAAGATCCTTTGAATTTTTTCTAAAAATCATAAAGGAATATATTCTTTAAAAAACATGATATATATTGAATTTTCCTCCATCAGGACCACTAAAATATTTGAAACTATCATTAATAGAATCATTGTTTAATTTAAATTAAAATAGTAACATTTTTTTGTTAATTTTTTAATTTTAAATATGTGTTCTAAAAATGAAAATGTATTTTTTTTCTAAAAATATTCCAATGATATTTTAATGGAAATTTTTATAAGTGATGAAAAATTTGGAAGGTAATTATTATTTAATGTGGATATGATCTAATAATACAATATTTATTCATTATATATATGGTTTATGGTAATTATGATGAAATATTGATGAAAAAAATATTCTTTTCCATGGGTTAAGTCATGGGGAATGCATTTATAATCTTCTGGAATGCATATTAATGGATATATGATAATTTGAGGGGTGTTCATAGAATTTTATTTCCCATCATTGAAAGGGTGATGATTAATGCCTTATAAACTCAAAGGGTATACAGGAGGTTATATAATTCCTAAAATAGGTTAAATATGAGGTCCTGCCGTGCCTAAAGAAGGAGGGTAAATGGGAGGTAATCCTTGAAATATAATATATATGATTTTTATTCTGACATACTAAATGCCACAATGTTTTGACATGATATTTTTTAAATTCTATTTTCACATGGATCATGTTCTTTGACCCCTTTATGATAAATGTCATCTAAACATCCGTGCTTTATAGAATGATTCAATATTCTTATCAATGACATACTAGGTAGTGTTTCAAATGGTTAATATCATTTTCATATATATTTATTCTCATTTCATTCTTGTGTGATCATGAATATTTCAATTATTTATCCTTAATATGTATCTCATCTCACCATTTATTAATTTTAATTTCAATGGTATTAAATAATTGGATTATGTGTGATATGTCTATGAAGGGTGATATTTTTTAAGAACTAACTATGTAATTATAGGGATATTATATAAAATAGTTTTTTATGAATCCCTATTTCCAATTTAAAAAAAACATTAAGATTATGGAATGGATAGCAATTTTATTTATTGAATATTCAAATAATAATATTTTTTATTTTTTTTGAAAATTATGGTCCCCAATATATGAAACTGTAAGATCAGTTTTAACCACAATCGATAACTAGGGGATTCCTATTTTTCAATTTCCATTATTTTCAAACCATGAGAATGATCCTTTTTATTCCAATCATCATCTAAATTATGATACTCGTGAGTGATACTAAAATATCATGAATTGGTCAACTTCAAAATACACAATCTACGGTCTAATTATATTATAGTTCCTTATTTAAGAACATCCAAAATTATTTTGATTGTCCACATTTAAAGTATATTTCCTTGATAGATTCCTCTAAAGGGAAATTACCATGTTTACCATCAAATTACCATAACATTCCAACTATGGAGGGATAATTAATGTCCTTATTAGTTTTACACAATCAGGATGGTTATCAACACACACATGTCAAAGATTTTTTCAATTTCATTACCATCACAGATAACCACATAGAACCTCACATATAACCAAACTCAATAGCCATCATATCAAATATTAAATTTCATAAATCATACACATCCACTACTATGGGATGCCTAAACTAATGTATCCATAACCTCAAGACCCATCATCATTCACTATTGCACTATAGATACCTTGTCAAACACATATGTTTTACCCATGTGATCCAAATCTACATTTTTAGACACAACAAACCATTTCCAAGATCCAACTATACTCCAACCTAATAATTAAATATCCATATTTTCCAAAGCCTTTTTTCGATTCAATGAGGGACGAAATATTTCACTATAATACCTAGAGATTTTTATTATATTTTCTAAATTAATACATTTTGTTATGTATTTTTTCACAATCAAAATGAATCAAAAAAATCCATGACATATTAGGTTACATTTTTTAATAAAATATTACAGTTGTAAAACCCCTA
Organism: Viscum album; assembly: GCA_963277665.1. Lineage (NCBI taxonomy): Eukaryota > Viridiplantae > Streptophyta > Magnoliopsida > Santalales > Viscaceae > Viscum > Viscum album. The sequence goes on from OY728120.1 coordinate 710,073,861, forward strand.
GTAAATAAAACAATTAATTAATTTTAAATTCATAAAAAATATCATTAAGAAAACCTAATTTTTTGAAAGGGAATTTCTCAGTTAATGTAATTTTCCTTTTTATATTATATTCTCATTTGAAATATAAATTTATAAAATTTAGAATTTTCATTTTTTAAAATGAAATACATTTTTTAATTTATGATTTAGAAACATTGGGTGGATTTTTATTAAGATTTCCAAAAAATTATTGATCATTATGTGAAAAGTAAAAAAATAAGGATTCACATAATACTATAAATTTAAAAAAAAATATACTAATGAATGAATGGGTGAATTTTTTTTATTCATTTTTATAAAGAAATATATATGAATTAAAATAAATACTTTTCAAATAAAATGTTTAATTTATGTATTCAATGTTCAATGTTTTGAAAATTTATGTAATATTTATCTATAAATTTTTTTCTCTTATATAAAAAATTAGTTTCTATCACTTTTAAAAATTAATTCTAAAAAATGGATTTTTAATTTTGGGTCATTTTGTTAATATTATTTTATAATTAAATTTCCAATTTTGTTAAAAATTATTATAATTACGATTATGGTTAATGATAATGATCATGTTAAAATAGTTCTTATCAAAGAATTTTATTTCATTTTTTTAATTTATCCTAATAAATTTTTTTAATATGTTTTGAATAATTAAATTGATTTATTTTTTAAATACTTATAAATTTATTTTATAACTATTTTATGTGTTAATTAATTTCAAAAAATATTAATATCACTTAGTGAAAAAAATAATTTATTTTCTAAAATACATTTTTCTATATATTTAATGTTTTAATTTAAAAGTAATATTCCATTATTTTTAAATTGAATTATATTATATGTATGGAAATTTTATGTTTTGAATAAAAAAAATTAATACTGGTTACCATATTTTATAGAAAAATTAATATAAAATCATTAAAAATATTATACTAATATAAATACTCAAAATGATAAAATATGAATATCTAGTGTTAAAAGACTTGAAAAATGTTCAAAATCATGGTTAAAGTAAGTGGTAGTGGATTAATAAACCAAAATTCAAACCAAAATCAAACATTTACAAATTTTTGTAATGGCCTGACCCTAGTTGCCTATAGACGATGTCTTATTTTATTACATCAGCATATAAACAAAAAATATGCATCCCAAAGGAAAATGTAGTTTATTAGATTTTGTAAACAATATACATATATAGAGTCAACCTTTCATCTTAAAAGGAAAACAACACTAATTTTTTATGTTAGAAACATCCCTGCATCCTTGATTATGCCTACAAGTCATTCATAAATTATTTCTTCATATTCTAAGAAAAAGAAAAATAATAAAGGGGTGAGATCAAATGATCAGTAAGAGTATGAAAAATATCAAAATATAACATAAACCTTGGTCATGGTGAATAATTGAAAACATGTTCCTTTAAATGAAAAATATGATCATAATATGGAAGAAATATGAGCTCAATAAATATTCCCATAATAAAACATAATCTTGGGTATTATACTAGTCAAAAAACACATGAAATAACAATTTATAGATTCATAATGAAGGAAGAGAATATACTATACATTCTAAAACATACCATCAAGGACTCAACCAAGACACCTAAAAATGATTAAGGCCTCAGCCAAAACCATATCTCTAAATGGGCAAGGCCTTGGCAAAGTCTATGTCTATTTGTCTCATGTGACATATAGATGGATAGAGGTAGTATTTTAGGCCCCACTGATCACATTATATGTCTAGTGCATTACTCATATATGTGTAGATAAACATAAATAATAGACATCCATATTGAAACTAACATAGGAAGTGTAAACAACTTTCACTGAACATTAATCCTAATCACTAACCATTAAGAGTAAATTGGTGAATGGTTTTTGTTTAGAAAATCAAAATTCAAAATATTCATAAACAATAAAATTAGACGATATGATTAAATATTAATCCCAATAATACCTAATAATCACCAAGAGTGTTGAAACAGACGAAAATACTCTTATAAAATCGTCGAGTAATTCTAGTGATAAATACTCTTTTATTTTGAAAGGAATAGTTCTTTTGGAAATTAAAATATATAAAACCATAACTTATTTAAGATAGTATTTTAATTATAAAATTAGTGATTTTATAAACATAATGGTTTCTAACAAGAGAATATATAGTGACTTTGAAAATAGGTATGAATTTGAGAGATTCCCTTGAATCGAGCTTGTATTTTGGAATGAATTTTGGAAGTTCCATTTAAAACAGTTAAATACCAATAAAAAAGAAGTATTTTGATTGATAAATAATATATATATTTATCTCATAATTAATTTATGATTATTAAAAAAATTTATTTAGATTTTCATTAAGGTAAGTAGATAATAAAAGTTACCTCAATGAAAATTGTGGTTCAGGTGGAAAACCATTACCTTTATTCCAAATTTGATCCAATCATGAACATAAGGTTCAGGAATATGAAATTATACTAATTAAAAACATAATTAATAACCTATTATACATTTATTTAGTTTATCATAATTTAATTATTTCTATTAGGTCATTATTTATTTGTTATAAGATTGAATTCCTTCATTCTGAAGTGTTTGTTATCTTTATTTTCATAATAGGTTCACCTGTTTTTATGTAATGGAGTGCATGTGGAATGGATGTAAATATATAGGATTGAATTTAAATATTATTTATGAACATCCAATGGTATTAATTATCATTTATATCTTTTGGTTTCAAGGAATTTGGATGAATCATTGGATGAAATTTTAATGAAAAAAACATAGATTATTTTAGTGGTAAATTGATTATTAGGAACTAATTTGATCATATCAATTAATTTTACATACATACACCAGATTATTAATATTAAGTAGGGTATAAAACATATATTATAGTCTGGTTCAATGATAAACAGGGTTTCATGATGAGTAATTAATGTGAAATTTAATAAAGAAACTTCATCGTCCAAAATGGTTTTAAATTGGCACCTCACAGACGATGATTTCATTTATAAAATAAAATATAGAGTGAGTAAGTATATTGATGATGATTCTTCCATTCACATTATATAATTACTTTATATAGATGGTAATAAACCTATTTGGGTCATTTTGATATAGGAGGATATGAGAATATATAAATAGAAATGAACATGAAATAAAATAGAATTTAATAGAATTTGATTTTTCATGTTGAATCCACCACCATGAGAACCTCCTAATGGGAAGTGGTTTTGGTCTTTTGGAAAGACCACGAGCTCTTGATGGGGGTTAGTGACTAGGGAAAGGTATTTTGGGTGAAATTTGTGGATCATAAAGGTTTAATAACTAAAAATAAGAGGGAGTGAGGGGGTATTATAGTAGAAGAGATTAGTAAATTTTGAATATTTTATTCATTATTTTATTAATTCCCTCAAGACAACTAATTGTGTGAATACATATGACCAATAATGTAAATAATTTCTTGTGAGATTGACGCATGTGTGATTAAATCACTCATTATTTCATAAATAGTGTATTTAACTGATAAATTGTATATACTGTATTTTACCGCATTTCACTATTTATTGGTCTCCAATCTGCATTACAATCCCCAAATCTCAAGGCAGCTAGTTTTGCATACCCTCCTTCCAAAAGGGTCAAAGATGCATGGGGAATTCCACATGATTTATGTTTCTAGATTCCTAATAGAGGATGGATCTATTCTATTGCTAAAGGTAGCAAAGACTCAATGGGGCGTTCATCTACTTACCATGTTGAGCCCATTGTGTTTAGTAGCTTGAATGTTATTCAAGAATTCATGGAAATATGGGAATGTGATGCTGCAAATTAATGATTGAAAAAATGATGTCAACATAAGGGGTTAGAACTTGATGGGGTGAAATGTCGAGGTAGTAATATAAATGAACAATGAACTTTTGGTGTGATGATAATGAAATATAAAGTGGAAATTATTGATGGTTAATTAATATTAAAAGTATTAATTAACGTAATGTGAAACTGATAATGAGGAATGAAGTAATTTTATAAAGCTCTTTAAATGTTTGTGTGATTATAGTACACCTAGTCTTAGAAGTGGTAGAGAGGAGTCCGAGATACGATAGTTATAGTTCAGTCTATGACTAGGTTATGCCCATATCGAAGTTGTGATCTATAGTATATTCTATAATTTTTGTGTTTCTATATGATACTCTACCCTATCAGTTAGGGAAACTAACACCCCATGGATTCTGAGCCTTGGGGTGTGTTTTCCCCAAAATTCTGGTGAGAGGATGGATGGCTTACTACCCCCTTTGGCCTTGCTCTTTATCATTGTAGTTACATGATCTGGTAGGTACAACAGTTAGTTCTCCCCATATATCTATGTAGAGTTCTATAAGGGCTTGTGGATATTCACACAAATATAATCAAGATGTAGTTTCTTATGGACTACTATAGGTGTAATGTGTATAGGCGAAGATGGATTAAGGATCTTTAGTTAGTGTATGGGCTGTAATGGATTAGGTACAATACCTAATGTATGAGACACGGTGTACGAGCAGTGGTGGCTCCTGGAAAAAACTAGGATACGTGCTTATTTTGACTTGGTGGTTTTGTTTCTTGAGGTTCATTTTGTAGTGATTTTCCCAGGTGACTGCAGGGAAACCTTTTTTGGAGAGACATGGTTAAGATGTGCGATGTTGGGGCAATGTAGCAAACCAATGGGGAAGTAGTAGTGGGGTACCCTTGTTATTAGTTATTATATTATATAAGCTTGTATCTGATAATTTGTGAGAGTATTTGTGGTGACACTGGGAACATAATATACCTGTTTAAGTAATGAGTAGTTTAACATGTCGTTCACAATTATTTAGAATGCTTTTATTAGTTTTTTCTCGAGAGGCTCTGGGGAGGATCCTACTGAGTATACTATTATACTCACCTTATGTATATATAAACAGATTTATAGGTCAATTTGAGTTGGTTAGAGATCAGGCTAGTATCTACTACCTTGGGGTTCCAAGAGATATTTGGGAATTGTAGTTTCTATTTTTTATTACTTTCTTTTGGGTAATTCTAGTTTTCCCCTTTCAGTTGTATTAGTTTTTTTGTGACATTACATATTTGTACTTGTGATTTCATTTATTTTGTTTTCTGAGATGGATTTGGTTTGTGTCTGTCTTATCTCTCTCCCTTTCATGTGTTCTCTTAGAGGGTAATTCCTCTCATTTGTTTGTTTACTATACCCTTGGTCCTAGTCACCAACCCGGGGCCTAAAAGAGGTGGGACTTGGGGTTTATTATCTCCCTTCTCAAATTATCAGACTAGGAGAGGTACACCTTTTAGGGAGGGGTTCAGGACATTTTAAGAAATTAATTTTAGATATTTAGTATAACAAATTCATTTATTAAAAATATAATAATATTTTGGGTTTTTAATATACCATAATGCTTTTCAAACCATGTAATCTATGAAACATAGTTTGGGTAATTCCCAAAGTAGTTTATAATAGTTGACTTTTTCTAGTGAACTTCTCTATAGTGACCATGAAATATATAAAAAATTCCAAACACTCTAACATGTGTAATATAAAAATATTCTATTTTTTCTTGAGAGATAATTTTAATTAATTGTGTAAAAAAATTGAGAATGAGTAGTAGTGAAAAAAATTATTCTGTTTCAGTTAAAAAATTTGAAAGTCAATTTTTATTTACAATTTTAAACTATTATCACAAAATTGGATCATTTATACAATAGTTTATTACAATAATTTGTAAAATAATTTCCTTATAAGGGTTTATTTATAAAAAAAGTATTACCATAACATATTATCTTACCCTTAGAGATGATATAAATTTTAATGAGGCTATTATCTAGTTTATCAATTTATTTAATTTTTAGAGATTATAAAAATGTGACTTGAGAATAAACTATTTTGGAACCATAGTGATTCATGGATTTTTCTTAAAAGACACAATTCCTTAAATATCAATCATCTAAAGGATTTATTACCAAAAAAACTAGGGTCTATTAATATTAGTCAAAAAAATTATGGATCCATATTTTAATAGTATTTGATTTTTTATTATGATTACTATATAGATAATGAATTTATCTTGGTCTCCTATGTTTTTCATCCATGAAATCACATTCAAAAATTAAATGTCAATTTTTTTAGAATAAATTTAAAACATATCCCCCTGAATCATTTAGTAAAATAAGGGATTCATTTAGTTTTTAAGTATTCATGAACGATATGAGAAACCAATACTATATTGTTATCCTCTGTTTCATTGAGAGACTATATTTTTATAGATTATCTTCGTGTTGATTAAAATTTAAGATATATCACTAAATTTATTTTATTTTTTGATTATGGTTATTAATATCTGGTTGATTCCAAATTTCTAATTCACATAAAATTATTTTGAAAAATTCTTTATTCCTTCACTATTGTTGGATGTTTATTTCCATTAAAAAATTATTTTATTTCTTATCATGTTCCTTGTATAATGATAATGTTTATGAGAACCATTTTATAGTTGATTAAAAGTGAATATCATGTATTCATAATTATAGTGGCATATTGTGTGAGAAGAAGAGGAGGAGGGTAAAATTTGGAGTAGAATATGATGTGATTAACTAAGATTTGGTGTATTAACTTTGATGTCTTCATCATAATGTTTTATATGTAACATAGAACATGAAACAAAAGAGAAATATGTGGAATTTCTTTTAATGGTGTCATCAGTTTCACACTAGGTCAAAAAATTCATATGATTTTTTAATTAATTATTTTCATTAAACATCATTTTGTATAAGGGGTGTTTGATTTTGATGAGATCACCATTTTTCCTTAAAAGAAATTCACCTATTATTTCTCATTTTGATTTACATTTAGTTATTTATTATAATTATTTTTAAATTATTTTTTAATGTTTTTGGAGTTTTTAGAAATATAATGAACTTATCATTCATATTAATTATCATTGGTATCATTGAGGGAAACTGTTTTTATTAAATCGTTGGATTACATGTCCTAATTATATGATTCCTTTTTCATACTTGTTTCATATACAGTTAGGGATTTAAAAAATATATTGAATTAAATTTTATATATGTGTCTAACATCTTATACTTTAGTTAAATTTGGTTCCCAATTACATGGATGTGTGTTGAGTATCTATTTCACTAAATTTTCAATATAATTACCATCACCAAGAGACATTAAACCATGAAAAATATCGATAAACCTTATAAAAACATTGTTTGTGGATTCATATATATGAATATAAAATATTTAAAAATAATTTATATATTTTTATAATCTATTATCATTAACATAATTAGTTCCTTCATGGGAACATTTATAAATTTACCTATTTTATGAGGATTTTTACAAGTAGAAACATTATTAAATTCCTTTCATTTATGAAAATGGTGTATAGAATTCATGTAATTTCAATTTATCTCAATGTATTTAACAAAATTAGTTCTCTTCTTATAAATCAGTTATTTAATTAGAGTAAAGTAATACAAAACTATTTTTTTATATTGGGTAAGTAATAAATCTAATAATACTTGACATCTTTTTTTTCTAAAAGATAAAATCCATAACATCATAAAATAGATCTATATATTAATAATCAAACATAATTTTTAAATTATTGAACATTTAAATTGATTAATATTAATTTTTTATAAAATCACAATGTATCCTCATATAATAATTTTTTGTTAATGTATATTGAAAAAAGAGAGAGTGTTTAATTGACATCATAAAATTAATGAAAATTATAATATGTAAATTAAAAGTCAAATTATTTTGATAAGATAAATACTTAAAGGCATAAATTGAAAATTTGATAAATTAATATATACTTTAAGTATTTTAATGTTAATTTCAACATATATTATTTAAATTGGAAAAATGGAAAATTTTATATTGATTTTTTAATCTTTTCTTATCACTACTGAATAATTCAAGGTGTAAAAAATGGACAAAAAATAATTTTTATAATGGATTGCCATAATATGATGGTGTGATCCCCAAGATCACCTCTACTTTGGTAGAGAGGATTATTTTTTTTTAAACGTGTGGTCATATATGTGATCATAAAACATATTCTATATGATGATGTGGTTACCCACTAAAGCATCACCAATTGAAAAGGAACTCATCCTTCAATTTAGAGGAAGTGATAAACCAATGCAAATGGAGATTAGAAAATAGTGTTCTATGGTTTGAGAACCTTATTCAATTAATCTCCTTAATCCTTCAAAATGATTTGTAAAATTTGGATGATATATTGTTTGAAATTTTTTGAAGTGATCCATTTAGAGATGTAGAAATGGATTTGGATATTTTAGTGAACTTTATAAGATACAATAGATCATCAAATTTGGGATAGAAAATCCTTGATAAAAAATAAGACATGAATTTTTGTTTACCGGTAAATCTTCCATGATACCTAGGTTCTTCTTTTATATCATAAAAATTCACTATTATGTTTCTATAAATGTTAAGGGTAATTGAACCTAACGAAGATTGATATATTTATTTTTTAACAGCTAAAAATTAAACTATAGTTTTCCTTCCTTGATGCCATCGACTACTCGGTGCACATCAATGGAAATCTCCTGGGTCACCTAAAGAAAAATAATTTACAAAAACACAATTATTTATCCATTACTAGATAGATTCAATATTTTTACCTTCTTAAATAATTATGTAACTCTTGAATCGATATTCGATTGTTGGTGCTTCTCTAATGTTTGGGCTATGGACTTAATATATATCTACACAACAATCCATATGTTGCCAAATGTTATCTTCCCCTCCCTTATGAGACCATACCACCATAAATTTTCCAAATATATTTAGATCCTCAAATTTATATTCTCGATTCCATTAATTAATGTTCTAAAAGCATTATTATATTAAATGATCTGATAAAAGATATTGGTATACATTTAAAATGATCTTCATAGTGAGTTTGAGTAGCTTTATTATGTCCTCAAATATAATGACATTGAGGATAAAAAAATAACAAACCTTCATTAAAATTACTATAAACATAAATGAGTGTTTATGATGATTAAAAAATCACAAGGGAATGAGGTAATATATTTTCTATCTCAACTCCATTTTGTGAGAAAATAAAACTTACTTCTCTGATGATTGGTTTCTTCTCAAAAATGAATTTATTTAATTGTACTCTCTCTTCCAATATGTGGTGAAATTATTTTTTATTCAAAAGATTTAACTTTATGATTTTAATGATAAATCATTATATCACTATGCAGAATAATTCTCATCATCTTTGAAGATGGGTTCCCCTCCATATACATATATCAATATCCCTCTAATGTGAAATTATATATATATATAACAATTTTTCTCTCCCATGTGTCATTAAGAATTACCAAATCATATTTTCATTTTTTTATACTAGCCTTATTAATGATATATGTTTTCAATAATGTAATTTTAAAAACATTTAAAGGATTTATCATTAACATTTATATTTTTAACGTTCAACCCATATCAACATTGTCAAAAATTTATTTCTTTTTCATAGATCCATTAATAATGATTATTTTTTGAAAACTACTAGTTTTAAAATAAGTAACTTTATCTTATGAAAAGAATATTTAAATATTTACCATAACATAGTTGTATTATCATAATGTCAAGGAAAATTATAAAATATTTATTAAATTTTTCTTCCTTTTAAATACATAATTTTTAAATAATGGAAATTCTTCTTAAAAAAGCTTCATTTACGAGTTGATAAATTTTTTTCCTACTCATCCTAAATTATGATTATTTAAAAGTTAAAAGTGAAATTTGATTTTTTTTAATATATTTACTCCATGATATTTAAATGTTACTTTTAATCTATGTTAAAAAATTTCAAACTTCCAAAGTTATGTTGGATATATGTTGGTATACCAAAATAAACCTTCAATATCTTGTTGTATTATTGAATTATTTAGGATAGTTTCCTAGGATATACAGTTCTTTTGCATGGGTATGTTAAATGATGTTTGAAGTATTCTTGTTTTTATTTCGTAATTCCCTACCTATGATTAGATATTTATTATTTTTAATGTTAAGGTATTATATCTTCCTATAATGCATTGTTTATGGTTTTATATCACATGAGATAAAATTTTATCATATTTTTAGATAAATGAGTCTACAATTGAAAGTGTGGGGTGATACTTTAGTTAAGAGTATACTAGGGGGTGATACTCCCTACACCAATGAAACAACCCTAAAAATATTAATTCAGAAATGATGGTAAATTTATTATAGTGTCATAGACACAATAATTAAAATCATAAATGAAATCTTAGTTTAGTTTCCTTTGAAAACTAGATATGTACATGATAATTATTTTACATTTTAAATAAAAATATAACTTATAAAAAAGTAAATATTTTTATTCCTTGAAACACATTAATTTAATTCTTCTTCATATCTTGGGGATTGGAAATAAAATAAAATTTTGATTAAATGACTAGTAATGTCCCATTAAAAGTAAGCTACAATGAGTTTGAAATTAATATTCAATATGGTAATGAAAATAACAAAAAAACTTCCATTTAATCAGTAACATGGGGAAAAATGCATTCATTGACAATATCAAGGAAAAGATATAGTTAACACCCTAAATATTTAGGGTGTTAACTATATCATTTTCACATTCATGTTTTGGCATTAATGTTTTGGTTCTTTTACATAAAATATTGATCAATAATATATGGAAGGATATTAATTTTATAAATATCTCGTTAATTTATATAATTCCTTTTTAGAACCATTATTTAATATTGGTCATGGAATATTAATCGCATTGCTTTATGGAAACCATATTTTGTAAGTAAGAAAGAGAGCTAATATCATTGTCTTAATTTTTGAAATGTTAAGGAATTTGAAGATTTATTAACTTTTTAGATTTGAAATCAATTCGTATATATCTTATATATTAATTATTTAAATCATTATGACTATTCATATGATTCAAATATGGAATACAATTTACATCAATTTGTGTTGTGGAAATTTTCATTACACATGGATGCTGAATTTGATTCCCATTTGATAGAGAGTGATATTAATATATGTTATAACATAATCATAAAAACATATATTTATATTTTAATTTTTGATGTTACTGAATTTAAAGTGTTTCTACATTGTTTTTCCTGGTAAATGATGATGTAAAAGAAGTAAGAGAATAGTTAATAAAATTACATTCTCTTAGATGAACATTCATTAGATAAATTATTACAGACAGTAGGGATGTAATTTTTTTAATACCATATGCTCTATAATGTGGGAAAATATTTAATGTAAATTTTTTTAGGTTATGTGAACAGTGGAAGTGTGTGATTGGTAGTTCCATGTTTTCCTTTTTTTCGAAAATTGATGATCAATCCCTGATCTATATGAGGATGAATTCCATGATCCACATAATTGAATAAAATAAATAGACAATGGATAATAATTTCAGAAACAATATAGGATCAAAAAATTTAATTTATAATTAATTTAATTAAATAAATAATACCTTTAATGAATTTTTTATTTATTGATGAATAAGGTGACCGATCTCTAGTCCACCATCATTGTGATGTGGAAAACATGTGTAGATTACCTATATTAGTGAACTTCACATGTTCCATGAATATCTAGATGTTTCTCAAGGAATCACCAGGTGCTAGTACAGAATATCCTTACTCTTTTTTCATCCTCCTTTCTTTTAATCACGAAATTATTTCAAATCCTTAATCTTAATCTAGTGGAGGAGGAGTTATCTCTATTCGTCGAATTATTCTTTTAAAAGGGAGTGATCTAGGATTGAGAGGATTCCCCAAATCTATTGTCCAAATCTAAGATAAAATAAATATACCTCTTCAAAAAATAACATAATAAGGTATTTATATTTCTAAGGTTCTAAAAATATAATTGTCCAATTTCCTTTATTTATTTATTTAATGTTATTAAACCCACATTTTAAATAATAATAATAATATCATTTCTCAACATCATCATTTCATACAAATTTTAAAAAAATATTACTAATTTAATAATATTCAATTCTATTATTTCTCATTGGACCGTTAAACTTGATTTATCATTCCTCCATAATATATATCAGGCTTTGAATGATATATATATATATATATATATAATAAATCTCAATGAATTATTCACCAATAAATAAATAAATATAACATTCACTAAATAAAAAATAAATATTCATTAAATATTCCACTCACATTATGATTTCTCAAATAACTAGTGATAGAGTATATATGATCAAGAATACATGAATAATTATTATACCATGACTTCGAATAATATATATTCAACTTATTAAATAATTAAAAATAAAATATTATTCAATTGATATTTTGGATACACTTAGGGTTTGAACCTCTATCCCTATTTCTTTGTGGAATTAGGAAAAAGTCTAATGCCCATGGATAACATCTATCGACACAAAAAGGCACCCATAAAGAATGATGTTAATTCAATAATGTCATGTTGACAAAAACAGATTCTTATTGTGTAATATAATCCATATATACTGATATCTCTAGTCTTGCAGGTTGCATGCTACTGCCATCAATCTATCTGCTTGATTTCACATTCAATGAAAATTTGAAAATTGAACATACATAAAAAACCACATTGTCATGGATTTATATTGGATATATCACTTCTATAAATGGTCTTTATATATAAATTTCTGCTATTAAATACAATGGATAAATACTTTCTCGCATTATTCATTAATGTAATATTACTCATCACACATCAAATATATCCTACCTTTCCCTGATCATTTTTCATAATAGTTTTCTTCAATACATAAAAGTGTGTGACTCATAATACTCAATAATAATAATATTAGAGTCCAAGGACAAATACACATATCCAAAAATACGAACATCCAATAACACATAAAAATTTGGATTTCCAACTGGTGGGTTTCGTTCTCATAAATATATTACTGGATATTACCAAGGGCATACACCACTAGAGGATACCTCAAAGTCCTATGAATCTCCACTGATAATAGCATGTATCATTTTTTCATCGAATTATATCATCTAGATATATATAATTTATTCAAGAATATTTTCATTGAACTTATGGGATCCCAATTTAGTGGGGAACTAGTATAACCATTTAGTGAGATAACTACTCATATAACATTATAACATACTATATCACATAAAAGAAAAACCATGATGTGATAAGTAATTTATTGATATTAAAAATCATGAATACAAGTCTTCAAAAAGTAAACCTGAAATTGGTTCTAGGGAACCAAATAAAATGGTTTTTATATTCATATTTCAATAAAAATGTCTTGAGAAAGATAAATAACTATGGGAGTAGGTTCCCTTTTATATTCCAGAGTGTAACATTTTTGAATAAGAAAAATTATTAAATAATTTAAATTCACATTAAATCCAGTTTTCATATATATTGAAAAATAATGGAATAGAAATAATATAATTTTTATACACTCCACCATTACTAAAAATAATAATGCTTAAAACAATTTATTTCTATTATATACAAGGATACTCAGTTTTAACATTTTAGTTTTTACCAGGGTAACCAGTTTTTTTACACTAGTAAATTTATATAATAAGCCTAAAATAAAATGATAATTATTAGATAATTTCAAACTAATAATTCCAAATATTAAATAAAAATTACCAAATAAATATGTTGTGTGTAAAAGTAATTTTATCACAATCGCATGCAACACACAAAACCCCATTCTAACCTTAAAGGTTATAATTATTTTTTACTATTTCAACTATTCAATATGGCCCAAAATTATGTTTACATTATTATATAATATTATTTACTCCTGTTAAAAATATGGAATAATTTTTATCAAATTAAATTCATAATGGTGGAAATATTGAATTTATAAATAATATTGTAAATCATTTTGAAAAATGGGTTTTCAAGAAATGAATTATTCAATCCAAAGATGATATTATATTAACTATATGACAAGTGATAATCTTTAGATAAAATTAAATATATACTATTTTTTATAGCATATACATTTAATTTAATTCTTTTATCATTATATATTATTTTAATAAATGAAAATGGGTAAACAATAGTATTTTTTAATCAAAAATTGTTTTTTTAACTCTAAAGAATATTCCTTTTACCTCTAAATAATATTGTCACTAATTATATCAAATTTATAGTAAATAAGTTATTACTTTATAATATTGAAACAGTTTATTTTAAAAAAAAATGGGATTATTCAAATTATACATTTTTGAATTATTCCAAAAATAACATTTCAAAATGAAATTTTACAAAACTCATTTTATTCTTCTTTTGACCATGCAAGATAAATTTTAATATTAATCCTATAAAAATATATTTTATTCCATGAAATATTAACTTTTTTATTTTATTATATTTTTACTAAAATATATTTTTCACTTAATATAATTGTGGGTTTATTTTTCTAATTATTCCAAAAAAATCCTTAAAATGTTAATGGAAATTAACTTATAAAAATGATGGTTGTTATTATTTATAACATCTTATGGTTCCCATATTTATTTTTCAATTTGTTATTTCACTAATGTACCATTACAAGTGGATAAATCTACTAACATAATACATACACTCTAGTGCCATGAATCTATATTGGATTTTTTATATTTAGATAGATCATGTTCCAATAACACATAGACCTACGAACTTGAGATCTACTCTTGTATCCTAGTGGAATGGAACCCCGAGTAGGGTTTCAAGTATTATTATTAGGCCACCACCAATGGTTTCTAATTATAATATAGTCTAATAGTTTAAATACAATCATGTTTTGGGATAATAATAAATATAAAATAAATACATTAATAAACATTACATGTCACGATCAGGTTCCTCAACGACAACTAGAAGACCATGCCTTCCTTAGCCTTCGTAAGGATTCCTATGTGTATGAATATATATATATATATCAATTATATATGTAGTTACATTCATATCCATATATATATATCGATACGTATTATAATCAATGACATGGGGAATGACTGATGCATCTAGGTATAATACTACAAATTATACTAAAAATTACACATTAGTGTAAATAATGGTCATCATGCCCGAGGATCGAAATCAACAAAGGTAACCATTTTGAGTATCATAATAAATAATATAGAGGGTTGTACCAGTCCTCCTAATTAAGGGGTTTGGAATATCATGCTCAACATACCAAGTTATGTGAACTCCATTCCAACATCCTTAACCAAGGGTGTGTGACATATCATGAACAATAAACCTAATTGAGGATATTTTTTCATTAAGAAGTATAAGTTAATATGTACTCCCAAAGACCATTAATTTCAATGTTCTATAAAGTGGAAATGAGTATCTCACTGGGTCCATTACATCATTTTTAGATAATTTAATTAATATCATGATATGGACCATTTGTTCATCCTATCAATTATGAAAACTAAATTAAAAATTTTGAAGATGGGAAAATCATAAACATGCCATTAACATAAACCATGTTATTTGACGTCAGGACATGAATATAAAAACGAAATATTAGATGTCATTTATACAGAATGTTGGAAATTCACCTTTTATTAATTCATATTAATGAATAATTGAGTCCATGTACTCATCATTCTGTATATCTTTTATCAATTCATTTAAAAAGGGAATGCAACAATCTTCTTAGGTGGTGGTTTAGTCACTAGGAGATAATATAGAGGAGGGTCACATCTTCTCAAATTTCAATTAATCAAATGTAAGCAATTTTTATGATATCACACATCGATGAGGTGTTTTAAAAGAAACAATTAATCAATTAAAGGTATTTAGTGGATCCACCCATAAGATCTGTTAATGCTAGAGGTAAATGGCCATTTTTGAGTTACAAATATGAGTTATATTGATATTATAATCGGATAATATATTCAAGATGGATCAATTACATGAGGGGTGAAATGTATATTTAAAATTAATTAGATTTAAGAATTTAAAATAAAAATTATTCACAAAAATTTTAAGTAATTATATTGTATTTGGACTATGCCCTCCGTCTAATTACTAAATAATATCATAATATTTTCAGATCTGATATGTTATTTACAACAAGTCATAATCACAAATGATTAAATCGTTACTATGTAAACTCATAATTACAGTAATTATGATAATATCAGAGTATATAGAAAAAAGAAATTATTTATTATTATGTCCTAAAAGAGTATAGGATTGTAATCAGAGTAATATCATATTCATAGATGAGTCGATTTAAACATAGTAATACAATTGTATCATAAATAAAATATTATACCATAAACAAGATACCCGTATAAATATGAATATGTAATTAACACACTCTATTACATATAGTGAAAATAAAAGTCCTGTATGAAAACAAGTAATATAAAAGAATACATGTCTTATAACTCAAAGAGTCGGGTATCGAATATATTAGGAAAAAGGTTCCCTTGTTTTATATTCAAAATAATTTTTGTTAATAGTTATATGGAAATCCATATATATTATTATCATCTTCACTTTTTTCATATAATTGGACGACCTTGATATGGTGGTTTGGAATTTGACTTTCTATCCTAGAAAGCACTCAATCAATATGATGATCGATATATCCATCTTTCTAGCCTCAAAATGCCATGATCGTATTCAAAAAATTTGGAAGAAAATCAAATTATAAAACAATTATTAAGAAGAAAAAATGACAAGGATTTGATAATAAAGGTTCCCTATAAATAAATAAAAATGACATTGATCAAAATTTTAACACTTTGTAGACTTCAATAAAATTAGGGTCAAATTAATTGATCAGAAAATTTAAACCCATCAAATTACTGAGTATTTATAGGAAATATTCTCAAGAGTCAAAGTTTCTGTAATGGTCATATTTTTATGAATTCTTCAAAATTACTTGGACATTTGGAAATACAACGGCTCTTTTATAACTAATTTTCAAATTTTAAATTTATTTACACCACTATAGTAATAAAAAATTCTATACTTTATAAATGAATTTTCTAATTTCTAAATATAAAAAATGTTAGTCAAATATACATTCTTATATTTTTCATTTTGATTATATTATTAAGTATGAGTCCAATGATTATCAATTCTAGAAACATACCAAATATAAATACTATTTTTAGCATGAAATATGAGATAAAATGTCATATATCTAATATGAAAATGGTGATTATAATATTTACTGTATCCATTCACATTATAATAATCATAATGATGAAAGATAGATTATAACCATGAATACACATAAACTAATTCTCGGTATGGTAAATGTGTATTTATTAATCAAATGATTTATAATTCTATTGTACATAAATAATTATTAAAATAATAATAATTAATGTTTTTTGGATTAAAAAAAAGGAATTAATATGTTATATATGAAACATATAACTCAACAATATCCCTCTATTGAAAATAAAAAACCAAAAAACCTAAATGTAATGATTACATTAAAAACATATGGACCTTACAAATAATAAATATCATATTCAGAAATAAAACATGATTCTTAAATCTGACATAATTTATAATAATTTTGGATATAATAGAGAGAATGATGAATATGAAAAAAGGCACTATTCCACTCGAAGAAAAAAATTAAACTCCTTTGAAAAACAACATCCAGTTTCAATAGGATATCTCCATCTTGAAATATTTCCCCTAGTGTGATTTTCAAAAATAGATAGAGACTAAGTATGAAATTCATGAAATGTGGGGGAATAGAAAACAATTGATGAAACAATTCGATGAATTTACTAGTCAATCATAGAAAAACTGTATGGGAATTCAATCAATAAAAATGGATAAACATTTAGAAAATATAATTTGATAGAAAATTAATTCATACATGGTAAAAAAATTCAAAATATTATTAAAAAATTATTAAAAATATAGTTCGAAAAAATCAGTTTCTCTCCCTAAGGGTTTTAAAAAAAAGCTATCATATATAAATTCTTGTGATATCTATTCATTGTATCTTTCATAATCCAATTCTAATCTACCAGGTTCTTAACATCTTCAACAATATTATTATTTTCATCTTTTATAAGGTAAAAGTACCTACACAAAATCTATTGATCACCATTTCGTTCTTTAGGTCACAAACATTGATTTTGAGATCATCCACTTCTTCTATATGATCATCATTCAAGTGTGTAAACTATTTATCAAACCTCACTCATTTGGCCACGAATTATACTAATATATTAATGAAACAAAATGATTTCACCATAAATTTTTTATTTCTGGAATTTTATCATCTTGACACTGAACATCATAATCAAATTCATGAGACCATTTGACCATTGAATTACAAGATCTTATATGGGAAATAAAAATCTATTGCAGTATTTTTATTTCAAACCCAACATGAATAATTATTTTAATCATAATTTTTATTAAATACTACTTTTCATAAATACTATCGAGGAGAGACTAGAATCCTGCTTCTAATTAATTAAATTAATGATTAATTACCTCTAATATTTTCAATTAATTAATTATCTAATAAAAACCTTTCTAAGATATTGTTCCTCATGACTACAATAACTCTAGATCAGGATTACAATTCATTGTGTGGCTTGTTCCTATAATTTCAATAGTCTTTTTGTTCATAAGAACATTTTAAATAAATTATTAATCTTTACCAACATTTATGGGAGAATGATTATCATCGTAAAAATCCTAAATGATAGCATCCATGGTATATGGATTTCAAAAATGTTTTTTAAACCTGATCATCATCATCCTTTTAGGAGAAGATTCATGTTCTCATTATTCTAATGGTAATTCCACTTCTAAAATTTTCATTTCATTGTTATTTCCCTTTGATGTTAAGTCTGATTAATATTTTGATTATGAAGTTGAAATTGATTTTTTTTTTCAGAAAAATTTTCTTCATCATCACATTATTATTTTTCTTCTTGATCCACATATTCATTTAATATCCTCATAAATTTTTTCATCATCAATGTATTCAAAACCATAATCTTTCTGATCACATTTTTTTATTTCTTTACCTTCATTTTATTATTTCATTGTATCAACTTTTTCATCTAATATATTCTAAACATTATTTTTTGAGACATTATTTTGGTTACGATCAACCATATCACTAATTTCATTATTATGAAATTATTCAAGTTGGTGAGTGGTTCTGACTACTTCTTTTTCAAAGTAATCCAATTTTGATTCATGTTTAACTAAAGGTGGTACCAAAGGATTTTCAATTGATGATGGTACCAATTGTTTTTCTAGTGTAATAGATTTTACTAGATCTTATCCAATTACTTTTCTATTTTATCTTTCTTTGACCAAGGAAGGATTTTCCCGAACCACTAATGCTTCTTGAGCCACTAACTCTGCATCTTTTTTTGGATGATTTGAATGAAAAATAATCTTTTCTGATGCCTTGTTAATATGTTTCAAAATATTTTTTCACAAATGTGATTCATGAAGTCTCTTCGTCTATTTTTTATTTTTAGAATATAACTCAATTTCGTAAATACAGTGTATTATAAAGGACATAGCCTCAATAGGATCAATTACTATTTTAGAATGACTAGGATTATTATCTACATTGAGTCACTTCTATTTCTAATAAACGTCATTAGGAATATTAAATTCATTATTTTAATAATTTTTTTCTTTAGGAGGATATTTT
This sequence comes from Viscum album, assembly GCA_963277665.1. Taxonomy (NCBI): domain Eukaryota; kingdom Viridiplantae; phylum Streptophyta; class Magnoliopsida; order Santalales; family Viscaceae; genus Viscum; species Viscum album. The sequence continues at coordinate 710,093,644 of OY728120.1, forward strand.
TTTAGCCTTTAATTTCTTCATCTTCTTCTTCTTTATCTTTTTTTATAATTCTAGATTCAATTTAATAGATTCTAATTCATCAAAAAAATTATATTTTTCATAAAACATCAAATTCATTCTCTATTATTTATCATCACTAACAAAAGAAACTTTTTCCTTCATGGAATGAGTTCAGTTTTCAAAATTGATAAATATAAAACATTTGATAATAAAATTACACAAAAACGATATAAACATTATAATTTTTAACTTGATGGAATTATTCTTAACATTTTGAAAAGTATAGTGAAAAAAATTATAAGGCCAATCTTCCTCACATTAAACAAATAGTCCAATATGAATATGTCTATTACATTCAAATTATATCATTCTCCATTCCTTGTGATTCAAAATCCTTGCCTCCACAATTCTATGAGATTATTGTTTTTTGTAATATGGGATAGGGGAGTCCAAACATTTTAGATGTGATTGAGATGATGATTCAGCTTCAAAAAAATCAATGGATTAGTTGATAGGCCTTTTGATTTTATTTTTTAAGTTTCTCTGAAGAAACATTTAAATAGTTTTGAACTCTTGATGATTTATTAAATTTTACCAAATTCATATGAAATAAAAATTTCAAAAATAAATAAAATTTTTTAGGAGATTAATTACATAAATAACAATATAAAAAATTATAATTAAATAGTGATAAAATTAAAAGATAATAAGAATAAATTTAGAAGTGGAAAATAAAATTGGAATAAATAACATGTTCTTCTTGAAACATTTGTAATCGAATTTTATTAAAAAATATTAAAAAAAACATAATCAATTTGAATGTTTTAATAATAAAACTAAACATAGAAGTTTAATAAAATTAAAAAATTGAACTCATTAATATATTTTCATGAAATAGAAATATTTTTATAAAATTATACATCCAAAAACTCATTAGGATTGTTTTTTTTTTCAGAAGTCAAAAAAATTGAAAAACTAAAAGTTTTAAAAAGAAAAAAACATATGTACTCCCCCTATAAAGATGAGAAATATAATATAAGTAGATTAGTAAAACAATAAGTATATAATAATGATTACATTACATTGAGAATTCCATGATTCTAATTAATGAAATCAAATCTATTTGAATGTAATCTTTTTGAAAAATTATCAGCAAGATTCTATTTTGTTTTGATAAATTTAAAATTTATATATCATTTCACTTTTTAACCCTATGAAATTGATTCCTAATATCTATTATTTTTATATAGCTATGATGTCTAGGGTTCCTACATAAGTAAATGGAATTAGTCTCACCAAATATTATAGTTTTTTCTGAAAAAAAAATCATTCCATAATTAGGTAATGTGTGTTGCATCCACAAGTCCTGATAATAATAACATCATGCGGCTGTATATTCAGCTTTGTTGGTGGAATGTGCTTCGGAGATTGGACTCTAACATGGTCAAGAAACTAACCAATATCCAAGGAAGTGAAATTTTTTGGATGTAATTTCAATATCCATTTTAAAACCACTAAAATCATCATTCGAAAAATGTTTTTAATTCAAAATTATTTCCATAATAATAGAAAATTCATAAATCTATTGAACCATTAAAATAAAAATATATTTATTTTAATTATTTTAAATGGGATTAATTTCTATTTTCTTGATATCTTGAAGATAATCATATAGAAAACACTATGTCTACTAAACTGGTACTTAAGTATAATAAACATCTTGTCATACCTCTAAAAGGTGTTTAATCCATTGGTTTCCCACCTTCATAAAGATCATGTGTATTTGTGGAATCGATGTGTCTACTAATGTATTTAGTATTTAAGTATCCAAAATATTTAATAAAATATTTTATATAATTAGTTTGAAAAATTTATGTACCATATGGGCTTCGATTAAATTGAAAACCTTGAAAAAATGTTAACACAGTTGTTATAATCATCTCCAACTCAGACATCATAAGATCCAAAATGGACTCTATTAAAGATTTTTCAGTTGATATAAATATAATTTCATCAATATATATTTTTACAATATTAATATTTTTTTATATTATTTAATAAAAATTGTAGGATCCCCAGTTAACTTAACAAAATTTTTTTTTAACAAAAATCTTGTTGAACCTCTAATACCAAGATCTAGGGATTTTTTTCGTGGCCATATAAGTCATTGGAATGATTATAAACATATTTAGGATTTTTTTTTAAAAAACAATAATGTAATTATACATAAAATTCCTCCTAAAAATTTATTTTATTAAAAACACACTTCATATACATTCGAAAAAGTCTGAAATTAGAGAATGCTGCAATGAAGTGTAGAATATGAATTTCTTATAATCTAGGTATTAATTTACAATTTTCATAATCTATTATGACTTTATATTGGTTGTAACCCTTTAAAAAAATTAATTCTTTGTTTATAATGATTATTTCATTATCATTACATTTTTTTTTCTGAATATCCATTTTACTCCTATTATGGAGGTTTCATTAGTCCTTTCAACCAGGGGAAAAATATTATTCCTTTAAAATTAATTTAGATCATCTTTCATATATGTAATCCAATCCTCATCACCTAAATACTCATTAGGATTTATAGTTTTAAATTGGGAAAGAAAATGAATGATTTCCTATTTCATTCCTTAAGGAACATATCATTAAAACTAGTTGATCAACGTCATCAATGACACCATCATTTGGATGAATCCATAGAAACAACTAACTTGGGTTTTTAATACTAGTTCACCATAATAAGGTACGATACATACCTATGTAAATATTTTAGAGAATATTTATTAGGTATTTTAATTTTAGTAATAGTTTTCCAACATTGATTGAGAAGAAGTTTTAGAATACACATACGAGGATGATGGTTGGGATTGATTTACAACAAAATGGTTAGTTTCATCAAATTTGACATTTTTTGTTTCCTCAACCACACAAGACTTATTTTTAAAAACATTATATTCCATATAAGTAGTGGAATAACCTAAAAATATACCTTTATCATTTTTGGGATTGATTTTTTATAGATTATCTTTCATATTAAATATGAATACCTTTTATCCATGTACTTTGAAAAAAAGAAACATTTGTTTTTTTCTCTATCCCGAATTCATAATGATTTTTATTAATAAAATTAAAATTAAATCTTGATTTATAGTATAAAAAAGTAGTACTAATTGATTTATACCAAAAAAATTGAGCATTTTAGTATTTAATAAACATAGTTAGTGATATTTCTTGAAGAATGAGATTTATTCATTAAAATAACATTATTTATGAGGAGTTATAGGAGTTGAAATGTTATGTGTAATTTATTTTACAATAAAAAAATAATTTAAAATCAGAATTTACAAATTCACCATGAAGATCAATATGAATAGTTATCAAGGGATGGTTTTTATCATTTTTAACATTGAATATAATGGTTTCAAATAAAAAAAGGCTTCAGATTTCATTACTATAAAATAGACCCATGTCTATCTAGTGTAATCATAAAATATTACAAATGCCTATTATTTTCTGTCAATAATCCTACTTTTTGTAGGACTAATTTGATCCATGTTCCCTAACTATAAATCCTTATAATATTTTTCATCACTAATATATTTGAAACTTGATTTATGATTCATATTGTATAAAAAACGGTAATATACTTTTGAATAATAAATCCTTTGTTCTAGTAAATCATTAACAAGTATTCTCTTAGTAAACTTATAAATTTTTTAAGGTTACAATGTCATAACCTTCTCTTCCATAACCAAGATTGATTGTCCCTTAAACTAGAACACAGTAAGTTATTTCTCCTAACATTATCAATGTTGATTATGTAAACATTCTCCTCCATATTAGGAGAAACAATGTATTTATAATCACAATTTTGTACTACACATTAATAATTTCAAAATTTACCATGGTAAACAGAATCACATAATGGAATTATGCTTATAGGGTTGTTCTAAATCCATTAGTAAATAAAACACTTGAAATTATTTATTTAACAAAAAGACCTATATTACCTTTAACAATAATATCTATATGGGAATTCTCTCCAAAGGTAAATTTTACACCTTTTATCTTAATGATATTTTCAAAATATTATTTATGTGTAGTCATATGTCTTGAAAACCTACTAACCATGTACAAAGATTTATTATTTGCCTAACTACCTTTTTTTCTAAAAACAAAACAATTAGTCTTTTTGTATGAAATTCTGTGTAGGCCTACTGTTAGAAAATAATATCGTGGGAAAACACGTTTTATTCAAAATATAAGATTTAGGAAATCTCAGAGATTGACCATTATTTAATGAATAAGAATTTTTTATAATTTACTTCACTTTGAAACTTTGATAAAACTGAGGTATTTTTAGAAAAAATGGAATTGTTACTAAAAACTAGTTTATAATGGGTATAAACAATTTCAGAATAAGATTCATCAGAAAAAAATTCTATACATATTGCCTATGATTTCATAAAAATTTATGATGTTTGAAAAGAGATGCATTACATAAGAAATTTCATATTTTAGTCTAATAACTATATTTTTATTGACATTACTAATAGTTTTTGAATTTGAGTTCATTAAAATTAGTTTATATACTACCATTTTCTTAAATTGTGTTTAATACATCTTTCAAAATTGTTTCTTTTTAGAAAAAATTCCTATCATGATGTTTAAAAAGAACTGATAAATATTTTCATAAAATAATTATCCTTGAATTTTCCAATTATGTTTTTTACTAACATTTAAATTTTCATTTTCATTGTGTTTAATAATATAACAAACCTCTTCATAGGATGGAAGCATATTACATTATATTGACGATGATTATACATCGGAAGATTGATAATTTTTATCATTTTTTGATTTGGGGTAATTTAAATTTCAATATAAGAATGTTATTTTCTCAGTACTTTGTATCATAGAAATAAGAAAAAAATTCACTTTAAGTATTCTGGAAATAAGACCAATGTTCTTATTTCTGGAAATATTATTTTTAGATGATTTATCCATTGAATCTCATCCACTTTCACTCCAAGAGTAATTTTCTTTTCTAATATTCATTAATTTTTTCTTATAAAACATTTATTTATTCCTTTCATAATTCTAATACTTCCTATAATTTCTCTAAATCCTTGGAAAATTAGGTCTGACATGTCCATCTTTCATACACTCATAATAACAACCACCAGAATAGTTCTTCTCATTAATATCCTTGTCACCTTTCTTATATCTATATTGGATTTTTTTCTTTCCAACTATATTGTTCATCATCTATGAATGATTAGAAAGTTCATTTTCTAAATGATCAAAAGTTTCAGAATCGGATTGAATAACAAATTTATTCATTTTTTATGATAGAAATAATCTTTCATTATATTGAAATTTAGGAGGTAAGATTGATGTTGTAGAAAAAGTAACCCCAAAATTATTATGTTTTCTTTCTCATCATTTCTCTTGAATCTACTTTCATGCTACATAAAGGTTATAATAATATCATCTAAAGTGATATTACTGACCATTCTTATTACACCAATAGTTTTTTTCATAGATTACCATTCAATTAGAATGATATTAATGATTTTATCAATAATAATATAATTATCTAATACATTATCACAAATAGCTTGAATACAATTAAAAAAATTTAGGAATATTTTATCCATCTATGAAATTAATTCAATATTTAATAATTCAAAACCTTGTTAATCATCCCTAATAATTACTCTCTTAATTATAACAACCCTTGATGTATGAAAGTTTGTAACTAGTAATATTTTTGAAATACTAATAGCTTACTCACATGATGAAATGTAACAGTATATGTTTCTATTCATTAAATACAACAATGTATTCCATAAAATATAATTAATCCAATATTCTAGATTTTATTAATTATTAAATGGTCTAAATTCCTAACTAGGAATTTTATAATGTCCATTCAGCATCACAAAATTTTAATCTTAGTGTTAATAAAGAATGTCTTCATTATATCGCTCCAATATTCATAATCAACAAATTAAAAAATTAGGGGTCTATTTGGATTAATATATTCTATTAATCCGACAAGACTGAATTCAATCTTTTAAAATAGATACAAATTATTTCTTGACAATATTTATTAGTTTAACAAGTAGTTACAATAAAAAAATTATAAAAAGAATTAAAAAAAATTGCAATAGTAAAGAGAGAATAAAAATATCAACAAGTATTTCAATAGTAGATAGCTTCTCTAATATCAATTTTTTGATATCAATAATAGATATATTGATAGTAGGATCTAATAATATATCCAAGATGGAACAATTACAAGAGGAAGTGAATTGTTCATTTAGAAATATTTAGTTTAATTACGTTCAAACTAAAATAATTCATAGAAACATTTAACAAAAATACTAGATTATGACTTGGCCCTGGTTCTAATTACTAATGAATATTCATTTTAGTTTGATTTTGTTATGTTATTTGACATAATATTTAACCAGAGATGATTAAATATACACTATGTAAAATTGTAGTCATAGTAGTTATGATTAAATTAGAGTTTACATAAAAAATTTTAATTATATATGATTATATCATAAGATCATATAGAATCGTAATCCGGGTAATATTTTATTCACATATAAATCAATTTAAACAGAGTTATAAAATTCTATTGTAATCAAGGATATTACTATAAAGAAGACATAAATAGAACGATGGATATAAAACTATCACATTCTATTACATGGAGTGGAAATAAAATACTTCTAAGAAAATAAGTAATATAAATGAATAAAATACATTAAACCTAATGAGTAGGATATCCAATAACCCATGATAAATGTTTTATCATTTTATACTTACAATAATGTCTATCTTTCCTCACAATTAAATATAACGATATGACAACCAGATTATGTACCTACCAATACATTGTTTCCCCCAATCTGATGGATCAGATTATATCTTGGTATCCCTAAATTTCCTCGATCAATATGACAATTGGTATCTCCATCTTCGTATCCCCAGAAGCCATCGATCATATTCATATAATCTGATACACAATCCAATTACCAAATAATTCCTACAGAGACAACAATACAATTTTTTCATAAGAAAAACTATCTCCAAAAAATTAAAAAAAATTATGAACAAGTTGATCGTGTTTTGTAGATAGAAAAAATTTCCAAGAGAAAGTAATCAATAAAATACTTCCTTCAATTAAAATGACTTGTTATTTAACCAAAATCCTCTCAATGATGATATTTTCCCCAAAATTAATATTTTTTAAGTTCTTTTTTCACAGACATAGACTCCTGGCACTATTATAGATCTTTATAACTAATTATCTAAAATCGTATTGATTTACACCATTAAATAGGTAAATAAATTCCAAAAATTAGAGATTAGTTATAAATATTCAAAATTTTAACAAATTTATTCTAATAGACTTTATTATTGATTTCATTATGATGTTCATAATAATTATGTTTTTTATTTTTATCGATTCCAATATCATCCTAATTATAAATAAGTTTCTACTATGAAGGAAATGAATGATGGTATTATATCTGATTTGATAAAGGATAATATAGTATTTATCATATCCATACCCATTAAAATACTTTTTATAATTAATGTTTGTTTATACTCATAATTAATTTGGAACTAATTCTATGTATGGTAACATATTGTGATTTCTGAAAAAATATTCTAAAACAGTTTAGATATAAAAATTTAGTAAATTAAGTATATTGAAATTATTTTTTATTTAAAAAAATAATAAAAAATTTATAAGTGATTATTTTTACTCAATAAACATAAAAAATTACAATTAAATAACAATGTTACTAAAATGAATGTGTTAGTTTCAAAAAATAAAATTTTATATTTATGAGGTGTCACACATAAATAAAGTTGTGTGACACAGTGGATTTATTTATAAATCGATATACGTTAATGTCAATATCTATAGTTAACCTAAATCACTCTTAGGATAACACACATCTAATATAAAGGCATTAATCATGATGGTTTGAGGATAACCAATGAAACATATCAATTTCCAGAAAATATGGCGAGTTAGATCTCCCCAAAATAGCATATAATATAAGAAGATAAATATGTATAGGATGAATGATGAGTCATAGATATAACAATACACTTCCAAGGCATGTAATGATACGCAAAACAAACATCATATGGATGAGATATCTAAAAAACAAAGATAGTATAGGAGGAGCACCACGTGTAATATCATGCGTGCAGGTAAGAGTATAGGAAAAGCGGTACGAAGAAAATATAATTCTTGAGGGGAAAATGGTAATTTCACCACCACATATTTGGTTGTAGGTTTTTTTTCATGGTCATCCAATATGTATCCCAACTGTGTGCTCATCACATCCCATCGAACCCCCTCACATGGGCTGACCACAATGTTCGACTTACCATGTGCATCCCATAAAAAATCTCAATGATTAGGAGTCTTAAAATCCAACATGGACATGTGGCCCCTTGAACATGGTTAGAAAAATAAATTAAAATCTCCCAGATCCATCAGTTCAGTAACACTTTTTCTTGTTGTGGGACATATAGTTTCATCAAAAAATTTCACCAGTACTAGATTTCCCAAGCTTAAAGATTTATAATCCTACCTCTTTCAAAAATAAATAGAACACCTGGGACACCACTTATACCTTAGTTCAACTTTGAAAATAAAAATTTATGGTATTCAAACTCCCTAAATTTCATTTTGAATTTTTTGAAAATTTGGTCTCTCCCACAAAATTAAAATTTAATCTCCTTAAAAAATGTCAACCCTACCCAAAACATGGGATATTACATTCTCCCAGCCATAAAAAAATTGAAATCAATAATCATTTGGGAAAACACATCTTACCTAGGTCATGGAGATTCATTCAAAAGGGGTTGTTTCATTTGAAAACATCCAATGCACCCCCAAACATTACATTAGGATTATAGAAGTTGAGCCTTGAAAACATTAACCAAATCTTGAATTTCAAACTGATACACTCAGATGGTGCAAATCTGATTCCATCAATCTCAAGACATGATCACTTGACGTATCATTAATAAAAGTTAATATTGAACTCTTTACGATATGTTCTATCCTTTAACAGTCTTTTTGATCTATGGTATCTCCACCATGAGAATTGCCTTTCAGAGATCACATATGAATTCTAACTACAATTATGGTATAGTCTTTCTATACATTGAATCCCAACAATATCTGGGAATAAAACATAGTCCTCATTTGAGTTAAATGGTTCAATTTTGATTTATAATCCTAAAACTGGTTATGGAAGATTCCCATCAAGGGAATTATCGATATTTATATCACACCCATCATAACATGACTCCATTCTTGGAATGTTTCCTCATCAAAAGAACTCATCAAACATGATTATGGAATGTTTGGAAAATTTGGATTACTATTATCAAAGAACATAGATTAGATGGATGAAATGACACTTCTTGAAAGATGATGCCTTCATGTAAGGCACCATGAATTTTCTTCAGGTGCATCCATTGAAGTTCATACCCATCCTAAAGAGAAGTCTCCTACCAAGGCATTCATTTTTTTCATTGTGCCATCACACAAACCTATGAGAATACATGATCCAACATACTAAGATATTAAACAGTAAAATATATCTTTTGAGCCCAACTAATGTTTAGGATATCTCCAGAATGATCATCTCGAGTCCATGTACCTCATCCAAGGTAGTTCATACTTCATAATGTAGATGTGAGATGTCAGTAGATAGAAAAATTATCACATTTCAGATCACTAACTAAGCCCAATGAAAGTCAATTAAAATAGATGACTAGTACAGATGATTCTTCCCATGGTATTCCAATATGATAACCAATGTAATACATAGGACTAATAATTCCTCTAAACTTACCATGTTTTTGAATCGTAACTCCAATTTATTTTAATTACCAAGCCCAAATGTATTTTAAATTTACAATGATGTATAACTAATGATCTCCTACTATACCCAAATAATGTTAATATAAGAGATATGACTGTAAATTAACCAAGGATAAACAAAGAGGATTTAAATGATTTCTAAAATGTATAGAAAAAAGTCATGGTATATAAAATTAGGGTGCTTTTTATGGGTCAGAAGCAACTATAATAGAACTATGATAAGGAAGAGAATTCAAACCATTAATTGAAAAAAACCTCTCAAAATATTACGTAAACATACTGACCTTCCATCAGCAACTGAGCATCATTACTTTACCACCCAATGCATCCCATTACCACTCAATCATATTCATCGAATTATATCCCTTCCTAATGGTATTTTTATAAATTTTATTTATAGAAAACCACATAATCTTAGTCCTTTCATATAAGAAACATTGTGTTTTATAATCATTATATCATTATAGAATTTAAATGTGATATTGAGCATTCTGAAATGGTCATTCAAGGTTTTACCCTTATTACTGAAAGGGAACACTTACCATGATTGATGAGACACTTCCAACCATAGGAGTGTTCTAGTTATTGAAATTAGTGAGACTCTAGATATCCATAATGCACTTGGTGAAAAACAATTTCAACCTATCTATGATATTCCTCCCGAGTTACATCCATGAAAATTATGAAATTAGGAATAAAATTCAAAAAAATAACAGTGTTTTAAAACAAGTCATCCTTTTTAAAGCACCGTCTTGAGCCTTGTGACACGTCATATTTCCATTAATACCCAAGTCACTCTTCCTTGGAGATAACATATGATTCCAGCATAACCATCAAAGAAAAAAATATATTATCACCAAACTCATATGGTAAATTTCATTATTAACTAAATCAATGGTTTCAAAATTCCTCATCACAAAGTACCTCAGGGTTGCATCAAAAAAATAGATCATCCTTTAAACTATCCACAATAATATTTTTCTTGTGAACCCACTTGTTGATGGACTAAATAAATAATTATCCCAATGTCACATTATACCATGTGACTACATGTATAGGTAATGACTTCCTATTTCCCCCATCTAAAAAGAAGAAAAATAAGTGTCATACCACCCATTAGGAAATCAATCAATTTTAATGAATTTTTTACCTGTTAGAACTGGTAATTATATGATACTCATTCCATTAAAAGTGGTTAAAACACCAAATGAACACCTATCTATCCATAGTGTCATTTTATATTATAATATTCATACCATGGAAATATGGACCAAAAATAGTAAAACACATTTGAAATCTCATAGAATTTAACAAGTCTTTTTATGTTCTAATGTAATTTCCTCACTTAGAATAACCCCTTTAAAAAATTGGAAGCGTCAGTACTATAGATATTGCTCACTAGAAAAGTCACTAGGCCCTACTACCTACCACTTTAGTTCAAGATCATATATGAAGATGAATATGGGTAACACTCACATTACCATTTCAATGAAACTATATAGGGAATCACTCAAACTACCCTTTCTTGATGTTCAATCTATAAAAACCATTATGATTTATTTATATAGAGTTTAATTAATTTAAATCTAATTATTTAATCATTTTAAGTTTTAATCTATAATGAATTTATAATACTAGTCAAAAAAATTATTTGAAAATTTATATATTTAAATACACTATGAACATAGGATAGATTTACAAAACATCCCATTAGACATTAATTATTTAACGGAAATCCAATCATAATAAGCCATTTTTTAAAATAAAATCAATTTTAATTTATTGTATTTATCCATAAATTTCACATAAATGGGATCTATTAAATAAAATAGAAATTAAAATATATAGAATGAAAATTTACTTCTGGTTTTAAATGGATTTTTTCCCCAATTCCTCATAAATAATAAATATTAATTTAGGGAAAATGTCATTATTAATTTGAGAGGATTGGTCGAGTATGGTCCACTATATATCTATATGAAAACCAATATAGGTTATTATGGATGCATACAATAATCATCCCATTATATTATATGTACACCCCATGGGGTCAAGTTCAAAGGAATACCATGTTATATGTGACTAATGAGGGTCTCATCGTATCAAATCAAGGTCCATAAACCATGTATTTTGGTTTAGTTATTATTTTTTCATTTCCCCAAATGTGATTTTCATATAAATAGCATCCCTAACTAACCTACTTGGGTATAGTTTTTCATTGAAGAACTAGTAATTAGGGGTCTCCATTCCCAATTTGTGGGGGTACAAGCCTTTATCTAAGAAACCATTTAATTATGAAATAATGTAATTTAAATGTTTTTGTTATTATATGATAGCATCAAGGTATATCATACTATTATATATTGTTTTGACTATATTAGTTTCCATTTTAAATTTATAAAGCATACATTCCATTTATAAATTGAAATTTGGATCCCAATTAATCACAAAAAATATATTTCATCCAATGTAACTGATCTTTCATGGCTCTAACATGTCTATATTAGTTTGTAAAATATAATTTTACCATAAATATATTTAATAAAACACCACTATATCCAATGATTAACTATTATTTTTCCAACAATCTATTGAAATTTAGACAACAATGATTTAGAAAGAGGCAAACAGAGGTAAGAAATCAAGATAAGAATAAAAGAAAGACAACTAAACATTCCATGATACTATAAAAGTAGTAAGAACAACCAATCATGTTATAAAATCAATAATATATCAATCAAAAACTAATGGATGGTAATTTCCTAAGCTTAGTAAATATTTGAGTATGTGAAATAAATCATTCACTTTTTAATGAGATCGCAGAACAAGGTAGTAAATAAAAATAGAATGATAAATCACAAAATCATGGATTAACACTCAAGGAATATATCACTATATAAGGTAGTCAAAGAATGAATCATACATGAAATAGAATATGCATGGTTTTGAAAATATACATGTCTATACTGATTCAGGTATCAATACATATTAATACTGAGCCAAGGGTGAAATTAAATGAATCCCAGAAATCTGTAAGCATCATAATGTACTGAAATCACTCAAGGTGAAATAAAAAATCCACTATATCAATGAAAAACAAAAAAAAATCTCATCCCATACAACTTTTACATTTCCCAATTAATAGGGGGATAAATCACTAACATGACTATTTACTAAGAACTGACAGGTTCCTGCTATCCAGTCTATATCCCCAATCATTTTGAAAATGGAAAGGAATGCCTTGATACCATATTTTTACATCCCATCTTGATTGAATATAAGACCAGTAGTCGAACCAGTCAACTCAATGACTCAAGATAACCTCTCCTTATATCAAAGGATGCCCACTTGAAGTGAGGTCCTGATGGTAGTTTTATGCGGAGGTTATACCCTCATTATTATAATAGAAAAGTGGTAAAAATAATAAAAAATCATCAGACTACAATAATTTTTTTTGTAATAATATAAAATTAAGTGGAAGATAAATATTTTAACAAAAAAACCTGATCGATTCTACATATACAATTATGAATACAATTTTATGTGATCATAAAACTATACATTAGGAAAAATATAATAGGTACATAAGATATAGTAAATAAAAAGTAAAAAGAGTTAATTCTATTGGGGTGATCTCCACGATCATACTATGTACTAGCTCAGTCTATTACTCTTATGGTACATTGTATTATACACAACAGAAGCTCTAAACCTATTAACTAAAAACATGATATCTTCTCTGGGACCCATGTGAAACATTGGCCCCAGCATGGTGTGGAATATTCTGAGTAGGATAACACCAATATTGTTAAAATCTAATACAATTCTTGATTATTAAATTCAACAATTTGTAGTTATGATAATAATGTGATGATAAATAAATAAATAAATAATAATAAAAAGTCTTGATGAGGTTCTTCAAAGACCCCTATCTTACCATAATGGCTTCATCCAATATCAAGATACAAATGAGCATGAATATATAAATATATATAAATATATATGATTCATTCCTATATATGAACAATTGAAATAGTAACAATTTTACCCATATATATATATAAGGATATGTAGTATTATCAAGGACCCATGGAGTGTATGATGAATCCATGAATAATATGAATTATAATAATAAAAACTCATGATAGTAAATACATTTTTGACATATCAAGGGGTTGTGGAACATCATTCCAAACAACCCAAGTGATGTGAATTCCATTCCCACATTCTCATCCAATTTTGTGTGACACTTCATGGACAATGACTCAAATAGAGGCCCCATTTATCATTATATAGTATAAGGTAATGCAATTTCCCTATGAGACCTTAGCCTAACGTTCCGTAATGATTCAATTGGATTTTTTCAAGGAAAAATGGATTCTATTAATATAATCTATTTACCATTTAGGAATTTTACATGTTTCCATGAAATTCATAAGAATTATTAAAATATAAATAATAATGATGGACAAATGATAAAAAATTCATAATCCTAAAACATGTTATATGATGAAAGGCCATGTTTGTAAGCATGACACATTACTAGTCATATAAACTCAATGTGGTCCATTACATTCTTATTAATTAATTTAGATTAATAATTAAGTCCATATACTAATCATTCCATATAAAATATATAAATTTATTATGTAATATAAGGTTTTAACACCCATATAGGGTGGTTCAGTCACAATGAGATAATAATGTGGAGTGCCACATCCTAACACAATTAATATAACCAACAGTCAAATTTTTTTGAGTCAACGAACCACAATGATGTATTTTATTAGAAAAAAATGTAATTTGTTATTGATATTTATGTGACCTACCATTAATAGTGGTTAAATATTGATGTTCATGACCATCTGTAACGAAAATTAAATACCGGGGTTACTAGAAATAGGGAATTGTGTTCCATATTTTTTTCCAAATTGAAGAGGTGACACATGTATATACCATCACACAACATAATGGATAACTATATAAATTTTATGAAATTAATAAAAAGATATCTATTCCACCTACATCATTATTATTAAGACACCCATGTTCAATTTTTGGTAATAAATCAACTCAGTTCAAGAGATGTTGAATAAATAAACGAGCACTCAAAAAATATATTATATAATAATACACTAAAAAACTGTTATAATATTATATGATAAACATGTAAAGGATCAATGGGAAGTCTTAGAATTTCCAATATAATTCCAATGAACCTAACGACACAATAAACAGTCCTGAAATGAAGGATAATTATCCATACCTATGAAATGAGAGGACAGGATTCACATGTGACCTGCTTCGAGTGGGAAATATAAGTATAAAAAAGGGGAGAAAAAAATAAAATGTTGGTATGTAAAAATGAGATTTTCATTCAATTTATTTTTTCGTAGTGTTTCGAAGCACAATTGTCCAATACAAGTGCTAATTATTGGCTCATTACCTCCCAAGGAACCACCACATAGAGTCTAGTCACATGGTTTGTCTATCCATGTATATCCCCCCAAAAATCCATCAGTCATGAAGTCTTATACACCCACCTAGATATTTATATAATCATGCAGGGTTATAAAAAATGGACTAGGACATCCATATCAGTTGATTAGCAATAATTTTTCTGCATTTGGGTTGTATGGTTATGTAAAACCATGCACCCTAACCACCTTATACCAGTTTTGAGTTTTCATATCCTTCCACTTTCGAATATCATTGAAACGCTTAGGTCACCTATCATGCCATAATTGTTTTAAAAAACATTTATTCTTTACATTTCCCAAAATTTCATTTTGAATCTAAATTTATAATGTTGTATATATTCAACACAAAAAATTCAATCTTCTTTAGAAATTGTAAAGCAGTACCAAAACACAGGACATTACACGGTGGAATTTCCAATAAATAATCCAAATATCCAATAATTTCAAGACTTCTAGATGGAAATAACGATGTTATGACTAGTTTCCTATTCTCACTAAACCTTATAACACCCTTGCAAGGAGATAAATTTATGAAAACATAATTTCCAATATTAAATTCAATATCATTCCTATGGTTTTTTGAATAAATTTTTTTGCTTCTATTTTCTACATTAATATGATGCTAAATAGTTTTTTCTTTTTTTTTTTGTCTCCTAAATATGTTCTTTTTCTATAAAATTTCATTCACCATCTATATCCTAAATATATGTAGTGGAATATATCTTACCCAATAATTCTTAATATTATGTCATTTGAATACGTTGATGGAAACCATTTTCATATTAAAACTCTACCATAGGTAAATAATGATCACATATATAATTAATTTCAAGTGATGATTTCATCAACATATAATATATTTTTCTAATATTCCTTTTGTCCTTTCAATTAGATTTAGGATGGTTGGTGGTTCTTAAATTATGATCAGTATTAAGGGAATTTTGAAAACTCTTTTTTTAGTTCTTATCTATCTGGGGAATCATGATTTGGAACAATTTAATTTGTGTGAAATGATGCCTTAAAACATCATTAATATAGAGATTTGAGAGGTTCTAAAGAAGAAAATATTCCCTTACATAGAAATAATGGGCATATTTTGTAAGGCAATCAATATTAACCTATAATTTCATTATTCCTTCTCGAAGTCACTAGTGGTCCTATGAAAAATGTTATAGAAATTTATTCCCATTTTCATATGTGATTTGAAATTGGTAACATGAATCCTATAGGATGTCTTCTCCAAGCCTTCATCTATTTAGAAACAGAAAATCATTATAAATAATTGAAAGTTCCTCACATTATGTTATCACACCCAAACAAATTCCTCAAATCACTATTCATGATTTTGCTCTAAGTGTTTATTGAAAAATTAAAGCTACGAGAATCATCCCACAATTTCATTCATAGATCAGCTACATAATTAAAATATTGTATCTTTCTATATTTTATTACACCATATTTCAAAATTAAATCTTCCAATATTCTATCATTCAAAATATTATTTTTCATCCAAAAATTATCATCATCAGGTTTGGAACGTTTTATAATATCCAATAAAAACATATTTGAATATATTGTAAAATTAATTATGTATCCCCTTCCATTGTAATTATGATATTCATCTTTATTAAATCCATGAACATAAGATCCATATGAATCATCATTTGGGACAAAACACCATTATTATCCTACTCAGAAAATCTGTTACTTTGTTTTCCATCCATGGGAGGTAGTATATTAATAAATAATAAACCTTGAATTATTTTATCAATAACCTTTTCCTCATATTGATATTTTTTTTAAAAATATTCATTTTAGGAACATATTGGCTGTGTATATTTCAAATATTTCACAGTAGAGATATTTCCTTCATATCATTAAAGATAATATGATTGCTGGAAACTCTATATCATGGTATGGATAGATCTATTCACGACTATCTATGTTCATTATTTCATATTCAATAACAATAATATTATACATAAGGATACAACCATTTCTATTCTCTCATGGATCACTATATATCACAAATCAATAATTACTAGATGGTGGAGTAAAAATATAACAATTTAACAACCTCCTATTAAATTCAAAAAAACATTATTCACATTCTATTGTCTATATGAACATATCCCCATTACATGTATTCTTGGTTAATGTGTTTTACAATAATGTAAAATTAGGAACAAATCATCAATATTAATTGTAAAAACTAATGAATCTTTGTAAATATGTTATGTTCAATGGTGAAGGATATTATTTTAATTCATTTTTCATTATGATACTTATTGAGATTCCATGATTGTAGAAAATATGGACAAAATAATTCTTGAATCTAGAATTCACAAGTTATAAATTTTCCAAAATACTCTTTTCTATTAGGAATCTCAAGATTTATCAAAAAGTGATTCTCATGGTCATTGTAGATTTTGAAATATAAGACAATATCGTAAATGGATAAAAAATAAAATTACTAATATATTCATTGAATATTATGTTCTTTAAATCCATAAAATAGATGATATAATAGTTAATCAAAATGGAGTTACATTAATCTTGTAATATCCATACTTCATTTGACATACAGTCTTTATAAATATTTTCTCATTTACTCATAATTGATGATAACCAGAAAATGGAAATTCATTGAAAAATATTATGCTATATAAATTATATCAAACAATCGATTTTTTTGAGGCACATGATTCTTTTCCTTTATTATAATAGCATTTATTTCCTATAATCAATACCCATCCTCGTGGTTCTATATTAATTATTAATGAAAATAAAATGGGATCCCCGAGGTGAAAAACTATGTTAAATAAATATCTTATAACATAACTCCTATAATTATTGTTTTGAATCCACTAATTCTATACTATTCATCCTAATGGGAGTATTAGATATATGTCTTGGATTTGGGATTAAATCAATGGTAAAATTAAATTCATGCTTCGATGTATGTCTATGTAATTCCTCAGGAAATGTATTATTTTATACATATTCAGAAGGTATATCATCAATTTTAAGATTAAATTTCCCATCGATAGATTGTGTTTTCTCTTTTACATTAGGAATCATATTAAGAGGATATACTGTAGGAGGAACTAAACATGACTCATATAATGAATTTTTCCCTCTAAATATAGTAAATTCCATAATATGATCACAGATTTTAATTTACTTATCCTTGAAATAATGTTTTTGCATCATGTTTTGAATTCGATTCAATTCCATTGATTATATCAAACTCAACAATATATACAATAAATAGTAATAAAATATTTTTCATATATACATAATAATGGGAGCCATAGGAAACATCCTGATTGTAGTTATAATTTCAATAGGTGATTTTACAAACTACTACCTTTTTATGCTCCTAGGAAAATATCAAATTTTCATAAAAAATATGGAATATATAAAATACTATCAGGATATAGAGTTAAAATAATTATATTATAAATTTTATGATATGATTTTAGTTCCTTCCACCATATCATTTAGAACATCATACTAACCATTAGTGATCTCTTAAGCTTATAATTCTCCACTAGGCCTCTTTTTTGGAATGTTCTCATGATGATTGGGGAATTGGTGTGAATAAATCCCCACTATTCTATAGTTAAATCATTTTAAATAATTTATTTTTCTATTCCCCTTTATATTCATTATCTAGATACACTTATTACAACACTATAAACAAAACACCATTCCATTCAACAACATTCTAGTATGTTTCTTACCAAAATTTCCACATGATTAATACTGATACATTTTCTACTTCTACTTTGATGTGTTCCATTTTCATGTTTTTAAGAAACCTATTCTTGTATTGATTACACTGTAATATATAATATATTGTAAATTATTTCACTATTTTTATAAGGGATAACACCATATCATCAAGTTATATAAAAAGTTTAAAAAACAAGATCCCTTATTGGACAAGGAATATTACCTTCATAGAAAAGGTCTATCCTACATTACATATTATCTATATTTTCAATATAATATGTGGATAGACTTTTAACATTAACCCCATAATCTTTAACACATTAACCATTATTTTACTACAATCTAAGGAACCCCTACATAATTTTTGTTTCCCTCTCATGATGGATATTTTGGTTGGATAATGATTCATTATGATCTCTCCATTCCATGTTTTCTATTTCTTATTTCCCATATGTATTATCGATTGATGACAACCATTAACCAGAAACACCATCAAGAAAATATACTTCTAGTATATCCCTTTCCATTTCATTGAATTCCATGGATAGAAATGTCTTTTTAAGGGACACAATCTAATTCTCAGGTAACACTACATTATAATAATGACTAAATTTTGGGGGACTATATAACATGAATTGATCCATCAAAGGATAATAATTCTCTGAGAAACCCATGTACTCCATTTGGGAAACGGTTATTAGTTATAACTGGATTAAGCTAAAATAATATATCCATGATGAACTTAGTTCGAATACAAGAAAAATTGGCTTTCTCATCCGTGAAATTTCTAAATTGACTGTGATTATTTATACCATAATTTTTTTGGTTCTATTTCTACAAAATGAAATAAATATTATTATCTCACAAAATTGTGGATTATAAATAATAATTTATAATTAATAATCTAGTGTAACACATCACATATATAAAAAATTCAGGTATTTTTATCTCATAATATTGAACTTATAAACTTTTTTGAATATATTCAAAACTTAAAATCAATTTCAAATCCTTCAGGATGGTTATGAAGAAAATATTAGATAACCAAAGTATATAAGTAGAGTGTTTCAAACTAGGTTTTTAGTTAGGACAATTTTCATGCACCTGGTGAAGATAATGTCCAGGTGGAATCTATAGTTTTCTTGAGATATTACCCCTAGGTACAACTACCCCAGAACTGTGTCCTCATTTAGTATTTAGACAGGGTTATATTGTAAGGAAATCAAACAGAATATAAACCTTATAAAAACATTATTATTTCATTCAAATATTTTACATATCCTCAAAGACAATCATTGAGTCATGTTCCCAAATATAGGTTTTCCAAAATCTAGTTCTCATGGTTTCCTCAAAAAAACCATTTATATCAACTATAAATAAACAAAATAGAGAAACCCAGATCTGGTGGTCATTTTATTACATTATCAATAATACAAGTGTTCTAATCATAAATTTCAAATCTATTTTGTACTATGGGATATCCAAATATATACATGATACAGATTCTATACTAATAATAAAAATAAAACATAATAAAATAAAATGTTCTACATCATTGAAAATCATTTGAAGTATTAATATTCACATGCTAAATAATGGAAAAAATAAGGGTGAGCTCGCATTATGATAAAGGTCTCATAAAATTGAACCAATCACGAGTGGATAGGTAATAATAATTATTTAATTTTAAATAACATAAAAATACCATTTAATCAATAACAGGTGTACAAAAATGCATCTGTCAATAATATAAATGGAATAATAAAATGGAAAATAATATCTAAATTCCTAATGAAGAAAATTATCAATATTTTATATCACGGTCTATGATTTCAATAAATTTGTAATATCAATACCATGAACCAAGACTCATTAATACCGTATGATAAAACATATATAATTTGGCTAACTTATTTTTCTCATCAAATATAATAATTCATCTAGGAGATATTTAATTTTTGGCCCCACACTTCACTACATATCAAATTCAATACTAATATTTCAAATGATCAATTTAATTGATGAAATATATACCTTCTCTATAAATTTCCGTATAGAATAAAATATAAGGAATCTCAATATTTCCCCATTCAAATGAAAAACATTAAAATTAAAACAATTTATGGGGAAATGATATAATATTTAAACAATAAGAATATTTTTGAAAATTTATACTATTATTGAATAAAAATTTAATTTCCAATGATCACCAGAAAGGTCATTCTTAATTAAAATTATAATGACCATAAAATTAGTAGGATATAAGATATGACTATTAGTTCACCAAGAATATATGTTTTCTAATTAAATAAATTCCTTTGTAAGTATAAATGGAATAAAATGAAAATATTAAAATTAGATATCTTTAAAGTGTTTTCATTGTAAATTAATAAATGAAAAGTTTTAGAATATAAATAATTTCAAAATGTTATGACAGTGGGGAAGTTCATTATGGTTGTATATGTTAAAAATGAATTTATTCTGACTTTTATTAATGAAATTATAAAACATACATATCTTAATGAAATGTAAATATCCATTTCAAACTCATTGTAAATGTGTATGATAATAAAATATATCATGAATAAATCATTTGAGTAAATAAAATGAAATTTTTAAATCAATATTTTAGACAAAGACATGGAATTAAAATATATATGATTAATGAATAAATAAAATTGGTTTTTATATTAAACTTTTATTTTCTTCTATAAAGATCCACATAGAGGAAAATATGTAATAAAATATGTAAACTCTTTAAATATCCAATCTATTATAAAACTATTTGAGCATATTAATGATATTATTTCACAATAATAGTTATTTATTAATGTTAAATTAATCAAATGTGAGGTATATAATAAAAAATGGATAGTTCTATAATAATAATTATGTATCAATCGAGTGTGAATTGGGATAAAATCCCTTGCCTTACGTTTCTCATTTTCTAAACATGACAGACCCTCCATTATAATAATTTTAATGATTATATTAATTTTTAATAGAACAATATTAATATTTAAATTACCATATAGTATATTTTTATATCAATATACAACCCACTCATTAATAATATATAGTTAATACCAATGTTTTAGGTGTTAAAAACATTGTTTTTTCAAGCATTTTTATCACGAAAGATCAGATTTATGAACATAGGAAATATATAAATCATGTAAAAATGATATTAATTTTATAAATATTTCATATATTTATTATCTACATTTTTAAATCCATTATTTAATATTAGACATGAAAAATTGAATCACATCGCTTTGTAGAGTGGGTATGTCGTACGTATGAATGAAAGGTGATATCATCTCCTTAATAGAAAAAATAGTAAGTAATTTGATAATATTTTAACTTCATAGAATTAATTTGACTAGATATTCATAATATATATATTTATTATTTCCATCATTACGATTATCTATATGATTTGGCGATGGAAAATAGATTATATTGGTTTGCGATGCGGTAGTCCAATGTATACATGATTAATGGATTATATTCCCATTTGATAGAGAATGTGGATGATAAATATTATTCATTAAATATAATAAAAACTTATTATATAATATCTACTTATGTAATTATATTTTAATTTTTAATACAAAATTTTCTTTGGTAAAAGTAGAAGTGACAAAGAAAGAGATTATTGAAAGTAGTTACCTTCATTTAGAAGATCATCATTTGGTTCTCTTATTATAGACCATAGGGATGGTCTTTCTGAAAAAAAATCATATGTATAATATGCTTATTTATGTTACGGAGATATTTTTGATGGTTTTTGATGCAAAAAATTTCTTAATAGGTGTGATTTTTTAGGGGAGGGTCCCAATTTATAATTGTGGAGTGACATATTTTAAAAAACCTAAAACTATTGAACGATGGTAAGACACTCACAACATTAGTGTCTCCAAATTTTTTTATTATGGGATGGATAGAATATAATTTTGAAAAAAACATCCCCTAATAAAAGAATATTTGATTTAAAATTTTCATTTTCCATACCTCTAAGGATACTTACTTTTACAACTTTAGTTTTTTCTATTGTAAATATTTGTTACCAAGGAAAAATTTTCTCAAATGCCTAAAATAAAATGATAATTATTGTCTAAATTTGACCTAATGATTCCAAATATTAAATAAAATTTTCCAAAATTAAAATTATATATGTGTATAAAATTAATTTTGACACAAGAACATGTAATGTCAAAAAATATACTTTAAATTAAATTGTGGTAAGTAATTTTGGTTGGTTATAGTACTCATTATGACAAAAATAAAGTTGAACTAGTTATGTTTTCTTAATTAGGATAATTATAAATATGGAATCCATTTTTTCAAATTCAATAAATTGATGTGCCTGAATTTAATTTAAAAATAAAATTTCCAATTATGTTAAAAAATACATTTTTCAAGAAATTAATCATTCAAGAATAAAATGATTTATATTTAATATAAACTGGTAATCATAATAATATAAAATTAAATTAATGTAATTAAATTTATAATATATAATTTACATTTAAATAATTTGTTTTTAAATGTTATATTATTTAATTAATATAAGTATACTTTATTCCTTTCAAAACAAAATTTTATTTCCTAACTAAAAAATATCTTCTAAAAAATATACACTTATCATCCAAATTATATTAAGATTAATTATATAATTTTTTTTTAAATTTAATATTTAACTATATATATTATTATTTTTCATTAAATAAATGTATAAATATATTAATACTATATTTTAAAATATTCATAAAAATTTATTTGTATAGGAAATTTTAGAAAAATCATTATGGAATATTTTTACCAAGTATGTTAAAAATAAATATTCATCATATAAAAGATCAATTTTATTACTCCATGAAATATAAAATTAATTATTATTTTACATTTCTATTTAAATTTTATGTTGAATTACTATAATTGAGGACAATGTGTCACAATTAATGGGTAAAAATTTTGATGCTCAATTCTGAATGGTTCCCATGAAGTAATTCATCAGTAAAAATGTAATGGGTCACATGATTTCTATATATAAACCAATATATACTTATTTAATATGATTATGTTTCTTCCATATTTCTATATTATATTTTTCCACATATTTATTTCATGTGCCTATTATTATGCGATATGGATTGTGATTATTTTTTCATGTTTACTAATTATTTTTTCTCTATATATATTAGTTCATTTCAAATTACATATTCGCCAATAATGAATTTTTTATGACACATATTTCCCATTTTTCTTTTTATATCATAATAATAATATTTTATTATTTCTTCATATATTATGAACTTACCATTAATTACATGTTGATGTGTTTTCCATATACAAAGAATTTTAGATTAAAAATTTATTTTATTTAGATTCTACAGGTTATGAAGAAGAGTGTAACTTAGGAATGATATATATATATATTCTTGTGTCGATCATATTTTTATAATTTTTAATGTGTTAAAAAAATAATATAATTCAATTTTTGATACTCAAAGACACAAAAACATCTATTCGTTGGATTGTGATATTATTGTTCCACATAATGGTTAAATTTTGTAAATTATTTAATATAAAGTTAATTTATCCTCACATTGTGTCGCATCCTATGATTAATGAAATTTCAATTTTAACCAAATTATAGTGTGTGGGTCTAGGGAACCCAGTTTAAATCAAATCGTTTATTAGTAATTTTTTATAACTATTATAGTTACCATTAGTGGTCATGATAAGATAATTTTTTTGAATACCTAAGGGATAGTATAATTATAGTATAACATCTCGATGTTTTGTTAATTTTTTATGTCTGTGAATTTCCTAGAAATTTTATACCAATTTTTCTACTAGAAAAAAGTTTCAGTTGAAGATTAGATGATCATTATTGTAACCCCCACTGAAAAAGAATTTTAATTATTAACTATGTATTATCTCAATGAAAATGAGTGAACCTAATAATGTACAGCCGGATAGACACACCTAGGTGATATTCATTGAATGACCATATTACTATTTAAAAAAATTGAGAATGATTTTAGAACATATTTATGGTATGGTTTGTTAAATTATGTGTAATGTATTCATGTTTTTTGGATACTTATGCAATGCGTATGTATAGATACCTGTTATTATGAAAGTTAGTTTCAAATAACATCATTCAACACATTGGTTAAATTTTTATATATCATTAGTGAAAATTTTTATATAATTTATGAAAATTATTCAATATTTTATAGTTTGTTGTGATACATGAGAGGAAAATGTAACAAGAGATATGGAACTCGTATTACTAAAATAGTCGTCAATTGTGATTCTCAATTCATAATTACTCACACTATGTAATTCTAAAGACAAATTGCAATGGTTAGCATGATTTTGATACCTAAAACAATATTGAGTATTTTATTATTATTATTTTTGTCCCATATTCCCATAATATATTTTCCCACATATTAATGTCATATTCCAATGATTACTCTTCACATATCATGATTATTGCATGAGGTTTCCTCGTTCTTTTTTAAATTTATAAGATTGTTCATTGGAAATTACATGTCCAAATATCATGACATATTGAAAAAAAATATCCATAAATTATCCTTTTAATACGATAACTATAAATTTTAATGTTTCCATGTATGTTTATGATATTTTCCTTGATGACATGTTGAATATTTTTCCTCGTACTATGTGTTAAAACTAAACTCATTATTTTTTTATATTACCTAGGATATTAAGGTGAGTAAAATTTTAGAGAGGATTTCATTTCTTCTAGATTGGGTCAAATATAGTTGAATGTACACATGTATTATAAACAATGATACATATGTTGTTTATTCTCCAAGAAAATAATCCTTCCATTCACGGGATTGTGTGTTTATTATCCCTTATAATATATAAAATATAAATAAAAATGTGAAATAAATATGGGTTGGAAATATATTATTTAAAATAAAGTGTTTACTGATAGTGTTTTTTGCACCGAATATAAGAGTATGGGTAAGGGGAAACTAAATTGGTATCACAACAAGGATTAGATATTTTTATATTACTATGAGTTATTTTTTTAATTATATATGTGTAATTTTATGAAACCCATAAAAAGGTTTATATACAATATAATATCCTGAAATATTGTTACTGATTTTTGTATGTCGTTTTCGTAGCAATTTTTTACCAATTTTTCTATTGGAAATATGTTACATATGGTGAATGGATTAACCTTGGAGTAATCACCCTAAATGAAAGATTTCTCATTATTAACTTTATCCTCACATTGTGCACTATGGATTTACCAAAGACTATACACATGGCCCGAAACACCTATGGGATATTCTCTAGTTGATCATATGTTCATAAAAAATTAATATGAGTGATTAAAGAACATATTTTATAGTGTTTTTAGTAAATATAATCAGAAATAGAAAAGAATAACCAATATTTAAACCTTTAATATTTTTAATTTATATATCACCCCACTTATGTTAATAATTAATATATTAATATTAATTATTTTAAAATTTAAATATTTTTTTAAAATGGATAGAGAAAGATAAAACCATGTAACAATAGGTTAGTGGGGAAATGCAAGGATTTTCCCAATGAAAAACTTGACTGAATAAGTTCATTAGTAGATAACATAATAGATATTCTGACATAGCTATTTTATGTAAAGTCCCATAAAATTCAAGGAATTTTTTTTTATTAATTTTCTTAGGATTTTTACAAGAACGCAGTTCCTGACGGCACCTGATTCCGAGGCCCGGTGTGCCCGGAATCATTTTCTGAAGTTTGGCTCGGGTATGTTCAGTGAACGGACGAGCAGGTTTTTCTAACATTTAAACCGGTGCTCGGAATCGAATTCTGAGGGCACTGATGAAATCACAGCACCGGTATTTTCTTAGAAACGCCTCTTTCGGAGTTGCGTTTGCTCAGGTGTGGTTTTCAATTTTTGGGCTTAAAGTTACGAAATAAAATAATCGGTAAGACAAACTTTATTTTATTTCACTTAAAGCCACTTAAAACCCACATTAATCTGCTTAAGCTGAGTTGAAGCGGACAGGGTAGAACCCGAAATATCCTACCCTCCTGGTAGGATATTTGTGAGGTGGGGCTCGCACGAGCCCCACCGTTTCTTTTCCGCTAAGTAACGCAGCCGCAAAACCCCCTCATTATGAAAGTCAACTAACGCGTTTTCTTAAATTCTTAACACACCAATTAATTCGGTGGTTTTATTCGTTGAATTAATTCTACGAATTAATGGTTCGTTACTTATATTATCTCTTTTTCATTTGATGGCATGTTAATAAAATAAGACCAACGCAATTCTTCTTAAGTGTTGTTCGTTGAGAGGATTTGACAGAAACCTCAAGTTCATCCTCCTTCTTCGCGATGAACGCAAAGAACGCGAAGAACACGAAGAACGCCGGCCTTCGACGAGAGGCTACGAAGAATGCCAAACCCACGGAGATCGACGACGCGAAGCCTTGTACTGCGACGCCGACGAATCTCCCTTCGCGATGCTTCTACCGCGACGATCCAACCCCACGACAACCTTCGATCGACAACGACAAGGTAGGGGGTTGCGCTCCTTTTTAAATTCTTTGTGGATTATAACAACAACATGGATTTAATTATTATTAATTAAATCTGTATGTTTTTGATCCTCGGAGTTCGTCGACGCGACGCCAAGTACCGCGCGACAGCGACGATTATTTCCTTCCGCGATGATCAATTCCGTGAAGAATGCGTGTGCGACGACTTGACAAGGTAGGGGTTTGTTTGTGAAATAATTTATATTTCTGTGGACGTTCCTCCTAAAATAAAGAACTTAAATCAAGTGCAATTTTAATTTATTAAATTGTATCTTGTTACGTTTCCATATGATAATTTATTCTTCCCGATTGTTATCACCTAACGCGGAGGGTGCGGGGAAAACAAACACGGCCCGACAACCCTCCGCAGTTCTTCGTTGATGTGTGGATTGGCGGGCGGTGACAAAACATGCCGCAGAGGTGACTCGTTGTTTCCGCAGTGAAGTACAGGACCTAGGAGGAGCTACGGCATAGATCGAAACGAAATAGGACCACCGGAGCAACTCCGGTGGCCTGCAGAACCCACCGGCGGCGGCACCAGCAGACCCGCGGCCGCACGAGTCCAGCGCACACGGGACGCGGCAATGCCGCGTCCGCTGACCAAGGGCGGCCCTCGTGGAGGGGGGCCGCGGTGTTCACACGCGGGGGCAGGGCGCCCCCACCCCCCGGACTCCACTCGCTCGGCCGCTCGGCCGAGCCGATCTGACCCGCCGTCCGGGTCACGCCCCGGCCGGGCCGGGTCGTGCCCCACCGGGTTAGACCCGATTCGGGCTGAACCAGGGGGGGTCGGGCCGGGCCCAGACCCCCCATCTTCGGACCGTTTTCGGTCTTTCGCCCGTATCTTGAGATACGGGCCTCCGAACGACGCGTCTTCAGTGGCGATGCGATCCTTGGATCGAGAAGGTCGTTTCAGTATATCACACTCTAGGTTTCGGAACACTTTGGGTTCGGCCGGGTTGGATTGTACACGAAACCAACCGGGCTCTCAGAGCGGAAATGCTCATATCATGAGCTTCGGACGTCCAAATGACGTGCCGTCGACTTTGTTGGTTTCCTATAGGTGAGAAGAATCCTTTGGAATACTCCGCCTGAGGTTTGGATGCTGGTGAGTACGGTCGGGTTGGTTTTTCCTTAAAAACCAACTGGGTCCCTTGGACGAAAAAGCCAATAACTCTCAGACCGGGCGTCCGATTGACGCGCCGTCTGCGACGTTAAGTTCCTGTTGATGATACGGAACTTTTGGATACATAAAATCTGGACTATGTGTCAGTTTATGTATCAGGCTCTCGGCTCATGGAGCGGACCCTCTCGAACGAGCTTGTTGTGTGCGGGAACCCTAGAGCTGGCAGCGACTACAACTGTGACGACGACGACTGTGCAGAGATCCTCAGTGGATTCGAAGGTGACAACTATAGCACTCAGCGATCCTTTGTGGGTCAGTGCTACCGATCCTGTGTGGGTCTGATTCTGTGTGGGTCAGCGCTCAGCGGTCCTGTGTGGGTGAGCGCCTATAGGTCCTGTGTGGGCCCGATCCTGTGTGGGTCTTTGCGGGGGTTAGTTACCTATCGATCCTTTGTGGGTCAGATCCTTTTTGGGTCATTGCGGGGGTTAATACCTATCGATACTTTTTGGGTCCGACGACTTAGATGGATTAGTGATCATCTCTATCGTCATTCGAAGAAGTATACCTGTGTGAGGTGAATCCGGTTTACTCTCCTTTGTGGATTGTGTTATCCAATCCTATGTGGATTACGTTTTTCTTTCCTTTGTGGATTGTGTTGTGCTATCCTGTGTGGATTTACGTTTTGCTTTCCTGTGTGGACTGGGTTGTACTTGAGCTCGGATGTTGGAGCCGAGCGAGAATTGATGACTTAGGTATATGTATGGGCATATACCTAAGCCGTGTCAGATGTTACTTTGTGATTGTATCTTTCCTTTGTGGATTATCCTTCGTGGATTCTGGGAGACCTTCAGGGGTATCGGGGTCCCTACTGAGTAGCTTATACTCACCCCTGCACCGGCTATGCCCGCACTACGTTGTGTTGGTTGCAGACAACGGACATCACTGAATGTGGTGGAGGATTGCGGAGCCGGACGATACCTGGAGGTGGACCACTGGGCGGAGTGTACTCGGAGCGGACGGCTGGACCGAGGATCTGTGGAGGCTATCTGTACTCACCCTTCAGGTGGGACCTCCAGAGGATGGCTCGACGCAGCGACTTTACTTTTCAGTTGCTGTTTTCCCCCTTTCAGTTGTACTTTATAGTTGGGCTTGTATTTCCGACCCCCCTTTACTTTTTCGCACTTACTGTTGTACCAGCTTTTACTTAGTGTTTACTTTTTCCTCTTTCTTACTCTGTGGTTCTCGTTTACTTTACAAAGGAAAATCATTCCCTTTACAAGGGATTTACTCCTTGGTTCTAGTCGCCAGCCCCTGGCCTATGGAAGGCGGGCTTGGGGTAGTCACGACACGGGCCCCGAGGACGGGTCGTGACAAATTGGTATCAGAGGAGTTTGGTTCTACCGCAGACTCTGATCTTTCTTCTATGTGATGCAATAGTGTTTAGCGTATTGGGTGTGGTTATCAGTCCAGGGAGCCCAGTGTTGGTGTGGCGGACGACGTATCTGTACATTAGGACCCTGACTTCTGATTTCCGACTTAATGCACGAAAACATTGATTGCATGTGTGTTTCACGTTTTCTTTGTGATTACTTTGTATCAGCTCACCAGGTATGTTGTTCTGACCATGGAACATCTGTTTCTTTTCAGGATGGCCCCATGATGACAGCTAGATAGGGTTCCGAGAGTTGTACGTGACGATAGCCCGCCGAGCGATGAGGCCTCGGTACATGGCCCTTTGACAGCGGAGGCACCAGTGGTACCTCTACCCGCCGAGCCCCCGATTGTTCCAGCACCTACCGCTGACGATGCATGTCGCCTCAGTGCACTGCATGAGTTCCAGTGCCAGCGACCACCCAGGTTTCATGGGGAGACGGACCCCTAGGTAGCCGAGGATTTCCTGGAGGTAGTTGTACAAGTTTTTAGGCTAGTGAGGACACCAGCAGACCTCATGGTGATCCTCGTAGCGATCCTACTGCACGCACCAGCAGGAAGATGGTGGAGCTTGATGCTCCAGGTGCACGATGAGGCATCTCTTCTCTGGACGGACTTTGAGACCCTCTTCCGCTCGGAGTTCATCCCAGCCACCCTCCGTGCAGTGCGCATCCAAGAGCTTCTTCAGCTGCAGTAGGGTAGCTTGAAGGTCGCCCAGTACTCGGTGAGATTCATCGATCTCTCGCGCTACTTGACCGACATTGTATGGGACCCATTCTTCTGGGCACAGACCTTTGATCAGGGATTGAGACATGAGATTAGGGCATCTTTGATCTCCCTCAGCATTCCGACTCAGGAATGAGTACTGGAGCGAGCTCTTTTGATCGATAGCTTGCATGCTGAGCCTTCATCAGCAGCGAGACCTACCACAGGGTGGCAATTAGCAGAGTCTTCCGCAGCAGGCAACCGACAAATGACTCAGAGGTCCAGGAAGACCAGACCCTCACGTAGACGGCCTCAGGACACTGGCTCAGTCGTGCGAGGCACACAGCGCAGAGCCAGTCTTTCGAGAGGCAGGCACTACTACACATGCGGCAGGCAAGGCCACATTTCTTGTGACTGCTCGACCCACCGTGCCGAGGAGCAGAAGATAGTGGAGGGGCCACCCAGGCATAGGAAGAGGGTCGACCGTGGCGGTCCGCAGGGAGGAGGCGGACAATGCAAAGAAGCTGGCCGAGCAGCAGGTGGTGGGTGACGCTTTGAGGCTCTACCACCACCACCACCAGGAGGCCCGCCCCGACCACAGGGAGCTGGCGGGCAGAGACAAGCACAACTCCAGGCAGCGGAGGCCTACGACCATGGCGCGCCCGAGATTATTCGAGGTACGATCTATGTCTATTCCACCCTTGCTGAAGTTCTTATAGACACAAGATCGAGTCACTCTTTCATAGCCGCTGTCCTTCTTCGGAGCTCGGAGATTCCGATAGAGATGTTGGCTCGATCCTTACGGCTAGAGACTCCTACGGGAGCAGACTCGACGATTACGCACTGGTTCCGGCAGTGTGAGCTTACTATAGGAGGCGAGAGCTTCGGCTGGGATCTTTTTGTAGCGGCGTCGAGGCCTTACGTCGTCATCTTGGGCATGGATTGGTTATCTACAGTCCATGCACAGATTGACTGTATTAGGCGCAAGGTGCGATGTGTACGCACCGACGGGAGCAGGTTCACCTTCACCGGTGAGAAGGGAGTCTTCGCAGCACAGAATGGACTACCGCAGAGGAGAGGACAGCCCATCACTCATCAGTTGGATAGCATCATCCTAGGAGCAGTTGACGTGCGGAGTCCCAGTTTTCCTACAGTGGTGGATCAGTACGCAGACGTCTTTCCCGACGACATTCCAGGGCTACCTCCTTGCAGAGAAGTAGACTTTCATATCGACCTGTACCCCGGGACAACCCCAATATCGACTCCAGCATATCGGATGGACCCCGCTGAGCTTCAAGAGGTATGGGTACAGTTGGAGGACGTGCAGGGCAAGGGATTCATCCGACCCAGTGTTTCACCCTGGGCTTTCCCGATATTGTTCGCCAAGAAGGCGGGCGGGAGCTTGCGACTGTGTGTCGACTATCGTCGCCTGAACCAGGTGACAGTGAGGAAAAAGTATCCACTACCGAGGATTGATGACCTCTTCGATCAGCTCAAGGGAGCACAGTGGTTCTCGAAGATAGACCTCAGGTCAGGCTATCATCAGCTCAGTGTTCGAGACGAGGACGTGCAGAAGACGGCCTTCAGGTGTCGGTATGGCCACTATGAGTTCTTGTTTATGCCATTCGGCATAACCAATGCTCCAGCAATGTTCATGGGCCTCATGAGCAGGATCTTTCAGCCATACCTCAATCTATTTGTCGTGGTCTTCATTGACGACATTTTGATATACTCGACGACTGAGGAGGAGCACGCCTACCACTTACGGGTTGTGCTAGACACACTCCGAGAGCACCAGCTTTATGGAAAGCTCTCGAAGTGTCAGTTCTAGATACGCGGGGTCCACTTCTAGGGGCACGTCATCTTTGAGGCGGGAGTTGTAGTGGGTCCTGCGAAGATCGATGCAGTGCTAGCTTGGGAGCCACCCAAGAGCGTGGTGGAGGTGCGGAGTTTCTTGGGACTAGCTGGATACTATCGAAGATTTGTGCCAGACTTCTCCATAGTTGCATCACCACTCTCAGCTTTGACGAAGAAGGGGAAACCCTTTGTGTGGTCAGAAAGATGTCATCAGAGCTTCCAGGAGCTGAGATAGAGATTGACAAGCGCACCTATCTTGAGGTTGCCCGAGGAGGGAGTAGGGTACGTAGTCTACTGCGACGCATCAGGGACCAGACTCGGATGTGTCCTGATGTAGGAGCAGGCTGTGATCGCCTATGGATCACGTCAGTTGAGGCCGCATGAGCATAACTACACTACCCATGACCTGATGTTAGCAGCAGTGGTCTTCGCTCTGAAGACATGGCGACACTATCTGATGGGTGAGCGCTTTATAGTCTTTTCTGACCATCAGAGTCTCAGGTACATCTCTCTCAGAAGGACCTGGACCCAAGACAGCGGCGATGGCTTGAGTTCCTCCAGGACTATGAATTTGAGATAGTTTATACTCTTGGGAAGGGGAACGTGGTAGTCGATGCTCTCAGCCGGAGGACGTGCATTCAACTACTTAAGGAGGCAATAGAGCAGCTAGCCGCTTTGCGGATATCCTTCATGGATAGGGATGGAGCAGCCTTCCTTCAGTCTCTCACAGTCTCTCCTCCACTACTGCAGTGGGTCAGAGAGGCACAGCGTGGGGACGCTGACCGTGAGACGTGGCGTGCACATATATCCTCAGGACAGGCACCTGATGGCTTCTCCTTTGGAGCAGAGCATGACATCCTTTTTAGAGGACACACCTTGGAACCAGTCGCTTTACGAGAGGAGGTGATGAGAGAGTTTCAAACTTCTCCTTTGGCGGTACATCATGGAGTGGCGAAGATGTAACAGGAACTCAGACGACAGCACTGGTGGCCGGGCATGAAGAAGGTTGTGGCAGAGTTCCTTTCACGATGCCTCACCTGCCAGCAGGTGAAGGCAAAGCATCATGTACCAGCAGGCTTGGTACAGCCCTTGGGGGGTCCCGGAGTGGAAGTGGGACGAGATATCTATGGACTTTGTGACTGGACTTCCACGCAATTCCAGAGGTCATGACTCCATTTGGGTGACTGTTGACCGACTCACCAAGTCGGTACACTTCTTACCCATCAGAGAGCAGGGCTCAGTGGAGAGCTTGGGGCGTCTCTACGTTCAGGAGATTGTACGACTTCACGGTGTGCCATCATCTATCGTCTCCGATCGAGATGCTCTCTTTACTTCCCAACTTTGGAAGGGGTTGAATGAGGCGTTCGGAACGTAGCTTCGTCTGAGCATCACCTTTCACCCTCAGACGGATGGACAGATAGAGGGGACCATTCAGACTCTCGAGGACATGCTCCGCGCATGTTTCCTCGACTTTGGTTGCAGCTGGGAGGACCACCTACCCTTGGTGGAGTTTGCGTACAACAACATATACCACTCCACCATAGGGATGGCACCAGATGAGGCATTGTACGACAGACCTTGCAGATCTCTTTTGTGCTGGATAGACCCCGGGGAGTCAGCACTTGTGGGACTAGAGATGGTCCGGGCCACGACAGAGAAGGTTCAGGTCATCCAGGAGAGGATGAGGACAGCTCAGAGCCGGCAGAAGTCTTACGCTGACAGGAGGCGGAGGCCACAAGAGTTCGAGGATGGCGACCATGTCTTCTTGCGTGTCTCACCTCGACGTAGATTACGGAGATCTGGTCGAGGCGGCATGTTGTCTCCACGCTTCATCGGACCATTCCAGGTCCTCCGCATGATTGGCGAGGTGGCTTATCGCCTGGCTCTACCACCTCAGTTGCACCGGGTGCACGACGTCTTCCACGTATCCCAGCTGAGGAGATACATGCACGACCCGACACACATCATTGACCATGGGGAGCTAGACGTTGATGATGGGGATACTTTTGCGGAGGTCCCGGTGGAGATCGAGGATCGACAGGAGTGGGTCTTACGTGGACGGTCGATTCCTCTAGTGCGCACCAGATGGCAGCACGGGAACCTCTAGGAGAGAACTTGGGAGCGGGAGGCTCAGATGCGTGCTCAGTACCCACATATGATTCACTAGTTTATGATGTATCTTTACGGGGATGGAAAGCCCTAAGGTGAGAGTGATGTAAAGACCTGAAAAATTCAAGGAAATATTTTTTCATATTTTTCTTTGGATTTTTACAAGAACACAGTTTCGGACGGCACCTGATTCTGAGGCTCGGTGTCCCGGAATCAATTTCCGAAGTTTGGCTGGGGTACGTTCAGTGAACGAACGAGCGGGTTTTTCTAACTTTTAAACCGGTGCTCGGAATCGAATTCTGAGGGCACCGATGGAATCGCATCACCATTATTTGCTTAGAAACGCCTCTTCTAGAGTTTCGTTTGCTCGGGTGTGGTTTTTAATTTTTGGGCTTATAGTTAAGAAATAAAATAATTAGTACGACAAACTTTATTTTATTTCACTTAAAGCCACTTGAAAGCCACATTAAGCTGCTTAATCTGAGTTGAAGCAGATAGGGTAGAACCCAAAATATCCTACCCTCCTGGTAGGATATTTGTGAGGTGGGGCCCGCACGAGCCCCACCGTTTCTTTTCCGCTAAGTAACGCACCCGCGAAAACCCATCATTATGAAAGTCAACTGACACGTTTTATTGAATTCTTAATGCACCAATTAATTGGGCGGTTTTATTCGTTGAATTAATTCTACGAATTAATGGGTCGTTACTTATCTTATCTCTTTTTTGTTTGTTGGCATGTTAATAAAATAAGACCAACACTATTCTTTTAAAGTGTTGTTCGTTGAGAGGATTTGACAGAAACCTCAAGTTCTTCCTCCTTCTTCGCGAAGAACACGAAGAACGCGAAGAACGCGAAGAACACCGGCCTTCGACGAAAGGCGACGAAGAACGCCGAACCCACGGAGATCGACGATGCGAAGCCTTGTACCGCGATGCCGACGAATCTCCCTTCCTGACGCTTCCTCCGCGAAGATCCAACCCCGCGACAACCTTCGATCGACAACGACAAGTTAGGGGGTTGCGCTCCTTTTTAAATTCTTTGTGGATTATAACAACAACATGGATTTATTTATTATTAATTAAATCTGTTTGTTTTTTATAAATGGAGTTCGTTGACGCGACGCCAAGTACCGCATGACAGAGATGTTCTTCCACGACGCGACGATTCTTTCCTTCCGCGACGATCAATTCCGCGAAGAACGCACGTGCGACGACTTGACGAGGTAGGGGTATGTTTGTGAAATAATTTATATTTTTGTGGACATTCCTACTAAAACAAAGAACCTGGATCAAGTGAAATTTTAATTTATTAAATTGTATCTTGTTACGTTTCTATATGATAATTTATTCTTCCCGATTGTTATCTCCTAACGCGGAGGGTGCGGGCCAAAAAAACACGGTCCGACAACCCTCCGCAGTTCTTCGTTGATGTGTGTATTGGCGGGCGACAACAAAACATGTCGCAGAGGTGATTCTTTGTTTCCGTAGTGAATTACGGGACCCGGGAGGAGCTACGGCGGAGACGGAAATGAAATCAGACCACCGGAGAAACTCTGGTGGCCCGCGGAACCCACCAGCGGCGCCCTGGCGCGCCGCTGGACAGAGCCGCGGCGGCGGCGGCACTAGGGGACCCGCGGCCGCGTGGGTCCGGCGCACACGGGATGCGGCAATGCCGCGTTCGCTGACCAAGGGCGGTCCCCGCGGAGGGCTGCCGCGGTGTTCACACACGGGGGAAGCGCGCCCCCGCCCCCGGACTCCACTCGCTCGGCCGCTCGGCCGAGCCGAGCCGGGCCGAGCCGAACCGCCGGTCAGGTCCCGCCCAACCAGGTCAGACCCGGACCCGGGTCAGGTCGACCCGGTTTGGGCCGACCCATGGGGGGTCGGGCCGGGCCCAGACCCCCCGTCTTCGGACCGTTTTCGGTCTTTTTCCAGTATCATGAGCTACGAGCCTCCGAATGACGCACCGTCAGCGGCGATGCGATCCTTGGATCGAGATGGTCGTTTCGGTATATCACACTCAAGGTTTAGAATACTTTGGGTTCGGCCGGTTTGGTTCGTACACGAAACCAACCGGGCCCTCGGAGCGGAAACGCTCATATCTTGAGTTTTGGACGTCCAAATGGCGTGCCATCGACTTTGTTGGTTTCCTCTAGGTGAGATGGATCCTTTTTCATACTCCGACCAAGGTTTGGATGCAGGTGGAGTACGGTCGGGTTGGTTTTGCCTTAAAAACCAAGTGGGTCCCTGGGATGAAAAGGCCAATAACTCTCAGATCGTGCTTCCGATTGACGCGCCGTCTATGACGTTAAGTTCCTGTTGACGATACGAAACTTTTGGATAGATCAACTCTGGACTATGTGTCAGTTGATGTATCAGCCTCTCGGCTCATGGAGCAGACCCTCCCGAACGAGCTTGTTGTGTGCGGGAACCCTAGAGCTGGCTGCGACTGCAACTATGACGACGATGACTGTGCAAAGATCCTCAGTGGATTCTACGGCGACGACTACAGCACTCAGCGATCCTTTGTGGGTCAGTGCTACCGATCCTATGTGGGTCCGATCCTGTGTGGGTCAGCGCTCAGCGGTCCTGTGTGGGCCAGTGCCTACGAGTCCTATGTGGGCCCGATCTTGTGTGGGTCTTTGCGGGGGTTAGTTACCTATCGATACATTGTGGGTCAGATCCTTTGTGGGTCATTTTGGGGGTTAGTACCTATCAATCCTTTGTGGGTCTGACGACTTAGATGGATCAGTGATCATCTCTATCGTCATTCGAAGAAGTATACCTGTGTGAGCTGAATCCTGTTTACTATCCTTTGTGGATTGTGTTGTGCTATCCTATGTGGATTATGTTTTGCTTTCCTTTGTGGATTGTGTTGTGCTATCCTGTGTGGATTTTCGTTTTGCTTTCCTGTGTGGACTAGGATGTACTTGAGCTCGAATGTTGGAGCCGAGCGAGAATTGATGAATTAATTATATGTATGGGCATATACCTAAGCCGTGTCGGATGTTACATCGTGATTGTATCTTTCCTTTGTGGTTTATCCTTTGTGGATTCTGGGAGACCTTCTGGGGTCTCGGTGTCCCTACTGAGTAGATTATACTCACCCCTGCACGGGCTATGCACGCACTACGTTGTGTTGGTTGCAGATGACGGACAACGCTGATCGCGGTGGAGGATTGCAGAGCAGGACGGTACCTGGAGGTGGACCACTGGGCGGAGTGTACTCGGAGCGGACGGCTGGAAAGAGGAGCTGTGGAGGCTATATGTACTCACCCTTCAGGTGGGACCTCCAGAGGACGGCTCGACGCTGCGGCTTTACTTTTCAGTTGTTGTTTTTCCCCTTTCAGTTGTACTTTACAGTTGGGCTTGTATTTCTGGCCCCCCTTTACTTTTCCTCACTTACTGTTGTACCAGCTTTTACTTAGTGTTTACTTTTTCCTCTTGCTTACTCTGTGGTGCTCATTTACTTTACAAAGGAAATGCCTTCCCTTTACCCGGGATTTACTCCTTGGTGCTAGTCGCCAGCCCCTGGCCTATGGAAGGCGGGCTTGTGGTAGTCACGGCATGGGCCCTGAGGACGGGTCGTGACATTTTAGGATATCAATTTAATTGAAACCCAATAATAATCTCTCAATTGATATAGGTT
The DNA here is from genome assembly GCA_963277665.1 of Viscum album. NCBI lineage: Eukaryota > Viridiplantae > Streptophyta > Magnoliopsida > Santalales > Viscaceae > Viscum > Viscum album. The sequence continues at coordinate 710,132,291 of OY728120.1, forward strand.
AGGGTAAAACTGTTATGGATTCCTATATGGAGAAATTTTCTCCTTCCTTTAACAGGTATTATAACCCTTTAACATCTAATAAATATATCAATACATTTGAGGATACTTTCCTATTATCCAATGCTTTTAAAATGAAAATATTTTCTTAGCGACAAGTTATATAGATGGCAAGGCTTACCAATTTTTTACCCTCATTAAGTATATGATGAAGAAAGTAGAATTTTCCACTACGTGATATGAGGAGTTCAATAAAATATTCTTCACAAGATAAATTTCCCAAAAATCCCCATGTGAAAATTGATTCAAAATTTCTCAAGTTTATGAAAATTCTGGATAAATCCCTTAATAATAATGATTCTTCCTAAAACTCATATGGTCTGGATCTAGTTTTATTTTTTATCTTAAGAGTATGATTAATGGAATCATTAGTGGCCTAAAACAAAGTCAAAAAAACTAATTAAGAATAATAGATCTTGATAACTAATAATATATTTATTGACATAAAAATATGGTTGAAAGGGATTCTAGCCACTCTATTTAAATCATAGTTAATAATTTAGAATCGTTGTATCTCAGAAGAAAAATATCATGGGTAAAGATGTTTTGAACTCCAACATGATAATAATAATAGAAGAAGAAACCAGGAAATTAACTTAATGAATCATGATGTTTATTTATATATGTTACATTAGACCAATGTACCTTAAATTTTTGTATTTATTAATAGAGCGTGGTCTATCCTATAGAGGAAAACATGTTCCCCTATAATACATGGCTCACACTCCAATGCATCAAATGTATGGATTTCTTAAATTATTCAAATACATTCCCCAATACAGCGGATAATTCAGATAATGAACCTTAGTAAATAGCTAAACAAAAGGAGCGATAAAATATCATTTTTAATATCAACAACTATAACATATCATGACAATTAATGAACAATGATACTAATATATATATATATATATAGATGAATTATTGGATTAACGTCTAGTTTACCTATGGAATTTTCAAATTACATAAAAGAACCACAATAATGATTTCATATTTGATAAAATATTCTTGTTTTATTATATTCCAAGATTATGATTATGGGAACCTTCCGTGTTGATATATTATTTTTAATCTTTGAAATAAATTTATTATTATTTTTTCAAATGGATTGAATCACTACATACATAAAATATATATTTATTGGAGTAAAAAATCACATTTCTTCTCAACCTATGAAATTCTATGGATTCAATGATTATTATTAACACCCTATAGAGGAAAATTATAAAAAAATCATGGATCCAAATAATGATAGAATCTTGTAGCACAGTGCTGGAGAAAATGCATGTTTTTGGGATAAACCTATTATGTGGAAAAATTTATTGTTTCTATGTTTTTAATGGTTATATCTCTCTATTAAATTTTCACTTACCTATATTTTTTATATACCCTTATATATTTTATTTAGCACAAGATATTTGTAATTGTAAAGACACTATTTATTTAAGGGGTTGATGGATATAGCACACTTAGATTTTTGGATATTTCATAATCTAATTAAATAAAATTTAGGATATATTTTTCCACATACAATGCCAAAATAAAATTTTCTGTGATGTCATAGATGAATATTATAAATAATATTTATGATTAATAATTCATGATGTAATTAAATTGAATTTAATCAATTATAAATTCATCAAAATTAGTTTAATAAACACATTATTTTATAAAAGTGATATTTTTAATTGAAGTATATTTAATTTATATATTATAACATCATTTAAAAGATAAATTTTTATATTATAGAATGATAATAATTTGAAATGATATAATTATTTAACTAAACATTTCAAAATTAGCACGTTGTAAGTTTTTGTCATTTTTCTAAAATATTTGTTTTATTAGAGGGAGATAAAATACTCCTTTTTCTAATATCATCACATTCATAACATTATCACACTAAAGTATTGAAATATTATTTTATAATCTTATTTATTTAAAATATATATTTATCAAGTAAAATATATATTTATAAAGTAAAATAAATAATTTAAAAATACTATTGTGAATTTATAAGACACATGTTTACATTTTTGTAAACATACCTATAGAGTTAGTCAAAAAAATATTGTTACTTTCTTATATTATTTATTATATTACATCACCTATATAAATTTAAACTAACAAAAATCCTATATAAAATATTTGATAAAAACAATTAAATTTCATTTTGAGGCACAAAATAATGACTACTATCTTTCATATTAATGAGTATGATATGGGATAAAGGGGTTATTTTTGAGGAATTATTTTATTAATGTTGTATAGTATTTATATAACAAATTAAATTCATATATTATCAATAATAACATTGATATTATTTATATGAATGTATTGGAATATATTTTAACTCCTTTAACTTGTAATTAATTTCATTTAAGTTTAATAACATTCAATGGTGGAGAAAATTTTTTTTACAAAATATTTATTTAATATATTAAATTTTCAAATATAAAAAGATATTTTTTATTATATATAAATTAAACTATGTAATATGTATCATAAATATATTTTCAAAACACCAATAGTTTCTAATAAGTTTAAAAATATATTGTTCAATGAAATTTAAATTTCATGGTTAAGCACTGCTTTCCATAGTAATGATAAGATAGGTAAAATGATAATATATAGAGGTAAATAAGATAAAAAATTATTATTTCCAGAGTTAAAATGAAATTTCGTTGCTTTTTACCACATATCAAGGAAATTTCACTATTTATCACTTTTTATACCATTGAACCTTAATAGATTCATTCCATCCATGATGAATTATGGAGTATTTAGAAAAATATAATTTTATTTAACAATAAAAGGATTCAAAATCAACCACAATTATCCACCCATTAAATAAAACAATAATGATAAAAAATACTTCTGATTCACCCCTCAAGTCCCTCCCCACATCCATGTTTCCATGTTCTTCCTAAATGTCCACCATATAGTGCCGTATGTTTTTTCCTAAGGGATAACATCCAATGGGAGTGGTAATATATTCCACCAAACTCTCTTCATTAATTTTTCTCTATACAATCTAAACCCAACACAATTGATGAGTATATCAAAACATAGGTATTGATAATATTAATTAATGTAATAATATTATTTAAATATAAATTTTATACATTTCATCCAAAATAAATTTAAAAATATATATGTCGTCACACATACGTGTGAATTTACTCCCCCATAAATGACATGTTTCATTTTTCAAACATAAAATGATGTTTATAAATTAATATTTAATTAATTAATATGGTATTAATAATATTATTATGGCAGTAAAACTATAATAATTTTTTTTATCATGATATATATTTTGGAAATTGAATGCTACAACTCTACATATGTAAAAACTACCCACACTATGAAAGGGGAGTGTTTCATTTTTCACTATATTATATCATTATTTATGAACATATATTATATCTGGATTAACCTAAATAAAAAATATAACAAATACTATTGGGATTATGTAATAATTATATTATGCGAATGGAATATATTTATTGGCCATAACCACATTTGAATTTCTTCTTATTATTGTTTTTTTCAAATTAAATCACGTACATAAAAAATGCTATAAATTTTTATAACTATTATTTAATGAAACATATATACTGGTTATATTGAAATATATTATGTAAATAATGATATTTTATTCATAATTTTTAAAATTAATGTTTATCTTCTTATTATGATATCACCCATTGTTACAGAAAATTTCCAAAATAAGCTCATCATTGACTTCAATGTAATGAATAATAATCAAAATTCATATTTTATAAAATGAGAAATATATTATTAATTATATAAAATATATTAATGTTTCCTTAATGAATAAAAAATCCAAACATGGTATCAATCTACACGAATCTATACCTCTATTATGAAATATTTTCAAAATAAATAATAGAATCTAAAAACATCTAATCATGAAAATAAAATAAAACTATCTAATAATTTCTTAATATAAAATTGGAAATTACGTTTAAGAAAACTTATGTGTATGAATAAGGTTATTAAATATTTGATTAAAATATTATCATATATAATGATTGATGTTAAAGAATGTTTGGAAATCTATTATTTAATGTACGGGTTATGTCATCTTAATTTTATTTAGTTCAAATATGATTTTTATTCAAAAATTATTTAATTTCGTTGGGTACATATTGAAAATTTGTTAATTTATAAAAAACTATATTATTTATATATTATTTCATGATTAATTACATAATGATAAATAAAACATAATCCTAAATGATACTGTCGCACATTATCTTTTCTTAATTATATATATATATATATCGTAATGAATTTAAATAGGGATAAAATTAAATAATTTAATACTCAAAAACATTCCCTTAAAATTACATTGATCTTTTAAAACTACTTTAGATAACCTAGGGATGTACTGATGAAATTTTTTAGTTATAAATCCTACTAAAGGGATAATGGAATAATGAAAAAGTATATCTTAAATCCAAAAAGTAAATTTTAGTAAAGAGGGCTTACATGAAGGCATAGATATGTTGAAATCATAGACATAAACATCAAAAAATGACATTAATTGATAATATCAAGGTATCATATGAATGAGGAAATAAAATATAAAATGACATCATAAGAATATGTCATGGATAACCACTAAGACATAATAACATCTTGTGGTTATTCTAACCTCATTAGCACCATTAACACTAACTTGTGATATGAAAACATAATCCAATTCATAGGGAGGCTATATAGTATCAAACTCACTAATATAATTAACGTTATGTGAAAGCATTTATGTGCTATATTTCTAACTCCCCGACCCTAGAAGCATATAGTTGATGCATTAATTTAATACATTGGAATAATTACAAGGAATCATGTGCCTAAGGATAGATCAGTTTATTAGTCTTGGAAAATATATTACATAAAAGAACTGTACATTACATTTTCAAATATAAAATACAATATAGATAATCTGTTGATAATAACATTATTATCATAGCATAAACATGAATATAAATCATAATGCACTTTGTATGATCCTGGGAAAATAAAAAATAATAAAGGGGAGAGATCCGAAGCATAGCAAGGATAAAAAATATAGAAAAAGCTCTAAAAATAATCATAATTTTTTTGTAAAGTTATAAAATTGAATGAAAAGACCATTAAAGATAAAATTCAGCGTAATATAGAAAAGATAAATCAGATAATTCCAATTACTTATTCACATGTATATTCAAATTGTCAAATATTCACATGTAACATTAATAACTAATCTCGTAATGATGGAATTCATAATGTCAGGCATCTTAACCACAACGTCAAGGCCTCATTCCAAGAGCCAAAATATAAAATTTTAAATGGGATTCTTCTAAGAAACTAGTTTGTGTCATGAGACCTACCGATTCATTTAGGTAATATAGCTAGACCCTCCATCCATTTACTAATTCCAATGCATTCTTCATATGAAAAGGGTGAAAAATAACATAACTATTGATTTTAAAACTAGCCTATGAAATGTCAATACATTAACCATAAACCATTAATGGTTTAAAAATAGAACATCTATAGTTAAAAATATCATAACTCACTCAATACAATATGGAATATTGTATTAAAATAAATCAAAATAAATCAAGAATAATATCTATTAATGGATGTAGACACACTTCAAAATGATCAGTAAAACCATTTGAGAGAAATAACCCTTTTCATGAAATAATTTAAAAGTCACAAAATTTATAAACTAATTCATTAAAAATCATTTTTTGAATAAAAGTTCCACATTATATTTTGAAACATTTTAATGGAATGAACATTTTATAACAATCATGTCCATATAAATAAATCCATAAATTCATTTTAGAAACATGGACATTAATTAAAACGATTTAGAAAAATGAATATTTACAACATTTAAAATTATTTTCTAGTTAAATATTACCTTCCATACACCTTAAATTATATATATTTTAAAAAAGTTGAATTGAAATTATAATAGAAATAAAGTTCACTTTATAATCCTTCTATATTAAAATAAATAGTTTTGTAAAATAATATCAAGAATATCAAAATGGAGAAATAATTAATTGATTAAAAATTCAAAGAATTACATACCACTTTTAACATTAAAATAATTGGTCCAATATATTAAAATGAATCTATAAATACCATGATGATAAATGTATTAATGATATTAAATACAATAGATGAATTACATAAACCACACATTCGAAATTGGTGGCTAACATGGATTATATATCACGAATATTAAGACTGAGATAGAATTTTGTTACCTTATACTTTCCTTTAGTCCTGGGTAAGTTTAAACTATTCTATAATGGTTTTATATTTTTTATTATATTATTAAAACCCACATACATAAATATGATATCATATTTGATCCTCTAATATTTCTTTATAAAAAATATTTTAGTAGTATCATTGTGTCGTATGTTAACAGATTCATTTTCCATTATATGTTTTGTTACATAGGTCATTATTATTATGAATAAGATGTGTTTGGTTCATATCCATAATTATATTATGTTATTAAAAATTCATTTTTAATCATAAAATGAAAATTATTATTAAATGGTTATGATGGTGGATGAAATATCATCACGTCATTGAGATGGTAAGCTGTATGTACACAAAAGTGACAATATCATTCTATTGATGGTGAAATCGTATATAATTGGATGTTATATCATGTATAAAGAATCATTAACATGTTATATTATTTATTTACATCAATTATCCACATTATTTAACCCATAAAAATAATGACATGTTGATTTTCTACACCATGACGTGGAGATGGTAAGCCGTATGTACGCATGTGCGGTGACTATTTCATTCATAGGATGGATAGAATAATGAATATGGTTGTACCATATTAATAATAACATCTAAGTATGTATAAGGTACTGGATTAATTATTTTTTTATGGAAACTATAGTGAAGGAAGAAGTAGAATAAGAAAGGACCTTTGAAAGATGTGATAAAATAATTACCTCTTCCTCTGGTGATTTCTCTTGATTTGAACAAAAGGGATCCTTAGGTTAGATTTCTGATCAAAATAAGGCCTCTAGGATTATGTTAGGGTCTTTGTTACTTGATTTTAGTAGGTTTTTTCCAATCCAACTGACTTTTTATGTGTGAATTAAAAATAATGTGAGGTTCCCTTCTATAAGAGAGGAGAGGGGAACTTTAGGAAAAGTTTGAAATATTAATTTATTATAAAATTACTCCCTGTTTTATTTAGATAAAAATAGATTTATTTCGATTCTAACTTTTGGATTGGTATAAATCCCCTCAACAAATAGGTTTTAGAATGTTTAGGTCTCTGTATTATCCTTATCTTTTAGATTTAACCCTTAGTAAAATATTTAACATTTTCCATGTCTTCTTGTATTTTTATAGAACATGGATAATATATTTACTATAAAATTCCATGTGAACCTAAAGTGGTTAATTGATGACAAATCTAACATTATAGAAGACATTTTTTCAGGTCTTATATTTTTAGGACTATTATATAATTTAATATAATATTATTTGTTTTAAAAACACATTTATGTCAAATTTGACACTATTTATTATTTTCTTTTTAGAAAAGTCATAACTAAATTATTCCTTTTAAAAAATACATTGAATCAACCATAACATTCCATATTCACCAATAAAATTCTTGGATTGAATCAAAACATTAAATTTACATTTATTTAATTATTTATAATATCAATTATTTTAATCTTTCACAAATAATGTAATTATTTCCTCAACATTGTGGCATAAATAAATTTAATTGTGTAATGTATAAAATTTATAAATCAAAAACTATGATGTAGGAAATATTATTAAATTTATAATTAATAATTATAGTGTAATTTATCATTTGTATAACCCTATATTAAAAATGGATTAGATATTAATATTTGAATTTAACACTTTTAACTATTCATTAAATAAAATATAATAAATGTCCTTATCTAATCCATGCAGATAAAAAATTATCATATTTTCGTCCCAAGTTTGATATTGGTCTAAATATAATTTTACAATATAATTATGACATGTTTTAGGGTAATTAAATATTATTATAAATTTATTTTTACATGTAATTATCCTATTTACTTTAAATCGCGGAAAATAAAATTCAAAGTAACTATTCACTAAAAACATATTTTGAACCAATTGAAACACATTTTACATAATGGTAACAACTATTTATGTATAGATTCAAAAATTCAATTCATAGAATTGGAAATATTATGTTTTATGAAAATTTTTATATGTGCCTAAAAGGTGGGTAAAAGACGTCAAAAAGTTCAATAAAAATTTATATATCTAATATTATTATAAACTTACTCAAAATGAATTAGATTTTAATAATATATTTATTATTTATCAATTTTAATTTTAAATATATTTAAATAAAAAAATAATTATTTAAATAAAAATTCACTTTTCAATAATAACACAAATTTTCTCTATTCATTAAAAATTGAATGTTTTCAGAAAAAAACAAAAAAAGTCACCCTAAGATAATTTTGATATTTATAATTATAAATTATTTCTATATTACCATATTTAAATTCATAAAAGTTTTCATAATTAATTTAAAATTAATTCCTCTTGTGAAAACCAGAAAGCGGGTTTTTAAGAAGTTAAAATTATCAAAAAATTGATATGTTTTTATAACCAATTTAAATGTAAAATTGCTTCTAATGACCAAAATTATGTTAAATAATAAAAATATAATCTATATATACTATAAAACCAATTAAATAAATTATATGAAAATATAAATAAATTGGGTTAAAAGGCATTTTTGAATTAAAACGCAGTATATTTGACTATTCATTAAAAAATAAGGCAGCTTAGAAAATAACCAAACAATAACCATAATCTAATAATGATATTATGAATCCAATAATTAATTAAATTTCCCCAAATTAACTTTATAAATTTTTGCAAAATTAATTTTAATATTGTTCACAAATCGACATAAGAGGTAGTTCCTTTACCAAAATAGTACTTATATTTTATTGAAATTTATACATTCTTTATAAATATGGTTTATTTATATGATAGAATTATTAATGAAATTTAAAATTTATTTGTAACAATTATTTTAACTATATTTTATTGTTATGTTATAAATATTTCATTTTAATAATTATAATACTATAGTGTTGTTTGGCAAGAAACTATATCTTGCATAAAATGCTTATGATGTCATTGTTTCATGCAGTATAAGGTATTGAATTATTTTAAGGATTTAACGTACTATGAAATCAGGGGGAGTTACATTCTTCCCCCCTTTTGGAAATTGTGTCCTCTCTATTTTAAAATTGGGCTTGGAAACATCATTGAAAGTCCCCGATCAGAAAAAGAATCAATAAAACTATCACTTTAAAAGAAAAAATTTTAACTTCAAATGTCACCCGAGATAACGCATACTTGGGTTCAATTTAAGAAAACCCTGATATAGAATAGAAAAAAAACCATCAAGTTTGATGTAGAGTGATATAAATCATGATCTGGAGAAAGTTAAATACTCGAAAGCAATAAAACTATGATGGGATAAACAAACATTGATTACCTATTAGGACGAGTAAATGAAAAGGGGTTTTTTAACCTCCATTCCATATTTTGGAGGAATTTTGTTTTGAGATTGACTACGAAAATAAGGAGATATACTTACTTTTCATGTAGAGTTTTATCCTTTAACAAATTTCTACCACAAAATCATATTTTCTCCAAATGATGAGTATTCAGGAAGACTTGGTCACAAATAAACCACTAGAATGAACATTAAGAGAATCACATCATCCACAAATGATTAACCATGTATTTTCATTGTATTTTTAAATATCCAAAAGCAATATGGTGAGTACAAGATCAGATGAACCCCAAAAAAAATAATCCATTATAGAGTGAAGTATTACTCATAATATCCAAAATTAAACAAACAACAACCAATGTTAAACAAAGACCATTCAATAAACAATTGTACTTAAAATTTATCAAAATTTTCCAAACTATGTTTAAAACCCACAATCAGATGGATTTGATCACATAGTCTTCCACGATAAATCTTAACATTTATCTCCAAACAACATCAACTAATCATAAAGTCTAATAAGTAAAAGTAATTAACCTAATTACATATTCTCTATGATAGGATAATAATTCCCATAAATAACTAAAACATCAATATGTCTACAATAAAAACATATAATCTTACAAAACAAAATCCACCATTACTCCTCAAATAAAACCACATAGTATTCTATTTTACTTATTCATATAGTTTTCCCAAAAGAGAGAACATCTTCCAAAATAACATGTATCACTTAATCAACTAATCGGTTTTCTATACATAGGATATCTATTTGATAAATTAAAAGTTCCCAAAATCAACATATTAATTATTAATAAAATAATTTAACTAAATATAATTATTCATACTAACCAGGGACTTCACATAATCCAGTGGTATGAAATAAATCTTAGTCTCACATTGGTTGTGGGTTTGATTCCCATAGCTTTATCCAACGTGATTGGTTGTCACATGGTCTGTGTGTTGTCCTTTTCCAAAAACTATAAAATTTTATAACATTCCAAAATATGAGATAAATTCTTCAAAAATAACCATAACATATTTTAACCACAAATGTTATCTCATACATCCCATTTTCATCCAAAAATGTAATAACTTGTAATTTCCTAAGATTCTGGGATCATATAACCCCAATTGGTTCTTTATAACTATTTCCACAAAAGAAAATATAATTCTTCCCCAAATAGCATTTTCCTAAAACAAACTACATGGTTACACATACAAGAGGAAAGTCATCCAAATTAATCCCATTAACAAAGAGCATTAATTCTTTAAAAAAATTCATCCATTTATTTTTGCTAACGTTATTCCATAACCTAGAGGTTCTCCTATAGAATTGGAAATTTAATATCGTAATGCCTAGATCCCGAACATTTTCCTCATATAACTGTAAATGGGTTCATAAGATCATTTTTAATTTCTTCCATAGTACTAATAATTTTTCCTCATCGATTCTAAAATATATTTTCATCTTTCCCACACATAATACATTTTTTATTCCATTGAGACACATTTCTAGGTGTCTCCATCCACATTTCCTACATGATGGAAAATGATATTTATTTTCTCCACGATCTCCATTGCTAGAGATCTTTTCATTCTCCCCATTTATGTTTTGGGTTGAGTTCAGAATTTGGTTAATGTATATTTTTTATCATATTTCTTGAATACTAATTCAGCATAAACATGATATATTTTACACATATCAACATTCCATTTCCTTTCTCATTTCCTCCACCATTACCACAATTAATAATGTTAAATTTTAGAATATCTTCCTTAGAATCCATCCATTGACTAAAACCAGAAAGCATAGTGTGAGTAAAAGTAGTCATAAAATCATTTAGAGAATATCATGAAACATTATTTTAAATCTTAAAAACCTTTGGATTGACTAAGGTTATTTATTCCCATATTATATTAAAATCCTTCCAATGGGTTTATAGTGAAAATGTGAATTATCCTAAGAATATCCCAAGGGAGTGTCAAACCAGGTGCGTTGTAAGGCTCATTATCGTATATCGGGATTCCCCAGGTCAAGCCCAAAACACTTTATCAGAGTTTTCACTACTAGGTACATCAATGCTACAACCACTTCCACTTTTAATATCAATATAGGATTTTATTTCTTGGAAAACTCACAAAATCGTGAAATTACAAAAATTATAGGATGTTATTCTATATTATTCTTCCTTGTCTATCATAGGGTAATGTTCTCAAATCAGAGTTTTTCAAAACTAGTTTCAAAGGTTTGTACTAAACTTCCTCTAATACCTACTATTACACTCCAACCCTAGAAATATAAATTTGTTGAATTATTTTAATACATTAGCATCATTACATGGAATCAAGTTCTGAAGGACCGATAAATTTATTTGTCTTCGAAAATAGATTACAAGCAAGACGTTCACATTACAATTTCAGACATAAAATAAAACCTTGATAAACAATTGAGAATGAAATTATTTTCCTAGATCAAACATAAATCTAAATCATAATACACTTTTTTAGCATCCATGAAAAATAAAGCATAAGAAAGGTGGAGCTCAGATGCTCAATAATGATAAACAATATAGAAAAGGCTGTCATAAATAATCATAAACATTTCTGGAATGGTATGAAATTTAAATAGAATCCCATTCAATATATGATTAAGCATAATATGGCAATGATAAATCAAATAATTCCAATTACTTACTCCCAAGGATATTCTAATAGTCTAATAATCACATGTAACATCAATAACTAATCTCATAATTATGGAATTCATAATGTTGGACATCTTAACCACAATGTCAAGGCCTCATGCCAAGACACTAAATATATATTTTTTCAATGCCTTGTGCCAAGATACTAGTTTTTCTCAGGAGTCCTACCAATGCTTTGAGGGGTTATAGAGGGGCCCACCCATCACTTACTATGTCCAATGAATTCTTTACAACAAAATTGTGAAACATAACATAATAATTCATTTTAAAACTAGCATATGAAATGTCAATAATTTAACTATAAACCATGAGTGATATAAAAATATTGAATCCATAGTCCAAAATATCATAACCCATTCAATACAATATATAATATTGTATTATAATAAATCAACCACAATCAAGAATAGTATCCATTAATGTATGTTAACATATATGAAAATTATCAGTAAAACCCTTTGATCGATATATCCCCTTTTTAAGAAATCATGTAAAAGTCACACAACTTATAAAGGAATTAATTTAAAATATGTTTTTGAATCAATTTTTCCAATTAAATTGAAACTTTTGAAAGGAATTAAAATTTTAAAATAATCATGTCCACATAAAAAATCCTTAAAATAATTTTTAAAACATGGACATTAAATAAAATTATTTAGAAAAATAACTCATTAAATCATTTAAAATGATGTTCTAGTTATAGAGTCCCTTCCATAAACATTAAATATTCATCTTTTAAAAACATTTGAATTAAATTTTATATATACATCAAATTCCCTTTATAATCAATTTATATTAAATTAAATAGTTATGTAATGTAATATCAAGAATAATGAAAAGGGGAATGGATTAATGATTTAAACATTGAAAGCACCCCATACCACATTGATCATTTAAATAATAGGGCGAATATCTTAAAATGAGTCTATAAATACCATGAAAATAAATTTATTCTCGATATAAAATACAATAATGGTATTACATACCCCACACAAAAGAAATATGTGGTGAACATGGCTTATATCTTATAAATATTAAAAGTGAGAAGGAATTCCCTTACCATTATCATTCAGTTAGTAAAGGGTAATTTTAAACTTCAGAATAATGGATAAATAATTTTTATTAAATTACAAAATAAACACATACATAAATATGATATCATATATGATCCTCTAATATTTCTTTGTTATTAATAATTCGGTAGTATCATTATTTCAGGTGTTAACTGATTCATTTTCCATTATATGTTTTTTATGTAAGTAATGTTTTTTATAGATAATTTGTATTTTATTAGTATCCATAAATCTATTATGTTCTTAAAAATTATATTTTTATCATCAAATGAAAATTATTCATGAATGGTTATGATAGGTAATGAAATCTCATTGTGTTGTAGAGACGGTAGACCACACGTACGCATGAGAGAAAATATCATTCTATAGATGCTGAAATTGTATGTAATTTAATGGTATATTATATATAAAGAATCATTAACATGTTATGGAGAGAACATAGACAAAGATGTAGAAGAAGAAAAGCACTTTGAAAGTGGTGATAAAATAATTACCTCTTCTTCAGGATCTTCATTTTGATTTTTAACAGAAGGGATCATTAGGTTTTCTTTCTAATCAATGTATGTAATATAGGTTGATGTGAGGTTAGTTTGGAGGATATTTGAGTAGGGTGGGCCGATCCAAATGGCTTTGGAGGTGTGAATTAAAAATAATTGGAGGTTCCCTTTTATAAGAGATGCGAGGGGATCATTAAGAAATGCTTGAAATATTAATTTATTATAAAATTATTTTCGGTAACTAATATATCAAAATTGATTTATTTAGATGCTACAATAGGTATGGGGTAAAACAACTCTCCAAAATTAGGTTTTAGACATGTTTAGATCACCATATTAACCTTATCTTTTAGATTGATCCCATTGTTAAATAGTTTAACTTTTACCATGTCTTCTTGTATTTTTATAATACATGGTTAATATAGTTACACTAATTTTCCAAGAGAGACTAAAGTGGTTCATTAATGACATATTTAATTATATCTTGGTAATTTGGCTGAATCTTAGATATTTAGTACAATTATATAATTTAATAAAAAATTATTTTTTTTAAAACACAATTATGTCAATATTCATAGTATTTATTATTTCTTTTAATTCAGGAAAAATTTATTCCTTTGATAAAAATAAATTTAATACACCCTAAAAGGACATATTGACCTATAAAAGTGGTGTATGGAATCAAGAGATTAAATTTACATTTATTTTAATATTTATAGAATTAGTAATTTTAATCCTTCATTAATAAGGTAATTACAACATCATCATTGTGTCATAAAAAATTTAATTATATAATTTCGAAAAACTATAATTAAAATATTATGATGTAGGAAATATCATTATATTTATAATGAATATTTATAGTTTGATTTATCTTATTTATAACCCTATATTAAAAATGTATTAGTGATTAAATTTTTAATTTCACACTTTTAACTCTTCTCTAAAAAATATATAATAAATGTCGTAATTTAACCCATGTAGATAAAAAGGATCATATTTTTTTCCTAAGGATGATTTTGGGATAAATACACTTATATAATAGAATTAATCCTTGTGTTCAGGTAGTTGAATATTATTATAATATTATTTGTACCTTTAATTACCTTATTTACTTTTAACCGTGGTAAATAAAAATCAAAAGTTACTATACACTATAAAAACATTTTGATCATATTGAACCACATTTTACTTAATTATGACCACCATTTATTTCATATTTTTGAAATTTAATTCACAGAATCTATAAAATTATGTTTTATACAAATTTACAAATTTCCCTTGAAGTGGGTAAAAGTCATTAAAAATTTTAATAAGAATTTCTATATATAATATTATTATAAAATGAATTATAATGATTAATATTGGAGTAATATAGGAATTATGTATCGATTTTTAGGTTCAAATTAATTTAAATAAAAAAATTATTAAAATAAAATGTCTGTTTTAAATAATAACACTGTTTTCACTATTCAACAAAAATTGATAGTTTTTAAAAAGAAAACTTAACATTCACCCTAATATAATTTTTATATTTTGAATTAAAAAATGATTTTTATTTTACAGAATTTCTAGACATATAGTTTTCATTAATTATTTTAAAATTAATTCCCATTGTGAAAACCAGAAAGCGGGTTTTTATGAAGTAAAAAATATCAAAGGATTGACATGTGTTTATATCCAATTTAAATGTGAAATTATGTACAATGACCAAAATTATATAAAATGATAAAAATAAAATCAATATATACTTGAAACCAAATTAGTAGTATAATCTAACAATACAAATAAGTTGGTTGAAAAGGATGTTTTGAATTAAAACAGAGTATTTTTCACTATTCATTAAAAAATGAAACTTCTTAGAAAATTACCAAAATTCAACCCTAATCTTTCACAACCCATCCTCGAGGCCTATGCCATGACTACCCCAAGCCCGCCATTCAATGTCAAGGGCTGTGGACTAGCACCAAAGGCGTAAATCGTGATAAAAAGGAAGGTATTGACTTTATATAAGTAAATAAACACAACTGAGTACGCAACAGAATTCAATGCTAAGTAATAATGAATACAAAAGTAAGTGCTGAAAAGTAAATGGGACAGCATACAAACCCAACTGTAAAGTTCCGTACAACATAAAATCTAGTACAACTATAGCAACGTAAAACAACAACTACTAAGTCGTCCTCCAAGAATCCCACCTGAAGGGTGGGTACAGATGGACTCCTCGGCACCTCGGGTATGGTTGTCTGCTCCATGTACGTCTCGCCAATTTTTCCACCTCCGGGTACCATCCACCTCCAAAATCATCCACCTCGATTAGTGTTATCCGTCGTCTGCATCCAACACATCATAGTGCAGTCATAGCCCGTGTAGGGTGAGTATACGATACTCCGTAAGGACCCCGATACCCTCGAAGGTCACCCAGAATCGACAAAGGATATACCAAAAAAGGAAAGATACAATCATGAAGTATCAACCAACTCTACTTTGGAATATTCCCATACATATACATAAGTTAACAATTTCAGTTCATCTCTAATCTCGAACCCATGCGCAACCCAGTCCACACAAGAAGTAAAGTCAATCACATCAATGACAATGGTTAAAACTTAAGACTCAACTCACACATGTATACATCTTTCGTGTAGAGATAGAGATGATCAGATGTAGTCACTGATTCATCTATGTTGTCGAACACACGGAAGATTCCAATATAGTTGCCGTTGCATTCGCAACCAGATCTAGGGTTCCCTTAAGTGAATACGGGCAATATGAGTTCATCAGTGTCCTCATATTTCAATTCTGAGCACCGATTCAAAAGATAGAAAAAACCGAACGTATGTTTACTAGACATACCCGAACAAAACTTCAGAAATTTATTTCGGGCACACCGGGCCTCAGGATCAAGTTCCTTCAGAAACTGAAGAATCATAAAATTCCAAAGTATTTATGAAAAAAATTTCCGTGAAATTTCTGGGTCTTTATATTACTCCCACATCAGGTCATTACATCCCCATAAAGATACAATACACACTAGGCAAATAAATGGGGGTACTGAGCTCACATCTGACCATCCTGCTCCCAAGTTCTTTCATAGAGGTTCCCGTGCTGCCAGTAAATACACACCAGAGAATTCGACCATCCACATAAGACCCAGTCCTGTCAACCCCTGATCTCCACCTGGACCTATATGAATGTCACCCCATCATCGATGTCTAGATCCATGTGGTTGATGATGTGGTACGGGTCATGCACGTATCTCCTCACCTAAGATATGTGGAAGACATCATGCACCCGATGCAACTGAGGTGGAAGGGCCAGGCGGTAAGTCACCTTGCATACTCTGTTGAGGACCAGAAAAGGTCCGATGAAACGTGGAGATAATTTTCCGCCCAACCAAAAATCCGTAGACTTCATTGAGGCGAGACCCGTAGAAAGACGTGGTCACCATCCTCGAACGTCAGTGGTATCTTTCTCTTATCATCATATGTCTTCTGTCTGCTCTGTGCAGTCTTTATCTGGTCCTGGATGATCTGCACCTTCTCCGTCGTAGCCTGAACCATCTATGGTCCTACAAGTACTGACTCCCCTGGGTCAATCTAGCACAGATGTGATCTGTAAGGTCGGTCTCACAGTGCCTCATAAGGTGACATACTGATGGTGGAGTGGTATATGTTGTTGTACGCAAACTCCACTAAGGGTAGATGATCCTTACAGCTGCGGCCAAAGTCCAGGACACATGCACGGAGCATGTCCTCGAGAGTCTGAATGGTTCAGTCAGTCTGGCCATCCGTCTGAGGATGAATGGCGGTTATCAAGTGAATCTGTGTCCAAAAATCCTCATGTAATCCCTTCAAAATCCGAGAAGTGAATCAAGCATCTCGATCGGAAACAATAGATGGAGGCACACAATGAAACCGTATGATCTCCTGAATGTAGCTGTGTCCCAAGCTCTCTATCGAGCTCTACTCTCTAATCGGTAGTAAGTGGGCCGACATGGTGATTCAGTCTATGATCACCCAAATAAAGACATGTCCTCTGAATTTATGTGGAAGCCACGTCACAAAATCCATGGATATCCCATCCCACTTCCACAATGGGGCCTCTAAGGGCTGAACCAATAATGCTGGCACCTGGTGCTCCACCTTCACTTACTGACAAGTGAGGCATCGTGAAACGAACTATGCTACAACCTTCTTCATACCCATCCACCAGTGCTGTCGTCTGAGGTCTTGGTACATATTCTCCACTCTTGGATGTACCACTAGAGGGGATGTTTGAAACTCCCTCAGCACCTCCTCCTGTAGTGGAACTGGTACCATGGTACTAACCTGAAGAGGATGAAGTTCTCCCCTCCTTCAAAAAATACACCAGGCGCATGCCTTGTGGATATCTGAGAACGTCGTGTCTCACAGTCAACTTCCCCACGTTGTGCCTCTCTGACTCACTAAACGAGTGAAGGAGTGACTATGAGTGACTGTAGAAAGGATGCTCCATCTCTGTCCACAAAGGATATCTGCAAAGCGGCTAGCTGCTCCATCACCTTTCCTAGTAACTGAATGTCTGATCTTCTGTTGAGAGCATTAGCTACAACGTTCCCCTTCATAAGAGTATAGACTATCTCAAAGTCATAGTCCTGGAGGAACTCGAGCCATCACTACTATCTCTGGTTCAGGTCCTTCTAGGAGAAGATATACCTGAGACTCTTGTGGTCAGACTAGACTGTAAAGCACTCTCCACTCCGATAGTGTCGTCACATCTTCAAGGCGAAGACCTATGCTGCTAACTCCAGGTCATGGGTAGCGTAGTTCTTCTCATGCTGTCTTAACTACCGTGAACCATACGTAATCACCACTACTCCTACATCAGGACACACTCGAGTCTGGTCCCCAATGTGTCATAGAACAATACATACCAAAAGCCCTCCTCCTGTAGCCTCAAGATGGGTGCACTGGTCAACCTCTGCCTCAGCTCCTGAAATCTCATCTCACATTTATCTTACAACAGGAAGGGTTTACCCTTCTTCATCTAGTCTTAAAGTAGTGCTACAACTATGGATAAGTATGGAACAAATCTTCGATAGTACCCATCCAGACCCTGGAAACATCGCACCTTTGTCTTCTTCCTGGGTGGATCCAAAGCAAGTACTGCCTCAATATTCGCTAGATCCACTACTACTCCCACCTATGAGATGACATGTACAAGAAGTGAACCTCTTGAATCTAGAACTATCACTTCGAGAGATTACCATAAAGCTGGTGCTCTCGGAGTGTATCCAGTACAACCCGCAACTGGTATGCAGGCTCCTCCTCAGTAGTCAAGTAAATCAATATGTCGTCGATGAAAACTACTAAAATTCAATCGACGTTAGGCTGGATGATACTGTTCATGAGACTCATGAACATAGTTGGAGCATTGGTTACAAAGAAGGGCATAAAAAAGAACTCGTAGTGGCCATACCGACACGTGAAAGATGACTTCTGCACATCCTCGTCTCAAACTCTGAGCTTGTGATAGCCAGACCTGAGATCTATCTTCAAGAACCATCGTGCTCCCTCGATCTGATCAAAGAGGTCGTTAATCCTTGGGAGTGGGTACTTGTTCTTTACGGTCACCTGATTCTGGCGATGGTAGTCGAAAAATAGTCTCAAGATCCCGTACCCCTTCTTGGAGAACAAAATTGGAGATTCCCAAGGTGAAACACTGGGTCGGATGAATCCCTTTCCTTGCAAGTCCTCTAGTTTTACCCACAGCTCACGAATCTTAGCGGGAGCCATACGATATGATGGAGTAGATATCGGTATTGTCCAGAGGTAAAGGTCAATGTAGAAGTATATCTCTCTGTGAGGAGGTAGTCCTAGAATTTCGTCAAGAATAACGTCCGCATACTGATCCACCACAACAGGAAATCTCGGACTCCGCACATCAACTACTGCAAGGATGAGACTATCCAACTGATGTGTGATCGGCTACCCTCTCCTCTGTGAAAGTCCATCCTGAACTGCAAAGGCTCTCTTCATGCTGGTAAAGGTGAACCTGCTCCCATCCGTAAGGATACACCACACCTTGCGCCTAATACAGTCGATCTGATCATGGACTGTAGACAACCAGTCCATACCCAAGATGATGTTGTAAGGCATCGACGCCACTACAAGAAGATCACAGCCGCCTCTCTCACCTCCTAGAGTAAGCTCACACTGTCGGCACCAGTGCGTAATTATCGATTCTGCTCCTGTAGGAGTCTCTTGCCATAAGGATTGAGCCAACGGCTCCATCGGAATCTCTGAGATCTGAGCAAGGGAAGTGACAACAAAAGAATCAATCGCTCCTATGTCTATAAGTACTTCAGTAAGGGTAGAGTAGAAAAGGATAGTAACTAGAGTCATCTCAGGTGCATCGTGGTCGTAGGCCTTGACTACTAGGAGCTGAGCCTACCCCTATATTCCAGCTCCCTGTGGTCAGGGTGGTCCTCCTAGTGGTGATGGAGGTAGAGCCTCAAAACGTCATCCACCACCCACTGCTTGGAAAACTTCTCTACCTCATCTACATGCCCCCTGCGGACCACCACATTCGAACCTCTGCCTCTGCCTGGGAGGTACCTATACTATCTGCTACTCAGTTGAACAGTGGGTCAAGCAGTCCCGAGCCTTGTGTCCCTGCCCGCCACAAGCATAGAACTGTCTGCTCCTCATATAGCTAGATTTGTTCCGTGTTCCCCGCACAATCAAACCTATATCCTGAGGTCACCCACCTAATGGTCTGGTCCGATCGGACCTCTGCTTCAGCTTTCTAATACCGACTGCAGAAAACTCTACTATGTGTCGCCTTGTGGAGGGTCTCGCCGCTGCTGACTGCTCAGTGAGAAAACTCTCCTCTAGAAGAGCTCTCTCCAGAACCCCCGCCTGTGTCGGTATGCTGAGAGGAATCGTCAAAGGTCTGATCCCGTGCCTTAGTCCCTGCTTGAAGGTCCAGACCCTAAATAAGGGGTCCCGTACCATATCTGTGGAGTAGCGTGAGAGGAAAGTAAACCTCGTTGAGAACTGAGATACTGTCATGTTGCCCTGCTGCAGATGAAGTAACTCCTGGATATGCACCATATGAAGGGTGGTGGGAACAAACTCTGAGAGGAAGAGACTCTCGAAGTCTGTCAAATGTAGAGTTGTATCGTCATGCACCTGAAGCATCATGCTCCACCAACTACCTGTTGATGCATGTAGGAGACTCATAGCAAGGATCACCATAAGATCAGCTGGTGTCCCTACTAATTTGAAAACCCTGACGATAGCCTCCAGCCAATCCTCGGCTGCCTACGGGTCCATCTCTCCGTGGAACCTCGGTAGCCTTTGTTGCTGAAACTCATGAAACGCACTCAGGCGGTACACACTCTCTGCTGCTGGGGCTGGTACTATCGGTGGCTCAATGGGTAGTGGTACCGCTGGTGCCTCCACTGTGATGGGGCCCTACACCAATGCCTCATCGCTCGGTTGGCTACCATCTCACGCGTGACATGGTAACCAAGCTGGCTGCCTTCGTGGGGTGGTCCTGAAGATAAACAGGTGCGCCATGGTCAAACTGTATACCTGGTGAGTGGACAAAATGTAATCATAAAGAAAACTTTTGAAACACTCATGCAATTAGTGTTTTCACGCACTGAGTCAGAAATCAGGTTTCCAAGTCCTAGAGTATGGATATGTCAGTCACTGCACCAACACGAGTTTCCCTAAATTGATAACCACACCGAAAACACTTAACACTATTGCTCCACAGAGAATAAATAATCAGAGTCCTGAGTTCTACGGTAGAACCGACTCCTCTGATACCAATTTATCATGACCAATCCTTGGGGCCCATGTCATGACTACCATAATCCTGCCTTCCATAGGCCAGGGGTTGGTGACTAGCACCAAAATCATAAACCCCAATAAAAGGTAAGGCATTTCCTTTAAAGAAGTAAAAAACACAATAGAGTACCCAAAAGAAGTAAACACTAAGTAACACTGAATAATAAAGTAAGTGCTGAAAAGTAAATGGGCAAGTATACAAACCCAACTGTAAAGTACGGTACAACTGAAAAGCTATTACAACTGCAGTAAAGTAAAACATCAACTACTGAGTCATCCTCTGGGAATCCCACCTGAAGGTTGGGTATAGAAGGCCGCCTCAACACCTCGAGTATGGCCGTACGCTCCGTGTATGTCTTGCCAAGTGGTACACCTCCGGGTACCGTTTAGCTCCAGAAGACTCCACCTCGATCTATCCTGTCTATCATCTGTATCCAACACAACGTAGTGCTGGCATAACCCATGTAGGTGTGAGTATATTATATATAGTAGGGACCCAGAGACCCCCGACGGTCTCCCAGAATCCACGAAGGATAAACCCCAAAAGGAAAGATACAATAACGAAGTATCAACCAACTCTTCTTAGGTATATTCCCATACATATACCAAAGTTAGCAATTTATGTTCTGCTCCAATCTCGTAACCATGCACAACCCAGTCCACACAGGAAGTAAAGTCAATCACATCGATGATAATGATAGAAAATAAAGACTCTGCTCACACATGTATACATATTTTGTGTAGAAATAGAGATGATCAGATGTAGTCACTGATTCATCTATGTTTTCAAACCCACTGAGGATTCTAGTATATATGTCATTTCCGCCGAACACACAGAGGATTCTAGCATAGTTTTCATCGCTTCCAAACCCACAGATGATTCCAGTACAGGTTTCCTCACTGCCAAACCCACGGAGGATACCAGTACTATTTTTGTCACTGCCGAACCCACAAAGGATTCCAGTATAGTTGTCATTGAAATCAAAACCATCTCTAGGGTTCCCGCACACAACACACTGGATTCTGGGAGGGTCCGCTCCTTGAGCAAAGGGTTTGATACATAAACTATCAGGAAGACCAGATTTGATGTATCCCGAAGTTCAATCTCGTCTAAAAACCCCAACGCGATAGACGGCAAGTCAATCGGACGCCTGGTTTGAGAGTTATTGGATTTTCTGTTCCCCGGGACTAGTTGGAAATATGCTCGTTCCAAACCCAGATGTTTTCCAAATTAGTCCAAAACTCATTTAGAGTGTCGCAAATGGACTGCCTTGTCTCAAGGATCCTAGTACTGCAGACGGCGTGTCGATCGGACATGTGGTTTTTAAGTTATTCACGTTTAAGTGAAATGGGCATGTCCCATCAACCCCAGTGGGATGGTGGGTCGACCCGTCCTAGCATGGCAGGTTCGACCTGCCTACGGGGTCGGACCGGCCCGATGATGCATGAACCAACCTGGTAGGGATCCGCCAGGCCCATGGAAGGAGGCCCGGTCGGCGCGGCCCAGCCCGGCGGGGCGCGACGCAGCCCGGTGGGGCGAGGCCTGGCTTGGCGGGGTGAGGCCCGCGGTAGGACACAGCTTGGCCAACTGACCGAGCCGGTGCAGGGGGGGGGACCCCCTGACTTCTGGAACTGGTGGCGCTGACCTCTTGTCTAGCTGGCAGATTCCGGCCGGTCTTCCCGGCATGAGCAGCCTGCAGTTGCGGGCTGCGAACGCTCCGTCGCGGTGCTTATGAGCACTGTGGCTCCTTCCGCCCTATCGACCGATGAGCTAGGCAGTTCTTCTGCCAAAGTGGGCCACCCTGTGCGGGTCGCGGTCATCTGCAGCATGGCGCCGTAGGGCGCCGCGGTTCCTCTAGCTTAGCCGGCTATGGCCGGCCTGTTCTCCTTCAGCCGAGAGGTCCGCGGTTTTGGGGCGTGGTTCTTTTGCATGCGGCTGGCGCCTTCGTTCTCCGCCACCTCCTTTCATCATCGCCTCCCGTTTCAGCTGCCAATTTAATCCAGAAACATTATAGAATCATAAGGCCGTGTTCGTTCGGCTCGTGCCCTTTGTGTTAGGTGGTATCATAAGTCCAGAGGCAATCCATTTTCCCAACTAAGAACAAGAACAATTTAAATCAATTAAAATTGAACATAAGCCCCCTACCTCCAAATAAGGTTCACGGTAGTCGGGCGTGGTGGAAAATGGAATCACGGGGAGATGACATCAACTCATCGATGTCGGGGAAGAAGGGGCCGAGGATGGTGCGTCGCCGGCGTTCCTTGCAGGTGGCTCCTTTTCTATTGATCTTCATCCAAGTCAAAGGAGAAGAAGCCACCCGCAATGAACGCCGAGGATGCGCCATCATCGGCCCCTTCTTCCTTGACGTCAATGAGTTGACACCATCTCCCTGCGACACTGTTTTTCGCAACACCCGACTACCACGAACCATATTTCGAGGTAGGGGGATTATGTTCAATTTTAATTGATTAAAATTTTTCTCGTTATTTGTTGAGAAACATGGTTTGTCTTTCTCCTTATGATACCGCCTAATGTGGATGGCGTGGGCCCAACTAAAATGGCCCGACGACCCTCCGATGTTTCTTGATTAAATTGGCGATGGAAACGGGAGGCGGTGACAAACAGAGGCAGTGATGAACAAAGGTACCAACCCCAAGCAGAAGAACCACGGCCCAAAACCGCAGCCCGCTTGGCAGAAGGAGAACCGGTCATCCATAGTCGGACGGGTTGGAGGAACCACTGCTCCCCACAGCACCGCGCTGTAGCGGACCGTGGCCCGCACAGGGCTGGCCGCTTCGGCCGAAGAACCGGCCGACTCGTCGGTCGGCTGGGCGGAAGGAGCCGCGGCCCTCATAGGTGCCGCGACAGAGGTTTCGAAGCCCACAACCATGGGCCACTGGTTCCAGGATGACCAACCAGTTGTACGAGAGGGCGACGCTGCTCCGCGTTGCCTTTACGAGAAGTCGGGGGGTCGCGCCCCCCCCCCCCCCCCCCCCGTATCGGATCGGCCCGATGGCCGGGCCGTGGCCAGCCGCGGGCCGGGCCACCTGCCACGGGCCAGACCGAGCCCTACCGGGTCGGGCCACGCATCATCAGTCTAGGCCAACCCCTTAGACAGGTCAGACCCGCCGAGCCAGAATGTGCTGACCTGTGGTTGACTGGGCTTGACGGGCTGAGCTCATTTCACTTAAAAATGAATAACTTAAAGCCTGCGCGGTCGATCGACGTGTCATCTGTGGCATTGGGATCCTTGCGACAAACCGGTCCTTTTGAAATACTCTAAGTGAGTTTTTGTCATCTTTGGAAAATGTCCGGGTTCAGAACGAGCATATTTCAACCGGTCCCATGGAATAGCAATGCCAATAACTCTCAGAACGGGAATCCGATTGACGCACCATCTAACACATTGGGTTGCTTTTGATGAGACAGAACTTTGGGATACATCAACATTAGACTTCTGATAGTTAATATATCCACCCATTGGTTCGAGAAGCAGAACCTCCAGGAATCGAGCGTGCTGTGTGGGGGAACCCTAGAGCTAGCTGCGACTGCAATGACAACTGTACTGGAATCCTCCGTGGGTTCGGCAGCGACGATAACTGTACTGGAATCCTCCATGGGTTTGGCAACAATGGAAACTACAATTGAATCCTCCATGGGTTTGGCAGTGATGACAACTGTACTGAAATCCTCCGTGGGTTTGGCAGCAATGGCAACTGTACTGGAATCCTCTGTGGGTTTGGAAGCATAGATGATTCAGTGAATAATTTTGATCATCTCTATCTCTACATGAATTATATATACATGTGTGAGCTGAGTCTTGACTTTCAATCATTATCATCGATGTGATTGACTTTACTTCCTATGTGGACTAGGTTGTGCATGGGCTCGAGATTGGAGCCGAATTGAAATTGTTAACATTGGTATATGTATGGGAATATACCTACGTAGATTTGGTTGATACTTCGTGATTGAATATTTCCTTTTTTGGTTTATCCTTCGTGGATTCTGGGATCCCTTCAGGGGTCTCGGGGTCCATACTGAGTATCGTATACTCACCCCTACATGGGCTATGCCTGCACTACGTTGTGTTGGATGCAGATGATAGACATCACTAATTGAGGTGGAGTCTTGTGGAGCTGGATGGTATGCGGAGGTGGACCACTTGGCGAGACGTACGTAGAGAGGACAACCGGGCCCGAGGTGCTGAGGAGGCCATCTGTACCAACCCTTCAGGTGGGATTCCTAGAGGATTACTTTGTAGTTTTTGTTTTACTTTACTGTAGTTTTCCTAGCTTTTCAGTTGTACTGTACTTTATAGTTGGGTTCGTATATTGGTCGATTTACTTCTCAACACTAACTTTTGTATTCAGTATTACTTAGTTTTTACTTCTGTTGCATAATCTATTGAGTTTTTTTTACTTCTATATAGGCAATGCCTTCCCTTTTATCGGGATTTACGCCTTTGGTGCCAGTCGCCATCCCCGAGCCTATGGAAAGAGGGCTTGGGGTAGTCATGGTACGGGCCCTGAGGACGGGTCGTGAAATTATCGATGATTGATATTATGAATTCGAAATTTTTTTCAATTTCCCCAAATTAAATTTATAATTTTTTCTAAAATTATTTTTGTTATTTTTTCACAAAAGGACATAAGATGTAGTTCCTTTATCAATATAGTACTTATATTTTAATGAAATGTAAACTTTTCCTTCTAAGTAAGGATTATTTATGTGATAGAATTATAAATGAAATGAAAATTTCATTTTTTAAAATTCATATTACTATATTGAATTTTTAACTTATAATTATATCATCTGAATAATTATAATACCAAATTTTTGTTTTGTATAAACTCAATATTGCATATAACATAATCCAAGTCAGTGTTGCATTCAGTATGAGCTATTGAATTACAATAAATATATGACATAATATGTAATATTGGGGTGTCACAATATATATAATACCACATTAATACCTGATTCATCGTTATTAATATTATCAATATAGATTATGGGATACATTAATTGATGTACAAAATGAATGAATTGTAGTTAAAACATAATGAGTATCCTTGAGTGTAAATGGGAATGTGTACTCAAAATGTAAAAATCTGACTTTGATATATATATATAAAATAATTAAAGAAATATAAATATTGTATATAATGTTTCATAGATTAATTTAATTAGAATCAAAGGTGGACCCTCATTACATTTAATCAAAAGTAGATAAAAGGGATGTGTAAAAGCACATTACAACATGAAAATCTATAAATCACAGGGAATAAAAAAAATAAATTATAGAGATAAAATCACATACCTTTAAAGGGTGATTCTAAAAGATTTAGATGATCTTATTAATAGATTTATCACACATTTAAGGGATTTAGAAAATTATAATGAGGGTAAAATAATTATCAATGGGTTCTTACAGTATAGTTATTTGAGGATATCTGTGTATTTATAGTAAAAGAGGCGGAGAATATGTTTTAATTTCTAAATATTAGTTTCCCACTCTATGAAATAAAATATTCAAAACCAAAAACCTTTCCATGGTTTTATCCAATACTTCCTTCTAAATGGAAGTGATTATTAATATTATATTATGTTCCTTAACAAATTCCTTAAAATAATATCATTCATAATTTGGATGTGAGTCATGTTCCTAATGAATTATTTCTAAATCAGTAAAATATTATATCAGATTTGGAGATTCATTATAGGTTAGTGAAATATTTAAAATAAGACCCAAAAAAATTATATAGAACTTTAAATATATTTATGGATGTGTATTCCATTTATAGTATTTAATACTTTATTTTTTGTCAACTATGATGTCAAAGCATGTATCATGTTTTTAAAACATATTTAATTTTTTCCAAAATTCAACTATATCATTAAATAATAAATAAATTTTAATTGGAAAATTTTCACATTGTAATTTCAAAAATTAAGTTTATTTTATGAAAATAATATTATTTACATTGGATTTCCTCCATTAAATAAAAAACATGTTTATTGAAAATTTCTAGTTTTTGTGACACAATTAACTATCTAAACGTTATAACAATTTCATTTGAAATTATTAATTATATTATAATTAATATTTTAATAACTATTTTTTAATATTCTTCTCTCAGGAAAATAAAATTTAATTAAAAATTCTATAATTTATAAAAAAATAATTGAAATTATATATTACACTAAAATACAATTTTACATCCTTAAATTATGATTTTTTTTCAAAACTATTATATAATCAGGTATATATACAAAAAATTATAAAGAAAATGGGTAGATATTATCTTTATTTTAGTAAATAGATTATATAATCACTTATTCATAAGGGTAAGATACTTAAACTCTTTTTACACTAGTGTGTTCCTGAATGGTAAGGTGTAAAATGGTAGTACTTTTATATGGTGGTTTGAAAAACATGAATTATATGATGATCTATATGGTCTTGAACACCTCATGTAAACCATTTTTATCATGTTTCAGTTTTTTATTCTCAGTGTGTTTTTTATCATGGAAAAAGTAAAATTTATTTTGTCTTCCTTAATGGCTCTAATAAATGGGATTCATATGGTATGATCCCACTGGTAAAGGGAATCACATCTTCATTTTATTTCAATGAGATATTACAATTAATCTTCATATATAATAATATTATTTTTATCTATAGAAAAGATATATTATAAATGGTTTTATAGATTAATGATCTTTTAGACACAATGAAAAAATTACTGATTTATTTTATTAAAATCCAAAATTAACTAATGTTAATTTGTTTTCAATAACTAATTATTTAATTTGAAATTTATTTATTCAAATAGTTGTTTGATTTATTAATTATTTATCTAATAAATTATTCCCCATTGAGAAATTTTTCCATCAAAATTTCATTTCATCCACATAATAAAATGATGTTGTTTATATTTTAATCACTTATTCTAGTTACCATTTTGTACACTCAAAATTGTAGTTCCACCTATTCACTTGTACTAGGTGATTTTTTCTCATTCATAGATTTTTTTATATACTATCAAATAACTTCAATTACTACTCCTCATATAATATGTCATTCTCTAAAAGAACCTTTTCTATACTAAATACATATGAGGTAATTGGCGTGTAATTTGAAACATCCCTAACCAACATAACCCTAATATGGTATTCGAACTGGTGGATCATATGGCCTCTTGCATGCTACCACATATAGTAGAGGTTGATGACTAGAAGATAGGGTCTAAGGAGGCAATAGTGGGGAGACAATAACCTTATGATTAGTGTATCACAATAGTATATTAGGAAATAAATCAAATACCACAATGAACGAAGTAATAAATAAAAGAAAAAGGAATAGATGAAGAATATAAAATGAATAAAAATGGTGGCCAATGCCAATGTATACAATTATTTCATGTCTAGATGATCATACATAACTAAAGTGTAGTCATATAATATGATATAAGATACTTTTTATTACATAAATAATGAAAAGAAAAAAATCCCCATGGTTGATCTCTACGAGCATCCAAATATCCTACTCAGTCCTTTTTCTCTAAACTCATTGGTCTAAGAAAATCAGTGCAAGAAATAATCCATGGTCTTATGAAAATGAATACTACTCGGGTTACTCAGTATAATGGTAGCCCATCCAGGGTGTGAGATAGAAATCCTAGTATGTTATCACCCATGGTATCTACAATATAATTCTATCTATGAATATCAAGTAAACTAGTTGTCAGGTAATACGAATAAATAAATAAAACATAATAAACAACTATTGACCAGCTCATGTACCAGTGGGACAACTAGATGACGCTACCTACTTCAGCTCATGGCTAGAATGAGTGTCTGATTGGTAAATATATATATATATATATATATATATATATATATTAATAATATATATTATAGTTATATATTTTATCTAGATATATAAACCATTTATATGTTGTTTTATTTTTCCACACACCTAGAAAAATTGGTGGTAGCTAGAATAGAACATAACATAGTCATCAATAACCATTATGAAGAAGCATATAAGCTCAATAAGTATGGAACATGCCTTAA
Organism: Viscum album; assembly: GCA_963277665.1. NCBI lineage: Eukaryota > Viridiplantae > Streptophyta > Magnoliopsida > Santalales > Viscaceae > Viscum > Viscum album. The sequence goes on from OY728120.1 coordinate 710,162,181, forward strand.
AACTCATATCAAGTGGGTGATTTCATGATCGTTACACGTGGTGGTACGTGTGAGGTCATGTTAACACTTAATGTCATGAGTGTGTCTTCATTCCAATAATAATCAGGGAATATCTCACATCAATCCCACCATCCATTAGTTTCAATGGTGTGAGTCATCATGATCAACACCAAATTTAAGGTAATGTGATAGTTCCATGACCAACAAAACCCTTACTATAATTCCATGGCCCATGAATAATGCATAATCAGATTTATAATGACATCCATGATGTGTTACCTCTCATTATTCACATTAAACAAACCTATTATAAACAAGGGAATTATATTTAATACAATTTGAATTAATCATTTAAATTAGCATGAAATGAACTGCATAGACTTTCCATCCTTTAAAATCTAATGAGTTTAAACAATTAAATTAATTTAAAAAGAAAATAATTCAATAAATAGGTCATATTATATAATCAAGTCATATCATTTAAACCATTCAAAACATTCAAGGAAGGAATTACACCATTATTATCCATTACACTTAATTTATTCCATTATTACTATATAATTTACCATGATAAAGGAGTCACATTGAATATTACTTCAATAATTAATCAATTTACTACATGGGAATTGTTTTATAGAAGCTGGACCAAGCCCTTATGAGGTTCATCGGTTTAATAAGTATTTATTTCAATGTAGAGAAAGTCAAATTGGGTATAAAAAATATTCCATGTACTAACATACCTAGTATCAAAAAATTAAAATAAAATCATATAAGAGAACAAAAAAATACATCGAATATTTTTTAAATTACTAGTTATCACATTGTAATTTAAAAGATAGCATACCTCACTTTAGGGGGTTAATTACAGAAGCGTGATATTGTTTATAAAGAAACTCATTCAATCAATTGATTACAACATTCATGAATCATATATGAAATCACCAAAAATAATAATTTTAGGATGCTACCAAATATGTAAATTCTATAATAATGTTCAAAATAGCAATTAGAAGGTTTAATTTTCAATTAGTCAATTACCTATAAGGAGAAATTCAATTAATAATAAAGATTAATTATTATAAGGATTTCAGGGAATGTAATCAGTAAAATCGTAAAGAGAAACATAATCTAGCACATATGAGGGGATAAATTATTGAGTTTGACAACCACAAACTACTAAAAAAGTTTCAAAGGTAGTAATACAAGGTTTTTAAATTACATTAGGATGAAGAAAACATTTTTAAGGTAATGCACAATAGAGGCATGTGTGCATTGAAATAACCCTAATTATAAAATTTTGATACACTTGAAGAAAAAGACATATACTACCTACCTCATAAATTATATGTCCATCTTATTCAATTCCATCATCAAATTTTTTCATGTTTGAATGAAATCATATAAACGAACATATTTTATGATAATTGGGAAAATGAGATTGCACCATGATAAATCAATGGAGATAAAATTAAATGTATAAATATTAAAAGGTAATCTAGAGAATAATGATACTGATATTTATAAAATAACGACATTTGATTCGGAGTTTGGAAGGGGGAGATCGTTGAAATCCATGGTTATACCTTAGGAGAAACCAAGGGAACTAATAGAGGAGGCTCACATAGATTAATAGAGAAGAAGAAAGAAATAAAAACTTTTTAAAAATAATTAAGGTAATTTTGGTAATTTTAAGCTTAAAACTAGGTCACATGATTTGGCTGCATGTCTTTTTCAAACTGTATTCCAAACATGTGGCTCCCACTACATTGGAAACCCACCTCAACTGGTTCCTCCACACAGGTTTCTGAAACTATGTCCGAACAATGCGATGAAAAGTGAAAAGATTCATCCTATGTGGAACTAAATATGTTGAATAGCCACATGGTTAAATAAAACGCTTCACAAACCTTGTGAAACCTATTTTACCTATGATTCATTGTGCATTCTTTTCTGGTGGTATAAGGCCCTGACCTTAAACCTTACTTAATACTGAATTAAATTAATAATTCACATTGAGGATCTTTTCAGGTTTAGTGTTTTAGAGAATTATATCATAAAACATGTATTACATTCCACATTTACGAAAAGTGGTTACATAAAAGATATTATTCATTTTTCCCATCAATGGAAACATATTTAAAATAAATCATGGATTCTTTCTTGACACTTCCTTGACACTATCATCATATCATGTACCTTTCCCTTGACCTGTGAAAAACATTTCAAAAACTTGGGATGAACATAAAAAGCTTAGTAAGGGTTAAAAAAATATGGAAAGGAAACATGAGTTCATATATACATAAGAATGAAATCATACTTTACCCACAAAACATAGGCACTTTAACATACCTCGTCAAATCATGAATAAATCATAGAAATCATAAGACATAAAGGTAACTTGAGGCATTCATAAAATTCTTACGTAGGGAGTAACCCTCTTGGTTACGTTTGGAATAACCATCACAATATATTCCATAAATCTCTTGGGAGAAACCTTAACTTTTCACTCATTCACGTTACCCAATGCATTAGAGAGCTATATCGGGCTCACCCGTCCTTAATTTATCACGGAACCACCCGTCTTCATAATAATGCCCAAGAACCACAACATAATTGTATCACATAAAACATGCATAAAGGAAACATATCATTTCAACCTTTCAATCACAAGATATCAATAAAATAAATTGATATAAAAACATTATGAAAACCATTTTCAATACCAAAATAAAAGAATAGTAAAACATGGTATTTATTTTTCTTTAAAAAAAGTATGTCTTATAGAGGAAGCCGAAACTCAAATAATGGTCACTGCGGCGGAGAAGTCGTTGTCGCCGCATATGTATGATAAAAAAACATTCCCTTTTGTCATTTACTAAACGCTTCATATAAAAATGATTCCTTTTGAATAAATTTAAAAGTGCAAGGGGTTTATACACCGTATAAAAGAAGGTTATGTATAAAAGAAAATATGCCTCAATGAAAGGGGATTGAGACGAAGTCCCATACCTCGTATCTGACTTGACATGATCGTTCTTTAGTCTCCTGAATAATAAACATGAGTTAATTTATACGTTCTTAAGAACCTTTTTCAAGTTCATTATTCCTTTTATATCACTTATTACCATGTCATGAACACTGTGTAATTATTTTAGTTAATAACGGTCGTTTTAACGATCATTGGTACTTGAGTCAAAATACCCTCTTTATAATTACAAGTTGTTCATGTATCCATTATATCCAAAGTTATACTCATGATGTATATATCATATATATCATATATATCCAGTATATACATGAATTTATAATATTACACAACGTTTATAGGTAAGAAATAAAATGCACCGTTCATGGAGACGGTAAGCCGTACGTACGCATGAACGCTGCTTTCATTTCTATTTCGTATTTTATGGAATTAAAACATAATGATACATAATAGTATTTTGATACCAGTATGCTATAATATATAATATCATTAAATATATCCTTTATACATACCACATATGGTATTAACGAATCAAATCACTTTGAGGGGGCGGTAGTCCGCACTTCCTAAAATGAAGATATCACATTTACTCATAATGGTAACCATAAAGATATTCCATAAATGAAAAATACAGAAGCTTAAGTAAAGCATAAACATATAATATATAATATATAAATATAGTGAAATCTTAATGGCCACCTTTTAAGGTGATATATGAGTGTTGAACAATCATCGTTTCATGAGGCAGAAATTCGTCATCCACGGAAACAGTATGTTCTTTAACCATTAGATGTAGGTTTGTGTAAGTGAAGCTCGAATCATTCTTATAAAAACATCCTAGTATATTTAAGATACTGGTTTTGTTACAAAGAAATTAATAAAAACAGTTTAGGGGGTTGGAGATTCAAAATAAATCATAAGAACACATGAGAAGACGCTACCTTTAAATCGGGTAACCCCTTTTGATTTGAGATCAAAGGCTTCCTTGGGAAGACTTCTTCCCAATGTGAGGCTTATAAGAGTTATAGATGGATGTGTAGAGAAAAATTTTTTAGGGGTTGGCCGAGCCAAAGGCTTTGGAAGTCTGGGTAAGGAGGTAGAGGTGGGGGCCTTTTATAAGAGGAGAGGATGGGCACTATTGGAAAGTAAAGAAATGTTACTTTATTTTAAAATGATTTTCAGATTTAAAAGGTCCCAAATTGATATAATTCTAGTATAAGGTGATAAGGGTTCGAAATATACCCATCCAATAGGTTTTTGACAAGTTTAGGTCTTAGATTTTACATTATCTTTTCATTTTATTTAAATCGTTAAATAATGAGGTAATTGCTGCATGATCATGATGTCATAAATAATTTAATTTATTTAATGTCTAAAAATTATAAAACAAATACTATGATGTAGGAAATAGTTTTATCTTTCCAAGGACTATTTATATTCAAATCTCTAACTTGTATAACCACATTTACAAATTATTTTAGTAAAACAACTCATGTTTGTGTCGTTTTTATTTTAACATTAAATAAAAAGATATTAATGTCATTTTCCTAACAAAGTGGCTCCATGGGGTCCCCAAGTTGAACCATGGATTGTCTTGGTCGTCCATGACACATCCAATAAGTTTAGTACATGTGTCACACTCATCTCATATTATTAAAACATTATTCTTACCTTAAATTACACTAATTACCTCTAATCGTGATTAAAAACATAATAGTTACTATTCACCAAAAAAAAATTTTAATCCCATTGAACCACATTTTAATTTTTAATGACAACCATGTATGTCATATTTTTGAAATTCAAACCACAGAGGTGGTAAAATTTTATTTAAATGAAAAATCAGTTTTTATAAGTACCACTTAGTGGTTTCACTATTCCTAAAAAATTGATGTTTTTTCCAGAAAAAAACCAAAACATCACCCTAAGCTATATTTGATATTCTGAATTAAAAAATGATGTCTATTTTAAAAAATTCAAAACATATAATTTGCATAAATTAATTTAATAATTAATTCCCGCTGTCAGAGAAAATAGCGTGTTTTTATGAAACAATAAGTATCAAAAGATTGACACTAGTTTAAGTCCAATTTCAAAGTGAAATTAATTACAACGAAAACTATTGGATAAAATGTTAAAAATATATTCTAATTGAACTTTAAAACCAATTCAAAATATAATCTAATCATATAAATAAATTAGATTAAAAAGATGTTTTGAATTAAAATACAACATTTTTCACTATTCATTAAATAAATGAACTTTATCGGAAAAATACCAAAAATTCAAACAAAGTAAATTTTTATGTCCCAATCATAAAGAATAAGTTTATTTTGACAAATAAAGCTTATAAAATTGTCAAACGTTTTATCTAAATGATGGTTTTCCATCAAAAGGGAGTAAAACAATATTTTAAAAATATTAGTGTATTCCATGCTTAAGATTGGATTTATTCTCATTTTAAGCCTCTAAAACACAATATAATTCATTAATAGACATAGATAAAAATATCTATTATTAATTACTTACTTGGGATGTTACATCCTTCCCCCAATTAGAAAATTGCGTCCCCGCAATTCATTTACTTATCAAATAAGTGGGGGTATTTATCCCTCATTGCATTTTCAGATTCACATGTTGCCTCTTCAATCATGTGGGTTTTCCTCAAAACCTTTACCTGATGAATCAACATATTACATAACACTTGCTCCCTGTTGTCAAGAATTTGTACCGGTTGTTCCTCATAATATAGGTTCTCTTCCAGATGAACTACCTCTGGACTCAAAACATGAGATGGATGTGGCATATACTTTCTCAACATCGAAACATGAAAAACATTGTGTACCTGAGATAAACTCGGAGGTAAATCCACTAGGTAAGTAACTGATCCAACTCTCTCCAGAATTTCATATGGTCTAATGAACCTTGGACTCATCTTTCCTTTCTTACCAAATCACATCACACTTTTCCATTGTGATACGTTGAGAAAACAGGATCACCTACCTCAAAAGAGAGATCCTTCCTCCTATTGTCCGCATAACTCTTCTGCCTGCTCTGAGCTATTCTCATGTGTTTCTGTATCAGCAGAGCTTTTTCTGCCAACTCTTCTACCAATTCTGGTCCCATCAACTTCCTTTCACCCACTTCATCCTAGAAAGCAGGAGTTCGACACCCCTTCCCACATAATTACTGAAATGGTTCCATCTATATACTGGAATGAAAACTGTTATTATAAGAAAATTCAACCAAAGAAATATGTTGGTCCCAACGTCCCTGATAATCCATCGAACAAGCACGTAGCATATCCTCCAATGTCTGGATCGTTCCTTCTGACTTCCCAACTGATTGAGGATGAAAGGCTGTACTGAAATTTAATTCTGTATCCAATGACTTCTGAAGGCCCTTCCAAAAGATAGAAGTGAACATGGGATCACGGTCAGATACAATGGAGAGAGGAACTCCATGTAACCTGACTATCTCTTTAAGATTCAAACGGGAAAGTTGATCTAGGGAAAAAGTATCTCGTATAACAAGGAAATGAGCAGATTTGGTCAAGCGATCAACAATAACCCAGATTGAATTATTACCTCGATATGTCTTCGGTAATCCCACAACAAAGTCCAGGGACAAATTCTCCCATTTCCACTCTGGAACTGGTAAAGGCTGAAGCATCCCTTTCGGTAACTGCCACTCTACTTTTACATGTTGACAAGTCAAACATTTCACAGTAAAATCAGCAATATCTCTTTTCATTCCGTCCCACCAGTAATACTCCCGATGATCTGTATACATCTTAGTACTGCAAGGATGAACTGAAAACAGAGAACTATGAGTTTCACATAAAAACTCTCTCTTCAACTGTGAATCAAAAGGCACACAAAATCTCTTCCCAAATCTCAAAACACAATCATTATCAATGTTGAATTCAGGCAACTTACCCTTCTGAACCAGCTCTACCTTTTTCTACAACTCATTGTCTTTCTTTTGTGCTTGCTTGATTCTGTCTGATAGAGATGATCTCACTGGTACATGAAACAAAACAAAAGAACTTCCTGCACCAACAACTTCTATTCCAATGTTCATCAAATCAAAAACCAAAGGATCTATCTATAAAAGTAGAATGGTTAATGAGACATTACTTTTCCGAATCAAATCATCAGCCACTTTATTTTCTTTTCCCAGATGGTAATGAATTGTACAATCATAATCCTTGATTAATTCAAGCCATCTCCTCTGTATCATGTTCAACACTTTCTGAGTGAATATATACTTGAAACATTTGTGATCACACTTTACTCCATACAAATGATGCCTCCAAATTTTTAAAGAGAAAACAATAGCATCTAATTCCAAATCATGTGTAGGGTAATTTACCTCACGAGTTTTCAACTATCGTGAAGCATAAGCAATTACCTGATCATTCTGCATTAGGACGCAACCAAGTCCTTTTAATGAAGCATCACTGTATATAACAAAATCCCCATTCCTGGAAGGTAGTTCCAAAACTGGAGCATTCACCAATCTTCTTTTCAATTCCTGAAAAAAATCATCACATTTCTTTGTCCAGATAAACATAACACCCTTACGAGTTAGCTTCTTCATTGGACTAGATAACTATGAAAAATTTCTAACAAACCTTCGGTAATAGCCTTCCAAACCAATGAAACTACGAATCTCAGTTACATTTGTGGGTCTTGGACATTCTTCAATAACCTTTTTTTTGAAGGATCAAAAGTTATCCCATCTTTAGAAACAATATGACCAAGGAAAGAAATTTGTTGCAACCAAAACTCACACTTTCTGAATTTCCCATACAATTTCTTTTCCTTCAATGTTTGAAAAATAACCCTTAAATGTATTTCATGCTCTTCTTTACTTTTAGAAAACACCGAAATATCATCAATGAAAACAACCAAAAACTTATCCAAGAACTCATGGAAAATTATATTCAATAAGTCAATGAATATAGCAGGTGCATTGGTTAGCCCAAAAGTCATTACTACAAATTCATAATGGCCATATTTTGTACGAAACATTGTCTTCGGAACATCTTCTTCCTTTACCTTTAGCCGATGGTACCCCGATCTTAGTTCAATCTTTGAAAAATACTGATCTCCCTGGAGCTGATCAAACAAATCATCAATATGAGGAAAATGATATTTTTTCTTAATTGTGATGTTATTCAAGGCTCTATAATCAATGCAAAGTCTCATAGAACCGTCTTTCTTTTGGAAAAATAAAACAGGAGAACCCCATGTTGATGTGCTAGGTCGAATGAAACCTTTCTCTAGTAAATCTTTCAATTGCTCCTTCAACTCTAAAAGTTCAATTTCAGCCATTCGATAAGGGGGTTTTGAAATTGGCTTAGCATCAGGAACTATGTCAACAGTATACTCAACTTCCCGATCTGGTATTATTCTAGGCAACTCATCAGGAAAAAAATCAGGATACTCATTTACCACGGGCATATCATTAATCTGAACAGTTCCCTTGTTTCCAACAATATGTGCAAGGTAACATTCATTTCCATATTTTACAAGTTTCCCAGCCTCTTGATATGTTATAAATAGTAAGGGTTCATTTTTTTACACAAACTGAAAGTATTTCTGAAACGAAACTTCTTTAGCACTACAATCAATATTAGAAGGGTAAATAGAGTGCCAATCCATACCCAGGACAACATCAAGCTCTACTAGAGGTAAAACAATAAGGTTCGCAAGTAGGTTCTTTCCACGGATAAGGATATGAAGATTTTTATAAATTATTTCTGCCTCAACATTTCCCCCAGGTGTTTTTACCACAAGTTCAAGAGTCATTTCTTGAGATGGTATTCCCATTTTACTAGAAAAGGTTTCAGATATGAAGGAATGTGTAGACCCCGAATCAAAAAACACACTGACATAATCTGAAAAAACAAACAAAGTACCTGATACAACTTCATTTGATGGCCATACATCTACTGAAGTACTTGCAAAGGATTTCACCACCCCTTTCTGCTTGTAGTATAACTGCTTCCCATCACTCAAGCTCTTTTTTGGACACTCGTTTTCATAGTGACCCATCTCATTGCACTTAAAACATTTCACTAACTGTAAATTAAATTTGGTCTTACCATCACCCTAATCTTTTCCACTACAATCACGAGCCTTATATCCCATCTTAACGGATCGGTAGCACTTTTGAGAATTCAGAAGACATTCCCCAACATTCCTTTTCCCACATTTATCACAAACTGGAAACTTGGTTTTCTTACCATCAGACCTTTTTAAAGAATTCTTCCCTTTCTCCTGCCACCTTGGTCTCTTCTTCTGCTGGTTGTTATAGAACACTTGATCATCGGAAAACTCCATTTACACCTTCTCTGCAAATCAAACAAGCTTTTCATAACTTTTGAACTCACGAGAAACTAAAGCCCTTTGAAATTTGGGCTTTAATCCTGAGTTAAAATGAGTGATTTTACTATCAAGGTCTCGGATAAAATTTGGAACATACCTTGCCAATCGAGCGAACCTTTCTTCATAGGCAGCCACTAAGTCTTCCTCTTGCCTCAATTCCAAGAATTGATTTTCCATCCTAAGTCGAACAACATTAGGGAAATACTTATCAAGAAACATACCTTTAAATTAATCCTAGTCGAGATTATCAATCTCATCAGCGTCCCTGATATTTCTAACCATTAACCACCACTAATCTGCTTCACCCTCCAAATGGTAAATAGCAAGACTAACCTTTTGATTGTCTAAACACCCCATGACATCGAAAATCTTCTCTAGTGCTTTAATCCACCCTTCAGCTAGCACAGGGTCAGATGATCCTATGAATGATGGGGGATGATGCCTCATGAAATGTTCCACCAATGACATGTTCTCTGTGGTTGATCTTGCTGATCTCGTGCATGGGTACCACCACCATTTATCTCTTTAGTCAACTACACCATTACTGCAAAAAACTGTTCAGTTCCAATTCCGACCATCTCAGGATGCTGTTTCGGAAGGTTATTTCCTTCTGTATGCCTTCCTTGCACTACTTCCCTATTTCCTCTACGGAAAACCATTCTGAACAAACATGTCTTAGATGAAGAAAAATGGTAATCTTCAAATTCTATATAATTTAAATTTGACCATAAGAAAAATTATTTTTGGATAATCATTTAATAAAATTCTAACTCCTAAAGTTATCTAAACCGACCTTTGATACCAACTATAAGGACACGACCTTAAACCTTACTTAATACTAAATTAAATGAATAATTCACATTGAGGATATTTTAAGGTTTAGAGTTTTATAGAATTAGATCATAAAACATGTATTACATTCCACATTTATGCAAAGTGGTTACATAAAACATACTATTCATTTTTCCCATCAACGAAACCATATTTAAAATAAAACATGGAATATTTATTGACACTTCCTTGACACTATCATCATATCAGGTACCATTCCCTTGACCTTTGAAAAACATTTCAAAAACATGGGATGAGCATAAAAAGCTTAGTAAGGGTTATAAAAATATGTAAAGGAAACATGAGTTCATATATACATAAGAATGAAATCATACATTACCCATAAAACATAGGCACTTTAACATACCTCATCTAATCGTGAATAAATCATAGAAATCATAAGACATAAAGGTAACTTGAGGCATTGATAACATTCTTACGTAGGGAGTAACCCTCTTGGTTACGTTTGGAATACCCATCACAGTATATTACCAAAATCTCTTCGGATAAACCTTAACGTTTCACTCCTTCATGTTACCCAATGCATTGGAGAGTTATATCGGGCTCACCCGCCCTTAGTTTATCACGGAACCACCCGTCTTCATAATAATTCCCAAGAACCACAACATAATTGTATCACATAAGACATGCCTAAAGGAAACATAACATTTCCACCTTTCAATCACAAGATATCAATACAAAACATTGATATAAAAACATTATGAAAACCATTTTCAATACCAAAATAAAATAAAAGTAAAACATGGTATTTATTTTTCTTTAAAAAAAGTATGGCTTGTAGAGGAAGCCGAAACTCAAATAATGGTCACGGCGGTGGAGAAGTCGTTGTCGCCGCATACGTATGACAAAAAAAAATTCCCTTTTGTCATTTAGTAAACACTTCATATAAAAAAGATTCCTTTTAAATAAAAGTAAAATTCAATGGGGTTTATACACCGTATAAAAGAAGGTTGTGTATAAAACAAAATATGCCTCAATGAAAGGGGATTGAGACGAAGTCCCATACCTCATATCTGAATTGACATGATCGTTCTTTAATATCATGAATAATAAACATGAGTTAATTTCTACTTGCTTAAGAACCTATTCATGTTCATTATTCCTTTTATATCACTTATTACCATGTCATGAACACTATGTAATTATTTTAGTTTATAACGGTCATTTTAACGATCATTGGTACTTGAGTCAAAATATGCTCTTTATAATTACAAGTTGATCATGTATCCATTATATCCAGAGTTATACTCAGGATGTTGATAACATATATATCATATATATCCAGTATATACATGCATTTATAATATTACACAACGTTTAGAGGTAAGAAATGAAATGCACCGTTCATGGAGATGGTAAGCTGTACGTACGCATGAACGATACATTCATTTTTATTTCGTATTTTATGGAATTAAAACATAATGATACATAATAGTATTTTAATTCCAGTATGGTATCATATATAATATCATTAAATATATCCTTTATATGTACAACATATGGTATTAACGAATCAAATCACTTTGAAGGGGCGGTAGTCCGCACTTCCTAAAATGAAGATATCGTGTTTACTCATAATGTTAACTATAAAGATATGCCATAAAAGAAAAATACAGAAGCTTAAGTAAAACATAAACATATTATATATAATATATAAATATTGTGACATCTTAATGGACACCTTCGAAGGTGATATATGAGTGTTGAACAATCATCGTTTCGTGAGGCAGAAATTCGCCATCCACGGAAATAGTATGTTATTTAACCATTAGATGTAGGTGTGTGTAAGTGTAGCTGGAATCCTTCTTATAATAACTTCCTCGTATATGGAAGATACTAGATTTGTTACAAAATAAATGAATAAAAAGATTTTAGGGAGTTGTAGAATCAAAATAATACATAAGAACACAAGAGAAGACACTACCTTTAAATAGGGTAACCCTTTTTTATTTGAGCTCAAAGGCTTCCTTGGGAAGCCTTCTGCCCAAAGTGAGGCTTCTAAGAGTTATAGAGGGATGTGTAGAGACACAATTTGTAGGGGTTGGCTGAGCCAAAGTCTTAGGAAGTGTGGGTAAGGAGGTAGAGGTGGGGTCCATTTATTAGAGGAGAGGAGGGGCACTCTTGGAAAGTAAAGAAATGTTACTTTATTTTAAAATGAGATTCATATTTAAAAGGACCCAAATTGATATAATTCGAGGATAAGATGATAAGGGTTATAAATATACCCATCCAATAGGTTTTTGACAAGTGTAGGTCTTAGATTTTACATTATCTTTTCATTTTATTTAAATCGTTAAATAATGAGGTAATCGGTGAATCATCATGATGTCATAAATAAGTTAATTTATTTAATGTCTAAAAATTATAAAAAAATACAATGATTTAGGAAATCGTTTTAGATTTATAATGACAATTTATAGTCAAAATCTGACTTTTATAACCCCATTTACAAATTGTTTTACTAAAACAACTCATGTTTGTGTCATTTTTATTTTAACATTAAATAAAAAAATATTAATGAAAATTTCCTACCAAAGTGTATCCATGGGGTCCCCAAGTTGACCCATGGATTGTCTTGGTCGGCCATGACACATCCAATGAGGGTAGGACATGTGTCTAGGTCATTTCATTTTATTAAAACATTAGTCTTACCATAAACTACACTAATTACCTCTAATCGCGATTAGAAATATAAAAGTTACTATTCACCAAAAAATTATTTTAATCCCATTGAACCACATTTTACTTATTAATGACAACCATGTATGTCGGATATTTGAAATTCAAACCACAGAGGTGGTAAAATTTCATTTAAACGAAAAATCAGTTTTTATAAGTACCACTTAGTGGTTTCACTATTCATAAAAAATTGAAGTTTTCTAGAAAAAACCAAAACTTCACCTTAAGCTATATTTGACATTCCGAATTCAAAAATGATGTCTATTTTACAAAATTCAAAACATATAAGTTGCATTAATTAATTTAATAATTAATTCCCACTGTTAGAGCAAATAGTGTGTTTTTATGAAATAATAAGTATCAAAAGATTGACACTAGTTTAAGTCCAATTTCAAAGTGAAATTAATTCCAAAGACCACTATTGGATTAAATGGTAAAAATATATTCTAATTTAACTTTAAAACCAGTTCAAAATATAATCTAATCATATAAATAAATTAGATTAAAAGGAGGTTTTGAATTAAAATACAACACTTTTTACTATTCATTAAAAATGAACTTTATCAGAAAAATATCAAAAATTCACACAAAGTAAATTTTTATGTCCCAATAATAATGAATAAGCTTATTTTGACAAATAGGGATTAAAAAATTGTCAAAAGATAGATTTAAAAGATGGTTTTCCATCAAAAGGCAGTAAAACAATCTTTTAAAAATATTAGTGTATTACATGCTTAAGATTGGATTTATTTTCATTTTAAGCCTCTAAAACAATATATAATTCATTAATAGAAATAGATAAAAATATATATTATTCATTAATTACATGGTATGTTACAGGTGGTGCTGCACAGTTTCAGAAAAACTCTACACCCTACAAAAAACTTCCAAACATGTTATTTTCAGGGAACAACACTCCCCACACTCAAAAAGTCAACTTTGTAACCCCTAAAGACTTTACCCAATTCTGAAAACATCATTTTTTAGTGTAAAAACACTTGTAATTAATTTTTGTGGCATGGTTAAAATAATATCCTATCAACCAAATGCCATAATTCAAATATCAATATTATTCTACATTGGATAAAAAAACATGGTTCATGGAAAATACCTTATCATATAACTTATCTTCCCCGATAATCCTTATAGAATAAAGAATACATCACCCATCCTACAAAGTTCTTGAAGTCTCATTCAAAAGGATTCATTGTGTAACCCAAAACCCAAAGCAGCAACGAATATAATTAAAAATCATGACATTTAAGCCATAAAAAAAGACAATTCTCGTTTTCTTATTGAAATTCCTAAATGGTGCATTCCCAATCCAGATTAACTTGAAAAATGATCATGTCATCATACTATCAATCATATGGTTGATTGTGATTTTCCACCATGGGAATAACACCAAAGGGGGACAATTCCAAAAAATGTCACCTCTAATATCATAATATCATTACAAGGAAAATCTATAAGTGTTCTAGTGAGGTTCTTGGAATGATTTAATTAACTAGGTGAACACAATTATATCTATGGTCATATGAGGGACCACATCGTAAATAAATGGTTGAATCCCAATAGACCTATCTAAAATAGGTCATGCAAGATTCCTTAGAATACAGTGTTGAACCTTTCACCATACTCACCATAACTTGTAGACATGCCTCAAAATGGAACCACTTAATCATATACCTCAAAAGTAATGAAAAAACCCCAGACACTCTATCCAACCTATCTTGAAGATTCCCATCTTAGACGTTCAGTTCAATACGAACTGAATGTAAATTGTTTCTTCCAAGGAATCTTTTGTTTTCTAGGATAAATTCCACTGAAGTCCGTGACAAAATTATACTTGTGTTCCTTGGTATATCCATCGACATAAAATTTAAAAAAAGGTGTATCATGAAAAGGGTTTAACATTCATCTTGACCATTGGAATCATTACCCATTAATCATTACTCCTGATCATTGTAACATGTCTGCGGTAACCTTGAATTTATTTAATAAGAGTCCATATAACTGACCCAATGAAATACATACTCCATGCTTACAATAGGGACATTGGTACAATTTTAGGAAGTCCATATCAAATTATTGACTATTCCTATAATGTAAACATCTTGGTGGCCATGTTATAGAAGAACGACTAGTTTCCAAGAGTCCTTCAATGGTTCCCTACATGAGAAACCAAGTATCACTCCGAACTAACCATTCCATGATAGTGAAACCATGTATCAAGCATGAAAATATGATAAATACCAATTAACAATCCCAAAATCATTTTAAACTTATCATGACATATCAATGATTCTCTCTCAGTACATCAAGGATGACATCAAGATAAGGGACATGATTTTCTCTAAGAATGAGTAAACTAAGTGGATTTCAATATCTACTAAAGGAACTTAAGACACTTACTCTAAAACAAAGAAAACGTTGACAGCAAGACTCTACACCTTTATATATATAAACATGATGAAAAATAGTTGAACCACTATAGTTCTACTTCTCCTTAAATAAATCAGACTCTCGTATGATGCATCATCATGAACAAAACCATGAAGCCTTTACCATGTGATGAATCCTATGATTGTTCATGATTCACCACCAAATTCCATCCAAGACCATTGGTGTTTCTACTATTTTTGTACATAGCCAACCATTCAACTCTTGTGATGCATTTCAAGATGAAAAATGGTTCAAAGCATTCCAGTATTAAGGGAATTCAAGAAAACCCCACAATTTTAAAAGTTCTTCATTGGTTTTTTTCTTTATACTATGAATAAAACATATCTACTAGATATGAGGTTATGATTCATATATTAGAAATTTTCAAGATGAAAAAAGGAGACTGATAGACTATCCTCTCACAAGCATTCTAGGCTAGACTCACCATTAACCAAAGCATTAATGAATTACGAATTAAAACCAAAAAAATTAATGTTGTGGTAAAATACCTGATCCTCTCAGAACACCACCCCGAGCATTGGGGTGAACCTGATTCCTATAACTTGTTGGTCACTCTACTGAGGATATGACACAAGAACATACTAAACAACATAAGGATAAATGATTAGACATAAATCATCAGTTCATTATATAATTTAGAAACATGATGGGTCAATATATAAGAATTACCACTTCCTCAAGGTTCAGAAGAAATACATCACATCCTTGATACTATCCAAATGTTATTTTCCCTATACATTAAAGTATCATATCGACCTTACTAAAGAATAAACCCATAGTAATATTAACCCATACAAAAATTTACATGGAATATGATATACCATGTTTTCCTTCAATGAGGAAGAAGAAAGGGTCAGAAACCCTATGAAGTGGTCTATTATGGTATAGGCATGTCTGACCTATGGAAAGTAAGCATTTCATGATGATCAAAAACAAAAATAACGTCATGGATTCCATGACCACCAAACAATAAAAGTGTGTCATTTTTAAGCTAAAAGTCCTTCTATGGGAAACAGGACACAAACTATACTAATTAGCAGAATGCTCACTTCATTTAGTCAGGAATTTATTCTCTAAGGGTGATACATACCTTGAGCTAGTTTATAGTGAAAGAATAAGAACTAATCATATCAATAGGTAATTCAAAATAAATTCACTTCGTGCTAATCCTATAATTTAACACCTTGTTAGAATGGAGAAAGGCCTACTGAAAATTCTAATGATTTCACTGCATGGAAACTCAAAGAGATATTCAAACAATCCTTACAAAAGGGGTCAAATTAAGGATACCACCTAAGGATACATTTTAATTCATTAAATAGAATCACCTTAATTATTTAAACATTGAATATATTAAAAATAGATAATAAAGTAATAATTATAAATAAAAAGAACATGGTAAAAGATAAGGTGGCCTAGAGGGTTCCCATTATTCCAACCTTGGTTCTTGAAAATGAACCCAATTAGAGTTACATAAATTTTAATATCTCTATACACTTGAAGCATGATTTCTCATAAGTGATGTTCCTAACTACACAACTTTGGACAATATATGTATTTTAGTAGATAACCACATGATCTTCAGGCATGTTAGATAGAGTCACTACCGTATATATTGGAAACCCTAAATAATTTTAAAATTTTAAAATCACACTAATGGGTTTTATCAAATAACCTTAAACATCAAAATTGGCTTATTAGGGTTGAGCCATGTAAGGGGTCTACCAGAAACCAATTTATTTCATATTAAAATTGATACAATTTTAAATTTATAACTATTCCTATATAAAACATGTTCATATATAATAGACTTATTTCATGGGTTTCTATCACCTAATCTACAATGTAACAATCTGCATTATAGATCACAGAATGGATTCTATTTTATTGAAGGTGAACCACTTTAACACTATGAAATTATAATTCTTTGAATTTTATAAAAGTTATCTTGATACATATATATTGATCAAGGGTAGTTTGAGTACACTGTTAACCCTTTCCGAATTATAAGTCACCCATATACAACACAACTATAAAGTACATTCTATTTAAATGAAACAAATAAATTTAGTAAATGAAACCAATTACATATAAACAAAACTATACATGTCATCATAAGAAATAAAAAAAGTAAAACATGCTAAATAATGAGGAAGTATGGAATATAATCACCTAATCATGGCAGAATATTAACAGGAATAATAAGTCACCCAAACATTTTTTATAACCAGGAATACTAAATTAGAAAAATGCAATGATTAACACATGAAAAACACAACCCAAATCAGTAATGAGCCTACAAATGTGACCACATGGCATTGAATATTCACGGCATGTGAACCTCTATGTACCAAAAATGATTTAGGTAATGTCACTTCATTTTAATACTAGGTAAAGGGGAAAATTCCATAATTTCATAAATAAATAAGCATTGGTATGTACACCAATTACTCATGGGGAATTTATAATCAACTATAACTGAAAATAGCATGAAAACACTAAATTCCATGTCCACTTGGAATTTTACCCATGTGTGGGGTGATCACTCTAATACACAACTATATATCACGTGTTGATAGATACCTAGTCTCTTTTCTACGTTTCCAAAAAGTAATAAAGGAAAAAATTCTCTAATAATACTTTATGACATCTATTCCCAACTGGACAAGATGACAAAAGCCAAACCAGTGGGTTAGATGGACTTAGGAGCAACTCCTCATATTCGAGAGGCTACCGACTAGATGTTAGGGACTAAGCATGTGATAGTGAGGAGACTGTACCCTTATGATCAGAGTATCATAACAGTATTTTAAAATATAAATATAAGACCATATAGAATGAGTGAAAATTTAAAGAAATAGTAGTGTAAAAAATATAAATTAAATAATAATGGTGCCCAATGCCAATGTATATAATGAAGCCATGTCCATAAGATGATAATTAACTAAACAGCAGATATAATGTACTCATCTAGATACAATATAGTGAATGAATAATGAAAATAACTAAACTCCAAAAGGATGATATCCAGGTTTCTCTTGTATTCTAGATCAATCATGTTCTCATAACTCCCAGGTACATGAAAATCATCACAAGAAATAATCCATGGTCTTGAGGTCATGAGATCTACTCAGGTACTCTAGTGCAATGGTGTCCCCTGTAGGGTCTGATGTATGAATCTAAGTATGTTACCACTTGTGCTTGTACCATTGAATCTATCCTATTCATGAAATGTAAATGAGTGTAAATGTAATATAAAAAAGTAAACAATACTGAATAAATAAATATCAGTCTTCATAGGCTCCAATGGGATAATTGGTTGATTCTACCTATTTTGAATGATGACCAGAATGAGTGGATGACTAGTAACTATATATATAGTGTTAATATATATATATATATATAGTAATTTATTTCCTCCACTAATATCAACCATGTATATTGGGATATAAGTGGACATATATCTGGAATACTAGGTGTGGGATGGACTGTGTCCTAACTCATTCATCCACATCTAGTATGAATGAGTATATAATCTCATGCAGCCAGGAACATGTCCTACATCTCATAATGAGGGGTAGATGTCATGATTATCACCTGATATGATGAGTGTGTCATCATGTCAAAACTCTAAGTCTTTAGGGTTCCATCCTTCCAACACTCAATAAGGAGTGTGGTGAATCATTCCCAACATCCCACAGTATCAACAGTATGAGCGTCATATTCAACACCTAGTGTAACGGAGTGTGATAGCTCAATTATCAACAGAACCCATACCATCATTCCATAGCCCATGTATATGACATAATCTTGTTTAGAACAACATCCATGAGGAATTACATCTCATGATTCACATTAATCAATCCCATTATAATCATGAGAATTAATTTTAATATAATTTAAAATATGCATGTACTTGATCATGTAATTAATGATGTGTCATTTCCTTCCTTTAATATTAATTATTTTTAAAACATTAAATTCATTTAGGAAATGTAATATTTCGTGAAGTAGGTCATCTAATATAAACAATTCATATCATTTAATCCTTTCACAGAAATAATTCCATCATAACTATCATTTCCATTAAAATTTATTCCATTTAATATATGCAAGAATGAATATTAACTTTACCATGTTAAATGAGGCACATATAAGATTCGATTTACAATTGAGCAATTCCTGAAAATGGAAATTCCATTTAGAAGTCAGACCAAGCCATTCAGTTGTTCTTTGGTTTAATAAATATTTATTTATATATATGGAAATTTCATTTGAAAATAAAAAATGGTATATGTATTACATAAAAAAAATTATGATTGACATAAAATATATGACAATCACATAATCACTACATCCTAGAAGGTTTTAAATCACTAGTCCTCACATTTTAATTCTGAAGACAATGCACCTCATCCTAGGGGGATATTAGAGAAGCGTTAAATCATTAAAAAAATATTTAATGTATTCAGAATCACATTAACGAATTACTCCCCAATTCAAAAAATCAATAATTATATATAGATTAAATACTTGAAAATTCATTTATAAAGATAAACATGTTACTTTGAATGTATTGTTATCAATCGTTCAATTACATGCAAGGGCTAATTCCATTTATAATCCTCATCAGATTCTTAAAAAATACTGTGAATTTAATATAATTATCCATAAGAGAAAATATAATCCATAACACCCAAGGGGTGTCTATGAATGAGGTTGACAACCTCAAAAAATAAAACATGGTTTAGTGGGATTAATATAAGCTGCATGAACCAAATTATAATGAGGAAAAAATTTGTAAGATTTTGCACAAAAAATGAAGGCATGTAGTGAAAAATCACAATTTATAAAATGATATAAAACATGAGGAAAAATATATAGACCACATACCTTGTTCTTATGATGATATACTCATCCAATAAAAATCTTTGGTTTGGTATGGTACAAGAGAAATCAAATAAATTTTCATCACCTTGAGAAATAGAGAAAATGGGATCACACCATTATAACATGATTGAGTGGAAATTAAATGTATAAATATTAATATGGAATAATTATATTACTGATGTGGATCCATAGAAACTAATGAAATTTGATTTAGAGTCTATAATGGGGATGTCTTTTAAATACTAGGTTAAACATTAGGAGAAATACATGGAACAATTGGAGGATGGTCACATGGTTAGAGGGAGATTAATAAAGAAAGAACAAAGAATTAAAACTCATTTATGGGATATTTTTTTAATTTATTCATTAATTTTTTTTACAGAATTGGGATGTATAGTTTATCCGAATGTATCAACAAAATTTCACCTCTAAGTTCCTTTGAAACCCACCTAGAATGGTTTTTCCACATAGTTTTCTAAAACCATGTGAAAACAAAATTATGAATAGTTAACAAGTACATAATATGTGGAAATAACCAGGAAGGATATGAAAATGGTTAGAGAAAATTGTTCCCATCCCATATGTCACCTGCTCTTTCTATGATTTAAGAATCATATTTTTTTGTTGGGGGCACACGATTTCAACCAAATTTTGTGCCCAGTACAAGCCTTCTAAACTTTTTATGTTCATGACATGATTCTCCCATCAACTCAACAAGACACTCAAGGAACCCATAGTGGATTTATCCAATTCTATAAATAATAATTTAGAGTGTTATAACTCTTGGAATTACATTCCAAAGCTCTATTAAATGAATAGACCATTAACCAAATTACAAATTTCCAATTTCATTGGAATTATACCTTGTCTAAAAAATGATTCATTGAAACCTTCCCACCATATAACTTCTCAGGCATATGAATCCTTTAAGATCAACAAAAGTATCACATGACCTACATGGATTATGAATTCTGGTTCGAATGTTTGTGTTGCATTTCCGAACACCCAATGCACCATCCAGTAGCATTTAAGTACGTGACACGTAAGCGATCAAAACATGAGAAAATTCTCATTTTTGGATTGAAACACATAAATAGTGATAAAAAGATCCCATTTAAATAGAGGCCTGATGACATTATCATCTTATCAAGCATCTGGCTAATGGTGATTTCCACCATGGGCTTAACACTATAAGGGACCAATTCGATCAATATCTCCTCCACCATTGGAATTTCCATACAAGCCAATAATCTAATAGTTCAAGAGATGCTTGAAGAATGATATCATTTACTGGGTGAAACCGATTACAAATGAGATCATAGTAGGGACCTAATCAAAAATAAATATTTGAAACCCAATATGCCAAACTGAAACTGGTCATGTATTCGTTTCTGTAAGACACTTCCAACACAATACCTTTACCCTCATTAATATTGATAAATTCACTAAACTGGATCCATTGTACAATATATAATGTAAATAAGGATAAAATCCTATGCCACTATTTCCAAATTATATTTATGATTATCTGCATATAAGTTCAGTGCACTACAGACTGAACTACAATTCCTTCTTCTGAATCATCATTCTTTGTCATTGAACACATTCACAAATGTCTACACCAAACTTCTGGTGATGATACTCTTTCAATCCATAATCTAAAACTTTAATATTTCATGCCAAAACCCAAAAAAGGGTGTATCCCATATCTATCCAATTAGAATAGTTAGCTTATATATATTACCCATGATCCAAATAAAAAACCATGGGTAACCTCAGATTCATTTAACTAGAGTCCATAGAATTTTCCCAAGTAATTATATACTTCATTAATTTAAGTGATATGTTGGTTTAAGGAAAAACATCTATAAATGATTATTGAATAATCCCATAACAAAATCCTTAAGGTGGTCAAGTCATAGAAGAACTACAGATGCCCAAGAGTCTGTCGAAGGCATCCCTACAAGGGAACTAATGTATCACTCTAAAAAACCATTCCCCACTTAGGAAACCATGACTCCGATGCACAAATCTGATAGAGACCAATTATCAGTCACAAAATCATTTAAAAATTAGCATGGAATATTACTAGAGCTGTCTTAGTAAATCAGAGACAACATCTGTATAGGGGACAAGCTCATCGCTGAGCCTCAGTACACAAAGAGAATTTCAAAAACATCAAAAGGAAATTGATACACTTATACTAAAACACTAATGAGGTGGTTAGTAATACTTCACACCTTTTATACCCAAAATAGGAATAAATTCAGTTGAACCCCTACTAGTCGACATCCGCTGGAAGAAGCATGATTCCCTTGCTGACGCATCATAATTAATCTATCAACAAAGAATTTACCACAAAACGAATCCCTGATCAGTAACACACCCCCACAAAATTCCATCCACGAAAATTTATATATCATTTGGTTTCACACATATCCAACCATTTAGCTATTGTTCTTACTTTCAAGATCCAACATAGTTCAAAACTTGTAATCCTTATGGGAATTCATGCAAAAACGACCATTTTCAATAGCCCTCCATGGTTTAGTAATTTTTTCTTGGAAAGGAACCTATACACTAGGACTGACGTGTTTCTCCCCAACTTACCAGTTTCCTTTTTGATAAAGGGAGAGAGAAGGACTAGCTGCACATAGCCATTCTATCCCAGACTCACCTTAAATGCAAGTTTTAAATCATCTGGAATGATAACCAAAACCAAAATGATAGACATGTAAAAATACATGATCCACTTTGAGCACGAACATGAGAATTGGGGAGAACTTTATTATATTAAATCATTGGTCACTATACTATGTAGATGACCCAAGAACATACTGAACTACTTAAGGCTCAATGATTAGGCTAAAATGACCAGTTCATTATGTCATTTAGCAAATTCATGGATCAACATATAAGAACACACACAACCATAATGTTCATTATAAAGATGAAACATCCTAGATATTATCCAAATAATTTCTTCCAAATAAATTCTAGTATCTGGTGGATTTTACAAGAGAAATAACCGAAATTAAAATTTCCCTATATGAATATTAACCTGGATAATGACATACCAAGATGTCCTTCCATGAGGGGGAATCAAGGGTCACACGACCTACGAAGTGGTCAATAATTCCCAATGAATGTCTAACCAAATTAAACTAAGAATGAGATTATGATTATTCTGATAAAAAGTTCATGGATAACATGGAACCCATCAAAACAATGGTTTCATTTAGAAGATAAGATTTTTACTAGGGTCAGTGAATCCCAAATAGTACCATGTGGCATAAATGTCACAACATTTATCATGAAATTTCAGCTCTATGGGTGTTACATATCTTGATCATTTACCTTATTAAAGAATATGATATGAATCTATCACTACGTCACCCCAAACTGATTTCACTAGGACTTACAAGTAACATTTAATCCAATTTTAGAAAGGAGAAATTCCAATTGAAAGTGCTCATGTTTTTGTTTTATGTATACTCAATGAGATATTCAAACTATCTACACATGAGGGTTTAAATTAATGATACCACCAATGGTTTGATTTTATTTAACTAATTTGATTCACATTAAACCATTAAATAGTTAAAATATTTATAGAGGGAAATAAAGTAATAATTATTAACAAAATCACTTGGTAAATGATTAGGAAACCAATGGGGGTCCTGTTACAATAACTTTCAATAATCCAAATGTAACCAAATATAATGTCCTAAATTTTCAATGTAGATAAACACCTGATGTGGTTTATCTCATAAGAATCAGCCCCCAATTAACCAACTTGGGTCGAGATATGCATTTTAGAAGTTAACCACATAATTTCCAAGATATCGTGATCATGGAATATTCCTTATAAACGAAACCATCAACTGTTTTAAAATTTTGAAACTACCGTTAATGGGTTTTATTAGATATTTTTAAACATAATTACGAACCTACTCAGGCCGAGTCACATAAGGGGTCTAAAAGAATACAATTTATTTAGGATTAAAATTGTTTTTCTTATACATTTATAACCATTTCAAAATAAAAGATGGAAATATATTATAGTTTGATAACATGGGTACAATCACCCATTCTATAAAGTACCCCTACAGTTTATAGTTCACAGAATGGATCCCATCAAATCAAAGGAAAATCACTTTAACACTTGAAATTTAGAAGCCTTTACATTTTATCAATGATCTACTGATAGATATATAATTATCAATGTTGGTTTGAGTACCCATATTATCTTTTTTGAATTGAAAAGAGCCCAAAGAACTTAAAACTATATTTTTCCCATTTAAAAACAACTAATATATTCACCCCAACAAAAAGATTACATATCAAAAATACTATACATGTTATCAGAAATAGTAAACAGAGATAAATGATAAATAATGAGGTAGAAATGATATAATAATCAAAACATGGTAGAATATTAATATCCTAAATAAATCACTCAGGCATGTTATATCAGTAGGAATACTAAATAAAACAAAATCATAGAACAATACTCATGGAACACAATCTTAATCTGCAGTCTTCCTACATGTTCACTTATATGGCTTGATATATTCCTCAAAATTTAATATCTATGTGCCTACAATGATTCATGTAATGCTACTTCCTCTTCATATCAGGCTATGAAAAAATACCATATTTTTAAAAATCAGTTTGAAGTGGAAAGTACATCAATAAGTCAAGGTAAAATCATAATAAATTTTAATAGAAAACATCATGGACCAAAATTGTAGCCTTGGACACATGATAATTTCACCATGGGTTAGGTAGTCACTCCCAGAAATAGATATTTAACAAGAGTCACCACATCCATAGTCTCCCGTATAATATAAACAATAAAAAAACAAAAAAAATAAAGGTTATGATACCCTTTTTAACATCATGACCCAACTGAATACTAATAATCTAGCTGGAATGGTTGGTCACATGGCCTCATGTGTGCCTCCCCAGACACTAGATCCTATTGACTAGAATCAAGCTTATAAGGAGGTGATTGTGGGGAGAAAATATCCTCCTAATCATAGTAGAATGATGGTATATTAGAAAATGAATAATTGAAAATTGAATAAGAAGTACGAAATAAAATATAGAGTTGGGGAAGTAGAATATAAACAAGATAAAAATAATTTCCAATGCTAATGTACACAATGTATGAATGTTTAGATGCTGATACATAACAAAATAGTATACATAAAGGTGAAATAAAGATATGGTATATTACGTAAAAAAATAAAATAATTAAAATCCCCATGGGTGATCTCTATGAGAATCTTGTGCTCCAAATAATAATTATTCTCTTAAATCCCAAGAATATAAAAATCATTGCAAGCAATAATCCCTAGCCTTACAAACAAGAAATATACTCGAGTACCCTAGTGTAATGTCGGCATGGATGTGGAATATGATATAAATCCCAGTACATAACCACCCAATGTTTCTACAACTAAATCCAATCACTTAATGTCAATTATAATTGTGAATAGATAATATTAATAAATAAAAAAACAGAATAAATAAATATTGGTGGGCTTATGACTGAAAAAGAGACATGGCCGACTCTACCAACATAATCCCATGGATGGAACGAGTGTTAATTGGTAAAAAATATGTATTGTAAATATATATATATATATATATTAGATCTATATTGAATCCACCTATATAAACTA
This sequence comes from Viscum album, assembly GCA_963277665.1. Classification (NCBI taxonomy): domain Eukaryota; kingdom Viridiplantae; phylum Streptophyta; class Magnoliopsida; order Santalales; family Viscaceae; genus Viscum; species Viscum album. The sequence goes on from OY728120.1 coordinate 710,188,139, forward strand.
ACTACATGAAGATGAAAGTGGCCATATACATTGATATAAAATGTGTTGGCTACAACGGGGCGTAACACAGTCATGCATAAACAATCTAAACAATCATATAAAATAATGCAGTAGGGTATATTCCTAGAATATCATAATGAATAGGATGCATCATGCTCATAAATTTATATGGTGAGTGTTTCATAATGTTAACACTCATTTTTGTGAGTGTGTTATCTTTTAAACACCCAACAAGGAACTTATTGCACCATTACCATTATCCCATAGTATCAACGATGTAAGACATATTGTTAAACACATGATGTAAGGATGTTTTATATAATTATTCTCAAGAAAAAACTTACCATTATTCTACATCCCATGTATAATGTGTAATCATGTTTATAACAACATCAATGAGGAGTTACCTCTATTGATTCAGATGAATGAAACCTATTATAAAAAATAGTGTTCCATTTACTAAATTCGAATTATGCTTTCAGTTAAACATGAAATAAATCACGTGGACATTCCACCATTTAATATTAATTTTTCTTAAATAGTTTAATTCATTTTGGAAATTAACTTATTCGAGAAGTATGTTGTAAAATATAAAATGTCCATCTCATTTAAAAAACTCAAAAAATTCAAGGAACTCATTCAATCCTAACTATCCATTCAATTGAAAATCATTCCATTTAATCTATTCAATCATGTAAATTCATTTAACTATATTAAATGGTTCACAAAGAATATGACTTCAACAATTGAGAAATTATCTACATGGGAAACTCCATTTAGAAGTTGGGCCAAGTGCCTAAGAGGTGTTTGTTATAATAATTATATATTTAAATGTTCGGAAAGTACATTTGATAATACAATAGATTCCATGTAATAAGATAACAATTCTCTAAAATTTAAATCAAATCATAGAAGAACAATAAATAACTAAAACTAAGCAATTTCTAAATCACTATTTCTATCTTTTTAATATTGAAGACAATATACTGCATCCATTTTTTTATATAGGTGTGAAATTGTTCAAAAAACAATTAGTTTAATAAATAAACCATAAAATTCATGAATAAAATCTCAATTCACCAAAATAATAATTTTTTCAATCAAACATGCATGGAAATTAAAATATAATGTTCAAAATTGTTCGAAAAAGGTGTCTTTATCAATTGTTCAATTTATTTAAAGGGGTAATTCCATTTATAATCCAATTTCAGTTCTTATAATACATTCATAGAATTTAATAAATTAATTCATAATGGGAAGTATACACCGACACACCTGATGTGTGTCCGTGATCGTAGTTTGAAAAATAAAACTACAAACTAGGTTTTGATTTGGTCTGTTTTAGACGATATCCAAGAAATAGATATTCGACCTGAAAATAGGGATAATGATCTCGAACTATAATAACACAATCAAGAGGAAATTGAAGGGAGAAATATTAAAAGGGAATTTAAATCTTACCAATAAGGATCTATATAGACTGACGACATTAAATTCAGAGTTCTAATGAAGGAGAACATTGATATACTATGTTAGGATTTAGGAGAATCCAATAACACCCATAGAGGAGGCTCAAATGGCTATTGGGAAAAAATAAAGAAATAAAATAGTTATAAAATTCATTAAGGGAAATTTGTTAATTTTTTCTTCAAAACATGGTTGATCAGTATATCCCCATGGTTTATCCAAATCGCGTTCCAACTATGTGGATCCCAATATCTTGTAAACCAACCGTGCATAATTATTACTCACCATATTCCCTAACCATGTGCAAACTATGCGATGAATATTACATACCTATTGTCTAAGTGGAAATAACTATATGGTCTAGGAATAGGGTTTGATAAAATTATTTAAAGCCTATGCGATACATGGTGTACCCCCAATTTAGGCTGCATGGTTTTATATAAGGGGCTTCATGGTTTCAGACAAATCCTATAACCTAGACAGAACTTCCAAACAAGAAATTTTCAGGGTTTCTTGCTCCAAAAACTCAATGATAGATCCTTTGAACCCATATGGTCATTCCCAAAGTCCAAAAACCACACTTTTTTTTGTTTCAACTATTGAAATTGTGTTTTTATTCCCATTTCAATGAATGAGATTCAAATAAAAATCCAAAACTAACATTCCCTTGGAATTCTACCTTGGATAACAAAATATGTGTTGTTACATGCTTTCATAGGAGGTATAAAAAGAACAGATCTAGTAATTGATATATTTTAGACAAGAGTACTATTTGATAGGCCATATATTTGATATGATTAAGGAAATTGATTTTGTTATTGTGTTTTCAAATAATATTTCCCTAATCCAAAACAACAATTCATTCTTCCTTGGTGGTATATAACAGAACACCTTATTCATAACAATAATGTCTATCCCTCATCAATTGTAATTTGAATAAAATTTCTATAAATATTGTATATATTTCAAGTGAAACTGAATGTTTTGAAACTTATGTGTCATATCATGCTTAAGACCAAGTCCCATAAACTCCCCCCCACTTCACTATATCATGTTAGAGTTTCACACCTCCTCCCATAAAAATCTTCATAAGGTCCTATCTCTGTGGTAAAATAAAAATAATTGTTTTCTAAGAAGTCCACCAGTGGAAGGTTGTGATAACAATAAAATTGGAAGTTCATTAAACATGATCATAGATTATATACTTGAGTTTTAATGTTTTTCTCTGATAGAATAGCTATCTACTAGTAATAAGAATTACTAAAACACATCTTTGTTGCTGAAACATACTGAATGACTCTTTAACAAAATGTATTCATTAATTATTTCCATTTATCTTAGGTATAAATATTAAAGGTAGTAAAGAAAGAAATATTCATTGATAGAAATGAAATATATTGATATTTTTATTTTATAAATAACAGCCCATTATTAGTTATTTCTTTGAGAAGTCATATAGTGTCTAATGATGAAATACATTGTTATTTCTTTACATTACCATATGTGTATTGGAAATGGAAGCATCATACCCTTATACATATATCAATCATCCTATATATATTATCATACCAAGGATTGATATATAAATTCAATGTTATCTCTCCCTTTATGTTATCTCAACCAATAGTTTTCTTTGTATATTTTTACACTTTGGTGATTTAGGGATGAATAGAAAAGAATAATCTATGAAAAACATCTGTAAGTTCCCCCTTTAGTTCTTATATTTATTTGAAACAAATATCGATTACAAAATATATTACTATAGAATTTAAAAACCTAAAATTGGAATAATATTTTCCATTTTTTAACTTAGAATCATCTTTTGGGACTCATTGATCCCCTTAAGAAAAGATAGTTGAGAATTTTTTGAGAATGTAAGATAAACATCAAATTATGATTCCAATTTCAAAATAATTCATGTCCATAAATAGTGGTTCCATTTTTAACATTATCATGGATAGGGTTATAGGATCATTTCTACATAAAGAATATTTTACTTTTTTACCTTTAGGGTATGATAGTGGATTGTATTTTCAAAATCATTGATCATATTTAACAAACTTATTAGGTCCATATTGCTGTCATTTTCTATTAATATATATATGAGGAAATTATACTATATATATATATGTCACACATCCTCTGGAAATCAAGGAAGTTTTATAAACGTAGAATTTTTTACCACATTTCACGTGAATTAAAGGAAAATAATCCTGATAAATCAACAATGTGGTAACATCTAGCCATATAATGGTAAATTGTTATACTTATAATGATTTGGGTTATTATTCTAATGTGTGTTCGAAGATATTTTTATAGAATGAAAATATTCATTATTGGAAATAGAATGTTGTAGGATGGTCATTTTCCACTAGTACCAATGATGTTGATCTATCAAATTATGTTATGAAAAGTATGTTACTTATATATACATATTATACCAATAATTTTTTTTGACATTGTATCATTACATTGCTTTGATATTGAGAATCTCTAAATTAAATTAAGAATATCTTTTAATGAAAGTAATATATTAATTATGTTGAAACTCAGGTTTGTAGTATTAAAGAATCTCTTATTTATAAAAATATACCTTTTTTATCATTGGGATGGTATTTCCTAAAAATAATTCTGAATTTTTTATAGTTTAGTGTTATATCACTCTGGATATGGATTGGATTTAGGTTTATAATTATAAGAATGATTGTAGAGATAATAAAGTTGGGTTTGTTGATTTTATTCCTTTTTTAACATAACAAGAAGCTGAGAAATTGATTATATATGGTAGTGGGTGTTACGAAGATCATATTTTTTTAAAAATAAAACGGTATATGTAGTTATGTTTCATTAGTATATGAAAACATAAATTTTTTATTGGATTAGTTGCATGGTTTTATTCTTGATCAAGAGGATATGTTTTTTATTGAATTATTACAAGATCGTAAAGCATATTTTGAAACCCCCTTATTGAATACCTCAAGTTGATCTATTGGAATTGAGATTTAAACTATAGGTGTAATTAGATAAAGGTTTCAGATGAATTATAACATCTCTAAAGGGTTATTTTATTTTGTTCGTTAAAAATATATATGATTTAATGAAACTTTCTAATGATTATATATCCTTGAATAAAATTACTATTAAGAACAAGTATAATTTGACTCATATTGATAATTTGTTTGATCATCTCCTCGTAGCACTATATTTTTTTTAATTTTGACTTGTGTTTTGAGATACATTTGTTGATAATAACAAATGAAATCATTCTAAAGACTATATTTAGAAATATATGTGGGAATTATGAATTTGTAGTGATCTCATTTGTGTAATCTACTGAAAAAACAATATTTAAGGATATTATGAATAGTGTTTCCATTATTTCCTATACATAATTGTGGTATTTTTTATTGATTAAATTTTGGAGTATATTAAAATTAAATAATAACATGAGGGATATTAAGGGGTTTTTTATGAAACCATAAAACAAAAAAACTATATGGGAAATTAGTAAAGTGATAATTCTGGTTGCAATAATTTCCATTCATTGATTAAAAAGATTCTAATGATGAAATATCCATTATCCCAAATTAAACATTCTTTAATGACAAATGTCCTAGACTCAAAAATATCACAGGGATTCGTAGATTCCATTGATTAGTGGGTTAATACTAGAGGCTTATTGACAAATTTTTTTTTTTATTTCTCATTTTATGTTTTAAATCAAAAAAGGAGTTATGTACATAAAGGAAAAATAATGTAATGATTGTTACAGGAATAGAAATGAATATTAATGAACATTCTGGTAATAAAATTGGCTTCCACAAATAGAGATTTTGTCATCTATAGATATGATTCATTAAAAGGTCTTTGTTTCATCCTAATGTATAATAATATGGTAATTTATTAGGATTCACATTAGTTGAAACCTCATGAGTTAAATTATACGATTGTTGGTTATTTATTAGTTGTTATGTTTTTTTCATTAAAAATTTCGTGGGATCATTTTAAAGAAGTAAAATTTTAAATATATACAGACCAAAAATGTTTGATAATATATTTTCTCATAAATAATTAAAAATGAGAAATATAAGATTTCTAAAACTTATCAAGGATTATGATTTCATGATTTATTGTCATCTTGAAAAATAAATAAAATGGCTGATACTTTGATTCAATAAAATAATGATACATTAACCATGTTACTTTTGGATAATGACACTCTTGGTAATTATTTGATTAATTTTGTCTTAGAAGTTTAGAATTTAGTGACATACACTATTTTGTATTATTTTTCTGTGCATTCTGATTTTTTTTCATGAATTTAGAATTCTTGGAAGGTGGATCGATATAAATAAGAAAATGTAAAATTTGTTAAGAATTTTGAGTTACCTAATTATAATATTGATAAATAAGGTGTCATTAGATTAGTAAAAATGTCTATATATTCCTTGTGATTCATATTTGGGGAAATCATTTTGACAGAAGCTCGTATTTAACTATTTTTCATTCATTCGGGAAGCAGTAACTTGAATAAATACCATCAGAGCTATTACTAGTAGGAAGGAATGAAATTTTTTATTTATAAATTTATTCTGAAGTGCTTGACTTGTTAATTGGTTAATGTAAAATGATTCTTTCAGAAGGAATACATTACCATTTTCTAGTTCTGGAGTCGTAAGGGGAAACAGTATCAATTGATTCCATGGTAGGATTTCTTAACACTTCTCAAAGATATAATTTGACGTGTTTTAGGATTGATATATATACTAAATTTATAAAAATCCTTCCCATTTCAGATACAATTTCATTAGATAATATTTATCATGTATCTCTAATGTAGGTTTTAATGCTACATAGAGTGAATATCTCTATTATATCATACAGTAATCTGGGGTTCAAATCTAATTTTTGGAAAGGAATTCAGATGTTCTTGGGTTCTAAATTTATGTTCAAAACATATTTTAATACTAAATCTCATTAAATTTCTGACCATTAAATTCATAAAATGTTATATATGATTTTATCATTTTCAATAGATTACTAGAGAATGTAGTATAAACAACTTTCTTTGGGTGAGTTTTCTTATAATTATAGTTTTCTTTCTAGTATATAGATGGAACCATTTGAGTGACTATATAGAGAGCGGTATTGGAAACCTCCATTTTGGGATAATGTAAGAGAATGGAAATAGATGGTACTAGAGAATTTAGAGAAAATAGTAGAGAAATTTTATATCATTCAGTGACACGTGATGACTACACAAAGCAAGTAGAATGGTTGTGCAGATAACAGAAGGAATGGTCTTTCTTTTATGGTAGGTGATCTTTCCATTATCAATAATTATTCTGGTAGTAATTTATTTACATAAAAAGTGTAAGATGATTCCATATATAAATTTACTCAATGAAATATGGGAAAAATTTGGATCATATTCCCCCCGAGTATCCTTCCCACAATGTTTATCCCAGGTACACAACATATTTAGGTTTTCAATGTTAAGGAAAAATATGTCATATTCATTTCATATTTTGATCCATGAATTATATTAGTTGGAAGTGAATATTTCATATGAATAATATATGATTCATATTATTGACCATCAAGAGCATGTACTATAGAATAATGTGATCCGCATCATTATGGTTTTATAGAAAACACAATTGGTGGAATACGCCACATGAAAATATGAGAATTATCTCAGGGAAAGGTATACCCACTTGTTTAATATATAACAATAATTATGAGGATGCTATTTTAAAAATGGGTACGGATTTAACAACATAATTAATGATCAAATAAATAATATTCACAACTACAAATATAAATTAGATAGTTATATTATTATTTAGTAATTTTATTAATCATTAATCAAATACATGCTATTAAACTCTTTTCTACTAAGGGTTTTCTTAAAAGATAGAATTCAAAGTATTATAATTTTAACTTTATAAAATGAAAATATAAATTTTAATTAGAATATATAAAATTTACTTATGGTGAATTTTTCTGATTTGTTAAAAATATTGATTTTTTGTGAATAGTAAAAAAATTACAATTTTTGTTAAAAGGAATTTTTTTAGAAAAATTAAGTAATATAATTGTACCAATATATTTTGAAATTTTTTTAATATAAATTATGTATTATTTATGTTATATTTAATCAACTTAATAATTTTTAAAAATCTTCATTTCAGAATTTTTTTAAATGTTTGTTTTTTGATTTAAAACCGTTTTTTCAAAAAACAGTATTAAAATGCATAATGTTCCTTCATTTTAATTAATTAAAACAATAAAAAAGGGTAAATTTTAAAAATTAAATATATAAATTATACCTAATAAAATATTAATTTAATTGTAAAAATATATTAATATTTTTTATCGAGTTAATTTGAATCATATTTTTTATTTAAAAAATACTATTCTTAAAAACTTTTTATCTCACGGTGTCTATGGGATTAATATTAAATTAAAATTTCACACTTATGTTATTTTTATCTATCAAAATTTACTCTATATTTTTAATCATAATAATTTTAACTAAATTTTTTACAAATGTTATTAGTGAAAATAATATAAATTTATTACAGCGATTATGGTAAATACAAGTTCACTTGGTGGTTTAACTTGGAATATATGACATAAAAATTAACAAATACTTCTAAAACACACACTTTATAGTCATATATAAACTTTACTCCATATATTATGTGTAATTGACCATTATTGGAGCCTTTCTACATCAATAAACCATTTTTGGAATTCAGTCTTTAAAAAATATACATGTTTCCCACTCATCCCACTTATTAATGGCCTCCCTCGACATCCTCTCTAAACAAATATCAAGCACATTTTATTGACCAATAACTACCCAAATAACATATCATATTCCATACCCAAATTATTGAAGCCTTATTTTTGGAATAAATATCTCCAATAAAGGCCTTTTGTGAGAACCAAAAGGAGACACTAGAAGAAGGGGAAATGTTCATCAACCATCATTTTTATTTTATTTCAACCTACACCCCATTAAATTATTCTTATACCATGAATATATAAGAAAATAATTATAATAAACATAATAATATGTTTTTTATGTTAAATTTATGACCCTAAATCACAACCACATTCATAAAATTGGTCATGAAATCATCATTCGTGTGTACGGTGGAATACTGCCTCGCGAACAGATGTCGTTCATTTTTCCATTACCTGTACACAGTGTTGGGAGTAAAAATGTATATAAATTTTCTATATGATATTTTTAAAATAATTATACATATTAATTTATTATATTATATATAATTTTTTAACATTCCATACAATATGAGATAAAATAATTTTTCTGGTGTTCACAATGGATTATAGCCTTGAAAAGCGATGTGAATTTTTTTTCACTGTCCCATTACATATAAGATAATAAAATAATTGATAAGGAATATAAATAATAAAAATGAAATAATTATTATATTCATGAAATTATTATATTTCTTGAATATAATATATCATTTTCTTTTTACCAATTAACTTACTGAAAAAATGATAAAAGCTTTTTGGATTTGTGGATTACCTCATCCTCGAAGTGGTGCGATTCTGTTTTTTCATTACAGCATAACAAGAATTATTTGTATAAGTATATATAATTAAATTATATTTTATTTATGATTATATTATAATTAATTAATTTTTAATTATTACTTACCTTATTTCTATAATGATCATTAAAAAATGGAAATGTTATTCATCCACACATATAACCTACAGTCTCCATGTTTATGTCATTAGTCTATTTTTCATAATAGTATTTTATAATTAGTTCTAAATGTATAATTTACATATAAATATGATAATTTCTTCATTATTATTATTATCTATATGTTTATATAATGATTTCATAGACCATAGTTTACCTACCAAGACTATTTTTGACACAAAAGTTGAATATGGGTAAAGCATCCGACATAAACATAATTAATTATGTAATTGTTTATAAGATATTTTTAAGTGAAATTAAATTAATAATAAACTTGAAAATTTAACACTAGAAAAAATATATTTAACATAAATTTATTATTCATGAAGATAAATACACATGTTGCGAATCAGACTCAAGGTATGGGACTTCATCTCAATTACATTTCATTAAGGATTATCCTTATGTGATACCACTATATTAATCTTTAAGGTTTATGTAAAGCCACATTGTCTTGTTAAGTTACAAATTAATCAATTATAATGGTATTCAATGTTTTTATAATGTTATTATTGCAAGCAATTTGTGATTTAAATATTTCAAATGAGATTATTGACTTTTCATTTAAATAAATCATGTTTTCTTATAATCCATCAGACTATATTTCTCTTCTACGTTCATCTTTTAAAATTAGTATTTTTAAATGTTTTATGTGGATATAATATATTTTTAAATTCCTTTTTCTGTATCTTTTAATTTATTACTAATTTTATCAAAATGAATCTGTTTATGTGCTCAAAAAGGAATGTGGACAATGACCTTTCTTGCCAGGGTTACTGTTATTATATTTATAACTTTCTTTGAAAACATAATTTTTTTATTAAATTAAAACCATTCTTCCAGTTTTACGGTTATTTTGGTATTTAAAATGTTTTTTCAATAGAAGATTTTTATTGAATATGGGATTTTGTAAAAAAAATAGAATTTTAATATCTGAATGTAATTTTCATATAATTTTAAAAGAGTTTTTCAAATGATAAAATGTTATATTTATGTTGTGTTTTTTGGAAATCATATATGGTCGATGCATCCGAATAGTTATGGTTTATCCCGTTATATAATAAAATAAGGCTTCACCAAGATATACACATTCTCATTGGATAATGAATATGTAATCTTGAAAATTATATTGAAATATGACCATATAGATATTCTAATTTATAAGGGTTCTATAATGGTTCGATGATATGATGTACTATGGTTCCTACTATAATTTTCTATAATTTATAAAAAAAATTCAGGGAATTATTTTATTTTAAAAAGGTAAAATGAATTATCTTTTAAAAGAATGATATTTCCCTTTACGGCCAAAATGTTATGTTTTTAAGAATGTTAGTTTATAATTAGTTTTTTATCCCCATGTCTAATGGATTCCATCTTTTTATGTTTCGTACAATGAATTTTGTTCTCATCCCAAAATTTTAAAAAAAAATTCACTATATTTTATAGATGCATAATAAAAAGAATGAGGTCATGTTGAATTTTAATAAATGTTTTCATAAAAATAAAAAAAATTAATTTTTAAAAAGTTTTATCTATGTAAATATTTATTCATTCAAACCCAGATTCCATGTATGTGTTATCAAGACATTCTCACTTGTCTCTAAGGAAATAGATAACATGAAATACCACCCATCCAGCAATGCAAAACTATAATAATTTATTGATCAAATTCTATTCTCATATAGGAACACTCCTTCTTTCATATATTCTGTATGACTGATATCATACCATAATGACTCATATTCCATCATTCATAGGATCAAAATCCAAAAAAATTATCCATAAAACCCTTACATATCAATTGTATCTATCAATAGGTAATATTTGTTCCTCTTTTCCTAGCCTTATAATAGATGAACCACAAGACTAAACTAATAACTTAGTCCCACATTGTATATGTCTCATTAAAATCACATAAATTTACATCCCATATTACCCTTTATAATGGAATCTAAATTCATAGAGTGACCCTCTCTCACAGGTTTTCCCCAAAATCATTTCACATCACGCAAAAAAATAATTAAGTTCCATATTATTATTCTAAAACTCTTAACTCAAAAAAACTCTATGTTATATATCATTGGTACTAGGATGTCATACCTTTTATAAAAATATTACACCCAATATAATCCAAAAAATAAAGAAACACCAATTTTATATTTTGAATAAATCATAGACATCTATATTCAAATGCAAAAAACATAGGGCACTCATTCTCCTAGAGGTATCCACCTACCCAAATACCCAATATAGGAACATTATCATATCTATTCATGTAAAATCATAATGATTATCAACTTATTTTATTATATTAAGTTATCAAATATGTTGTTCTGTTATGTGTTGTTCTACTAAAAACTTATTTACGAACATTCTAGCTATATTATTATTAAAATTTTAATTTATGGAATCTTATTTTACAAAAATCTATTTCTCAATAACACAGAAGACTTCACAAATTCTGATATATTTTTTAAAACCTAGTTAACATTAACCGTGATTGAAATAGAATTTTTTATACTTGATGTTCACCGCTCTATAGGCCACATAATACCATCTTGAAACGAGGTTCTACTTATTATATAGAAAGTATATAACCTCTTTTATACAGATAAACATAAATATCATTGAATAACATAATTATAATATTTTTTATTAAATAATGTAATATTTTTAAATTATAGTTATAATGCCCCCGTAAATAAATAATATCTCACATGTTATATAAAAACGCACTACTATGATTTCACAGTAGTCATACAAAGAGAAACAACTTCTTACGTGGGTCAATGTAATATGTCTAAGTAAAATAATAATCAAAGGAATACATCCAAAAATCAAGGGATTAGTCATATAATGGTCCATCTCACAACTATGATCATGCATCTCGTGCCCAACTATCCAGGGAAAGGTCACTTCCCTTACATGTGTCACAAACCATGAATTATACAAGATTATAAGGATGCATGTATAGGTTGTGAGTACAGCATCATAGGTCACAACAAATGAATTAAAAAAATAAATATATCATATATAAGAGTATCCATGAATTTATATTCCAATAATAGTAATATAATATTTTTAACATAAAATTCCACACCCTTGAGTGCCCAGGAAGTCGCCCAGGGATAGAGTATAACTACACTAGAGACATCCAGAATGTCTCTTACCATATCAAAAAATATTCATAAGACTAATAGGGATGTATGTATCATTTCATTTATGGATCCCAACAAATTGTTTATCTCAAACACCATGAACAATAATATTAATATTACAGGTTATGCAACCCCATTTTTATATCAATCATATCCCTTAGGAATCTCTTCTGCAATATAAATAAATATGGGTAAATGGAATAGGAGACCTTATTCATATGATCTTATCATCAATGAATCAATAACCCCAATCAACATAATAAATGAAAAATGTAATATAATACCACCATTGTAATAATATCATCCCATAGTTTTCCAAAACCCTATATCTAAATATGAAGACAAATAGAAAGCAATCACATATCTATAATAGTCTCAACCCTTTAGAGTTTAGATCCTGGATCATTCAATATAATGAAAATGTCCAAATGTATTCACATATATATAATTATCACATATCAGTAGCATCATAATCCTACACATAGTGATACAATGTCCATGTGATAGATGGCCCCATGGCAATTATGATCTTATGTTTATGGCATCTTGTTCTCAAAATGTCTATGTGATGAGAATTGTGGAAGGAGTCCTTGATCATTATCAGTAACCTCCCATGGAATCAGAACGGATTACAATTATACATTATTTTAATTATACATAAATAAAATAATTCATAATAACTAAAAAATAGGAATCTAATCTCTTTTATACTCATTATTATATCATTCCTCACCCCCTAGACACTTCTCATTAGTCGAGTCTAGGGAATTCTCTACATGGAATCATGTAATGAATAAGAAGGATATTCTAACATCTTATACATGTGAAAAATCCATTAAGGATAAATCATAACCAATATTTAAATCAAATATAATCCTCAAATCTAGTATCACAGTGAAGAGTACACATCTTCCTCTTAGTGAAGGAAAAAAATTGAAACCTACAAGGTCGACTTCAATATAATATAACTCAATGAAAATTATATTGGGTAATAAGTCCATGTTTCAACAAACATTTATGAAATCCTATAGAAATAAATAGTTATATCATTAAATAATGACACATGGAAGATCCATCATGGCCAAATAAATACTAACACTACACATACGGGGTCATTGAAAGTAATTTAGATAAATTTTATGTAGTAAAAACATAGTTGGAATAACTTAATATCATACATTTCACTAAAAATTTAATAACCCCTCAAGAATGCATTAAAAATATAGTCTATGGGTGATAAATTTACTAACCACCTATTATAAAAAACCCAATATTACACATTCCTATACGAATATAAATTACCACTATTATGCCATGATTGTTGACCTATTATAGGATATCATCGAGAAAAATGGTTAAATCCCAAACTATAAATCTGCAGCCTCTATTGTCTCCACTATTAGCTCAAAACCATCAAAGATACACAAGTCTTAGTAAAAATTTAAACAAAACCATTCCTCAGAATACAAAGGGGGTTACAACCTCCCCAACATAGAGTAACTCATCGTTTAGATGAATCGCCATAAATTTATAGAAAAAACACTATACATTATGTTCATATATTAGTATAACACTCCCATGTATCTTCCTAAACACACATGTGATTATATTTCATGCATTGTAGGGGTACTGACTTCCCACATATAAATTTTTCACTCTGCTGTCATATATTATATATTCATTCATCAAATGATGCGTCAGACTCGAAATCGACATCATCAACCATATTCTCAAGTGATATATCAGGGTGGGATTTAGTAAGATAAGATACAATTAATAATCCATGCATGATGTGGAAAATATAATGAAGTTGTAAAAGATTTTGTATAGTATCAATCCCCTCAACAACCAAAAGCATCCACACTTTCTTCAGTTCCAATATACCATACCTCAAGATACAATAATGGCCTCAATAGGGAAGCACCATCAAAAGAATATTTTCAAACACCCTGAACATGAGAGGAAAACATATTTAGTATATATATGTTTACTAAATACTCTATGAAGTCCCAAGCTACATTTTAATCAAATTAAATTCTACAAAATCTCCTAAATGAGACATGGCCTAGAAATCATAAACTCTAATGCATATAACCTACACTTAGGTGATTGAAATTTATCATCACAAAAGGATCAAAATGATTGAACATAATCAATGGTTGATAGATATATTTACTAGTAAAATCAATAATATGGAGATAACTCTCCATTGAATAGAAAAAACCAAGGATGTATTCCAATTATCATTCCAACCAATACTAAGATAGTACACCTATACAACACAACTATATAAGGATGGTAAGTTGTTATCAAATTGACCTATTATCAAGTACCATATATAATCATTTATAATAGTGGGACATAAATTTGGAACCCCAATTGAAAATAATAATCCTCCAAATTTTTAACTAACATAAAATCTCTAAAACATAAATCCATCGCAACTCATAAACAATGTTGGACTCCATCATCAGTAGAAAATTTGTGACCTTTATCAATCAGTCCATAATTACCCTTGATGGATTACTTCATGAAGGTGTCCATGGTAACCCTATCATGAAATGCATCTTCACATCATACCACATCTACTCATGGATGATAATATAATGAACAAAACCTAATAGTCCCATGTTTTTAGATCATAATAATTTATAAGTAATGAATTATTAAATAAAACCTACAATTTTTTTTCTTCATATTGCGCCACAAATAATTGTTTTTTGATGATATGATACAACATGGAAAACCCCTAGAAAATACCCCATCTCAAGGAATTTGAATCTCGTATCAATTCCTCTTGCATTCATGATTTGATGACCACCTAAACTAATATATAAATAATATTTTAAACATTATAGGAATAATATAGTGGTGGATACCTACCATATATTTCTTCCCTTATAAATTTTTAGTCAATGTCATACACATTTTGATATTTTTCATTATTAAGGTGTAATGAGGAAAATATCATGGTAGTGGGAGAATACCATCCCCGGTACTCGTAAAAATCATTATACATCTTTTAAAAAAAGATCATCAACTATAACCACCATTATCCTCTTATAGAAACAATTCTTGAGTCTTCATAGTCAAGGATTCATCAATATAATCCCCATTAATATGGTTATATACATTTGAAATATCAAAAAACTATTGGGTCTCAACCCACCAACTTTTCTAAAGGTGATATTTATATTTTGAAAACATAAGCTTCCAAATATTATGAATTTTATATATTAGGAACCCATATCACAATTAGAAAAGATCCTAATGTCTCTATGCATTTACTTCTATCACTATCTCTAAATAATGAGTTATCTAATTCCATAGTTATGAACTCAGATATATCGTTCCATATGTGGCTTATCATTCTTCATATATTATTATTGCTCTAACTCTAAACCTCTATTAACCAATTTTTTTAATAAATCATACTCTAGTTAAGTAATCATAGAATTGAAACAATTTTCAACCCAACTTTAAGCTTATATAAGTATCACTCATAAGTATTTCACCTCATGAACTTCACACAATCTTGATTGGGTTCTTAATTGATGCTTATAATTATCTAACATCCTAAATAAATCTGTCATTTTTCTATATCATTTGGAAGAAGCTGTAGATTTCAAAGATATTCTTGGGCTGCTCCCAGGAAACTGTTTCCTTGAAAATTTGAGTGTCCACTAATATACCAATATCAGATATAAATTTCCTTGTGATAAAAAATTTAATGATCTATAATTGAAACCACGTGAGTCTAGAATACAATAGATTCTATCTATAAATGATCAATATGATTGTTAGATGTTGATCGTGATCCTTCAATAATCAAAAGTACATAAAAATAATATCTATAAATATTATTTTAAAAAATATAGATTTAGATTAATAACATAGCTTATTATGTCTATAAATACTACTGGCTCACTTTCCAAACTGAACGGTATCATTATATCCTCATGCATGCCCTACCAGTACTTAAATGTACTAAGAGGAAAATTTGAAGGATTCAAATTCAACTAATTATATTAAAATCATATTTTGATCGTAGAGAGACACTTGGATCACATCATTTGATTAAAAATATCATATATATATTTGAAAAATATAATTGTTTTCTACAATTTTATGGTTCAACATCTTGTAATATTTACATAAAATTAATCATCATTCACTCATCTTGGTGAAAAAAAATTGGAGTAAAATTTGGATGAGATGACTATATAAATCACACTACCTCGTGTTATCTAGATAAAACATTGACTATCTATGATATATAGGATACATCATGTAAGGAGGAATTGATATGGGATTTATTCACAATAGAGCATTTCTCAAGAACTAGATCTATCTCCTTGGTGAAAACCCTAAGATTTCCGTTTGAAACATTGAATGATATAATCAGTAATAATAGGAAACAGTAAAAAAATTCACCCCATGTATTAGAAAATATTCTAGACAACTAGGGAAAAATCAGCCCCAAATTTCTATGGATAGG
The DNA here is from genome assembly GCA_963277665.1 of Viscum album. Lineage (NCBI taxonomy): Eukaryota > Viridiplantae > Streptophyta > Magnoliopsida > Santalales > Viscaceae > Viscum > Viscum album. Next base: position 710,205,015 of record OY728120.1, read on the forward strand.
TCCAACATAACTTGTGTTGAAATCCCACAATATTTTATTACTAAAGAGATCATCCTAGTTGGACTATAAAGATACCCATCGACGATAGTTATCGAACCATTATTGATATTTATACATCCAATATATCCTAGGGATCACAATGAAACCATGTATCTCTAATTAAAATAAATTCCAAATAATATGATAACTACTCGTCAAGTTAACTTATTTTACACATCCTATAAAACCCACACATAAAATCATTGAGGGTGTATCAATAAAAATCACATGGAATATGTAATTATAAAAAAACCATATCTATAGTAAATGGGTTGATATTATCAAGTATAACTCTGATGTCAAATAAATAATAAGTTATGGAAGATTCTTCTATCTCTGTATATCGCAAGATTTTCAAAACATTAAATTATCAATATTAGTCTACTTGATATAATAAATATATAATACCCCCAATACTCTAACCAATTTTCATAATAACTGACTAACCGTCAATAAATAACCGATTTTCCTCTTTTTCTTGATATCATGTTCTCATCCACACCATGAATTGATTAAGGAACTACAACTACCATATTTTCATATAGATCCTAGTCTTATTATTAATCCTGGGATTTGGTAATCACCACTAATACAACATGGCCAAGAAGATCACAGAAAAAAGAATTGTAGATGTCCAATACTACTTTATAATTAACAATCTACAATTCCTGATATGAATTTCTTCAGGTATTCCACACCCTACCAACTGATAACAAACAGCTGAAGTCCTCCCATGCTAGGAATAAGATAATCCGGGACCCTAACATATCATCCTGTCAAAACATCAGGTAGAATCATTATGTCACAACTTACTACTACTCGAGGACCCACACCATGATCATAAATTTCAGACATATTTATTTGAATAAAACCATATACATTTTGTTTTATATATATAAGGGATGAGTTCATTAAATAGTGTAATGAAATAAGGTAGATAATTTTCAACTAGATTTCTATCTAATGGTTAATGACGTCATCAAAATGAAAAAATGATGAAATTTAATCAGCTAGTTATTTATAATAAAACTTATGTAAATTATTAAAATCAAAAGTGTATCCCATCACTAACATCCACCCATGAACAAAATTAATGAATTCACATATTTAATTTCCTCTCATGTAATAACTCATGATATTAAAGGTTCGTTAAATTATAGAAATTTTAAAATTATGGTACTATAGTGTGTGAATTTTTAAAAATTATGATTCATATTAGAATATTGAATTTAATAACATACCTTTGATATATTATGGATGTTAAAAAAATATAATGAGGTTTTTGGATGCTCTTATGAATATTTTCATAAGGTTGGGGTGACTCACTTATAATTTTTCAATTGTAGATGGCTCATTATGTCATGATAGTTGAGGGACATTCCATGATAATGGATTTATAAGGAGTAATGTCTTTCCTAGGGAGTCTACCACAATTTGAGGCTATTATGTCTTGTAATGACTAGTTGGTTTCAAGGTGTAATGGAATTTTTGTGTGACATTCTGAAATGAAAAAATCACATGTAAGATAGCCACACCCTGGATAGGGGTATCAGACCAGGATAACATTATCCTATTATATTTTAATAAAATGAATGACCCATTGATATGGAGGTTAGACTCATATGAAATGCATATTTTCATGAACATAAATAAAAATAACTTCATAGATACCAATATGAAAACCCTATGTATTTAATTTCATAAATATTGATAACATTAAATATAAAATTTTAAATTGTATCAAGAGATATTGTTTATTCCATGACCTCTAGGATCACTTCATAATTCTTTTTCATAGGGTCTGTCACTCTGTTAAGTGAAAAGTTCATGGTTGTGAAGAATTTGTCATATAGTCAAGGGAGAAGGAAAAATATTGGAGTCTGTGGATTAAGATTTTTTTCTAACAAATAAGGGTATTTTATAAGATGAACATTAGATTTACATCATGGATGGGATATATTTTGATTAGGGTCATTCCATAGAGTATGGTTATGGAGTCGTGTTATTTCATGACCCCTCACCCCATGAAATAACTAGACCTTGGGTTAAATTTTCATGCCATGAAGGTTAGGGTCATTTTAAGAAATATCCCAATTCTATTTTAAAAAAACATTTGGTAAACTTATAAATTCTTAGTTATAAACCATTATATTAGGTGGGAAATGGGGCATGTGGAGGGGCATTATAATTGGATTCCTCCCACTCTCATTCATTATAAAATTACTCTTACTTGGTTGAATTCTAGAGGTTTCCTGTGACACCCAATGCATAAGATATATTATCATTTATGCTATTTTTTGTAATAAATTGTTAGGATATATTCTAGATCCATCCAAAGGAGGTAGTAGAAAAATATCTGGAATCTAAATACATGAGTCATTTCACCATTTTAACGGCTATTCAAAACATGAATTGTTTCTAGGAATACTTTTCTGGGAATATTAGTAGCGATATTTAGGGATAAAATGTTTAATTAATTAATATAATTTTATTCATCTATTTAATAGGATTATTTGCATATAATTTTGTGGCGACTATAATTTCATTGTATGTGGTCAATGAAGTTTTCATTGTAAGAATTAATATTACACACAATAAATAATGTTCAGACCATAAAATTTGTTATTTCTATAACACTTTGTCTCTAATATATTGGCCCTCTTTTCCCTCAAAACCTAGGCCCCCTCTAGGTAATTTTTGTTATCCTATACATTAATAAGGCCTTTTGTATCAAAACATTGAGCATCATACATATGTAATCAATGGTAATGATTATATATTTTATTATACTTTATAAAATCCATGGTTTTATTTTGGATAAACCCAGTATCAAGGCTTCAATTCCATAATCAATTATCTAAGGAAGTTTTTATAAAAACTCATTGGGTTTTATTTAAGGAACATAATTCAAAATATAGACATATTAATCATTGAAAACTTGTTAGGTTTAAATTATTTTGAGGTAGGTAACTTCTCTTCCTCTCCATTATTTTTAGAACACGGTTTCTGGTTTATAAAACATAATTCATTATTTGTATTTTTGAAATAATTATCATAGATCTATATTCATTACTGGTATTGGGTTATAGGATTCACCCACAATGTGTTTAAGAATATGGTAAAATGAGAAAATATTTAAAACAAAATCCAGATAAGGTGAAATTAAAATTTAAATGGGTTTATGGGTTAATCATATTCTTATAAAACACCTTGTTTGATTAGACATCGTCATGGGGTCAATTTAGACTCAAGGGATTTTACCCCCACGGAATGTCATGGGTCTAGTGGGACAGGCACTTCCCTAGATTATAGACTGTTCAGTGGGCCATATTCATTCGATATGAATTATATATGTGAGTTTCTTGTGTATGAATTCCTGATATGGGAGAAATTTATGGTGTCACTTTTATCGCTACTTATATACTTTTTTCCTAGAAACTATTTCATATTTTTTGCTCTTGTTTTATATAAAATATAAGCTAACAGTTCTTATCCTAGGGGTGTGTATGAGACTTCATTGGGATTTTTTACTGTGTAGATATACTCAACCCAAAAAAATGTGTCTGAATGCATATATTGAATTTTTTTATAATGTTATAGGTAAATGAAAAGTTTTTTAAAATACTAGTGGAGCACCATGACACAATAGTATAGTCATTTTGGAGTTAGATCCTAGGGATGTATTGTAGTGGAGTATGTCATGGTGCCAAATTGGTGCTTGATTTCTATAGGTGTACTTTCTTATTAACTTAATGGATACATTTTGGAATATATTTTACTACTATCACATTAGTTTTATTCTAGTTTCTCATGTATTTTATTTTTGTTAGTTCGCAACTCAGGAATCATAGAAATTTTATTTTATTGTGTTTGTATTTTGTGGGGTTTTATCTATGTAAAAGACCCCCTCTCCCCACCCACACACACAACATATGATTAATCCCTTGTGAATTATTTCCATTATTTATTTTCAAGGGGATTTCAACTAATTTTAGTTCAAATTTGGTCCTAAACAAACCAATGGGGTTGATTAGGAAAAAAACATGCTATTTGGTGATTTAATATAGTTTTATCTATATAATTTATATTGTTATTATTTGAAGTTACCAATCAAGATCTATGTATCACTAAGAGAGGAAGGGTTAATTAGTGATATCGTTTTCTTTTTATATTTCCTTCTTTTTGAAACAACCTTCGCCTCCTGTTAAAGAGTTTCTTCTCTACTGAACACACACAACCACAAGAAAACAATATTTACATGGTTCACTACTCAACAAGAGTAGATACATCCTTAGTATGGTATGGAAATAATCCAATAACACACAATCCACTAGAAAACAATCCTTTGATGTGGAATACAATGAGTAGGCTAAAACCTTACACTCATGTAGCACTTGGAAAACAATCCACAAGTGTGTGTGCACCCTCTTAGTACAAATATAGAATTACAGTATTTCAGTGCTACTTTACAATTGAGAATGTGTATTCTCTGAAGTACAAATATTTATGTTCTTACCCAGATGAAGGTAAGAACAATCTTACACACACCTGAATACGTACGATTACCCAAAATCTTTTGTGCACCCTTTTAGGTGTCTTGCGCTATACTTTTATTCCACACGCACAAGAATAATTTTTTTTTCGTGAAACACTTCTTGCATGCAACTCTCTTCTTGTGAGAAACTCTCTTATTGCGCGCAACATTACCTTATTACACGCAACTGAGTTTTTTTCACACACTCTCCTTTTCTTAAAATTATTCTACTCCTCAGAGCTCGGGATTTCTCTATGTGCGGAACATTTTTAATGTTAGGGGGTCACCTCATATTTATAGACCCCATTGACCCCTGTGTGGAAAATCCCCAATGGGTCATGCATGATCCAGATGTGTCATGAAAAACCCTAATTGACGTTGCCTTAGGTGTGAAAGTTTCTTGCGCGCCAAAATCATCTTTCATGCACTTTTTTAAATCTTCCGGGTGCTTCCTTCTTATTCCATTTTCTAAAGTTTAGACTGTGAATTTTTCATGGCATGAAAACCCCCATTTTATGTCACCTTTGGCACACATGTTTCTTCTATGCCAACCTATTCTTTCATGTCATTTCATCATTCATTCGTGCAACCTTCTCTTTCGCTCCAATTATTCAATCTTTTGTGCAACCTTCTCTTTCATGCCAATTCTCCATCCTTTCGTACAACATTCTCTTTTGCTCCAATTCATCAATCTTCCATGCATTCATCTCTTTCACCCCAATTCTAAAATAGTTCAATCAACCTCCTATTTCACACACTACATGACTTTTCCAAAAACACCTTTCTTCATCTTCTGATTTTCGGGCCCTAAAATTTGGAAAACACTAGAAAACATAGCCTCCTTAAATAGTTCTTTTGTGCTGCCTCCAGATTGTTCGTTCCTTTTTTAATTTCTCTCTTCACTTCATCTCATAACTAATAATCAGGTTTCATCATGAAATCCACCATCGTGATTTGAATCCATTGATAGTACAGCTTTAGCGTCATTAGAGTTTCAATGGGAAGTACTGAAACTTCACTATCTTCCAACAACATCGTTATTTCCAATCAAAACATCATATGACTGGCTTCACCTTTACTCACCCCTTCTTCATAAGGATTTCATCTAAAGTTCTCAAAGCATATGATATTTGTTAAATAAAAATCAATAATGCCTCGTCTTATTTACAAGTCCTTTACCAAGTGAATTGATTTATCTTCTTGGGAAACAAAAAAACAACACTCTGTAACAGTAAACTCTTCTTACTTCCTTATCCATCCAACATGGTACAATCATTATTCACTATTAATTTCCCATTTATTGATGGAAATTGGTCATGGGTATTTTTACAATTCCTATAGATAATGATGTAATTGAAATGATATGATGGTGATTTTTTATAGGGGTATGGAGATAATTCCATGAAATATTGAGTTGTTTTTTTATCTTAGTTTTAGTGAGATAATATTTTTTATTTAGTTTCTGTCCATTATAAAACATTGGATAAAATTTAATATCTCATTTTAATATGTTATAATTAATTTCTGTTATGTTATGGATTGATATATGATATTTGTAGTATGGTCGAGCATGGATAAAAATGGGTGAAGCTTAGTTAGGATGATAACATTGTATATAACGACCCAAAGTTTTCAAAGGAAATTTCCATCATATAATTATGTTATATAACCACGTCAAATTAAAACACACTGAACTACTAAGTACTATGTGAAATTTAAACATAATTTTGTCACTTCAGTGTTTTGAATTTCGAAAATATGACATTCATGGTTGCGATCGGTATGTTATTTGGAGTCTGATAAGAAAACCCTAATTTTTTGGTGAATAGTAACATTCCCTTATGAATAGTTTCATGCCCTTATGAATAGTGATATACCTGAATGATTATTAACCTTATCTATGATAGTATATGAATAATATTCAATTGAAAGTGTGATGTACCTATATTTTAGTATAAGTAAATGAATGTTTTCAAACCTTTTTTAATAGTAAATTATCATTTTAATTATATATTAAATTAATCAAAAGTAAGAAATTATTTTTAATAAATAGACTTCATTTTTGGATTCTTCATATCGAAAAATGACTGTGATGATTTTTTGAGATTTTTTTGAAATAGATAAATTTTTTATGAATCGTGAAGTACAATAATTTACCGTATATACACATTACAAGCTAAATAGACTATTCCTAGAATCATGGATGATATAACCACACCTGGTTAGAATTCCATGATCCCATTACTATTTTTGGAGATGGAATTATATCTATTTCAGGTCTTCAGGGAAATTAATAAACAAATGATTAGAAATTATAAAAACCCTCCTCTCCCCAACTATAAAAATTCTCATCAATCCCTCATCTCTTCTCTCCTCACAGGCCTTGTGCCATTCCAATATTCCACCAAAATATCTCCCCATGATTTCCCTCCACATCCAACATCCCCTAGTATCTTCAATATATCAATTCCTCTTCTCTTATGTGGTTCACAAAAGAGTTAAACTCAAGAGGTAAATTCCTCTTTGAAATTCATTTATTTCTTTTATATTATTTTCTTTTCTTGTTTGTTTCTTCTTCTCCATTCACCCAAATGGTATGATAACTCCAGTAACATACATGTATGGAAATGATATTATGATAATGGTATACTTTCTTATCTTTACTTCTTTCACCATATTTTATTTGAATGAAATGAAATCATTGTTTGAGAGGTGTTAGTTTAGCACATTCAATGACAACAGTTTGTCAATTTCTACTATAATATTTAATTTTAGTCTTGAAACAATTTAAATTATTATTTAATAAGATTATTATATATGTAATATATCCTAGTTATGATTCTTCCATCAATTTTTAAAAACCTTATAATGTTATAAAGAAAAACTTTTTCATTGTAATCAATCCCACTAATTAGACAAAATGGTTGTCACTAAGGTTTTATATAATAATTCATCTTCACTACCAATAAATAAATGATTTTTTATAATCAAATAATCTGAAGGATGTTCACTAATAATATGCAACTTCAATTATATACAACCAATTTCATCTTACATGTTTACCAGAACATGAATGTATGTAAACCTATCGTTAAAACCTAGTATGAAATGAACCCGAACAATTAAATTGAACATTTTAACCATTAAAAATGGTTATAAACTAACATAAAAATCTTATAATAAATATTATACATATAGAATAGGTTATTTAATTATTAATTTATAAAAATAATTTTTTTATTCGGGTCATAATGTTCAAGAAAATATCACCATTGGACTTTTGTTAATGGATCCTATCTGTTTCACTCTTAATCAAGACTGTCTAATATGCTATGATTGGGTATGGGGTCCTCTCCAAATTGTTTTTTACCACCCCCGTACTTCCCTCTTGATGTATTAGTGATGCAAAACCTTTTTCCTTCTCATCAAGCCCTCTTAGGTACACATGAAAATATGTCGATAATCCGTAACGAATTCTATTCAAACTTCCTTTGTTGGTTCGAGTTTCCTTGAATTCATTTATATCAAAATGGAGTTTTCGTATGTATTTATTTGCATATTATATATTTTTTGTTGTTTTAAAAAATTCATTTATCAATACCCTATCATCACACTCTTTTAGGGATATACATGTTTTAAAAAAATTCCTTTTTCAATACTTTCTGATAAGTAAACCAATAAGGGAACTTCCCAAATTATTAAATGATTTCAAGTGAAATATATCTCTAGTTTTAAGACACCACTGTCTTTATACAATCAGTATTTTTTCATAAAAACCTCTTGTGTTCACTTCTGGTTTTATATGAAATATTTTCCCCATTTCTATTTTATAGGCTCTATAGTGTTTTCCTTAAAATCGCACTAAAATGTTTTAATTATAAAGATTATTAAATACCTTTCTTACATGTTTTCACTTCTTTATAACGTCAATTACCAGGATATATTCCTATTTTATGTTATGAATATCTAGGTATGTCCCAATTCCTTTCTCTCATGGACACATTTATGATACTCCCATTTATTATGCTTTAAGTCATGATTGTGTTACCCATTTCATTCCATGGGTACCCTTATGTTTATGTATGGTTGATTGTGTATGATTATTTATATGGAAATAATATTCCTGAATATTTTGAGATGGATTCACCCTGACAGCGATCTAATTTATTTGGGTAATTTAAAGTCTCATGATATGTTATGTGAAACAGGATTGGAAGTTAGAGTTTATCGATACTATTGTGGGAAACCGGATTGGGTGTTAGCCCTGACTAGCACTACTATGGGAAATGGGATTGGCGGTTAGAATAGAATCTTACTAAAGACATGAATTTTGTTTCTGTCAAATTTATAGGATTCCATGATTATATAATCACATGATTATATGTTATGATTTTATATGTCCCAAGATTTTGATATCATTGTGTCATGCATCCTAACTAAGGTTCTTAGGCTTTATTCTTATGTTAATTTTATTACAAGGCTTTTTAGCTCAGACCTTTGTTCATGTGTTCCCCATGGTACCCTATACTGATGTAAGGTATCAAAAAATGTTAGAATATTTTTATAGATATTATGTAGAGAAGTGTTTTTTGGCCTCATGTTTTATGTACCTAGTCATCAAATAAACTAGACTCCATGATCCTTGGATTCTACTCTAATGTATGATTATTATTATAATCATGTAATATTATATGTAAAATCTAGGGTCTCTATTGATCATATCAGAGGATCTTGTTATTATTTTTGGGGAATAGGATTAGGTAACTATATTAAGAACATTAAGGATGTGAGAATTTATAGGAAAACATCATATTTTTTTTATTTAATGAGTAAGTGGTTTAACAAGAAAATGCATACGTGTATAAATTCAAATAAGTAGAGGTGGATCTGGAATAGATGTACCTAAGATTAAGAACTCTGATATGGAGTTTTGGACCATTCCTAAGGTATCATGGTATATGAAAATGGGCCTTTTTTCACTCTTGTTTTGAAACTCCCAGGGGATATGCTTTGTTAAAATCATAATCCTAGTAAAAATCATTATTAAAGGAACAAAAAGGATCCCATAAGAATATAAGATAGTAGATAGATCATGAATAACATTGATTGGGGCCTATAAACACATAATTTAAAGACATAAGTGTAATTTTTTAAGTTATCCCTTTAATGCCATTGGTTTCCCCCTTATGTCATACTCATCACCAAATTTTCATTTCATTATAGCCAATTCATGGTAATAAAATGAATCAGGTTAACAGCTGATGAGAAGATCGATGTGATGACTACCAAAACGAGATCCTTGATCAGATGAGAGCCCTAGAAGGAAATGTCATTATTATGCTAAACCAACTATCAAAAATCACAATTAAAAATTGGTACATTGTTGAAAGAGGCACCAAGGGTAATGTCACAAAGGGACTGGGAGATGTTTTAATTGTTGAAAGATTGGTCACAAAGTATCCAATTTCCATGAAAAATAGAATGACGTAGTGAATGGAAAAAATGTTCCATATAACGAATCATACATAATTATATTCCATAATTGTGAATAAGATAAAAATTATACAACACTATTCTCTCAATTGAAAGGGATAATATGCATGATGAGAATAAATAATCTCCATGATCAAGGTATCAATGAAGGTCCCATGCTAAGGTGGATGATGATGAATTAATTACATGACTCCACTACATTAAAGTAGTTTATGTCATAATGTATTTTAATTTATGTCCTATTATTATATCTTTCATGTTTTCTAATAACAATGATTCCCCTCCTGAAATGATATTATATCATTAAGGAAATATTCTGTGAGTATTGAATCAAAAGATAATGTTTTTTTAAATATTGTTCTTGAAAATATTATAAGTATCGATTTGCTGTAATATGAGAAAAAATGAGAAAGTGATATACTATGCCTCAAGGAAGCTGAAAAACCATGATAAAAACTATCCTACGCATGATCGAGGCTTAGTGGTTGTGATCTTTTCATAATGAAACTGGAGGCATTATCTCTATGGGGAGAAGTGAGAGATATATACCTAACACACGAGTCTAAAAAAAATTCACATAGAAAGAGAATAATGTGCATTAGTGATTATGGATAGATCTCATCAAGGATTATTACTGCCCAATCCACTAATATCAGGGAGAGGAAAACAATGTGGCAGATGCTCTACGTAGAAAGTATATTGCATCTTTATCAATGAAGATATTTGAAAAGGATATGATATTTGTAAATTTTTTGAAGATAAAAATGATAAACATTAATGGATGAAAATAATCATTCGTTTATCATATTTTTTCTCAACCATCCCTCATGGAGAAAATAAATTATGTTCAAAGAAAAGATATGGAAATTTGGAAAAGGGGGGAACCTATCTGAAATAGGAAATCATCGAAGTACATGATTGATGAGGAAGGATTTGTAATATTTCGGTCAAGATTATGTGTACCATCAGATCCAAAGACAAAGAAGGATATTTTAAATAATTCCCATATCTTGACTATATTAACCTTGGGCACACATAGATTTATCGAGATCTCGAAGAAAACGTTTAGTGGGAAAACATGAAATGGGAGATTGCTAAATATACATCAAAGTGCCTGGTATGTCAAAATGTGATGGCTGATTGGAAAAATTCAATGTGTATGATGCAACCAAACCCAATGTCAACTTGGTAGTGGCTGAAAATTACCATGGACTTTGTCACTGGAATTACAAGAACATCAAGAGGAAACAATGTTTTATGATTTATTAAGGATCATCTTACAAATACAGCTCTCATTATCGCAATTTGAGAGGACATATCATTGGATCAGCTTTCAAAGTTATATATCAAATAGGTTGTAAGGATTCATGGAGTACCACTATCTATTTTATTCGAATGAGATCTGACATTCACCTCGATGTTATGGAAATTTCTCCAACATTCTCTAAGAACTAAACAAAACTTCAATACTGCCTATCATCCTCAAACTGAGGGCCAATCTAGGGGAACTATTCAGACATAGGAAGATGTGTTGAGAGCTTGTTCTATACACTTCAAAAGAGGACGGGACCAACATCTTCCACTGGTTGAATTCTACAACAACAACAGTTTCCACTCAAGCATCTAGATGGCACAATATGAAGCCCTTTATTGTAAAAGGTGCTGAACACATGCTTATTGGAATGATTTTAGTGAGTGTATGATTCTAGGACCAAAAATGGTCCAAGATATGGTGGAGAATGTGAAAACAATTCAACAACATATCATGGAAGCCCAATGTTGATAGGAGAGTTTTTCATATAATCATTGTTGTGACCAAGAGTTCAATGTTGGAGACATGTATTCATATGAATATCTCTGTGGACAAAGGTCATATGATTTGGAATGAATTTTAAGTTATGTCTTAGGTACATCGGCCCCTTTGAGATTCTTGGTCATGTAGGGTTTGTGTCGAATCGACTAGAACTTACACCAACCATGGCTATTTTACATGATTTCATCCATGTATCCCTCTTAAAGAAGTATATAATTGATCATTCACATGTACAATCATCATAGGTGGTACCGTTGGAGGTTGATCTTTCATGCAATGAGTTTTCATTGAAGATATTTCATTGTAGAGATAATGTTCTATGTAACAAAACTACTCACATGATCAAAGTACAGAGGCAGAATGACATGTATGAAGAGGCAACATGGGAACTAGAGGAGGAAATGAAGGAAAAGTACCCGCACTTTTTTATTCCATAGAATGTAAAACAAAATTTCGTGGGAGAAATTTCTTAAGGGGGGGGGGGGATGTAGGAACCCAATGTTTTCTATGTCAATTTCCTTTTTATATTTATGTTATATAACAATAAGAAATTTCAACACAATGAACTATGATATACCATTTGACCTTTAACCAAAATATTTTCACTTCTATGATTTGAATTTCAAAAATATGACATACACGGTTGTGATCAACATGTTTTTTTGAGTCCAATAACAAAATAATTATTGTTCGGTGAATAGTAGCATTCCATTATGAATAGTAATATACCTTTATGAATAGTGATATACCCTAATGAATTTTAATGTTATCGATGATAGTATATATATAATATTCAAGTGAATGTATGACATGCCAATATTTTAGAATAAGTAAATGAAAGTTTTAAAACAATTTTTTTAATAATAAATTATGATTTTAATTAAATATAAATTAATAACATTTGGAATTTTTTTTTGAAAAATATACTTCATTTTTTCATTCTACACAAAAAAAATGGTTATGAAGATTTTTTGAGATTTTTCTGAAATTCCTAAATTAATGAAGAATAGTAAAATACAGTAATTTACTGTATATATACACTGTAAGCTAAATAGAATATTCTTATCATAAAGTCGGATGTCACTACCATTGGTTCGAATTCATATGACCCATTTACTATTTTAGTTCATGGAATCATCACTATTTTGTGTCTTGAATTAATTAATAAACTAATGATTAAAAAATTATGAAAACCTTCCTCTCCCCCACATTAAAAAACCCCCTCACTCCCTCTTCTCTTCCACCCTCTAAATCCATGTTCTTTGACAATATTCTTCCCAAATATCTCCCCAATATTTCCCCCCATGTCCACCAGCACCTAGAATCTTGAAAATATCTAAACCTCTCCCCTTAAGTGTCTCTCAAATGAGTCAGACTAAAGTGGTAAATACCCCTTTGAAATTATTTTATTTCATTTAAGTTATTTTCTTTTATTATTTCTTTCCTCACCTACGTTCACCAAAATGGTATGATAACTCCAGTAACATACATGTAATGGAATTATATTAAAATAAAGGAATACTTAATTATCTTCTCTCCTTTCCCCATATTTTATTTGAATGAAATGAAAACATCATTTGAGATATGTTAATTTATCACATTCAAGTACAACGATTTATCAATTTCTATTATCATCGTTAATTATGGATATGAAACCTTTTTTTTATAGTTGAACCAGATTATTATATATGTAATATATATAATTTAATATTCTATAGTAATTTTTTACAAAGGGTATTAATCTATAAATAAAAAAATGTTCATTATAATCAAGCCCACTGATTAACTAAATCGGTTGTCACTACGGTTATATATAACAACTCACCTTCACTCAGAATAAGAAAATTAATTTTTTATAATCCTGATATCTCTTGGTTGTTAATTAATAACATACATCTTCAATTATGTACAACCAGTTTCATATTACATGCTTACCTAAACATGAAGGTAACTGAGTGGATCATTTAAACAATATAGTCAAACAGACCAGAATAGTGAAATTGAACCTTTTAACCAATTAAAATGATTATAAATGAACATAAAAAGGTTTTAATAGATATTATACATAAAAAATAGTTTTTTTAATTATTAATCAATAAAACTATTTTTATTATTCATGTAATTATGTTCAATAATGGATCATCATCAGACTTAAGGTAAGGGATCCTCTCTATTTCACTCTTAATCAAGATTGTCCACTATGGTAAGCCTTTTTATCTGTAAAAAAATGACTAGGCATGATTTTCAACCTCCCCATAACCCCCTCATGATTTATAAGTGATGATAAATTCCTTTTCACTCTCATCAAGCCCTCTTAGGTACTCCCATCAGTATGCGGATAATTCGAAACAAATTCATTCCGAACCACCTTTGTTCATTTAGGTTGCGTTATCATTCCTTATATCAATATGGAGTTATCATATATATTTATATGAGTATATTAAATACATTTTAGTTGTAAAAAATACATTTATCATGACCCTTTAATCACTTCCTTTTGTGGATATACAATTTTTTAAAAGATTCCCTCCATAGTACATTCCAATGAGACAACATGTTTTAAGGGAACATCCCAAATTCATTCCCAATTTCAAGTGAACTATATCTTCTATTTTAAGACATAATTGTATCTTCTAAATCATTATTTTCTTTATAAAAACCTTCTTGGTTCACTTCCAATTTTATATAAAATAATTTCTTGCTTTTCTTTTTTAATGTCTCTAGACTGTTTTCCTTAAAACTCGACTAAAATGATTTAATTATAATGTTTCTAAAATTCATTTCATACATGTTTTCACTTATGTTTGACATAAATTACCATTATATATACTTATTTTACCTTATAAACATCTATGTATGTTCTAATTCCTTTCTCTCGTGGACACATTTATGATACACCCATTTATTATGCTTAACAACATGATTGTGTTACTGATTTCTTACATGGGTACCCTTATGTTCTGTGTGGTTGATTATGAATGATTATTTATGTGGAAAGAATGTTCATGAAAATTTTGAGATGGGTGTGCCGATGTAGTGTTCCAATGCATTGGGTAATGTTATGTCTCATGAGATTAGTTGTGAAATGGGATTGGTAGCTAGCATTGACCCATACTACTATGGGAAACAAGATTGGCAGTTAGCCTTGACCAGTTCTACTATGGGAAATGGGATTTGCGGTTAGAATTGACTTTTAATAAAGACATGTTTTCTGTTTCTCCCACATTTATTTGATTCCGTGATTATACATTATGATTTTATATGTTCTATGATTTTGATATCATTATGTCCTGCCTCCTAACTCATGTGCTTAAGATTTATTCTTATGTGCATTCACTTTTTCGGCTTTTAAACTCGTCTATTTATTCATGTGATCCCCATAGTACCCTATAAAGATGTAAGGGCTCAAAAGAAGTTAGGATATTTGTATGGAGATTAAATAATGAAGGGTTTTTAGCCCCATGGTTTATGTTTTATGTTCCTAGTCTTCAAACACACTAGACATCACGATCTTTGGATTTTACTCTAATGTATGATTATTCTTATAATCATGTAATGTTATATGTAAACTTCTAGGGTCACTATATTGTATATAAGGTAGGTAGTCCTAGAATATATCTTTAAATTTTATGATTATAGTTTTATTTCAGGTGATATATATTATTTACACTTCTATGTTATTAACCTTTAATTAAAAAATCATTGAAATTCCAATAAGAAAAAAATGTTTCTGGTGCCTCAATACACCCCATAACACTATTTTTTGGCCCTAACTGCTAATGAAAAAGGTCCAAAATATAAATTTGTTTTATGATATTTAAACGAATTATAGGGTTACAATTCAAATAAATGAAATATAGTTAACCTTTACATAGGTTCCATAAGACTAATTATTGAATGAGAGAGTTAAATAAATTGAATGGTTTCCCTATGTATAGTCTATTAAGAGACACAGAGTGTGTGAGAGCCTTTTGGATATATGATTGGCTGTAGGGTGATTGTTACTCATGCACTGGAATGTTTTTAAATCCTAGTAAGGTTTACATGAAAATATTTGTGTTTAGTTTTACAGTGAGGAAATACCTAGTTGTGTTTGTGAATAGATTTGAACATTTTCCCACTAACTCATACTTAAGTTATATTTTATTTCATACGAGATAAATTAGGACTTGATATGAGAATATCTAGGTAGAGTGATGTGATTCCCATTAAATGAAAGACATAATCTATAAATAGGAATTAAGATA
The DNA here is from genome assembly GCA_963277665.1 of Viscum album. Taxonomy (NCBI): domain Eukaryota; kingdom Viridiplantae; phylum Streptophyta; class Magnoliopsida; order Santalales; family Viscaceae; genus Viscum; species Viscum album. The sequence continues at coordinate 710,221,141 of OY728120.1, forward strand.
TAGGAACCTATATGGGGTGCCCATACAATCATGAGACCAAGTGGACCACATAGATGTACTCTGTATAGTGTGTATTGTGACTAAGTGGATTGGTTATTCACCATAGGTGCTAGCGTAGGGAATGTATGTTGTTCTTTGGAAAGTGTAAAACCATGATGATGAGAGGTAAAAACCTAGTTATTGTTATGATAAGTATGATTCATCAATTTTTAATGTACATTAATTTGATATTAAAAAGATCTAATCATTAAAAAATTTAGTTAATTTCATAGTCAAAAGGAAAAATGATATATTTTTTACCAAATTTTGGTTTCATGAAATATATGATTTTATTAAAAAAAATTGACATTCAAAATATACTGTTTCTTTTAAAAAAATGAAAATAATTTTTTAATCAATAATTTAAAAATATATTATGATAAATTTGTTATAACTTTATGAATTTTTGTAAATGAATTGTGAAAATACTTATTATTATTGAAAAAAATATTTTCATTTATAGATTTTACCGAATTCCATTTTTTTTAAAATATTTTCAAATAAAAATTAGTTCAGTTATACAATTTAAAACCAAATTTTTGTGTTGTTAATAAGTTTTATAATTTAATTTTTTATAGAAATATTTTTATACTTAAAAATATTTTTTCTAGGGAACTGTTTTCATCATGTTTATTAGGAGTAATTTTTAATTAAATTATTCAGCTTATACAAATTGAAATTGATAAAATGGATTCCATATTTAGAATTATTAAAATTAAAATTGGGATGAAATTTTAAATTATTAATTTTTCATAATAAATACTAAAATAATAAAAATTTATTTCCACAGATAATGTTAAAATAGGTTTACCAAGAGGATAATTTTAAGTGATAGGGGTTTAAATAACCTATAAACATGTGTAAATTCTATTTTCCTAACAAATATCAACCCTATATTGAATAATATTCCTAAATAGTCCATATTTTCCATATTTATTGATATATTGAAACACAACACGATTTTATTGTATGTATTTTTTTTTAAAAATTTAACCCATTTAACAACTTATGTTGCATAGAACACCTAGTTCAAACGAACAGTGAAATATTGTTATCACCATGTTATAGAATTAGTAGTAATGAGTTTTTTTTGAAATTATAAAATAATATATTATATAATCAATAAAATATTTTTAAATCCATCCAATTTATTTGATGGGTATAAGATAATTACAAATCCAATTTGACACATCAAAATTTATATTTTCAAATGTTAGTTTTTATATTTTATGGTACACATGTTTTAAAAACAAATTTTAAAAAATATATATATTAAAATGAAAAATTTAAATTTCATTTTTAAAATAATAATTCCAAAATTATCTGTCAGTGATTTTTTGGAATTTTTCTAAAAATGTCGATTTTCCAGTGAATAGTGAAAAATATTGTTTTCTATAAAACAATAAATTTCTTGATATTAAAATTATTTTTTTATGATTTTAATTTGAACATAAATTAACTAAAGTTACCATTAGTAATAAATAATATTATTTATTTTAATACCATATTTTTGTAAAATTACATTTTTGGGTTTAAGAATGCATTTTTCAATAAAACTACTTTATATTGAATTTTTTAGGGATAAAATTATGTTCCAAAATTTTTATGCATTGAATTTTGAAAAAAGAATTCCATATTTTGATTAAAAAGAATAAAATTAAGTCAATAGGTTCCCTTAATTTTTGGGCAATATGAATAGTAACCTTGGTAATTGTTATTACCACATTAATGGGTAAATTGGGAAATTTAGGTAAAAATAAAATGATTAGTACTAGAAAATAAGCCTAAAAATTTCACAAATTTTATTGGAAAATTCCCTGTCATCCATGATATATTAAATTTGTATTATGTGACCAATTATTTTTATTTGGATGTGGTGATGATATTTATAATATTTTATTTAATGAAAATTCCAAGATGTCCCATTCTTATATTTACTAAACATATCATTTTTAATATAGTGATACCTAGTATTTATCTCCAATGATAATTATAATTTTGAAATATAAATGAATATTATTCACTATAGTGATTTATCTTTAATATATGGTGACGATACAATTATCCCCAATGATTTCATAATAGTGATATAGTAATTATTTTATTAATGGAAATATCATATAAATGATATTAAAAAATATTAAATTAAATATACATTGAAAAATTAATATCATTAATAATTTTCTATTTTAAATTAAAATATTATGACGTTTTTAAAAAATATATACGAAGATAGGTTGTTTCATTAATTATATTAAAACATTAAGGAATAATTAATTAATATAAGATTATGAATATTTTATTGTAAATAAGATTTTATTAAAAGATAAAAACCCTAGTAGAAAATTTTTCTATAACGTAGGTATTTTTTAATTTTGACATCAATTTTTACTGACTTTGAAGCCGCTGACATAACGAATATGACTTTTCACATCAGTTTTGGTAAACTAATGTAAAAAATAAATTACATTTGTTTTTTGGCGTCGATTTTTAAATAACCAATGCCAAAAAACACATCCATATCTTTTTTTGCATCGATTTCCCTAAAAAATGATGCCAAAAAGTAAAAAAGTGTTCCATCATCTATTTTTTTAAAAACTATCACCATTAATAGAAAACATTAATTAATTTTGGCCTATGTTTTTAAAAAAACCAATGCCATAAGGTGTTTTTTTCTTCTTCATTGTTTTAGAGAATTTTTTAAGGTCCAATTTGACTAGTTGATGAGGTAAAAAAAGAAACAGTTCGATAGTTATGGGCATCAGATGTTGAACAAGTCAATTTTTTGATTGATATAACCTGTTTTAAAGAAAACATGATAAACATGAATTAAAATCACATACACCATATAAAATAAAATAAACATAATATTGTAAACATATTTCAATGGTTTTAGGATCTTAAATTGAAATGATACATTGTGTATCATCATATCACTTATATTTAGCGTAAAACTCATGATATAACAAAAACTATGTTTGATAATTAAATTTACACCATGATTGGAAAATCTCATTATAATGTTTTATATTTGTAACTTGATAATAATAATAAATCATCATTATAAGAAATATTATCATGTTGTTTAGAAATAATGGAAAATAATAATAAAGAAAAACTTATTAGAGTAGGCACTGTGTCCTAATTAACGATTGAAGACGTATTGTAAACATTATTGAATCGAAGAGGTTGAAAATGATGAATTAATGAGAAAATTGATTTATATATAGTTACAAAAAATTGATACTATTGAATGAAAATGTTGGAGGGATTTTAAAAAGATAAATAAAAATTGTAAAAATAATTGAAATTCTGATATCGCATATTGGTGAATACTCTTTGGCATCAGTTTTGTTTGAAACTGAAGCAAAAGGGGATTTACATTGGTCTTTTAGTGCGAGATTTTAAAAAAAACCACACCAAAATTTCTAATCGATATAATTTTTGGTGTCAGTGTTTAAATAAATCAAGGATAAAATGTTTCAAAAAAAATCATGATGGTTTTTTTAAAACCAATGTCAAAAAGTAAAATAAAATTGTCATCGGTTTTTAAATAATCCAATGCAAAAATTTCATAAAAAATTTATTTGCGTTGTTTTTTTAAAAAATTATGCCAAAAAATACAAAAAAAAGTTTTGGCATTGATTTTCTAAAAAATAGATGTCAAAAAATTTTAAAAACAATTTTGGGAATTAGATATAATGAAAACCGGTTCCAAAAAGAAGAAATTGAAAATGTTTTAGAGAATTTTTTTTGCTTTTATTTGACTAGTTGTGGTGCTAAAATGAAGTTACGAATTAAAATTTATATTCTTTGAATGTTCGACTTCATTAAGAATTATCTTAAAGATTTTCAACTTCCGACATTCATAACTTTTAATATGTAACTCTGTTTTAGCTCAATGAATAGTCAAATTGAAGCTTAGGAAATAATCTAAAACCGTGTAAAAATATATTAATTGGGGTCTATTTTTTGTACAAACCGATGCCAAAAAATGTTTTTTTAATTTATGGCATAGGGTTTTAAGAAAATCACACCCAAAATAATTTTTTTCTTTTTGGTATTGGTTTAAAAAAAATCCAAAAAGTCTACCCAAACATATTTTAAATCGGTTAATAAGACAACGGTGTAAAATTGAGGATGTTAGACCAATTTTCCTTCTAGTGAAAATTCATAAAAACCATAGATCTTCCAAATAATTGGGATATGATTTAAAATTTCATACATGAAACATTTTTGTGTATTTTTTTATATTATTTTACCTATAATATAATTCAAAATGTAAAAAAACTTATTTCCAAAGTAAGATATAAAGTTGTTAATTAAGGGTGAAAACTATTAAATAACAATATGAACATTACAAAAACCATTCCAAACAATTCATTAGATGAATAATATTATCTTCATATCACTTTAGGCTTAAATATGAGTTCTTTAATGGACACTTCTCCATGATAATAACTTATATATTATTTAAATCATATATAGTTACATAATATCACTCTCTTAGTATTTAATATCTTATCTGTGTCTATATAAGGAACAATCACGATAACAATGAAACTAAATATCTATTTTGATCATAATAAAATTTTATTCATTATTGTTATTTATTTTTAATATTTATAAATTATATTATTACCTTAAATGGTTGTGAAATACTAATACATGATTTATTTAGTTAATATATAAATTAAATAAATTATTTTAAAATATTAATTTTGATATAATATGAATGTGTTTAGGAATTAAATAATTTTTAAAAATGTAGAAGACATTTTATAGTAGTTGGAAATTATTATATTTTAATTTTCCCATTTCTTCATTATATTTGAGGAAAAATAGATTTAATAGTCTCAAAAATAATATTAATGTTATTATATATATATATATATAATATTTTATTAAATTATTTAAAATTAATAAAAATATTATCATCATACAAGTGAATATAATATATCCTAACAAATAATAAATATTCCTTATATGAGTCATTGTTCCATTTATAGTAACATTTTTAACGTTTTATGATTAAAATAGTGGTGAGCAGGGTTATGGTCAAAAATAACATTCTAAGGGGTAAATCAAAATGATATGGTTTAAAATAACATAAAAACATGTATAAATTAAATTGGTAGATGTTATTAAAAATATAACATATTTCATATTGCAATATATTTCCATTTGTAGGAATGTTTAAAGATAAATTTATTAATTATAATTTCATCTTTTGGGAAATTCCAAAAGTGCCCCTCACCTCAGATATAAAAGGGAACCAACTCTCTCACTTATTTACATAATTTTTAGCCTTTTATCTTGAAAAAAAATTACATATTTCTTTTACTAAAACTCTTATCCTAGTTTTGGAGGTCCTGAACATCCACAATATCAATAATAGATCTGTAGAGAATAAATCTAATGGATGTTTATCGAATAAGAGGTAATTATCTTTAACAAATCATTCAAATTTATGTAGACTTTTTGTTCCTCTTAATATGTTTTCTACATCATTAAATAATAACTCTAGAGTCATCAATACTATTAGATTTTATTTTTATTACGGTGAAACCATATTTTATCTTTTATTGATCCTACAAAAACAAATGTACGAACTGTATGTATGGCATATTGTCTCCATGATGTGGTGTAATTTTTTTCATCAACACATTACATGGATGGTTATAATGATGGAAATAATTTATATTTTTGGAAGTTATGACATGAAATTTCATCTAGAAAAATAATTATACTATCAACTTCCATACCCTTTCACTATTAAGGGAATGATACAGCCTCTTTTGCCTACGTATGACCCACTATCCCCACAATTCAATATGATCCATTTTTCATGTTCCAAAATTAATAATTTTTATGAAAATTTATATAATGAATAATAATGATATATATGGCATTAATAACATTCATTGTAACAACCCAAGCTTCTACAGTTATTTTCCCTTTAAATAATGCAATAGCTTGCGTTGTACGCAACATGGAGTTTTAACACACCACGACAAATCAAATTAGCTGTTATGAATAGTAATACCATCTTTTTGAAATTTTATAAATTATATTTTTCAAAATGGAATTCATTATTTGTTCAGAATAAAAAAATTATCTTAGGATGAATTTTTTTATTTTTATGAAAACATTCAATTTGTGATGAATAATTAAAAACACTACGTTATTATTTAAAACCAAATTTTTATTTAAATAATTTTTTATTTTATTTATATTAATTTTAAGTCCATATAGGTACATAATACCTATATTATTTCAATACAATTCATTGGAGTAATTTTATATTAAAATCTGGTGTATAAAAGTTTAAAGAATTTTTTAACGTCTTTTACCAACCGTCTAGACACGTTAGAAAATTTCCATAAAAAGTAATTTTATCACTTCTGTGAATTGAATTTAAAAAAATGAGAGACATGGATGATATAAGTATATAAAATGTGATTGAACAAGATGAAAATAATTTTTGGTGATTAGATACTTTTGACTTTTATTTACCACGGTTAAATGCAAATAGGGTAAATAAAGTTAAAAATGATATTATTATTACCCTAAAACATGTGATAAATCTATTAGATAAGTGTATTTTGACTTAAATAAACCTTATGAATAAAATATGATCCTTTTTACCCCATTGTATTATATTAATACATTTATTATTATTTTATTTAAAAAGAGTTATACGTTAAATTAAATGTTTAATAAATTAACCTTTTTAATATAATGTTATAAAAAAGATAATTTCGACTATAAATATTCATTATAAAGATAAAAATATTTTTTACATAATGGTATTTTATTTATAATTTTAGACATTATATAATTAATTTTAATTATGACACAACGATGATGTAGTAATTACCTTATTAATGAAATATTTAAACAAATTGATATTATAAATATCTAAATAAATGTACATTGAGACTTATGATAAATTCCACTAATTTTATGTTTTAATATGTAATGTTTGGGTTGAATAAATAAATTTTATTTTAAATAATCATGTTGTTAGATCTTTAACAAAAATAAAATACCAAATAGTGTCAAAATTGACATAAATGTGTTTTTAAAACAAATACTATATTATTAATTGATTTAATATTTTTCAAAATATAAGGATCAACAAAAGCAATTATATAAGGTTTTATATATCAATATTTAACCCCATGTGGTTATATTGGATTTTTATAGTATGTTTATTAACCATTTATTATAATAATACAAGAATACATGGTAAAAGTTAAATTATTTTACTAAGAGTTAATTCTAAAAGATATGGAAGATATGGTGACCTGAGCCTATCTAAAACCTATTGGTTGAGATGTTTTCAACCCATAACCATATTATCTTCTAAATAAATCATTTTGGATCCATTATAAACAGATTATGATTGTATAATAAAAGAATATTTTAAGCTTTTCCTAATGTGACCCTCACCTCCTTTATAAAACGGTACTTCCCCTTATCTAAAAAACACACGTCCCAAGCTATATTTCTCAGCCAACCTCAGCTCTAATATCTTCCCAAATATCCTAAATTCGTCCTAATGGCCTTAAATTTATCATAAATACAACCTAAGGATCCCTTTTCATCAACTCCAAAGGAAACTCCCGAAGAAAAGGAAGTAATTTCACCACCTCTTTCAAAGTTATTTTCTTATTCTGCTTCTCTTTATTTGTTATTTCCATACTCAAATAATTACACAAGAACCTTATAAATATTGTGATGTTATTAAAAACAGGGTACAACAATATTTATTATTCTATCCAACCTATGAATGACAAGTCAGCATACGTGCGTATGTACGGCATACCGTCTCAATATTGTGGTGTAGTTTTTTATTCAAACACTTCATTCGTTGGATGGGTATTATAATAGTTTTTAATGATGTAAAAAATAAATATTACATGATATTTATTATTTATATATGATATACAATCCAATTTCATATTATTTCACCATCAATAGATTGATATTATCGCTCGTGCATACGTACGGATTACCGTCTCCACGAACGCGATGAAATTCAATCCATATCATAACCATTCAAGAATAATTTTCAGTTTATGGTTAAAAATATTTTCTAAGAACTTAATATAATTCTGGATATGAATCAAATACATCCTATCCAAAAAAAAACATTACTTATGTAAGAAAACATATAAAGGAAAATGAGTCAGTTTACACCTGAAACGATGATACTATTGAAATATTATTAACAAAGCAATATTAGAATATCATCGATGATATAATATTTTTGTCTATGGTTATATTATAATTTATTATCAATTACTTAACTATTATACAAGAGTTTAATGTACCCTTTACCATGTAAAAGTACATGTTAGGGGTTAATTCTACAATCTCTTCATTATCGGAGGTTGATTTTATGTGAGTATCTACGAGGACCTCTTTGTCATTGACATCTATGTTTCTTAAAAATGTATTTCAAAACATTTTTATTATTTACTGTACTATGAGTTAAATTAATTTATACCATTGTTTTTCTTTTTATAAATTTTTTATAAAGGAATATTTCCATTATTTTCCAAACAAGGTACTTTACGACCTTATCGACAAAATTAATGAAAGAATAATTTTTTAACTTATAAGGGGGGTGAAGCTATTTTCCGTCCTTGTAACACCTTCAATGATTTCTATAAAAACTTATAAGATTATTTTTAATATATTTGTTTCTTTAATAATTATGTTACTTTTAGATGATTTCAAAATACAAAGGTTTATTACTCTCCAAATTTTTTGATTTCATCTATGTCAACATCAATTGATTTATTTTACAATTATTTGAAGTTGATTTGTTAGGATACAATCTTCCATATTGTATTTAAGGTTTTTTGATATTTTTTAATTTGGTTGTGTTATTTTAATTCCATTCATGGTTTATGGTTAACGTATTAATATTTCGTTTTCTTGTCTTAATATGAATGTTTATGTTATGATTCAACCCTTTACTATGAGGAATGAATTGGTCTTAGTAAGTGATGGATGGATGTCGATATAGCTCCTTGATGCATTAGTATGTCTCATGGGAAAAACTAGTGTCTTGACAGAAGTCCTTGAAAACAATTTATTTTTAGTCTTGGCAGAAAGCCTTGACTATGTGGTTATGATGTTCGGCATTATGCATTCCATCATTATGAAATTGGTTATTAATGTTGCATGTGATTATTCGACTAGTATAATATCCATCTAAATAAGTAAATAGTGTTATTTGATATATATTTTCCATATTATGCTGTAATTTTTGTTTAAAAGGCTTGTGGTTTAGTCTAATACATTGCTATAAATGGTTATGCTTATATATGAATGTTTATGCTATATTGTTATCCTTACTGAGCATCTGATCTCACCCCTTTCTTAGGTTTCATTTTTCCTAGGATTTGAAGAAGTATATTATGATTAACCAGCAAGAATAGGATAAGGTATATTAGAGTGTTCAAAGGGGACACACTGTTGTTTTTTATTTTTTTATGTAATGTAGAACTTATGTAAGTATCTAGTAATTTCATGGAAACTAAATTGATAGGTCTTTCAGGACATGATTCCTTATATCATGCCAATGTTATGTAATAATGTACCTACTCAGGGTAACTGGTGTCGGGGCATTACAGTTGCTGTCAGAGAAAGTTTAGTACCAACCACAGAAACTATATTTAAAAAAAACACAGATTGGAGAACATTACCCAAAAGAGACATTGAGGATTAGTATAGAATAACATCCTATAATTTTTCTAATTTAGTGATTTTTTTGTATTTTCCATGAAATACATATTTGTCTATATACGGTCACGTAGAGGCAGCTTTGGAACATATGTACCTTGGGGTGAAAACTCCGACAAGGAGTTTCAGGCTTGTCACGAGGTGTCATGTTACATGACAATGGGGCTTGCTAAACTCTTGGTTATTAAACTCCTAGGGGATATTATTAGGTTAATTAAGATTTTCTTTAAAAACTATTATGAAGGATTTATGAGTATATACCTTCACAAAGAATACATTTTTATGATTATGGATTATATCCATAAACTGTTCAATTTATGTTATGTGTTTCACAAGTTTTGAATTATGTATTGTGATTCATAAACAAATGTAGTGTATGCCATTATTTAGAAAATTTTCCTTGTGGAAGGAATGGAAATCCTATCAATGCACATAATCCATTTTTGAATTTCCCTCATAATCAAGATAATTATAGTGGATTTGGTGATGCAACTGGTGTTGATCAGCATATCACCATACTGGGAAAACTCACTCAGGTTATGAATAATAACCTTACACAAATAGAGCACTCTGATCCACAATGCAGATGGTCAATTCTAGACCACTTCATGAGGCAAAAACCATTTACATTCAATGGGACTACAAGTCCATTTTTAGCTGAGCAATGGATAAGTTCCAAAGATAAAATATTTCATGCTTTGGGAGTAGTGAATGGGAAAAAGTTTCCATTGAAATTTATAGCCTCATGGGAGGTACAGATCAATAGTGGTCATTAATTCAAAACAAAAAGGAGGATGAAAAAGTATCTATTAAATAATGGAGTGAGTTTGAAGAGATTTTCATAGAAAAATACTTTTCTGTTGACCATCTACCAGACATGGAAAGACAATTTTTGAGTATGAGTAAAGAGGAAGATGAGAATGTCACAAAATTTGAGGGTAAAATCACAAGGTTTTTAAGGAATGAAACAAATTATATTCGCAACCCATGGAGTAAGATTGATCGATTCTTTTATGGGTTAAAACCATTTCTCCTTCGAGCATTAATCTCACAATCCATCCTATCGTACGAAGATATTGTGTCATGTGTTATCATGACTCAAAAGGTATTCTTCAACTCATACGACTCTAAAGAAAATAAAGATAAGACGATATCTTCTGAACAGTTTGGAAATGGAAATAAGGAAAATTAGAAAAACGTTGAATATCCATCTTATAGCAAATGTGGGAAGAAACACCCCGATACCTTTCTGAAGGGAATGTGAGTTTGTTACAAGTGTGGTGAAAAAGGCCACCAAACTCATGATTTCATGGGAAAAACAGGCATTCAATGTTGAATGATAAAATTGTAGTGAAAAGGGGATTAATGAAAATGAATATCCTAAGGTCCAAGAAAACATACATCTAAAAAGGCTAAGGGAGAAAGGCTATGCTTATGAGATCACTGCTGTTGAGGTTGAAGCTCTGAAAGATGTGGTGGAAGGTAATTTAGTGGTTTCCTCAAGTTAATCCAATTATTAATTTGATTATGGATCATCCCATTGTTTTATGTCTTCCTTGTATTCTAGGAAAATTAGATATCTACAATTCCATTTAACAAGGGAGTTGTCAGAAAAAACTCTTATAGAAATTATCACTACAACAAAGTTTTATCAATAAGTCCCCAATAGGGCATATAAATGTTTTTTATCCACTGATCTCATCATCATAGCCATGATATAATTTGATATAATCCTCAGTATGGATTAGATTTTAGACCATGATACAAACAATTTTGGTAAGAATAATGAGGTTACAGTTTTTGATGATGATAAGAAGTACATTATCTTCAGTGTAAAAAACATCACCACTTGATTGTTATCTAGATCCACCCAAGTAGCTCTACTAAATTCAATTATTAGGGAGGAAGATAATGAAATTGCTTCGAGTGAGGAAAATAATGTTCAAATATATGATGTACCTATTGTGCAAGAATATGTTGATGTGTTTCTATAGGATTTACATGGACATAATCTAGAATGGGAAATTCAGTTTTCCATTGATAAAATTCCGGGTTCAAGGCCCACATTGAAGACCCATTATAGAGTGGCCACTATGGAATTAGTGGAACTAAAGAAACTACAATATAAGTTGAGTAACAAATGATTTATATTCTTGAGTGTTTCTCCTTGGGGAGCCCCTGTTCTTTTGGTTTAGAACAAATAAGGATCTATTGGGTTGTGCATCGACTGTATGGAGATCAATGTAATAAAAATAAAGAACAATTATCTCATACCTTGAATTGATGATTTATTCAACCAACATCATGGTGCTCAATATCTTCCAATGATTGACCTTTGATCTGGATACCATTAGTTGAGTGTGAATAAGGAATACATTCTAAAAATATCATTTCGAACAATGTACGAGCATTAAGAGTTTATATTAACACCTTTTGGACTGACTAATGCACGCTCTGTTTTCATGGATCTAATGAATAGAGGTTTCAATAAACATAGTGATGAATATTTAAGAGAATTTAGTGATGATATCTTATTATACTAAAAAATCTACAAATATCATGAAAATCACTTGCACAGTCTTCTGAAAATGCTCAGAAGAAATGAATTATTTTGGAAGTTTAGCATGTGTGAATTCTGGATTCATGAAATTTATTTTCTTTGACATATTGTCTCTAATGGTGGAATATCTATTGATCCTTCTAATTCAAGAGCAATACAATAATGGCCATCACCAATGATTATACCTACAGTATGCTGTTTAATTGTTTTTGCAGGTTATTATCGGCATTTCATCCTGAATTTTTCGCAATTGGTAAACCCATAAACCATGATCACATGTAAAGTGGTTAAATTTTTGTGGAAAAGAGAGTGTGAATAATGTTTTTATGAACTTAATAGAATATTAATCAATGCTATAATCTTTATTCTACCATCGGGAAATTAAGGGTTTGTTATTTATAGTGATACTAAAAACAAAAGGACATGGTTTTGTCTTAATGTAGAAAATATAGTTATTGCCTATGCATAAGGATAGCTAAAAATTAATGAACAAAACTATCCCACTCTTGATCTTGAGTTAGTAGCTGTAATCATTGATTTGAAGATAAGGATAGAGTCTCTCAATGGTAAAGAATGTGTGATATATTGTGATCACAAGAGTTGGAAGTATATTTTCTCACAAAAAGAAATCGACATGAGGCAAAGGTGATGGCTCTAACTACTCAAGGATTATGATTACACAATAAAATAGCACTTGATGAATACAAATAAGGTTGCAATTTCTTCGAGCAGAAAGGATCAATGAGTTTTATTACACACCATGCTTCCACAGTATGCTTCTCCTTGAATAATATAATTGTGTGTGTTGTTTGTAACTTCGAGTTCTAACACACCACAACAAATCAAACTAGTTGTTATCAATAGTAACACCTACTTATTGAAATTTTATAAATTTTATCATTCCTAATGGACTTCATTTTTGGATTTAGATTATCAGAATTATCTTAGGCTGATTTTTTTGTATTTTTCTGAAAACATTCAATTTTTATTGAATAGTGAAAAGTACTGAGTTATAGTATAAAACATAATTTTAAGATAAATAATTATTTATTTAATTTAATTTTTTAAGTCAAAATATATATATAACACCTATATAAGTTCAATTTAATTCATTGGATTTAGTTTATAATAATTTTAGATATATAACCATTTTATTGAACTTTTTACCGTCTTTTCCCCACCTCCTAGGAGCATTTTCAAATTTATATAATACCTAATTTTACACATTCTTCAAGTTTAATTTCAAAAACAAGAGAAACACGGTTGATATTAGTAAGTAAAATTTGGTTCAATATGATGAAAATAATTTTTGGTGAATAGTAACATTTTAATTTTATTTACCATGGTTAAAAGTATATAGGGTAATTAAGGGTACAAATGATATTATTATTACCCTACCACATGTCATAATTCTATTGGATAAGTTTAAATAGACAAAAAAACAACGTTAGGAACAAAATATGATCCTCTAGGTCCCCTTGGATTATATTAGGGCAATTATTATTGTTTAATTTAGAGAAGAGTTAAAAGTGTTAAATTCAATATTTAATAACTAAACCATTTTTAATATAGGGTTACCCAAAACATAAATTCCCTGATAAATATTCATTATAAATATAGAAATATTTCATACATAATGGTATTTTATTTATATTTTTTAGACATTAAATAATTAAATTTATTTATGACATAATGTTGTTGAAGAAATTACCGAATTAATGAAAGATTAAAATAATTGGTATTATAAATATCAAAATAAAAGTAATTTGAGTATTTTTCTGAATTAAAATAATTTTATAAGTTAATATTACATAATATGGTTGGTTATATGAATTTTTTTCGAAGTAATAATGCCGTTATAAATTTATCAAAAACAAAATACCAAATAGTGTCAAAATTGACATAAAAGAGATTTTAGAACAAATATTATTAATGATATTCTATTCCTAAAAATATAAGGATCAGAAAAAAGATTTATATAATGATTGGTGTATCATTAATGAACAACATGGGGTTCTATTGGAAGTATATAGTATATTTATTAACAATATAATATAAAAATACAAAGAGACATGGTAAATGTCATACTATTTAACTAAGAGTTAAATATAAAAGATAAGATTAATATGGTGACCCAACCCACTATAAAACCTTTTTGTTTAGAGTTTTTTGATCCATCCCCACCTTATACTTTAATTAATCCATTTTTGATCCATTAGAAACCAAAAACGATTTTATTATAAAAAAATATTTCTAGCTTTTCCTAAGGTGCCCCTCACCCCACTTATAAAAGGTCACTCCTACTTCTATCAAATTCACAAATTCCAAGCCATTTGGCTCGTCCAAACCCTACCCAAATACCATCTAAATTTACCTCCCTTCATTCTATAGACCTTACGGTAGTCATAAAGGCAACCTATAGATCCCTTTTGATCAAATCAAAAGGAAGATCCCGAAGAAGTGAAAAATATTTCATAACCTCTTTCAAGTTCCTTTCTTCTTCCACATCCGATTTCTTTGTTGTTTCCATTACAAAATATTAACAACAGAATACTGTATATATTTGGATGTTAATATAAATATGGTACAACCATATTCATTATTCTATCCATCCTTTTAATGACAATCCACCATATGTGCGTACATACGGCTTACCGTCTCCACGTCGTGGTGTAATTGTTATTCAATATATTATTATTTGGATGGGTATAATAATGATGTGTAATTGATGAAAATAATAAATATAACATGATAATTATTCTTTATATATGATATACCATCTATTATTTTAATATCAAAAAATGATATTTACGCTCGTGCGTACGTACGGATTACCATCTCCACGAACGCGATGAGATTCATTCCCCATCGTAATCCATTCAAGAAAAATTTTAATTATATGATTAAAAATAATGTTTACAGTATTAATATAATTCTGATTATGAATAATATACATCCTACCCATAAATAACATTACTTACGTAACAAATCATATAATGTAAAATGAATCAGTTAACACTTGAAATGACGATAATATTAAGATATTATTAACAAGGAAATGATAAAAAATAATATATGATATCGGATTAGTGTATATGATTCTTTTATAATTTAATAGAAATTATTTCACCATTATTTAGGAGTTTATCCTACCCTCAACCAAGGAAAAGTACAAGGTAAGGGTTAATTTCCCAAAACTTTTATTATGTGAGGTTGTTTTTACGTAAGTATCTACTAGGACCTCTTTATCATCCACATCCATGGTTCTTAAAAATGTATTTCAAAACATTTTTACTGTTTACTAGACAATGGGGTAATTTCATTTATACCATAATTTGACCTTAAATGTTTTGAAAGGAATCTTTCTGTCGTTTTCCAAACAAGGTACTTTATGACCTTTTCGACAAAATTAAGGTAAGAATGTCTTTTTTAACATATACGGCGGGTGCATATATTTTTTTTCCATTATAACATCGTTGAAGCATCCCTCATAAGCTTATAAGAATATTTTCAAAATAAATTTCTTATTTATAATAATGTGCCTCCTAAATTAATTAAAATAGAAAGATATATTTCTAAAAAAAGGTTTTGATTTCATCTATTTCAACATCCATTGATGGATTTTAATCTTATTTGATGTTGATTTATTATGGTAAAAAACATCCATATGTTATTGAAGGTTTTTTGATATGTTTGACTGTGGATATGTTATTTTTAGACCATTCATGCTTTATAAATAATGTATTGAAATTTTGTATGCTTGTTTTAATACGAATTTTTATGTTATGTTTAAACCTTTTTATATGAGGAATGCATTGGACTTAGTAAGTGAAAGGTGGAGCCCGTTATAGCTCCTTGATGAATCGGTATGTCTCATGAGATAATCTAGTGTCTTGGAACAGGGCCATGACAAAATATTATTTGTATCCTTGCAAAAAGGACTTGACTATATGGTTATGAAAATCTGGCATTATTCATTCCATCATTATGAAAGTGGTTATTGATATTGCATGTGATTATTCAATTATTATAATATCTATGTGAATAAGTAAATTGAATTATTTTATTTTATCATTTCCATATTAAGACAAAGTTCATGTTTAACAGGATTTTTTTTAGTCTTATCCATTTCCTTAAATGTTTATGCTTCTTTATGAAAGATTCTGCTATATTGTTATCCTTACTGAGAATCTGAGATCACCCCTTTCTATGTTGTATTTTTTCCAAGATGCGAAGATGTAATTTATGACTGACCAACTGGGATAGTCTAAGGGTATATGAGTTTGGTCTATCAAAACAATGTTGTTGTAGTTTTCTATTTTATGATGTAATGTAAAACTTATGAATGATTCTTGTACTTCCAAGACTACTAAACTAATCGGTCTTTCGAGACATGATCTTTTGTGATCATGATAATGCAATGTAATAATGCACTAACTCTAGGATTCTGGGGTCGGGGCATTATAGTTGGTATCAGAGAAAGCTTAGTACAATCCTTGGAAACTAGATTTAGAAAAACTCTGATTAGAGCACACAACCCTAAGATAGACTTTAAGTATTAGTATAGAAGAATTTCCTAAAATTTTGGTATTATTGAGATTTTGAGAGTTTTCCAAGAAATATATCCCTGTCTGGATACGAGAAGGTAGAGGTGGATCTGGCACAGATGTACCTAGGGGTAAACCCCCAAAACACCGATTTTTGCTAGACTCTAATGGGAACTGGTGCACTACAACGAGCCTTGCTACACTCTTTGTTACGACACTCCTGGGGGATATGATTATGATAATTATAATTTTCTTTACAAACCATTATGGAGGGTTTATAAGTATATACTTCCTCAAAGAAAACATTTTTTATGATTATTGATTATATCCATAAACTGTTCAATTTATGTTAAGTGTTTTAAAAGTTAGGATTTATGTATTTCGATTCATAATCTAACCTAGTTTATGCCTTTGTTTAGAAATTGCACTCTGTAGAAGGAATGGAAACTGAATCACTACACACACTCCATGTAGGGATTTCCATCTTACTCAATATAATTATAGTGGAGATGGTAATATAACTGGTGCTGATCAGCTTATCACCATACTGGGATATCTCACTCAGGTTATGAATAATAACCTTACCCGTATAGAGCACCCTCACCCACAGTGTGGAGGATAAATTTTAGATCGCTTCATGAGGAAAAACCACCAACATTCAATGGGGATAAAAATCCATTAGGAGCTAAGAAATGTATAATTTCCTTAGAGAAAATATTCCATGCCTTCGGGAGTAGCGAAAGGGAAAGAGATTTCATGGCTGTTTACCGCCTCAATGGAGATGCTGATCAATGGTGGTCATTGATTCAAAACACCAAGGAAGATTATAAACTATCAAAAATGGAATGGATGGAGTTTAAAGAAATTTTCTTAAAAAAATACTTCTCTCATGACCATCGAGCCGATATGGAAAGGCAATTTTTGAGTCTGAGGCAAAAGGAGGATGAGAATGTTGCAAAGTATGAAGCATACTTTCCAAGGTTAGGGAGGCATACTGCAGATTATTTATGTAACCCAAGAAGTAAGATTGATCATTTCTTTGATGGTTTAAAACCATTTCTCTGTTGAAAATTTGTCTCACAATCTTTCACATCATACGAAGATATTGTCTCATTTTCTATCAAGACAGGAAAAAAATTCTCCAAGTCTTACGACTTTAAAGAAATGCAAGAAAATAAGAGATCTGGTGAACACTATAGAAATGGAAATAAGGGGAACAAGGGAATAGTTGGATATCCATCCTGCAGGAAATGTGGGAAGAAACACCTTGGTACTTGCCTGAAGGGAATGGGAGTCTGTTACAAGTGTGGTGAAAAAGGCCACTAAGCTCATGATTGTAAGGGGAAGAAAGAGGTTTTCGATGTTGAATGATAAAATTTTAGAGAATGGGGGAATAATGTGAATGAATGTCCTAATAGTTAGCGGAACATAGCTCAGAAAAGGCCAACAGATCAAGACCAATATTATGTTATCACTACTGTTGAGGTTGAAGCTCCGAAAGACGTAGTTCGAAGTAATTTAATAGTTTCTGCATGTTTAAAAAATTCTTTATTTGATTCTTGATCATCGAATTATTTCATATCTTCCATGTTTGCTAAATTTTTTGATATTTCTAATTTTATTTAACAAGGTATTTGTTAGTCAAAACTCCTAAGATAAGAATTATTTCAACAATGTTTTGTGAATCAGTCCCATTAGGGCATATAATTGTTCTTTATCTGCTGATCTCAT
This sequence comes from Viscum album, assembly GCA_963277665.1. Classification (NCBI taxonomy): domain Eukaryota; kingdom Viridiplantae; phylum Streptophyta; class Magnoliopsida; order Santalales; family Viscaceae; genus Viscum; species Viscum album. Next base: position 710,239,777 of record OY728120.1, read on the forward strand.
CATCATACCCATGATTGAATTTGATATAATCCTCATTATGGATTGTCTTTCAGACCATGATGGGAACTCTTATTATAAGAAGAAGGAGGTTATAATTTTTGATGATGATAAGGAGCACCTTTTCATTAGAGCAGAAACATCAGAACCTAATTCTTATCTAGTTACACTCCCAGTAGCTCAACTAAATTCAATTATTGTGGTGGAAGAGAATGAAATTACTATGGGTGAGGAAAGAAATGTTCAAATAGAGGATGTGCCTATTGTGCAGAATATTTTGATGTGTTTCTAGAGGATTTACCTAGATATCCTCTAAAATAAGAAATTGAGTTTTCCATTGATTTAATTCATAGTTCAAGGCCCATATCGAAGACCCCTTATAGAATGGACACTGTGAAATTAGTGTAACTAAATAAACAACTAGAGTAATTGAGTAATAATGTATTTATTCGCCCAAGTGTTTCTCCATGGGGAGCCCCTGCCCATTTTATTAAGAAGATTGATGGATCTATGAGGTTGTGAATTGACTACAGGGAGATCAACTCTATAACAATAAAGAACAAGTATCCCCGACATTGAATTGCTGATTTATTTGAAAAACTACATGTAGTACCCATATGGATTGTTTCTGATCGTGATCCACATTTTACATCATGATTCTGGAAAAGTCTTCAGAAAGCCCTTAATATTAAACTTCGCTTGAGCACTGCCTACCACCCCAAACTGATGGACATTCAAAACGGACTATTAAAACCTTACAATACATGTTGAGATCATGATCACTTGACTTTCAAGGTATGTGGTATCAATATTTACCTCTGGTATAATTTTCCTATAACAATAGCATCCATTCAAGTATTCAGATGGCATGATATAAACCGTTATATAGAAAGAGATGTTGCACACCAACCTGTTGGGATGATGTAGGTGAAAGAAAACTCATAGGCCTAGAACTGGTGGAGGAAATGATGGAAAAGTTGAATGTAATCAAAAACCACATCAAAGCATCTTAGAGTAGGCAAAAGAGCTATTCAGATAATCGAAGGAAGGATTTGTAATTTCAGGTAGGAGATCATGTTTTCTTGTAGGTATATCCATGGAAGGGTGTTATAGATTTCGATAAGAAGGGTAAATTGAGTCCCAGATACATATGACCTTTCGAAATTCTAGAACGAATTGGGGTTATAGCTAACAGTTAGGCAATGCCACTAAGTCTCTTCAAAGTTGACGATGTGTTCCACATATCACTGTTGAGAAAATACATGCCTAACCCAACACATGTACTAACCTATGAGGAATTAGAACTGGAACCTGATATGTCTTATTGTGAAGATCCTATCAATATTCTTAATACAAGAGTACAAGTGCTGAGAAACCAGATGGCTCGTCTGGTAAAATTTATATGGAGAAACCATAAGATGGAAGAGGAAACGTCGAAACATAATAAACTTGTGATGAAGAACCATCTGAGTCCTTTTATGTAGTAAAATTCTAGAAAATTTGAGGATGAAATTATTTGAAGGAGGGGAGAATGTAACACCCCAATCTTCCACGTTATTCTTTCTTTGAATAATACAACAGCGTGGGTTGTATGCAACATTGAGTTATAACACACCACAACCAATCAAACAAGCCACTATGAATAGTAATACCCAATTTTTTCTGAAATTTTATAAATTTTATCTTTTAAAATGGAATTCATTTTTTCATTTGGAAGATCAAAATTACCTTAGGGTGAATTTTTTTTATTTTTATGAAAACATTCAATTTTTTATGAATAGTGAAAAACACTGAGTTATAGTTTATAATAGAATTTTTATTTAAATAATTATTTATTTTATTTAATTTCTTTTAGGTCAAAATAGATACATAATACCTATATATGTACATTGTAATTCATTGGAGTCAGCTTATAATAATTTTAGAAATATTTAACTTTTTAACATCTTTTACCCACCTCCTAGGAGCATTGGTAAACTGACATAAAGCCTAATTTTACCATTTTTGTGAGTTGAATTTCAAAAATCCCAGAGACATGGTTGATATAAGTATATAAAATGTGGTTCAATAAGTTGAAAATAATTTTTGGTGAACAGTAAATTTTTACATTTATTTAACACGATTAAATGTAAATAGGGTAATTAAAGCTAAAAATGATATTATTATTACCCTAACACATGTCCTAATTATATTAGATATGTGTAATTCAACAAAAAACAACCTTAGAAATAAAATATTATCCTTTTGGACCACTTGGATTGGATTAGTGAATTTATTATTTTTTTACTCAAAGAAGAGATAAAAGTGTTAAATTCAATGTTTAATAACTAAACCATTTTTTAATATAGTGTTACACATAAGATAAATACCTCTAAAAATATTCATTAGAAATATGAAAATATTTCCTATATAATGGTATTTTATTTATATTTTTTAGACTTTTAATTATTAAATTTATTTATGACACAACGATGATTCAGAAATTAGCGTATTAATGAAAGATTAAAATAATTGATATTATAAATATCCAAATAAATGAAATTTGAGACTTTTTATGAATTAAAATAACTTTCATGGTTAATATCACATGTTATTGTTAGTAATATGAATTTTTTTGATGTATTAATGCTTTTATTAATTTAGAAAAAACAAAATACAAAATAGTGTCAAAATTGACATAAAAGTGTTTTTAAAACAAATATTATATTATTGTTGACATTATATTCCTAAAAATATTAGGTTCGGCCAAAAGACTTATATAATAATATTTTTATCATTAATTAACCACTAGGGGTTCACTTGGAAATATATTGTAATTTTATTAACCATATAATATAAAAATACAAAGAGACATGATAAATGTCAAACTATTTAGAAAAAAGATAAATCTAATAGATAAGGTTAATATATTGACCCTAACCTCTCTAAAACCTATTGTTTGAGAGTCTTTTGACCCATACCCACCTTATCTTTCAAATAATCCATTTTTTATCTATTAGAAACCTAAAATGATTTTATTATAAAATAATATTTCATACTTTTTATGTGGTTCCCCTCACCCCTCTTATAAAAGTGCACTCACCATTCTCCCTAATTAACATCATAAAAGCCATTTGGATCGGGCTACCCCTACCCAAATACCCTCTCAAATGTCATCACTTCATCATAGAGGCCTTACTTTAGTCATAAAGACAATCTATGGAACCCTTTTGATCAAATCAAAAGGAATAACTCATAGAATAGATAAATATTTCATCAAACTTTTCAAGTTCCTTTCTTCTTCGACTACCTCTTTATTTGTTGTTTTCATCCTAAAATAAAACATGCAGTATCTTCTATATACTATGATGATATTATAAATATGGTACAACCATATTCATTATTCTATCCATACTTTTAATGACATGTCACCATACATGTGTTCGTACGGCTTACCCTCTCCACGACATGGTGTAATTGTTATTCAATACAATATTATTTGGATGGATATAATAATGAAGTTTAATTGAAGTAAATAATAAATATAACATGATAATTATTCTTTAAATACGATATACCATCCAATTATATATTATTTTAATATCAAAATAATGATATTGTCGCTCGGACATACGTACAGATTACCGTCTCCACGAACGTGATGAGATTCATTCCCCATCTTAATCCATTCAAGACTAATATTCATTAGATGATTAAAAATAATGTTTAAATACATAAATAATTCTGAATATAAATAAGATACATCCTATCCATAACAAACAATACTTACATAACAAATCATATAAAGGAAACGAATCAGTTAACACCCGAAACGATGACAATACTAAGATTTTATTAACAAATCAATGTCAAAAGATCATATATGATATCATATTAATGTATATGATTCTTCTATTTTTTAATAACAGTTTCTTCACCATTATACAGGAGGTTAACCTACCCTCAACCAAGGAAATGTATCAGTTAAGGGTTAATTTTCCAATCTCTTTATTATACGAGTTTGTTTTTTCTTAAGTTTCTACTGGGACCTCTTTATCATCAACATCCATGTTTCTTAAAAATATATTTCAAAAACTTTTTACTATCTACGTGAAAATCAGGTAAATTCGTTTATACCCTTATTTGACCTTATATGTTTTTAATGGAATCTTTCCATCGTTTTCTAAACAAGGTACTTTATGACCTTTTCGACAAAATTGAGGTAATAATGTGTTTCTAACTTATATGGCGGGTGTGGATATTTTTCCGCCATTATAACATCATCAAAGAGTCACTTACAATATTATAAAAATATTTTCAAAATAAATGTCTTCTTTATAATTATGTTCCTCTTAAATGATATAAAATAGAAAGATAAATTTATAAAAAAAATTGTCTTGATTTCATCTATGTCAACATCCTTAGATGGATATTAAGCTTATTTGACATTGATTTATTATTGTACAAATTTTCCATATTGAATTGAATGTTTTGTGATATGTTTGACTATGGATGTTTTATTTTTATACCATTCATGGTTTAAGGATAATGTATTGACATTTCGTAGGCTAGTTTTAATACAAATTTTTATGTTATGTTTAAACCTTTTCATATGAGGAATGCATTGGACTTATTAAGTGATGGGTGGAGCCCGATATAGCTCCTCGATGCAATGGTGGGTCTCATGAGACAAAATAGTGTCTTAGAACAATGCCATTAAAAATCTTATTTGTATTCTTGGCATAAGGTCTTGACTATGTGGTTATGAAAGTATGGCATTATGCTTTCCATCATTATGAAAGTGGCTATTGATATTTCATGTGATTATTAAATTAGTAGAATATCCATGTGAATAAGTAAATAGAATTATTTGATTTTATATTTTCCATATTATACTGAAGTTCAAGTTTAAAAGGATTTTCTTTTAGTATGAAATATTTCCTTAAATGTTTATGCTTATTATGAATGTTTCCGCTATATTGTTATCCTTACTGAGCATCTGAGCTCACCCCTTTCTATTTTTTATTTTTCCCTGGATTCAAAGAAGTATTTTATAACTGACCTGCAGGGATTGTCTGAGGGGATATGAGTGTTGTACATGGAAACAATGTTTTTGTAGTTTTCCATTTTATTATTTAATGTAAAACTTATGAATGTATCTAGTACTTCCAATATTACTAAACTAATCGGTCTTTCAATACTTGATCTTTTGTGATCATTTCAATGATACGTAATAATGAACCAACTCTGGGATTATGGGGTTGGGGTGTTACATGTTTTGAACAAGATAAGATTTGAAATGGATACTATGTTCATGGATCTAGTAAAAATGATATGGGAATAATCATGGAAGGTGAATCATAAATGCTTTTTCAAATGGTTTCCAAACGATATTTACTATAAAGGATAATGAGTTCCCAGACTGATTATGTGGAGTTTCAAAAGAAAATTAAATCTGTAAATTATGAAAGATTGATTAACATTGTATATGAATATGGAATTTTGAAATTTGGGAAGAGGCTTTCTGTTCCTGATTTACCTAATCTAAAAATGGAATTGTTGGATGATGCTCGTAGCTCCAATTTCTCTATACAACCTAGCAGCACTATGATGTATAGAGATTTGACTGAAAATATTTGGTGGGTCCACATGAAGATGGTGATTGCTGGTTATGTGTCACGATGTATGTTTTTTCAATAGGTGAATGCTAGAAGACAATATCCTAGAGGATGCATACAACCTCTTCCCATACATGAGTGGAAGTGGGATGATATTATGATGGGATTTTTCATGGGGCTACCTAAGACACCTAGAAGGAACAATGTAATATGGGTCATTGTTGATCGTCTTACCAAGTCTGCACATTTTTATTCTGTAAGATAAGATTTACCACTTGAACATTTAGAAATACTATATATTAATTAATTTTTAAGACTTCATGGATTAACTTTATAGATTGTTACTGATCATGATCCCTGCATTACATCAGGATTCTGGAAATGTTTGCAGAAGGCCTTGGATATTGAACATTGTTTGATCACTGCCTACCACCCTCAAATCGATGGACAATCCAAATGGACTATTCAATCCATAGAATACATGTTGAGATCTTTCTCACTTGACTTTCAAGGTATGTGGGATTAGAATTTACCTCTGGTATAATTTTCCTAAACAATATCTTCCATTCAAGTATTCATATGGCACCATAAGAATTGTTATACAGAAAGATATGTTACACAACAACTTTTTGGGATGATATTGGTGAAAGAAAACATATAGGCCCATAAAATGTTGAGGAAAAAATGGAAAAGGTGAATATTATCCAAACCAACATCAATGTAACTTAAAGTAGTTAAAAGATCTATACTGACAACTATAGGAAGAATTTGGAATTTCAAGTAGGTGATCTTGTTTTCTTGAAGGAATCTCCAAGGAAGGGTGTTATACGATTAGTTAAGAAGGTTAAATTATGTCCCAGTTACATTAGAACATTCAAAATTAGAGAATTAATTATAGTTGTAGCTTATCGTTTGGAAATTCCTCCTAGTCTCACCAAATATCATGATGTGTTCCACATATCACTGTAGAGAAAATGCATGCCTAACCCAACACATGCACTCTCCTATGATGAAATAGAACATGAATCATATCTGTATTATTATGAAGAGTATATTAAGATTCATGATATCAAAGAACAAGAACTAAGAAATTGGATGATTCATTTGGTAAACGTTCTATGGAGAAACTATAAGATGGACGAGGCAACGTGGGAACCCAAGGAACATTTGATGAAGAACCATAAGAATATTTTAATGAAGTAGTATTCTAGAAATTTCTGGAATGATATTATTTGAAGGATGGAAGAATGTAACACCCCAATCATCCACAATATGTTTCCCTTTGAATAATGTAATAGAATGTGTTGTATGCAACTTGGAGTATTAACACACCATGAAAAATCAAACTAGTCATTATAAATAGTAATACTAATTTTTTAAAATTTTATAGTTTTAATTTTTCAAAATGGACTTCATTTCTGGGTTCAAAATAACAAAATTATCATTGGGTGAATTTTTGGTATTTTTCTGAAAACTTTCAATTTTTGATGAATAGTGAAAAGAATGTGTAACTGTTTAAAAATGAATTTTTATTTAAATAATTTTTTATCTTATTTAAATTTATTTTGGGTCAAAATATATATATAATACCTATATTATTTCAATGCAATTCATTTGGGTCATTTTATAATAAAATTTGTTGTATAAAATTTTATCAAATTTTTTAATTTTTTTTACCAACCTTCTAGGAACTTTATAAAATTTTAATAAAATGTAATTTTAACACTTCTGTAAATTGAATTTCAGAAACCCGAGAGACACGATTGATATCATTTAGTAAAATTTTGTTCAATGAGATGAAAATAATTTTTAGTGAATAGTTACTTTTGACTTTTATTTTCCACAGTTAAATATAAATCGGGTAATTAATGGTAAAAATGATATAATTATTACCGTAACACATGTCCTAATTATATTAAATAATTTTATTTCGAAAAAAATCAACCATAGGAATATGAAATGATCTTTATACCCACTTGTATTAAATTAGGTCATTTATTATTATTTTATTAAAAGAAGAGTGAAGTGTTAAATACTATGATTATTAACTAAACCATTTTTAATATAGGTATATTCATAAGACAAATTAGACTATAAATATTAATTATAAATATAAAAATATTTATTAAATAATGGTATTTTATTTATACATTTTTGACATTTTATAATTAAATTTAATTAAGACACAATGATGATGTAGTAATCACATTATTAATGAAATATTAAAATAATTGATATTAGAAATATACAAATAAATGTAAATTGAGACTATTGATTAATTACACTAATTTTATATGTTAATATGACATGTTAAGGCTGATTAAATAAATTTTATTCTTTGTAATCATGTTTGATGGTCTTTAATAAAAATTAAATACCCAATTGTGTCAAAATTGACATAAATGAGTTCTTTAAACAAATATTATATTATTAATTGATATAATATTCCTAAAAATATAACATTCTTCCAAAGGACATAGATAAGGTTATATATATAAAAAAAGTACCACTATGGGTACTCTTGGTTTTTTATAGTTTGTTTATTAACCATTTATTACATTAATACAAGAATACATGGTAAAAGATAAACTATTTATCTTATAGTTAAATCTAATAGATAAGGTTAATTTGTGGACCTAAACCTTTCTAATACCTATTGGATGAGATGCTTACAACCCATTTCCACCTTATCCTAGAAATAAATCCTTTTTAGGCCTTATAAACCGAATAGAATTTCATAATAAATTAATATTTCATGTTTTTCCTAAAGTGAACCTCACCTCCCTTATAAAAGGGTACTTTCCCTTCTCTCAAAATCATACATCAAAAGTCATTTGGCTCTACCAAAAAGTGCTCAAATATCCTCCCAACTACCCTCACATTTCCATAGAGGCTTTACATTGATCATAAAGCCAACATATGGATCCCTTTTGATCCACTCAAAAGGAAACACCCGAAGAAGATGTAATAATTTCACCACCTCTTTCAATGTTCTTTTCTTCTTCCACTTCATCTTTCCTTGTTTTTTGCATGGAAAAATAATAACTCAAGTACCATATTCATACTTTTATGTTATTATAATATGGTACAACCATATTAATTATTCTATTCATGCTATAAATGAAAAGTCACCATACTTGCGAACATACGGCTTATCATCTCCACGTCATGGTGTAGTTTCTTATTTAGACACTTCATTATTTGGATCGGTAATAATGAGTATAAAGATGTAAATAATAAATATAACATGTTAAATATTTTATATATATGATATACCATCCAATTATATACAATTTCACCATCAATAGAATGATATTGTTGCTCGTGCGTACGTGCAGATTACCGTCTCCACAAACGTGATGAAATTAATTTCCCATAGTAAACATTGAAGAATAATTTTCATTTTATGATTAATTATAATTTTTAAAAACATAGTAACATTTGGGATATGATTAAAATACATCTTATCCATAACAAACATGAATTACATAACAAAATATATAATGGAAAACGAATCAGTTAACACCCGAAATGATGATACTGCTAAAACATTATTAACAAAGAAATATTAGAAGATCATATATAATATAATATTTAGGTATATGGTTACTATATAATTTAATAACAATTATTTATTTATAATACAATAGGTTCAATTACCCTTGACCATGTAAATGTATAAGGTAAGGGTTAATTCTATAATCACTTTATTATTCGATGTTGTTTATACGTGAGTATCTACTAGGACCTCCTAATCATCCACATCTGTGTTTCTTAAAAATGTATTTAAAACATTTTTACTATTTTATAGATAATGGTTTAATGTCATTTATTCCATTTTTTTACTTTTTATAAAATATTTATCAAATAATATTTTCTTCATTTTCCGAAGAAGGTACTTTACGTCATTTTTGACAATATTTAGGAAAGAATGTTTTTTAAATTATATAGCTGGTGCACCTATTTTCTATCATTATAACACCCTAGAATCATCCCTTACATTATTATAGGAGTATTTTAAAAATTAATGTTTTCTTTTGTAATTATGTTACTTTAAAATGATTTCAAAATAGAGGGAGAAATTTTATTCAAATTGTTTTCATTTCATCTATGTCAACATCCTTTGATGGATTTTACACTTGTTTGAAGTTAATTATTATAATTAAATATTCCTTATTGTAGTGATGGTTTTGTGAAATTTTTGACTGTGGATGTGTTATTTTATACCATTCATGGTTTATATATAAAGTATTAATATTTCGTAATCTTGTTTTAAAAGGAATGTTTATGTTAGGTTTCCACCTTTTCATATAAGGAATGCATTGGATTTAGTATGTGACGAGTGGAGCCTACTATAGATCCTAGATGCATTGGTATGTCTCATGAGACAAACTAGTGTCTTGGTTGAAGGCCCTTACAATATCTTATTTGTAGTCTTGGCACAAGTCCTTTACTATGTAGTTATGATGTCCGAGATTATGCTATCCATCATTTTGAAATTGTCTAATGATGTTGAATGTGATTATTCGAATTGTATAATATCAATGTGAATAAGTAAATGGAATTATTTGATTTATTTTTTCCATATTATGCTGAAATTTATTTTTAAAAGGATTGTGTTTTTTTCTTATACATTGCCTCAAATGTTTATTCTCATTTATAAATGTTTCCGCTCTATTGTTTTCCTTTCTATGAATATGAGATCACCCCTTTCTTATGTTTTATTTTTCCTCAGATTCAAAGAAGTATATTACAATTAACCTTCAATAATATGCTAAGGGATATAAGATTTTTTAGAGAGGAAACAATGTTGTTTTTTTATTTCTTGACATAATGTAAAAATTATGTATGTATCGAGTACTTCCAAGTCTACTAACTTGATCAGTCGTTCAGGATATGATTCCTTGTACCATGAAAATGTTATTTAACAATGAACCAACTCTGTGTAACTGGGGCCAGGGGGTTACATTCATCATATGGAGTAACTATATCTTAAGAATTAATTTCAACTTACATGGTAAAACATGCATAAAGACCCAGAATTAACTTATACCCTAGTGGTACAGGGCATTACATTCATCATATGGAATAACTATATCTTAAGAATTAACTTGAACTTACATGGTAAAACATGCATAGAGACCCAGAATTAACTTGTACCCTAGTGGTACAGGCTCCTGCTTGGCATCCAAAAGACCCAGGATCAAATCTGGGCAGGGACTAGTTATCGGGCACTGTAGCCGGGGGCACTGTAACAGGACTGTAGCAGCAGTGGAACTGTAGCGGTGTAGACACTGTAGCGGTGGAGGAACTGTAGCAGGAACTGTAGTAGCCCGGGTACTGTAGAAGTACTATTCACCAAGGGGCTGTTTGGGCCAAATATATGGGCTTTCAAGCCTCGAATTCTGGCCACTTGGCCTTGGGCCTTCGGACTATGTAATGGGTCTCCCTCTACCCAGTCTAAAGAGGTATTTGTTTTCAATAATATAATAAGGCTTTGGCCCCATCCTTAAAAAATGATGTAATTAAAACAAGAAACAAAGGTAATAACAAAATATTGTTAATAAATGGACGATTAGATTATTATTGCTGATTATTTATGATATCCTTAAAATTAATATGAATTTGTTAAAAATTAATGACATTAATTAAACCATTATATAGTAGGTTAAATAATTTTTAACTAATGGAAAATGCAAGGTAAGGGTTTCTCATCTCACGTTTACTTCAATGAGACACAAGTAATATTATACATTTATTTATTTTGTGTGGTCCATATAATTATCATTTGTTATTTCAAATCATGAATCTATTTATAATCATGTTATCCAATGTTCCATTTATGATAATTAATTTTATGTGTCATATGATTTGACTAATTAACATATGGTAAGAAATTTCTTAAGTCAATTTCCATTCATTGGGTTAGAACATAAAATTTATTGATTAAGTCACACTAAAATTATGTGTAAAATGAATTTTTATTATGATAAGACATATTTACACTTTTTATGTGGATTTATAGTCAAAAACACATAATTTATTTTGTTTAATATTTCCTAAACAATATATAATTTTACATATGATTTTTAATTTGAATTTTATATGTGTAACAGGGAAAACAATGTAAAATGTATATGTTTTAATCAATGGATATTATATATTAAGGAACACTAATTTTTTAATTAATTTATTTATTAGATATATGATGAATTATTTTTTATTGAAGACATGGGTGGGGCTAGGTTAATGATATCCCCTTCGTGAATGAGTAGTCTCATTGGATGAATCTATTAAGATAGCGTTCAACAAGTTTTTATTTAAATATAAAACTATCATGTGAAAGGGATTTATGGTAGTGGTTCATGTGATGTATATTTTACATCGAGTAATTAAGCATTAACACCATTGAACATTCATTAGTTATTATCAGTGAGACTTTCACAGTGAAAAAATAAATGGATTCATTACATTATTTTTTTTTATTAAATTGAATGTGTGTTCAGTTATTTACCTTTATTTATTAATTATTCTTTTCGATTAAATTTATCTCCCATTGTACTTAATTGATATTACTAATTTGATCTCACCTTTTTCATATGTTTTATTTTTTCCCAAGTTTACTAGATGTTTATTATGATTTATATGAATATTTATGCTTAGAGGAAAAAGGTTGCTCTAAAAGAATTTTTTTTATTTTGTGAATAAAATGTAATTAGAATTTCAAATGTTAATCTAGTTTAGCAATATTAAAATTAATATTCTGTCCTTTGGGATGTGATTTGTGATATCTCATGTTATGTAATAATGTATGACATATTCCACGAGCTACTGGGGTCAAGGTAATTATAGTTGATAACATATAAATTGTATTATATCCATTGAGAACTAGATTTAAGAAAATATATAATATAAAAAAAACCTTGGATATCCATTGAGGATATATGTAAATGAAAATCCCAATGAAACCATGTTTATAATTTTGAGGATAGGTATACCTATATTTTTCAGATTATATTTAATATTTTACTATTTTTGTGATTATAAATTATATTTCAAAATGATATGATCTTGTTTAGTGTATTCTATAATCTTTAAATGGCTCCTATAAGATATAATGGGAACCATGTCAATGTATGTATTCTAAAAAGTAAGAATGATCATTTCTATGATTGTTTTATGGAAATATTTCGAAGAGGGTTAGTCTCCCAAACGTTATCATCGAATGAGGAAATAAAATATTGGGATATAAATGTTGAGACAAAATAAACTTGGTATAATTAATTTTAAGGTAATAATGAAAAAGTAAGGTAGGGAAATATTGGGATAAATGGAATAAGGGAAAGAACGGATTTCCCACTGGGATAATTGGGGAAGGAAACACCGTGGTATATTCATAAGAGTAAAACGAGTTTTCTTAAACTGTGTAGAAAAAGTGAACCACGGTCATGATTTCAAGAGGTGGAAATCATTTTCTAATATATAATGCATTTATTTTATAGATACGGGGCACCACAAATAATAATTCCCAAAAAATCATGGAAATATACCTCTGAAAATGATACGATATTGTGATAATGATCATGTTATTACCACATGCAAAGAGAAATTATTATTGTGATTTTTTGGGAATCAGGAATTTTTTTTTAAAATTATATTATCAATGATATTCTAGATATATATATAGTTATTATATAAAAGTAATTCTTTTTTTAAGGATTTTAGAGCATATGTTGAATAATATAGATAATAAATAAAACTAATTTTGTGATAGTATGACCTTTTGGAAAACATGGGATTGATTTAATATAACCCATAATATATTCTTATAGTTTAGATAATAATGAAAAAGGGATGTTTATGGGATATTATTGGGGGCTCCTAAATTGGTTAGTGATTTGATGGCCTATGTTAGCTTCACTAGATATACTCTATGCTTAGATATAATAAATATACATGAGACTCTATTATTTGATTGATGAATGTATTCAATGGTAATTAAGTGTTATCATGGTATATGTATATGAGGTTTTTCATAATAAGAGCTACATTATAGTTTTTGTGGAATCTTATGTCAAGACTAATTTGGTGAAATTTTTGAACGTTTTAGATTGTGAATTTTGAAAATTTTATTTTTGCTGAGTCTTAATTTTGACTAATTTTTGGATGGATTAAGATGTAATTTATAAATTCTTATTTTATGTTAATAAATGATTTATAATATGGTATAACATTTGAAAACCAATTTCATTTTTGATAAATATTAGGAGGATGGTGGAATGTCATGGTGACCTTACGATTTGTTAAAAGTTCTTCATGCATAAAATTCATCATGAATATATATTCCCTAGGGTAAATAATGATGGTCATAAAGATCTAAGTACAACCATAATATGATATAATTATTATCATAAGAAATACAATTGTATAAGCTTGTTTTCTAGAGTGATCTATATAAATGATAAAGTTCTTCACCAAACCTATGAAAAGGGTATTGAATTAAAAATGTTATCCAATTACCTTTATATCACATGAATCAAATGATCAAATAAATCCTCAAATATTTATCATTTTGAGACACATAACATTCCATTGATCATTTAAATTCATATAATAAATGAAATCTATTATTATTTTATATTATTTATTTAAATCTTCACTTTCTAAAAATACTAACTTATTCAAAATCTTAATTATTTGATGATAATCATATTTAATTTTCCCACTAATTAATATAGTGTTTTATAAACTCTGTTTACGATGTTTGTTTCCCTTAAAAGAATTTTAAAATATTAATCATTCATATTAAAAATAAATTTTCAAATGGTGAGGATGCAATTTAATGATTGAGGGGAGAACGTAACACCCCAATATTTAATTTTATGTCTACTTTTATATTTAATCTCATTGATAGCTTACATTATAAATAACATCATTATTAAATTAACAATGAATTTTTATTAAACCCTACCTGTTATATTTGTGGGAATGAATACTATTAACCATATTATTGAATTTTATATTATATATTCTATCAAATGTTTTGAAATTAATACAATATTTTTTATTGTCATAAGAAATTAAAAAAATCAATTATATAGATAAAAAAGATATATTTTTATAATTGCAGTTGGTTACATTTTAAGGACATTTTTTTAAAAAAAAGGCAATTTTATATATTCTATTTGACAAAAGAAACATTATTTTTTTAATTTTAATGTAAAATTTATCTTAGGGTGAAATAGTTTTATTTTGTGGAAAATATTGATTTTCCAGGGAATATTGAAAAATAATAATTTTATCTAAAAATGTCAATTTAATTATATTTAAATAAATGTTTTGATTGAAATTTGATCCCCATATACCGTAAAAAGTCTTTTGTTTTAAGTAATATAATTTACTCTAACACCTTATTTTGGTATAAGTGCATTTTTGGTTTAAAAATGCATTTTTCAATAAAATAGTTTTTTCATTGGATTTTTGGGATTAATTTAAATTATGATAATTGTACATATTTTATAATAAAATACTGATTCCATATTTTGATTCAGAAGGATCTGATTAACTAAATAGGTTCCTTTTATTTTTCTCCCAATTCAAATAGTAACTATGGTTATTTGTTTTACATGGTAAAAGGTAAATTGTGTAATTAAGGTTAAAAAAATAAAATAATAAGGACTAGAAAATGACTCTAAACCTTTCCCACATTTTATTTGATGATTCCATTTCATCCATAATAAATTATTTCTCAGATATATAACCATTAATAGCCATTTGCATGAGGCAATAATATTTATAATGTTTTTTAAGATAAATCAAAGATAACACATTCATATTTTTAATAATAATAAAATTTTAATATACTAATATCTAGAAGTTGAATTTAACTCTAAAGATTTTTTTTAAATATAATGGATTTTTATTCTTCATATATATTTATTTCAAATTTTGTGTGAAGAAATAATTTTCATAAATTATTTCATAATAATGACCATGTAATTATTTTATTAAAGGAAATATCAAATAAATGATATTAAAAATATTTAAATAAATATAGTTTGATAAGATAAATATCATAAAAGAATTATGGTTTACTTGTACATATTTCGGACATATTCAAATACTATGTTCAATGTTTTATTATTTTATTATGTTTATTAAAGGAAGTATATTGAATAGTTCTTAGAATTGACATTATGAAGATTTTATAGTAAATAATATTTTATTAAATGATTTATAATTCCATAAAATATTATATTCTAAGACCATATTGGAATATTTTTTAAATTATAATAAATGATTCATTTATAAGACTATTTTCGTTTTATAGTCATGATATTAACCCTCAAAGATTATAACTCTATGTTGTCAGGGTAAGAGTTAAAGTTGTTGAATAAATGTTAGAAAAAAACCCGGATATAACTATAATGTAAAATTGTCCAATGAAATAATATTCTCCCCATCTCAATATACATTCATATATTTTTAATTTTATGGGAACGTTTTTCTAAAAATGAATTATATATTATTTGAATCAAAGATATATACATAATGTCACTCACATTGAATTTAATATCTTTTCGGTTTACACATATAAAAAAATAAAGAAATGAACTAACATAAATGTCTATTTTTATATTAATGATATTATTTTCATTATATATATATTTATTATTAACTTTTCTAAATTATATAATTACCTATACTCTTGTGAAATATTAATACATTAATAATTTAATAAATAAAAAAATATTTTTTAAAAATTATTACCTTTGATATAATATGTATTGGTTAATGTGTGATATAATTTATATTTCTATTTATGTTCCACATTATATAGGTTTTAAATAACTATATTAAATAATCAAATTTTCTTTTGATATATTTGAAGTGAAAGTAAATGAATATTGTCAAAATTGATGTTGATGAAAATTTCACTAATAATATTTTAGTAACTTATTTAAAATTTATGAAAAATATAAAATTATTCCCTATGAATTTAATATATTTTAACATATCCTGAATTTACCATTTATGAGTAATTTTTCCCATATATAGAAACACTATTAACACTTTAATATTAAAATAGTGGCTACCATGGTTAAGGTAAAAAATAACTATCCAAGGGGTAAATCAAATGGATAAGATTTAAAGAGACATAAAATCTTATATAGTTTATATTTTTAAAGGATAAAAATATATACAACATTATATTATAATAACATTTTCGTTTGAGGTATTTTTTGTGATTAATTTATTTATTATAATTTAAACTTCTGGGAAATTTAAAAAAGTTCCCTTCACATGAATTATAAAATTTGACTTCCTCCCCCACTTATTCACATGACATTGATACCTTTAGATTGATCATCCCAAAATAATTTCACATTAAAACCTCCATAAACATGTTATGATGTTCCTAAAATTCCAGAAAATGGTACCTAGATCCCATGAGAAGAGATCTAAAGGATGTCCACCGAAGAAGGGATAATATCCTTTACCGACTCTTTCATGTTTATGTAATCTTATACTTCCTCTACACTGTTTTTATCCATGATAAAATATTAAAAACACTACATTATATTTTATTATTATAATGGTAAAATCGTTTTCACGTTTTATTCATCCTACGATAAATGATAGAATTGTGCATGTGTACGTACGACTTATCATCTCTACATTGTGGTGTAATTTATTTTTCATCACCATATTACCTAGATGGATATAATTATATAAATAGTGGATATATATGATAATTATGAATGGTATTTATCATGGTAAAATTTAATATACTATCCACTTCCTTACCCATTAACCATTATGGGAATTATACTCTCTCTCCTACGTATGTATGGCATATCACCCCCATAGTACGATGTGATTCATTTTCTGTTTTCACCATTAATGATTAATTATAAAAATGTATTAAATGAATAAATATATTATATATGAAATTATTATCATTATTAATATGGGGGAAACCTATCTGATGTATAAGGACAAGGACTTACATGATAAAACATGCATAGGAAAATGAAGCAATTATCACCCGATACAAGGGTATTAAAATAATATTATTAACAAAAGGGTGACCATATGATATAATAGGATTGAATATTATATAATAAATATTAATTTGATAATGTTTTAAATAAAAAAAATCATTAAACTAGTATATTTGTCGATAAATCATGTTCAACTAAAGGAAAGTGGAACATAAGGGTCTCTCATCTCACTTTTACTTCTATGAAACATATGTCATATTCATCACTTATTTCTTTCGTGTGGTTCATATATTGAACTTTTAATATATCATATAATTAATCTCTTTTACATTATAGTATCCAACATTTCATTTATTTATTATTAATTTTATGGGGTATACATTTCGACATATTACATATTAGTAGGGGATTTCTTAATTAAACTACCATTCATTAGGATAAAACCTATACTTTATTGATTAAGTCACGCTATTATTATGTGTGAAATGGAATTTCTAATATCATACAATATATATACACTTATTTTATATGGAGTTAAAATGAATAAATATAATTTATTCATTTTATTATTTTCTAAACTATAAATAATTTTACATATGGTGTTTGAATATTTTTTTAGTAACTAGGAAAAAATATTAATTCTATATCTTTTACTCGGTATGGATATTTGATAATAAAGAACATTGTATTATAAATTAAATTGATTATATGATATTTGAAGAATTCCTTTTACAAGTATATATTTGGAGGGGCCTAGTTATAGAAATCCTCATAATGCATCATTAGTCTCAGGGGAAAAATTTATTAACCAATCATTAAATCTATCATCTTCCCTATTATGACTAAAAAATCGACATATGAAATATTTTTCCATAAACCCAACAATGTTTTACAATGAAGAGATATAGTTATTAACCTAGCATTTTTTATTTACTTCTTCTTACACCTCCATAAGATATTCATCATAAAAACTAAATGAATAACTCTATCTTCCATTAACTGAGATGTTTTTATGTTAATGTCATATGTTATACCCTTCTCCCTCATCCATTAAAAGTGAAATGAAATCAATTTTCATTTGTAAGGGGGAATCCCACCTCGCAAGCAGATGTAATTCATTTTGAATCACAAAAAATCATGTTTACTAATAATAATGTATTTAATATATATATATATATATATTTTATAGATTACAAAATTATCATTCAATAAAAATAATATATCATCTTCTCTCTTAACATTCAGTTCATTGAACATTTAAAATGTAGTTCATGTATACGTTTGTATTATGACCTCCACAGAGCAAAGTGATTTGTTTTTAATTACCATTTCAAATGGCTACAATATATAACTGTATTTAAATAAATAACAAGATATTTATTATGCAACAAACGTTTTTAAAAGTTAAACTAATTGTAACATCACAGGTAAATAAATAATATTATATTCTAATGTTTATCAATATTTGTGAATAAAATGTTAATATTAATTTAAAGGGGATGCTATGCTCGATGGCGTACCCAATACGCAACAACGAGTTTCATTGAAATCTTACGTTGCACACTAATAATAAAATAATATTATATAAGTTAACGCCTAGCCATTATAATGGCAGGAATGAATAGAAATAACTACAAAATGATTACATATGTTTTTTAAATATCATTACATTTATCCAATAAATTTTAGAGGTTTAAAATCCAAATGAATCCAATTTTAAGAATAAATACTCTAATATTTTTAAAAGATTGTTTTACCGCCTTTTAATGGAGAAGCTTTTTTAAATAAAACTTTTGAAAATTTTATAATCTCTATTTGTCAAAATAAACTTATTCTTTATGATTGGGACATTGAAATTTACTTTGGTTAAATTTTTGGTCTGTTTCTGACATTGTTCATTTTTAATGAATAGTGAAAAAATACTGCATTTTACATCAAAACTGCTTTTTCATCTAATTTAAATATATGATTAGATTATATTTTTCATTGTTTTTAAAGTTTAATTGGAATATATATTTACCATTTAATCCAATGGTGGTCATTGGAATTAATTTCACTTTGTAATTGGACGTAGACTGGTGTCAATATTTTAATAGATATTGTTTCTTAAAAACACGCTATTTGTTTAGACAGAAGGAATGAATTATTAAATTAATTAATGCAACTTATATATATTTAATTTAGTAAAATAGATATAATTTTTGAATTCGGAATATCAAATATTGCTTCGGGTGAATTTTTGGTATTTTTCTGAAAAACTTCAATTTTTCATGAATAGTGAAACCACTAAGTGATAGTTAAAGAAACTAATTTTTCGTTTAAATGAAAGTTTACCACTTCTGTGATTTTATTTTCCTAAATCCGACATAAACGGTTGTCATTAGGAAGTAAAATTTGGTTCAATGAGAATAAAATAATTTTTTGGTGAATAGTAAGTTTTAAGTTTTATTAATCACGATTAAAGGTAATTAGTGTGATTTAAGGTAAAAATGATATTATAATAAAATTAAAATATCTTAAAACCTATCCTAACCCTATTTGATGAGTCATGGTCGACCAAGAAAACCCATTGGTCTATTTTTGGGACCCCATGGAGCCACTTGGGTAAGATAATGACATTAATGCCTTTTATTTAAAGTAAAATTAAAAATGACACAAACATGTATAGTTTTACTAAAACAATTTTTACATGGGGTACTACAAGTTATATTTTTTACTATAAATATTCATTGGAAATCTAAAAATAATTCCTACATTATATTATTTTTTTATAATTTTTAGACATTAAATAAATTAAATTATTTATGACATCAGGATGACGCACGATTACCTCATTGTTTAACGATTTAAATAAAATAAAAAGATAATGTAAAATATAAGACCTACACATTTCAAAAACCTATTGGATGGGTGGATTTCGAAATATTATCACCTTATCCTTGAAATAAATCAATTAGCGACCTTTCAAATCCAAAAATCATTTTAAAATAAAGTACTATTTTATAACATTCCAAGAGTGACACTCCTCTTCTCTTATAAAAGGACCCCACCTCTACCACCTTACACACACCTCTCAAGCCTTTGGATCAGCCAACCCCTGACCATTTCATCTCTCAAAATCCCTATCCTCATACTAGAATCCTTACCTTAGGAAGAAAGCTCTTCAAGAAACCCTTTTGGTTCAAACCAAGAGGAGTTACCCGATTTTGAGGTAATGTCTTCACTTGGGTTATTTTGTTTTATTTGGTTTCTACAACCCCCTAAACTATTTTTATTCATTTATATTGTAACAAATCCAGTATCTTAAATATACTAGGATGTTTTTATAAGAATTATTGGAGCTACACTTACACACACCTACATCTAATGGTTAAAGAACATACCGTTTCTGTGGATGGTGAATTTCTGCCTCACGAAACGATGATTGTTCAATATTATTTTAACACCGTCAATGGTGGAAATTAATATGTAAATATATTTATATATGATATATAATATTTTTATTTTTTCCTTATGATTTTTTATTTTTCATGTTTGGAATACCTTCATGGTTTCCATAATGGGTAAACGTGATATCTTCATTTTAGGAAGCACGGACTACCGCCCCCTCAAAGTGATTTCATTCGTTAATACCATATGTGGTATGTATAGAGGATATATTTAATGATATTATATATGATACCATACTGGAATTATAATACTATTATTTATAATTATGTTTGAATTCTATTAAATATGAAATAGAAATGAAAGTAGCATTCATGCGTATGTACGGCTTACCGTCTCCACGAACGGTGCATTTCATTTATTACCTCTAAATGTTATGTAATATTATAAATGCATGTGTATAATGGATATATATGATATCTACATAATTAATATAATTCTATATATAATGGATATTTTACCCCATGAACAAACTTGTAATTATGAAGAGTTTATTTTTGACTCAAGTAGCAATGATCGACAAAATGACCATTATTAACTTAAATAATTACATAGTGTTCATAACATGGTAATAAGTGATATAAAAGGAATAATGAACTTGAAAAAGGTTTTTAAGCAAGTATAAATTAACTCATGTTTATTATTCATGAGGTTAAATAACGATCGAGTCAAGTCGGACCCGAGGTAAGGGATCCTACCTATCTCTTTCTTTTCAAGTACTCTCTTTTATGTCATTTCATTTATGCTCCATGTTATTATGATGGAGGATGTTATTTTATATTCCCCTTTCTGTAATTTTTATGTTCATGTGATGAGATACCCTATTTGATCTCATCAATCCATTTATGGATGTTTTATGTGGCACCATTAGGCTACCAAATTTTCATAAGGGGACTTTTATCTCACTTTTTATTCCCGTGAGATTCATGATACATTTGCCAGTATTTCCTTTTGTGTGGTTTATGTACTGCCCATTATTATACTATTTGTATAAAATTATCCCATTTATGGGTATTTAAACATTCATTGTATAACCCTTCTTTCATGGGGTGTACGCTTCGAAAGTTGTCCAAATCAGAAAGGGAACCTTTCACACTCATTTTTTTTAAAGACTTATTTTGTTATGTATTTTAACATACATCTTTTTATTTTGGGATATGTTCTTCTATATCCTTATTGATGTAAATTTTATGTCCAAGTTATTATATACCATTTTCTCTCTTATCAACTCATTTTCTGAATTTTAATGTGACGCCGTTAGGCTATCGAATTTTTGTAAGGGAACTTCGTAACCCAATTTCGATTTCATTGGGTTTAACTTGTAGTTATTGAATATGTCATACATTGAATATGTGTGAATGAACTCTGATTGTTTTAGACTTAATATCCACTTATATTGGGTATATTTATATTTGTCACACATAATTATGTGATTGATTTATCCTTAATTTAAGGATACCTTATTTATAAAGGAGTTCTTCTCAATTTACATTCCATTGAGACTTCATTGTTGTTATGCACCAATTCACTTTGATATGGTGTATATACTGTCATTCGGAATATTATATCATGAATTAATTTAATCTCATGATATTATAAAGTTTTGATTAAATGCCATTCCTTTAAAAGCTTCAAAGTGGTAAGAGACTTCGTGTCAATCTCCATTCATTGAGGCATATTTTGTCTTATACACAACATTCTTTTATATGGTGTATAAAACCCTTTGACGTTTATGCTTTTCAAAGGGAATATTTTTTATATGAAGTGTTTTACTAAATGAAAAAAGGAATGTGTTTTTGTCATACGTATGCGGCGACAACGACTTCTCCATCGCCGTGACAATTATTTGAGTTTCGGCTTCCTCTATAAGCCATAACTTTTTTTAAAATGAAAAATAGAGACCATGTTTTACTTTTCTTTTATTTTGGTATTGAAAATGGTTTTCATATTGTTTTTATATCAATGTGTTGTATTGATATCTTGTGATTGAAAAGTGGAAATGTTATGTTTCCTTTATGCATGTTTTATGTGATACGATTATGTTATGGTTCATGGGAATTGTTATGAAGACGGGTGGTTCCGTGATAAACTAAGGGCGGGTGGGCCCGATATTGCTCTCCAACGCATTGGGTAACATGAAGGAGATAAATGATAAGGTTTCTCCAAAGAGATTTAGGGAATATACTGTGATTGGTATTCCAAACGTAACCAAGAGGGTTACTCCCTGTGTAAGAATGTTATGAATGACTCAAGTTACCTTTTATGTCTTATGATTTCTATGATTTATTCATGATTTGATGAGGTATGTGATTATTTTTTATGAGTAAAGTATGATTTCTTGCAAGGAATAATGTTTTCATTTCTTACAATTATATCCCTTACTGCGATTTTTAGGCTCATCAAACGTTTTTGAAATGTTTTTCACAGGCCAAGGGAAAGGTACATGATGTGATAATAGTGTCAAGGAAGTGTCAAGAAAGAATCCATTTTTTATTTTAAATATGTTTCTGTAGATGGGAAAAATGAGTACTATATTTTATGTAACCACTTTGTTTAAATGTGGAATGTAATGAAAGTTTTATGATCTAATTCTCTAAAACTCTAAACCTAAAAAGATCCTCATTGTGTAATCTTGTAATAACTCAAGATTAAGTAAGGTTTAAGGATGGGGCCTTATAGTTGGTATCAAAGGTCGGTTTAGGGAAATTTAGGGATTAGTAGTTTTTGTTAGACACATGGTTAGTCCCAATATCTATTATTTCAGTTAAATCCCTATTTTATAACTTTTTTCAGGTCAAGTAAAGACAGTTACGAATGGAAGGAGGAGTATCTCAAACGAAATTCCTATCTATTCATGATGACATGCTTGCAATAATTATTGCAAAGTCATGTTCGGATGATTGTGAAACTTTCTAGCATACAACTCTCTTGCAAGGAGTTGTTTGAGATATCAAACACCTCCACTATACCTCGTTATCATCGTGGATCATGGGTTGTATTTAGAGACATAATATTTTCACAATATTATCATATTTTCAAGAAAGGTAAACATTATCAAGGTATTTTCAAATATTTTACCTTATCACAAGAATTTGATGCATATATAAGATTTTTAAAATGGTGCTGAGGAAGGAGACCCTTGCACAACCTATTTATATTTTATTTTAAAATATAGTCTCTCAGCACATACTTATAGTATTTTGAAATTACCAATAATTGAAAGCTTCAACTCAAATTCTGTCCGACTATTTTATAGAAATCATGTTTTATCAGATGTTTTGGAATTATATGTCATACATGATTATTTTCCAAAATTATTTTTCTATGAACACCCATATGACCCATGTTATAAAAATTGTATTTGGATGGTGGAAGAAAATGATTTTGAAGGATCTCTAAATCATTGTTGTAATGCATGGGACTTCTACCTACGTGAACAAGATGACGATGAAACCGAGTGGATGCAATGAACAAGGTATGCTGTTATTCATTTTGGGAATCATTTTATTTTATGGTGGTGAAATAAGACTTCAAGAATTAAGATGTTGAGATCATAATGAATTTGGATGAAAATGAGAGGTATATGGAAACTATTGAGGTTAAAACATGTTAGGGTTATTTTTGGAATTTTAAAAAAAGGACAACATGTAGACCGTGTGACAACCCATTGCGTCGAACAAAGCTGTAGGAATTGAACCCACAACCAAAGTCCAACTGGTATTTATCACCTACCACTAGACTACATGATGTCCCTAGTTAGTTTGATGAATTTTTTTAGTTAGATGAATTTATGAATCAAGAGTAAGTTGTTTTTGGGTTATCTATGGACATTATTAACCTATCATGGAGGATATGTGATTAGGTTAATTACTTTCAATATGATACTTTAAGAGCAATTGATGTTATTTGGAGATAAATGTTAATTTGTACCTTGGGAGACTATGTGATTAAATCCTTCAAATATTTGGGTTTCAATCTTATTTGGTATTACTTTGAAGAATTTTATGGAAAAATTGTTTATTGAATGGTCTTCATTGAACTTTGGGTTTTGTTTGACAAATTTTGGAGATTAGGAGTAGTTCTTATTTTTCATAAAAATATATCCTTTTTGGGTATTATCTGATCTCGTAATAAACTTTTTGGTTTGGTTTTGGTTGAGATCTAAAGACATGGGAAATATATAGTTCTCTTTTTTGGATTAGCTTATTCTCAAGAAGTTGATTATAGTACTCTTAATGCGAACAAGTCATCCTAAATACTCTTTTTTTGATAAAATATGAGTTTCATTAAGGAATCTAGTAAATTTTGAAAGTATACGTCACAAGTAAGTATGTTTCATTATAATTTAGTTAAGCTAAAAAATAAATTCCTCAATGAATAGTAACTTAAAACAAAAAAGTTGTCTATTATCTTTTCCTACCGGGGAATCGAATACTGTTTAACCCATCAAAAGTTTTTGATTTTCTTGTGGTTAACTTTCTCCTAGACATGTTTACTATCACTCTCCATCCGAACATGAACCTTTTTTTCCATCCATATCCATATTCTCATACTTGGAATCCTAGTATGGGTTATCTCGGGTGACCTTTGTACTCATCTTCCATTCTTTTTAAGTAATATTTTTACTAACTCTTGTTCCGATTTGGGACTTTCAATGGAGTTTCGAAGCCCAATTTTGAAATTGCGAGGATACAATTCCCAAAAGGGGGTAGGATGTAACATCACAGGTAAATAAATAATATTAAATTCTAATGTTTATAAATATTTGTGAATAAAATGTTAATATTAATTTAAAGGGGATGATATGCTCGATGGCGTACCCAATACGCAACAACGAGTTTCTTTGAAATCTAACGTTGCACACTAATAATATAATAATATTATAATCGTTAAAGCCTACCCGTTGTAATGGCGCGAATGAACAGAAATAACTAAAAAATTATTTAATATTTTTGTTAAATATTTTTACATTTATCCAATAAATTTTAGATGCTTAAAATCCAAATGAATCCAATTCTAAGAATAAATACTCTAATATTTTTAAAAGATTGTTTTACCACCTTTTGATGGCGAACCATTTTAAAATACAACTTTTGAAAATTATATAATCTCTATTTGTCAAAATAAACTTATTCTTTATTATTGAGACATTGAAATTTACTTTTGTTAAATTTTTTGTATGTTTCTAACATTGTTAATTTTTTTAATGAATAGTGAAAAAATACTGCATTTTACATAAAAACTTCTTTTTCATATAATTTAAATATATGGATAGATTATATTTTTAATTGGTTTTAAAGTGTAATTGGAATTTATTTTTACAATTTAATCCAATGGTGGTCATTGGAATTAATTTCACATTGAAATTGGACTTAAACTAGTGTCAATCTTTTAATATATATTGTTTCTTTAATACACGCTATATGTTTTGACAACGGGACTGAATTATTAAATTAATTAATGCAACTTATATATTTGGGATTTTGTTAAATAGATATCATTTTTGAATTCGGAATATCAAATATAGCTTAGGGTGAATTTTTTTTATTTTTATGAAAAACTTCAATTTTTGATGAATAGTGAAACCACTAAGTGATAGTTAAAGAAACTAATTTTTTGTTTAAATAAAACATTACCACTTCTGTGATTTGAATTTCAAAAATCTGACATACATGGGTTTCATTAGGAAGTAATATGTGGTTCAATGAGATTAAAATATTTTTTTGGTGAATAGTAACTTTTATGTTTTATTAATTGCGATTAAAGGTAATTAGTGTGTTTTAAGGTAAAAATGATATTATAATAAAATGAAAATATCTTGAAACTTGTCATAACCCTATTGGATGAGTCATGTCCAGCCAAGAAAACCCATGGGACAATTTTTGGGACCCCATGGAGCCACTTGGGTATGATAATGACATTAATGCCTTTTATTTAAATTAAAAGTAAAAATGACACAAACATGTATTGTTTTACTAAAACAATTTTTACATGGGGTTATACAAGTCATATTTTTTACTATAAATAGTAATTGTAAAGCTCGAAATATTTCCAAAATCATAGTAATTTTTTATAATTTTTAGACATTTAATAAATTAAATTATTTATGACATCATGATGATGCAGTGATTACCTCATTGTTTAACGATTTAAATAAAATGAAAAGATAATGTAAAATATAAGACCTAAACATGTCAAAAACCTATTGTATGGGGTTATTTATAACTATTATCACCTTATCCTCGAAATATATTAATGTGGGACCTTTAAAATCCGAAAATCATTTTATAATAAAGTAATATTATATAACTTTTACAAGAGTGCCCCTCCTCTTCTCTTATAAAAGGCCCCCACATCTACCACCTTACACACACCTCTCAAGCCTTTGGATCGGCTAAAACCTTCCAATTTCATCTATCTAAATCCCTCTCCTCATCCTAGAATCCTTACCTTAGGCAGAAAGCTCTTCAAGGAACCCTTTTGGTTCAAACCAAGAAGAGTTTCCCGATTTTAAGGTAGTGTCTTCACTTGTGTTCTTTTTTTTATTTTGATTCTCTAACCCCCTAAACTCTTTTTATTAATTTATTTTGTAACAATTACAGTATCTTTCATATACTAGGATGTTTTTATAGGAAGTATTTTAGCTGTACTTACACACACCTACATCTAATGGTTAAAGAACATACTGTTTCTGTAGATGGTGAATTTCTGCCTCACGAAACGATGATTGTTCAATATTCTTTTAACACCTTCAAAGGTGGCCATTAAGATGTCACTATATTTATATATTATATATAATATGTTTATTTTATCCCTAATCTTCTGTATTTTTTATTTATGGCATATCTTTATGGTTTCCATTATAGGTAAACGCGATATCTTCATTTTATGAAGTGCGGACTACCGACCCCTCAAAGTGATTTGATTTGTTAATACCATTTGTGGTACGTATAAAGGATAGATTTTATGATATTATATATGATACCATACTGGAATTATAATAATATTATGTATCATTATGTTTTATTTCCATTAAATATGAAATAGAAATGGAAGTAGCATTCATGCGTACGTACGGCTTACCGTCTCCATGAACGGTGCATTTCATTTCTTACCTGTAAATGTTATGTAATATTATAAATTCATGTATATAATGGATATATTTGATATCTACATAATGAATATAATTCTGGATATAATTTATATTTTACCCCATTAACAAACTTGTAATTATAAAGAATTTATTATTGACTCAAGTAGCAATGATCGACAAAATGACAATTATTAACTTAAATAATTACATAGTGTTCATAACATGGCTGTAAGTGATATAAACGGAATAATGAACTTGAAAAAGGTTCTTAAGAAGGTAGAAATTAACTCATGTTTTTTATTCAGGAGGTTAATGAATGATCGAGTCATTTCAGACCCGAGGTAAGGGATCCTACCTATCTCTTTCTTTTCAAGTACTCTCTTTGATGTCATTTATTTTATGCTCCATGTTATTATGTTGGAGGATGTTATTTTCTATTCCTATTTCTGTAATTTTTATGTTAATGTGATGAGATAACCTATTTGATCTCATCAATCCATTTTTGGATATTTTATGTGGCGCCGTTAGGCTGCCGAATTTTCATAAGGAGACTTTCATCTCACTTTTTATTCCCGTCAGATTCATGATACATTTGCCACTATTTCCTTTTGTGTGGTGTATGTAATTCCCATTATTATACTATTTGTATAATATTATCCCATTTTTGGGTATTTACATCTTCATTGTATGACCCTTCTTTCATAGGGTGTACGCTTTGAATGTTGTCCAAATCGGTAAGGGAACCTTCCACACTCATTTTTTTAAAGACTTATTTTGTTATATATTTTAAATTACATCTTTTTATGTTGGGATATGTTCTTATATATCCTTATTGATATAAATTTTATGTCTAAATGATGATATACTATTTTACCTCTCATCAAATCATTTTCTGAATTTTAATGTGACGCCGTTAGGCTGTCGAATTTTTGTAAGGGAACTTCGTAACCCAATTTCGATTTCTTTGAGTTCAACATGTAGTTATTGAATATGTCATCAAATCAATATGTGTGAATGAACTCTGATTGTTTTACACTTAATATCCACTTATATTGGGTGTATTTATATTTTTCACACACAATTATGTGATTGATTTATCCTTAATTTAAGGAAACATTCTTTATAAGGGAGTTCATCTCAATTTACATTCCATTGAGACTTCATTGTTGTTATGCACCAATTCACTTTGATATGGTGTATATATTGTCCTTTGGAATATTATATCATGAAGTCATTTATTCTCATGATATTAAAAAGTTTTGATTAAATTCCATTCCTTTAAAAGCTTCAAAGTGGTAAGGGACTTCATCTCAATCTCCATTCATTGAGGCGTATTTTGTTTTATACACAACATTATTTTATACAGTGTATAAACCCCTTTTGAATTTTACGCTTATTCAAAGGGAATATTTTTTTTATACAAAGCGTTTTACTAAACGAAAAAAGGAATGTTTTTTTCATACGTATGCGGCGACAACAACTTCTCCGCCGCCGTGACAATTATTTGAGTTTCGGCTTCCTCTATAATCCATAACTTTTTTTAAAAATGAAAAATAAATACCAGGTTTTAATTTTATTTTATTTTGGTATTGAAAATGGTTTTCATAATGTTTTTATATCAATGTTTTGTATTGATATCTTGAGATTGAAAAGTGGAAATGTTATGTTTCCTTTATGCATGTTTTATGTGATACGATTATGTTATGGGTCTTGGGCATTGTTATGAAGATGGGTGGTTCCGTGATAAACTAAGGCTGTGTGGGCCCAATATAGCTCTCCAATGCATTGGGTAACATGAAGTAGTTAAACGTTAAGGTTTCTCCGAATTGATTTAGGTAATATACTGTGATGGGTATTCCAAACGAAACCAAGAGGGTTACTCCCTATGTAAGAATTTTATGAATGCCTCAAGTTACCTTTTATGTCTTATGATTTCTATGATTTATTCATGATTTGATGAGGTATGTGATTATCTTTTATGAGTAAAGTATGATTTCCTGAATGGACTTATGTTTTCATTTCATACTTTTATATCCCTTACTGAGCTTTTTATACTCATCCCAAGTTTTTGAAATGTTTTTCACAGGTCAAGGGAAAGGTACATGATGTGATTATTGTTTCAAGGAAGTGTCAAGAAAGAATCCATGTTTTATTTTAAATATGTTTCCGTAGATGGAAAAAATGACTATTATCTTTTATGTAACCACTTTGTTTAAATGTAGAATGTAATGCGTGTTTTATGATTTAATTCTCTAAAACTATAAACCTAAAAAGTTCCTCATTGTGTAATCTTGTAATAACTCAAGATTAAGTAAGGTTTAAGGCTTGGGCCTTATACTAATATTTACCAACACTCCAATACACTCTTGGAAAACTGAATATGATGGTAATGTGTACAAATGCTAGTAGAAAATAAATTTCTTTTTAGGGTTTCAATATCAGGTTTGGATAAACCAATGGTAAAAATTGTTTCACTTTTTTGTTTTTCTAAAAACCTATTTTCAAAGATACATCAAAAAAATGGTTTCGAAAAAATTATGTAATTTTAACATAGATTTTCTAGAAACTAACTTTAAATGTTCCTTTTCATGATGATTTTTAGACAATAATCCTGAATGGTATTTTTTAACTTATGTTAATGTTTTTTATTAAAAAGTGAAAATAAATGTATACATATAATGACATTGAATGTTAGTTTTTTAAAAACCCACATTATAACATAAGATGAATTTT
Source organism: Viscum album (assembly GCA_963277665.1). Taxonomy (NCBI): domain Eukaryota; kingdom Viridiplantae; phylum Streptophyta; class Magnoliopsida; order Santalales; family Viscaceae; genus Viscum; species Viscum album. The sequence goes on from OY728120.1 coordinate 710,270,649, forward strand.
TGTAAAAACATGTGGTTAGTGGATTTTCAATTTTGTAATCTACGCGCAAATGAATATTGACATCCCACTTCTGAATTAATTTCTCAATTGGGAACATTTTTTTCTATAAAATAAAAATATAAACCCAATCACTATTAACTTTTTTGGTCAAACCATTTATTAATATAACAATGTAATTCTTGATCTACTCATTTTTTATCATCAGATAAATTTTAAGCGGTCATCTCTTTTTATTATTTTTTGTGTCATCATTTTTATATTGTACATTTTTATACATTTTTTTAATTTTCCCTTATGAATATTACACTTTCAATGATCATCAATATTAAATTTTAAATATTATTGTTGGTTCTCAATATACCACTAGATTTATTCATGAGAATGAAATGAATATTATGAAATAATCCCTATATTTAGAGGAAATGACTAAAAGTATGGAGAAAAATAAAAAATATTAAATCTTTGTTTTTCATTTCATTACTGAAATTTTATGAATGTAATTTTATTTTTTGATTAATTTTATTTTATGAAAAATAATATATTTTTATTTTCTTATCTCTTCATGTTGGATATCTATATAAATGATGAGTTAAGTTTCTCTCCACAACCATTATCTATATAAAAATATATTAAAAGGTACTTTGAGTTTCTGTTATATAGACAATCAAAATGTATTGTGTTCATAAAAATTAGATAAAATCTGATGTTAAAATAAGAAAATACCAACATGGAAACGTCTTTTTCAACTAGTGGTAGGGGAAACCTTCTCCATGATTATAATATAATTCATTTTTCATAACCATCATTAAAAGTTTGTTTTAAAAGTGTAATTAATGTATAAAAATTAATATTATTACATGAATATTACTTTTTATATTATGTAATAATGTAATTTTAGTCCAAAGTAATCTTAACACAGTTACTTTGGATATATGAGATGAATATCATCAAAACATCCAACACGAACTTCATTTAATAAGTAATTGTCTATATAATGGAAAAAAATGAATAATAAGCCTCAGGAAAGGTTCTTTAAAAAGAAAATATTCATTATAAATTTATTAATCTAGAAAATAAAAGGGTGTTTAAAATGAATCATACATGAGTTATGGAACACATTACATTAAAACCCACATTTTAAAATTTATAATGATTTATTTTGTAAAAAAAATTTATCCCATTTCAATATTGTCACAACTATTTTATGGATAAATTTATATAGAAATAAATAAGTTATAAAGGATATTCGATTACACATAAGACATTATATTATGGCTTTCAATAGGAATATTTTATATGTACTTTATATTGAAAATATTGATGAAATAAGAAATATTAATGTTATATTTTAATATATATAGAAAAAAAAATTCTTCCCTACACCCTATCCAATAGGTTATGTCTAGATTCATTTATAATATTCAAAGTATTTTTCTAAAAACCCCTCTTATCATTTCATAGAGGTATTTTCAAAAAGTGTTTTAAATGGAATAGATAATTCAATATCTTGAAATGTTTTATTATGGGTACAATGAATATTTTTTTAGTGTGTTCATGGAAAAGAAAATAAATATGTATTATTATAATTATATAATTCTATTTTATTTTTTATAATGAACGGTGAGCCCCACATAGCTCTTGATTATGGGTGTTCCCAATAAATCTAATGATAATGGGTGATCATTATATAGCTCTCTAATGCATTGGGAAAAGGGTTGGAGTTAACTGATTATAACTATGTGAGAATATTACTATAATATATTTGTTAGGTTATTATATTTGTAAGAGTTATTATAAGAGAGATATAAAAATAATTTCTCATGTTTTCTATATGATTTATCGATTCCTTTTTGGGTTTTTTGTGGAAATATTATGATTTAACAAGGTAAGATAACGATGATAAGAATTTCTATCCCAGCGCGATATTTGCTGCGATGATGACCTAGCGCGATGGGCGCGGCTCCGGCTCCCTCCTCCCCGGCGGGGGGAGGGAAGCAAATCCTTCCTTTCCCCTTTCCAGCAAGACCTTTCATTCCTTTCAAAAATCCAGATTTCCTTCCCCCATTTCCTTTGATCCCGCTTTTCCCTAATGTCCCAGATCTTCACCTCGGCGCGCCTCAGGTTTCTTTATCTTAAAATGACTTCAACAAGGCCTCAGACCTCCACCGGCTGACGTGGATAGCCCATTTCAGGGGTCTTCGTCCCTCTGTTGATGATTTTGATCGTTTCATTTTTGGTTCATGGGATCTGCAAGATCGCGTGGTGGTAGATCTATTTGATCGGCGTCAAATATTAATTTGTTTCTCCTAAAAGGATGATCTGAATACCGCCTGGTCCCAGGCCCCTCGTGCAATCAATGGCTACTACTTCTTCCCTATGTGGTGGTGCTTTTATCTCAACTAGAATCGTGACGCTTCCTCATCTGTGGTCTGGGTAACTTTTCCAGACCTACCTCTTCCTTTCCAAAATCCATAAATTATCCGAATGCTAGGAAACATAGTTGGCAGGTACCTGTGTTCAGATAGCCGGACGTCGTCGGTTTTTCATCTTATCTCCCCTCGTGTATGTGTTGAGCCTGATGTTTCAAAGGATCCCACGGAATGGCTATGGATTTCGGTTGGAGAAGTGTTCCGCTGGAAACAAAGTGTTGTGTTTGAATCGTGGCCAGCCTTCTACCTGGGGGGTCACCAATTAGGACATTTGGCCCCTGTTTATAGTCGCGGCCACATGTTTATATAGGTTGATCCCAGTTGTTTTGAGGGGAATGACTTGTAGATCACCCCTGTTATGTATCAGTGGGTACGAGGTATTGACAGTACGGTCGAGCAAGTGGAGGAACACGGGGCAGTTCCAGAGGCGTGATCTTTCATTAGCCCAGGTGCGGAGGCTAATGTTAAGGAGGATCATCACTCCTTTTACCCTCCAGTGATAGCAGTTCCAGATGCGTGGGTTCTCACTAGCCCAGGTGCAGAGGCTAATGTTAAGGAGGATCAGAACTCCTTGGTCCCTCCTGTGATAGTGGAATGTGTGAAGACAAAGACAGCTGAGCCGCGGGTTGTGGATGTGTTTTCCCTTCTAAAGAAGGATTTGGGAATTCATTAGACATCCATGGATGGTCCCAGTGATGTGAAATTTCCAGTGTGTGTTGTTGAAAGTTCTGGGGCTCGGGGCTAGGAGTACATGAACCTGCCATCACAGTTTATGGGAAGAGGATATGAATAGCCCACAGTACTGGAGGTAATGCAAGGAAAATCCTTCATGTTGGCTGCAATCGGATCACAAAGTGGACAGGTAAGGCTGGATAATGTGAATTCCTTTAGACCCCTTGACCCAAACACCATTGGACCCAACCCCACAGGTCGTGGGAAGGCTGGAGATGGGGTAATGGGATCTGGTTTGGGGAATAAACCAGGCCAGGTGTCTCTAAGTGTAGAGGCCCAATGCTTGATGTACATGGACATTACATTACTTTTGCGGAATACTTAGTACATAACAAAAACACACACACAATGACCATACTAGTTTAGTGTCTTTGGAAACTCCGAATGTAATCTTCTAATCATGGTGAAAGATCTTCAACATCTCCCATAAAGATCTTCCCTTTTTTTCTTACCTAAAACAATTCTTTATATCCTAGGGAAAAGAAAACATAATAGGGTGAGCTCAAATGCTCAGTAAGGGTAAACAAAAGAAATATCAATCACATCAAAATAAAAACATAACATTTTGAAAATCTTACCCTGCAAAAGAGATCATAATTTATAACATGGGATAAATCATGGTAGTGAAATGTAATCCCAATAATCATAAAACATGAAACATTGTGGCATGAACACATAATCATAGAGAATAATTTCTTATTAGTCAAGACTCAATTGCAAGACTATCTTAGTGGACAATGTCCATTTCTGAACCGATTTCATTCCTCGTTTCAATCCTGTTTCACTGAACCGGTTTAACCTGCCGTTCCAGCCATGTCTATCTCATGAGATATAAAAGCATTACCCAATGCAATGGAGGGAGATATAGGTCCCACCCATCTCATAATGATACCATTCTTATGTGTTCCACAAAATCATAAACCATACATCATAGCATAACCTATGTAATAAAAATGGGATTCTTAATCATTATGACTTCATAAAACAATTCATATAAGATAAATGAATTCATTAAATATTTCCATCATAACATAATAAATTCAATGTAATAATAGGGATAGAAAAATAAACCTATATTATCTTAGATGGAAAATAATTTTGATAAAAGACTTGAACTCCATTCTTGAGGAAAATATCATTTCTACTTCAAAAACACTTTTCCTTTGTTAACATGTCATACAATTATAAAATAAAAGAAGTTGATTAAAAATAAACTTGAAAACATGTAAAGAAATCTTCTTGGAAATAATTTTTTAAAAATCCATTCATGTCGTATAAGTTAAAAAAACATTCTTCTCATTCTTTTGTCGGAAAAGTCAAAAAGTACCTCGTACGAAAAATGACAAAAGATTCCTTTCATATCTTTTACTAAAAACTCACCGAAGGGTAAAATTAGATTTAAACAATTGTAGGTGGATGGAAATAATATTACATATTGAGGAAACATGGATGTGGATGATAAAACACACCCCAGTAAATACCAAAGTATAAACAATCTCAGATAAAAATGAGATTGTGATATTTTCCCTTACCTTTGGTCTGATTTGCTTCGTAAGTGTCCGAACCTCCTCTTCTTTGAAGCGCCTCTTTGAGTCCTCTTCTTAGGGAACTAAAATTGGTCTTTGAAGAAGACCAGGACCTCTAGGATGTTTCTAGGGAAGTGTAGAAGATAACTTGTAAGGGGCTGGCCGAGCATGAAGGCTGAAAGTGGTGTGAGGAAGAGGGGGAGGAGGTTCCCTTTTATAAGGGAGGAGAGGGGCACCTTTGGAATAACTAAAAATATTATTTTATTATAAAGCCAAATTCGGTTTTAAATTGCTCCAAATTGATTTATTTCAAAGATAAGGTGGGGATGGGTCGAAATCCTCTCATCCAATAGAATTTAGACAAGTTTAGGTCATTATACAAACCTTATCTTTTAGTTTTCACTCTTCATTAATTAGATTGACATTTACCATGTCACATTGTATTTTTATATTATATAGTTAATAAACATACCATATACATCTAAGAGACCCCCAAGTGGTCCATTAATGATAAACCTATCTTGATATAAGTATCATGGCCGAAACTTAGATTTTTAGGAATAAAATAACAATCAATAATATAATATTTGTTTTAAAAAATATTTTATGTCAATTTTCACACTATTCAATAGTTGATTTTTTTGAAACTCATAACAGAATTATTACTTCGGAAAAGATAATTAAATCATTACTAACAGGTCATATTAAACTATAAAATTAGATTAATTCATTAAAAGTCTCAAGTTATATTTATTTGTGTATTTATAATATCAATTATGTTAATTTTTCACTATTATGGTAATTAATGCATCATCATTGTGTCATAAATAAATTAAATTATTTAATGTCTAAAAATTATAAATATAATAAAATTATGTAGAAAATCGTTTTACATTTGTAATTAATATTTACAATCTAAAATGCAACATATATAACCCTATGTAAAAATTGTTTTTGTAAAATAGATATGCTTGTGTCATTTTCGTATTCATTTTAACTAAATTAAAATAAAGTGTCCATATCACTTACAAGTGGCTCCATGGGGTCTCAAAATTGACCCAAAAATGCCCATGGTCGAACATGTATCAGCCAATAAGGTTATCACACGTTTTAGGGTAATTTTTGTATTATTATAATATTATTTGTTAACCCCTATTTATCGGATTTACCCTTTAACCATGGTAAATAAAATATTTACCGAAGTAATTATTCAAAATGCCTAAAAATAAAACTTACCTATTTACACAATTTGAACATCCTGATTCCAAATATGGAATCCATTTTTCAAAATTCAAAACACAGAAGTGGCAGAAATTAATTTAAAATTAATTCCCGCTGTCAAAACAAATAGCGTGTTTTTAGGATGTAATAACTATCAAAAGATTGATACTTGGTTATGTTCGGTTTAATTGGGAAATTATGTCCAATGACCAACATTGTATTAAATGGTAAAAATATATTCTAAATATACTTTAAAACCACCCAAATTCATAATTTATCACTATTAATTATTTTGATTAAAAAAGTTGTTTTTAATTAAAATTTAGTAATTTTCACTATTCATGAAAATATGAAATTTATCCAAAAAGTACCAAAATTTCACCTTAGACTAAATTCGATACTCCGAATCCAAAAATGAATTCCATTTTGAGAGATAAAATTTCTAAAATTTCAATAGGTGGTTATTACTATTCATAGCGTCTCGTTTTAATAATATTTTAATAGCATATCGTTGTTTAGTGAAACACGGTATTGCGTACTACGCACGCTATCGAGGAAGGTCGCGATTGCGTGTAATGCAAGGAAAGTCAAGGATGTGTTTTGTGCAATCTCCTTTTGGTGTAGCGTACAACACAAGACATTAATGAAATTAAAAGGAATATTTTTCATAAAATCTCGGGGTGTTACATTCTACCCCCCTTAAAATGAATTTCGCCCTCGAAATTCGTCTGGGTTATAAATGGTTTACTATTCGAAAGTTTCTTTAATAGAAACCCACATCGTAAAAAGGAATACCAAAACCAATCTTTAAAAAAAAGTATGAAACGTAACGGTTACCCAAATAAACTAATCACTGGGTTTCCACATATGTGAAAATATGGATATGGAAGAGAAATCTAACCATCATGTTCTGATGGAGAGTGGTAGAGAACATGGCTATGGAAAATCCAGAAATCACAAAGCCATAAATTTGTGACGATCTAAGGTACCATCTGATTCATCAGATATAAGAGCACTAGGACAACATTTTTTTGTTTTCAAGATCATTTCCCTAAAGTTGATGAAATTGGAATTAGAAGAAATACTTTCATGATTTTGGTATAGTCTCACCATTGGTCGTTCATTGGACAATTTCCACTACATCTATTAATGAAATGAAGTTGAATTTGTCATTTGTGATGTGTTAGCAGATCATGTGATAGAATGATTGGTCATAACATCTGTCTCAAACAAAAGGTTAGAAAATTTATCAAAAAATACATAAGTCCATCTATAGTGAGATTAATCATATATGGTTCCTAAAATGGACTTATACTTCATATATCATACTGCTTAATATAATAAAACTAGTTTCTACTAAACAGGGACTTCTTGTAGTCCAATGGTAGGCGATAAAGGCCTGTCGCACTTCAGTTGTGGGTTCGATTCCCACAGCCTTGTCCAACGCGATGGGCTGTCACTCGTCCTGCATGTTGACCTTTTTCTAAAACTACATTACTATAACATCCCATCATTAATATCGAAAAAAGTTCTATCCTTAAAGAATACTAACTTATGTCCAACATAATCCATTCTAATCTTTAGCTTTATCCATAATACTACAGTCCACTCTCATATTATAGTGAAAATGATTACCATTGATTACATATAACAAGTATGTTAATACCATCGTTGATCCCCATATATCATAAGATATGTCTTTTTGGTCACATTCCAAACATTCAAAGGCCTTAATCATTTATTCTATTGAAAAATGAATACCCATTGAATCTTAGTGAAAACATGAGTGTTGTCAAAAGATAACTCTTTACACATACCAAAATCCTAATAATTCTATATACTCAAACCATGATATAACTTAGTCCTTATATCAATCATGAGATCATGAATACTGTCAAAAATTTCATTTTTTCCTTATCCCTTCATTATGCTCATATCATCTTTTTTTTCCAAAAATATCTAAATCAATTTCCATGGTTACTAGTACCATAAAATTATTGAAAACTACACTAGACCAAGACATAAATATTCCAATATTCCACGATACTAAATACAACATTATTTTGGAATCCCATTACATAAACACTTAATCATTCCACCACATCATTGTCATATTCAACATCGTCAATGGTGATCGCATGTGACTTCCCTTTGTCCATTGCCTTAAGTGGTTTCTCATGTCAATCATCACTAACCCTTGGATTAGGGCATTTATTAGCATAATTCCCCATTTCCTTGCACTTGAAGCATTGAAGTGTAGTAGGTTCATTCTGTGTATACCTTCCTTTGTTTTCATCATTAGACATCTTCTTCCCATCATAGCAGCATTCAAATGCCCGATGACCTTCCTTTCCACATTTGAAACATTTACTTGTCCCTTTATGACAATCTCCACCATGATTCTTTCCACACTTTGAGCATAAGGAAACATTCATCTTCTTTTCACCATTATTCTTAGATTTCTCCTTGAACTCCATCTTTCGTTTCTTGTCAAAACTATGAGATGGATACGTAACACCGACTTCCATTTCTACCTTGATAGCACAACGCACAATTTCTTCATAGCTACTGAAGTCTCTTATAGCTAATGCCCTTCGAAGATTTGGTTTTAAGCCACTGAAGAATCGATCAAATTTACTTTTAGGTTGGATGATAAATCTAGATGCATACCTTGCAAGCCTTGTAAAATTCGCTTCTTATATACCAACAGATTCATCATCCTTTTTCTTTAGTTCAAGAAACTCCTCCTCCATCTTTGTTCGAAGAATACGAGGGAAGTACTTATTGAAAAATAAGTTCTTGAACTCATCCCATTCCATGGACTGAATTTCATCACTTGGCCTTGTATTCTTGATAAGATTCCACCATTGATCAACATCAGCTTCCAAACGATACACTGCTAAGACGACTTTATCATGTTCAGAACATTGAAGAACTGAAAATATATTTTCAGTAGTACTGATCCATTGTTCAGCAACAAGTGGATCAGAAGACCCATTGAAAGAAGGTGGATGTTGCCTCATGAAGGACTCAATAGAATATTGTTCCCTTCTATGCTCATTTGGATGTCCAGAATGATTCATAGATTGTGTAAGTATAGAAATAAGATTTTTCAATCCATCTCTCATAACATTTGTTTGTTCAGGAAGAAAATCATTGCATTGTCCATTACATTGATCAACACGGTTCCTTCGGGGTCCAGCCATCGTCTAAATCTCAAAAAGAATAGTGTGAGTGGAAAAAATCATGCTAGGGAAAACAACACAATAAAGGAGGAGTACCTTCAATATATAACATCTTGGGTTACCGTAATTCTAGTAATATAACCTATACTTATACTTAACCTTAGAGACATCCCCAAACATACCTTAGAAATATCTCTAGGGATCTCAATAAAGTTCTCGCATCCTAGTTTCCAAAGGGTGACTAAACCTTTCCTCTGATACCAACTGTAGAGGCCCAAAGCTTGATGTACATGGACATTGCATTACTTTTGTGGAATAATTAGTACCTAACAAAAACACACACACAAGTACCGTAATAGTTTATTGTCTTTGGAATCTCGAAACATAATCTTCTAATCATGGTGAACGATCTTCAACATATCCCATAAAGATCTTCAAAAATTTTTCTTACCTAAAACCTTTATTTATATCCTAGGGAAAAGAAAACATAAAAGGGTGAGCTCAAATGCTCAGTAAGGGTAAGAAAAAGAAATATCAATCACATCAAAATAAAAACATAACATTTTGGAAATCATACCCTGCAAAAGATATCATAATTTCATAACATGGGATAAATCATGGTAGTGAAATGTAATCCCAATAATCATAGAACATGAAACTTTGTTACGTGCACACATAATCATATAGAATCATTTCTTATTAGTCAAGAATCATTTCCAAGACTATCTTAGTGGACAAAGTCCATTTCTGAACTGAGTTCATTCCTCGTTTCAGTCCTGTTTCACTGAACCGGTTTAACCTGCCGTTCCAGCCATGTCTATCTCATGAGATATAAAATCTTTACCCAATGCATTGGAGGGAGATATAGGTCCCACCCATCTCATAATGATACCATTCTTATTTGTGCCACAAAATCATAAACCATACATAATAGCATAACCCATGTAATAAAAATCGGAATCTTAAACATTATGACATCATAAAACAATTCATATGAGATAAATAAATTCATAAAATATTTCCATAAGAACATAATAAAATAAATGTAATAATAGGGATAGAAATATAAACCTATATTATCATAGATGGAAAATAATTTTGATAAAACACTTGAACTCCATTCTTGAGGAAAATATCCTTTCTAGTTCAAAAACAGTTTTCCTTTCTTAACATGTCATACAATTCTAAACTAAAAGAAGATGAATAAAAATAAACTTTAAAACTTGTAAAGGAAGCTTCTTGGAAATAATGTTTTAAAAATCCATTCATTTCGTATAAGTTAAAAAAATATTCTTCTCGTACTTTTGTTGGAAAAGTCAAAAAGTACCTCGTACGAAAAACGACAAAAGATTCCTTTCATATCTTTTACTAAAAACTCACCGAAGGGTAAAATTGGATTTAAAAAATTGTAGGTGGATGGAAATAATATTACATATTGAGGAAACATGGATCTGGATGATAAAATACACCCCATTAAATACCAAAGTATAAACCATCTCGGATAAAAATGAGATTGTGATATTTTCCCTTACCTTAGGTATGATTTGCTTCGTAAGTGTCCGAACCTCCTCTTCTTTGAAACGCCTCTTTGAGTCCTCTTCTTAGGGCACTAAAATTGGTATTTGAAGAAAACCAGGACCTCTAGGATGTTTATATGAATGTTTAGAAGATAATTTGGTAGGGTTTGGCCGAGCATGAAGGCTGAATGTGGTGTGAGGAAGAGGGGGAGGAGGTGCCCTTTTATAAGGGAGGAGAGGGGCACCTTTGGAGTAACTAAAAATATTATTTTATTATAAATCCAAATTCGGTTTTAAATAGCTCCAAGTTGATTTATTTAGAATCTAAGGTGGGGATGGGTCCAAATCCTCTCATCCAATATAATTTAGACATGTTTAGGTCATTATACTAACCTTATCTTTTAGTTTTAACTCTTAGTTAATTAGATTGACATTTACCATGTCACATTGTATTTTTTATGTTATATAGTCAATAAACATACAATATACATCAAAGAGACCCCCAAGTGGTCCATTAATGATAAAACAATCTTGATATAAGTATCTTGGCTGATCCTTAGATTTTTAGGAATAAAATAACAATCAATAATATAATATTTTTAAAAAAAAACTATTTTATGTCAATTTTGACACTATTCAATAGTTTATTTTTGTGAAACTCATAAAATAATTATCACTTCGAAAAACGTTAATTAAATCATTAATAACAAGTCCTATTAACCTATAAAATAAGTTTAATTCATTAAAAGTCTCAAATTATATTTATTTGGGTATTAATAATATCAATTATGTTAATTTTTCACTATTATGGTAATTACTGCATCATCATTATGTCATACATAAATTAAATTATTTAATGTCTAAAAATTATAAATAAAATATCATTATGCAGGAAATCGTTTTAGCTTTCTATTTAATATTTACAATCGAAAATCCAACATATATAACCCTATGTAAAAATTGTTTTTCTAAAAGATATATGCTTGTGTCATTTTTGTATTCATTTTAACTTAATTAAAATAAAGTGTCCCTATCACATACAAGTGGCTCCATGGGGTCCCAAAATTGACCCAAAAATGCCCATGGTAGAACATGTATCAACCAATAAGTTTATCACATGCTTTAGGTCAATTTTGTTATTATTATAATATTATTTTTTAACCCTTATTTACCGGATTTACCCTTTAACCATGGTAAATAAAATATTTACCGAAGTAATTATTCAAAATGTCTAAAAATAAAAGTTACCGATTTACAAATTTGAACATCATGATTCCAAATATGGAATCCATTTTTCCAAATTCAAAACACAGAAGTGGCAGTATTTAATTTAAAATTAATTCCCACTATCAAAACAAAAAGCGTGTTTTTAAGATATAATAACTATCAAAAGATTGATACTTGGTTATGTTCGGTTTAATTGGGAAATTATGTCCAATGACCAACATTGTATTAAATGGTAAAAATATATTCTAAATATAATTTAAAACCACTCAAATTCATAATTTATCACTATTAATTATTTTGATTAAAAAAGATGTTTTTAATTAAAATTTATTAATTTTCACTATTCATCAAAATATGAAATTTATCCGAAAAGTACCAAAATTTCACCTTAGACTAAAATCAATACTCCGAATCCAAAAATGAAGTCCATTTTGGGAGATAAAATTTCTAAAATTTTAAAAGGTGGTTATTACTATTTATAAAAGCTAGTTTTAATAATACTTTAATAGCATATCATTGTTTAGTGAAACATGGTATTGCGTACTACACACGCTATCGAGGAAGGTCACGATTGCGTGTAATGCAAGGCAAGTCAAGGATGTGTGTTGTGTAAGCTACTTTTGGTGTAGCGTATAACACAAGACATTAATGAAATTAAAAAGAATATTTTTCATAAAATCTCGGGGTGTTACACTGAGTATGTAGATGGCCCAAAATGCCAGAGAGGTTATAGAGTTGGGGAACCGCTTTCACGATATGGAGGACCAGAATCCTCTAGAATCTATGTAGGAGTAGCCTTATGATGATGACAGTTTCAGTCACCCCTCAATGGATAGCTTGGACAGAATTCAAGGGAATGGACTCCACAGTCCTAGAAGGAATAAGGTGAAAAAACGTATTCGTGACTCGGGGAAATGAATTATGGCTCAGGGGAAAAACCAAAGGGATGCAAGTACTACTCAAAATGGCAAAAAACAATAGAGACTCGGTCGGCGAAGAAGGGTAGAAAAAAGTAATGTAAACAGGTTCAGAAAGGGGAAATTGAATAATTTTGCATGAATTCAAGAAATAGGTAAAAAGAAGACGAGGAGTGCTTGAAACTTATCTTGCGCTCTAAGGAATAAATGACTAAAACTAGTCTCCGACCCAATGTCTCAGAATAGAAGATAAAAAATATATATGATCGCCAGTTGCAAGTTGATGATAATGAGGAGAAAGAAGTGTGGATACACAAACAAAACCGCATACTGGCTCAGGGATTCAACTAGAGGAAAATCAACACAGAGGAATTTATTCCGAAAATGGGAAGGACGCTCTCTCACTTCGAAGAGATAATCAGAGAGGACCCGGAAACCTAGTTTAGCACACTTCACTAGGAAATTTATAGAGTTTTTGAGTCATGTAATATCATCCTGGTGTTTAATCATTTTGTTGGTTCTTTCAGCACATAGTGGTTTTTTTTATGAACAATGGTTGACCATTTTTCCTTAAAATGTATTTTCTTAATAAAAAATTTAATCAGGAGGAACAAGGTAAGATAATGATATTATCATTAAAAATGGTGTTTATGTAGAATGTCAAGGGTGAAATTTTTATCATTTCATGAGTATTTCATTACTTAATAGAAATCATTATGAATTCTTATTTCCCTATAATTTTTCATATGAATTATTTTATGAAAATCAGTGGGTATATAGGTTGATTTCAAGGGTTGGAAAATATATATTTTAAGCCAAAAGTTTTTTTTTGGAAAATAAAATTATTGATAGTATTCATGGACTAAATAGTTTTATTATTTAATTTTTATATGTGATGTACTAAGATTATTGTCTGCATCTAATGTTTTCTATTATTTTTTATTGGATTTTACAAATGTGTTTGGAAATGGATGAGTTTATGATTAAAACTGTGAAGATATATCCTAGAAAAAGTTTTTTATTTTGAAGGTGATTTATTATGGAAAACATTTTTATTGATTGGTAGTGTTTAATTTGTGACTTATTTTTGAATTATATACATGTTACAAAATAATTATTTAAAAATATAATCCTAAAAGATCTATAAGAAAGTAGGAAAATAAATATTTTATAAACAATATATTTTACTCATTTTTTATGGTTGGGTCCTTAATGTTGGTATCAAAGGAATGGTTTTGAAAATTTTAGAGGATAAGATAATATAAGTAAATACACATTATATGATCTAATTTTTGATAATCATGATATATAATTTGAATTTTACCATGTTGAATCATTATAAAAATGTTCTTTAGAGTGGTATTATAGATAGAAAATAGGGAATCTGATGTTGGGAGAACCCCAAAGTATAACATCCTTCTAAATTAGCTACCTAGAGTAATTTGAATTAAAAATAAAAATTTTGTTTCAATGATGGATCAATTGAATTGAGATATAAATTTTATTGGTTTCATGGCTAGAGAGATGTTTGATCTTCTGAAATGGAACATGTTGATATTAGAGAAAATTATGTGATAGAATCTTCGAGTTTTCAATGGATCTTCCGACTCAATGTCATCTTTCTGATGGATTAATTTTATAGAAAATATATTTTTTGTCATCGGTTCTTCATATCATCAAAAGGTAACTCCTTATATATTACATTTTGAACATGATTTCAATCGATGCTTACCAATGGAAAAGAGTGCTAAAGAATGAGATCATATTGGTGTTATGTAATGGGATATATTTATTAATATTTTAATTAAGAATTATTTTTCTAAGTGTTTTAACTATGATTGAAAATGATATTCTTGTAATTGAGGAAGAAGGAGGAACATTCAATGGATTTGTGTGAATACAACTTCACCTGAATGGAATGGTATGCGCCATGATTTATTTGGGGAATTGATAATAAAATTAATCTATTTTCAACCTCTAGTTTATTTAAAAGTCATGATATAAAATAATTATGACGAGAAGGTAGAAATGAAGTGTTTTTTGACCATATATTTCAGGATAATAAGGATAAAATGGGAATAAAACACTGATAAAATGGGAATGAAAATAAATATTTTAGTTTGGGATCTGTGAAGTAAAAATTTCCCAGGGAATGTATTAGGAAATATGTGAAGTGTTTTCAATGTATTAATTTTTGGCATATGGATCATGATTATAAAGGAAACGATCATGAGATTGGTATGAATAATTTTTTATAAAAGTAGTAAGGCTTTATAAATTTAATTATATGGATCCTTATATGGATCCATATCTTAAGAAGATCATTAATTATGGGTTGAATCAATAATATATATATAAAGGTGTCATAAAATTATTTTAAATAATTTGGAAGATGATGGGCCATAGAACTATCTAGTAACATCTTTAGGGACATTAGTATTTTTTTATGGTGGATCTATGGAGTGGGTACCATTAACTGATGTTAAAGGAGGATGATATCCATAATATATCATTTCATACTTGGTATATGAATTATGAGTTTTTTATTCACTTTTGGTTGATTAATGGTCCAGTAGTATACATTAATCTTATGAATCTACTCTTCCATGAATATTTAAATATGTTTGGGTTTTCATTTAATGATGATATTTTGGTGTATTTTTAAATTATAAGAATCATGAAGAACATATATGGATGGATCTAAAAACCGTAAATGAAATTAACTTATTTGAAAATATAGTAAAGGTAATTTTTGGTTATAGATTATTTTATTCCTTTAAAATATAGTAAATAAATATAGTGTATCTACTAATCTCATTAAAAATAAATTTATTGGTTAATGGTAAGGACCTAAAAATATGAATGAAATTAATTTCTCTCTTGGATTAGCAGGATATTTGTAGTGGGTTATTTAAAACAATTAATGGTTATCCAACACAAAAACTATATTAATATGAAAATTTGTTAGGATTATATCAAAAAATAAATATGATGAATGTTTCTAAGAATTATAAAAAGATATGTGAATCCTCTAGTTTTGGACCTATTATCTAGAAATTGTGCCTTTTTTATCTAATGTGATTCTATGTTTAAAGAATGGATTTTTAGATTAATGAATATTGATATGAAATTTTTTTATTCTTCACATCATGTAAAACATCATATAAAAAATTATCCTACACATGAAATATAATTCGAAGTTATATGTTTTACTTTAAGAATTTTGATAAATCAATTTAATGGATTATAGTGTGAAATTTATACTCATAATAAATGTTTTATGTACATATCAATAATGATATAGTTGAAAATGAAATAGTTGACATGTAATGATTTGATAAAATATTTTGGCTGCAAAATTAATTGCCATCCAGGTAAAGAAAATTGGGGAGTTAATTATTTGAGACATAAATGTAATGCAACATTAACAATGCTACATCTGGAACATGATCCATTGGATAATGATTTTATTAATGTTAGATTAGAAATTATTCATGTAGTAAATGCATTTATTTTGTGTTCGGTTTCACTACAATCACCTTATTCATATAGGATTAATCTATCTTAGAATGAAGACAGGTTTTTATAGGAAAAGGTTGAATTGATTTAAAAGTTATGTTGTCTAAATTTAAAATTGAAATAGAAGGTGTTTAGAGATATAAAAAAAGGTTATTTATTCACATATCTCCAATTTAAAGAAATAAATATTGAGTAAGGCTCATGGAATTACTATTTTTATTCACTATATTAGTACAGAAATATATAGATACCATTGGGAACATTTCTAATGAGAAGTAATGAATATTTATATTACTTCCCCTGCTAGGAAATGTTTTAATTTTCAATCGGTTAAACAAAAAAGGTAATTAAAAAATCATATTTTTTAATCATATTTTTGAGCTGGAAAGTAAATTTTAGAATATATTATTGGATATCATTCTTGGATTAAAAAATACTTTTATATGTAATAATACAATATGGGTTTTTGTTGATTGAATAATTAATTATCTTCATTTCATTCCCATTAGAGAAAATATATCTTGAGATAATAATTATAAAAATTATGTAAAAGATATAATAAGAGTACATGGAGTCCCTATCTCCATTTTTCTAACTTTGACCACGTTTTACCTCTATTTTTTTAAAAACAATCGAAATTTATTGGCATCTAAATTAAATTTCTTTACACCATTCCATCATCAATCTGATGGACTCTTAGAGTTAATAATTCATAATTTATAGAATAATTTTTGAGACTTTTCAATGGTTTATTAGGGATATCAGGACCATAATCTATGTTTTTTGAGTTTTCTAATAATAAAATTTTTCATTCTGGTATGTAGATGTCACATTTTGATGAATTATATGGAATGCGATGTAAGACTGTAGATTTTTGGGATGTAGTCATGGAATAAATATTTTTCACACCAAAATTGGTAGAAATAATGGTTTAGATTGCAATGATGATTTAGAAATAGTTGAGGATGACTCTGATAATGTGAACATTTTATGGGTATAACTATATAAAATATCATTCTTTCATGGTATTAAATCATGTTTTTCTTGAAGAACCTCCATGGGAAAGTGTTATGAATTTTGGTGAAATTTGAATGTTATATATGGGGTTCATTAAAATGTATGAAATCAGGGATAAATTTGGATCATTTGGAAATTGAGTGAAATTTCCATTGATTTATCTCTTTCACATGATGAATTTCACGTTTCCTTGATTATATAATTTATGTCGGGTTCATCTAATGTTTTGATCCATATAGTAGTTCAGTTGGAATAAAAAATATATTATGAGGAGAATCCATTATATATTATTTAATATAGAGAAAATTTACTTCATAATAAAGTTATTTTACTAGTTTAATCATTTTATAAAAACAATATAATTGATGAAGTATCATGGTAATCAGAAAATTCTATAAATTAAAGATATCCCCACTTCTTAAATTGAGGAAAAATATTATGAGGATGGAATTTTCAATTGGGTGAAAGAATGTAACGAACTATATAATTTAAAGATTAATCATTTTCATTTTATATTAATATTCAATAATTATATTATTTAGATTTATATTCATTATAATAATATAATGTAATTTTCTAGTTAAAATGGAAATGGCATAATTTTTATCAAAATTTACAATATTAGGAAATACATATATTTAAATTATTTTTTTAAAATTTATATATTTGGAATATTAAAAAATTAGCTTCATGGTATATTTCATCGGGTAAAGATCAGCATAGTAATAATTTTTGGTAATTTTTATAAGAAAATTACATTTCAATGAATAGTAAAAATATTGATTATTATAGAACATTGTCTTTTTATTTCATGAAATTAATAAATTTCATTTTGGTTTTAATTTTTTTCATAGAAATATTTTCCCAATTAAATTATTTATAGTATTATTATAGAACTTTTAATAATATTTATATAATTTTTTTATAAAAAACATCTTATACTTAAAATAAATTTATTCTGAAAATTTCTTTTGCATCACATTTTTCAAAATTAATTACAAATTAATTAATGCTAGTTATATGAATCAAAATTTATAAAATGAATTAAATAATTAGATTTATAATATTTAATATGAGGTAATATCTTCCACCCATTTTTGTCACAATTAAAGTATAATAATTATAAAAAATATGTTTCCATGGGTATGCTTAAAACAGGTTTACCTGGTGTTAAAAATAAGCGATAATTGTTAACATGAACATCAAACTTGAATAAATTCCATGTTTTTGTAACATTTTGACCTTATGAAATTTAATATTCTAAAATGGATAATTTTTTATCCATTCGTTTTTTAATACCTTATTAAATTTTATTCTTTTTAAAAATTTCAAATGTGTCGTCACCCCACATATAAAATAATTCCCCCCTTTCATTTCCATGCATAAACATATTTTTTTGGTTCAAAAATATGTATATAAATATATATTACCGAAATTAGTCCCCATTTCAAAAATAAATTATTTTGATGATAAATCCATCATAGGAAGGATTTTTTCATAAACATAAATAGGTCGTTCAAAGAAGATGTGCAGTTCATAACCAGGCATTTTCATTTTATTAATTCTTCAATATACTTAATGTCATCTTCAAAAAACATGTAATAATAATATAAAAGTATTACATACACTAATATGTTTATATTTTTCAGGATAACCTTCATAATTATCCCCCTTCCATCAACTGGGAAACAAACCCATCATTCATATGTACATCTTGTAGACTACCACCTTATGAACTGATGTAATTTGTTTTCTATAACAACCTCCCATGAGAAGTTATAATAATGAATTAAATGTATATATATTATATTCATGAATTATGTGTCATTATAATGATATAATATACCATTTAATTTCTTATATTTATATCCACTGAAAATCTGACAAGGTCATTCATATGTATGTCTAGATTACCACCTCTATAATGAAATTTGATTAATTTTTCAAGAAAAAATTATATAGAGACTATATATAATTATATTTATATAAATAATGTAATATTAATAATATAATAATTATTTTTTAAGGATAAAATTTAATTTATTTTCTTCCCCACATGTTGTTTGAAAAAATAAAATGTTACTAACGTGTCTATATGACCTATTGTTTATTCTATTATCATGTAATTAGTTTCCCATAACCATATTTCATTGGGTGTTTTCAATTTATAAATTATGTATTAAAATTAAAATTATTTCATTTTAACTATTCTATATAACATGTAATAATTCCCTCTTTATCCATAGCCATCTAACCAAAGTGGATTGGGATATATGAGCCTAATATCATCAAAACATCTGACATGAATTTAATTGATTAAATAATTGTTAATAAAATCATAATAAATAAAATAAAATGAATCAAAAAAATCAAAACTTTTTTGATGAACTAAATAATTATGTTATGTTTATTATTATGTAATATAATGAACTTATGTCATGAATCAAACATGGGGAAAGGGTCACATAACAATAAAAATATTATTTTTAATGATTTAAAGCTGTATCATCTAAATATTTTTTTCCATGTACATATTCATAAAATAATTTTATCTGTTTATTTACATGGGAATTAAAAAAGTACAAATGATTTTTTTCCATTTTTAATTTTATTTTCAATGGTTTTTTTAATTAATGTGTTTACATATTTTAAAATGCAAATTTTATTGAAAATTAAAAATGGAATGTTCTATCTAAACACATAAAACATCAATTGTTCTTCATGCTACCATAATTGTTATTTGATATATGTATTACATTATAAAGAATCTTGTTTTATTTAATAAGAAACGCTCTTTAATTGTTTTCCAATTCTCAAAAAGGTATTTAAGTATAATGGTTATTTTAATATCATGAAATGATTTCTTATTGGTGATGAGAATATTTTAATGAGTATTCCAATATAGATGAATGTGTTTATATATTATGATCATGTTATGTATCATGGGTATTTTTATTTATGATGGCTGAGCTAGATTTAGTTGATAATGATGGGTGGGCCTCATATTACTCATGATTATGGTTGAGTTTAGTATTTATCTTCAATACATTAGCTAAAGGTGTGGATTAAACTAGTCTTCTAGGTTGTAGGACATTATTAGAATTTATTGAGTATGTTATTCTATTTTTTAAGAGTGATTTAATGTGTCATATAAAAATAAATTCCCATGATACCTAAAAACAATTATTTTCTTTTTGCGGGTTTTTATGGAAATATTATTTTTTCAGAAGGTCGGATAATGAGATTATGCTTAGAGAAAAGTTACTGCTACATCATAAGGGGAAAATGTATAACATTTCAATATTATTAAATGATTAGGATAAAAAAATTATTAGTTTTTCTTGACCTTTAATATTTCTATGAAATTTTGTTTGTGAAAATATTTTTGTAGAGAAGTTGATTTCTTGGGTAATAAAATGCTTATTTTGAGCCTATTGTTTTTATTTTGAAAAAAGAAAATTATTAAAAGTATTCGTGGACTAATGGGTTTATTTTGTTCTTTTTAAATGTCAATTACTAAACTTTTTTGTTCCCATTCCATGTTTTAAATTTTTTTTCCAAATGGTTTTAAGGATTATTATGGATAAAGACACTGAAAATTTAAAAATTGTAAAAATATTTTAGGAGAAGAAAACTTTTTGAATTTAAAAGTTTAGAATTATTAAAAAATAGATATTGAGTGGTAGATTCCACTTTTTTTGTAATTTTTATTTATATATTGGAGATATACTACTTCCCTAAAAATATAATCTTCAAATATTTTCTTGAATGCATGTAAATGAATTCTAATTTAAAGAATCTATTTTTTAGATTTTTTTGGTTAGGACCATATATGAGATACTCCGAAAGTAGATTTTATTTCCACTAATGATATGTGGTTGTAAATAGGGTGGGAATTTTTTCCCTCGATTGTGATATATATAAATATATTTGTTTTGTGATTATCCCCCTAATTATGATATATGGTTATATTTGGGAGAAGGGTTATACCCCCCACCCATTATGATATTTGATGATATTCAGGCTAGGAATTATTTCTCCTGATCATGATATAATATTAAATACATAAAAGGTGTTCTAAACAGTACTATAAAAAGTGTATATATTAAACATGAGCCATATTCACACCTATTATGATATATCAATATATATTAGAAGAAATTATGATGCCCTATTACGATACATATTGATATACAATTTTTCTTTTATACCCTCTAATTGTGTTTTATAGAGATATTTGGGGAAGGAACGGACCCCCTGATTATTATGATATATAATGATATATTTATGTGGGATTCTTATCACCAGATGATTATGATAAACTATGGTCTTTAGGGGTGGGCACTAGTCCCTCTTATTATGTGATGCAATGAAAATCTAAAGTAATGAAATTATATTCTATAGTGTGTATGTCATGCATCATCAACAACGTAAAAAAGTATAATATCCATAGAATCTACTATATATTTACTATTTAATATAAATTCAATATAATATATATATTTAAATAAACCCAAAAACGAGTTATCTTGCATTACTCGGAAGGGAAACCTTCCTTGATGGCTTGTGTTACACACAAGAGTGACCTTCCTCGATAAACAACGTTACCCATAAGAATGAGTCTCACCAAATAATAATGTATTATTAAAATTTTATTATAAAATATAATATGATATAAACTATCCATTAAATTAGTATTTGTGAATATTAATAACTGTTAAAAAAATTCATTTACATAAATATAAAATTAATTCATTGATTATGAATTAATGTGAAATGAAAATAAGAGCCAATTGGATATAAAATGAAATATTATTGTATTTATGCTTCCAAACGATATTTTTATTTTAAAAAAAATTAAAATTAGTTAATTATTTTAATGAAATATATATATCATACATTAAATAAATTATTTTTTATATTCATCCATTTGGGTTGAGAGGTATAAGAAAAGAACAAACTATATTTTACACATAAACCCATATAATTTTAAAAGGGTAATTTTAAAATCTTTTTAATGTGAACAAATTTTAAATATGAATTTTGACACAATAATTGATTTATTATTCAAAAATAAACTTAATATTTTATATAGAAACATAATAATTATGTTTTATTTAATATTTCAATTTTTCAGATAAATTTCATTTTTACGAGTAACTTATAATATAGAATTGTATTTCAAAACTACTTTTTCATCTAATTTATTTTTAAGGTTCAATTATTCATTAAAATTTTTTAATGAGAAACTAGATATTATTTTTATCAGTTATTCCAATATATTTCATTTTAATCAATTTGACTTTGAAATTGAATATAAAAATATAGGATTCTTTCAGATGTTTTTACATTAACAACTCACATTCTCATCCCACCTAGAAGATGATTTTTAAATAAATTTCTTCTACATCTATGATTGGAATTTGGGAGACTGAATTAAATATTTTGAATAATAATAAAATATATTTTTTAATATCTCAAAAAATTGATCAAAATTAATAGTGAATGTGATTAAAATTAATTACAATTATTGACGCCGAAATTAAGCTTATTAAAGGACAAAAACATTAACATAGGGGCCCAAATGACCTATTCACTTTTCCAAAATGTATTATTTGTCCATATATAGTTCATGAACCTTCAATTATGGAATTTATTTTCTTAAAACATTTTTAAGTAAAAACATGGGCACACCAAACGTTTTTTCAAAAATAACGTGTAAGTCATTTTCCTCTTTTATAAAAGGGAACCAACTCTCCCCCTTCCTAACACCTCTCGAACCAATTATGCTCAGCCAATATATTTCCAAATATCTTATAAAAATCCCTCCCATAGAACATTTAGAATCCATTTGGGCCAAAATCTATAAATGGAATCCTTTTGGTACAAACAAAAATAATTTACCCGATTAAGAGGTAACGTCTTCCCCTAAGCTCTCTAGTTTAATTTACATTATCCACCCCCAAAATAACTTCATTATATTGTTTTATAACGAAACATGTATCCTCATTATATTATTATGTTTTAATGGTATTTTTTATACCTATAATAACACACAATTCTATCTAATGGGAAAGGAACATATTGTTTTGTGTACGACGAACTACTGCATCAAGAAATGATGATAGTTCAATTGTCCTATACCACCTTTCATGGTGGCCATTATGATGGGAAATATGTTTATATATGATATTTATGATATTTATTATTTATTTATACTTATTTAATATTGTAATAACACATACAATTAGTAATTTCCATTTTACGTTAATACGATAACATTGTTTGAGGAAGTGTAGATTATCGCCCCCTCAAAGCAATGAGATTCATTCATACGATACATGGAAATCATAAAATGTGGTTTCAATTAAATATATTTTATAAAAAAATCCTCTATTTAATATTTATTACATAATTACATTTCTATAAATATACTATTTATATATATCATTTTCATTATTATTCATTCACACAAAAAAAACTGATTACGTCGTTCGTGAACGTGTGGACTACCACCTCCTCAACAAAATGAGATTCGATTTACATCACTAGAAATATATATAAGTATATTTCACACCCATGACCTTTTTTAAAATTCATTATTCATTTAATTTCCATTCCTGATTTGTTTTGGGGGTTTACCACTCAATTTTGTGAAAATGGTGGGTTTTGAAAATTTGGGCCAAACCGTGAGCCCAATTCCATATTTTAGAACAAATTTTGTTTCTTTAATAAATCCTTAAATTTTTACTATTTTGTACCCATTACACTTCCCAATTAGAATAACCGGATATATTAAAATCACCATTCCCCTTTGGACCACATATAAATCCAAAATCATGATGGAGTTGGGTTTTTGATTAAGGTATTTGGACTGCCCATAAGCCCATTTCCTGCTTTCAATTATTTATTTCAATTCTCTATATCTCATTCATTTTTTACTTTTTCTCATGATTCTACCTCCCTCGCAAATCCAATATCCTGAGGATCACCCCCATTATTGTTCTCTCAATTTTGGAGCTCAAGTGAACCTCTAATGAGGGATATATTGCATACACTTTTTCAAATAGACGAGATTTGACGAGGTAAAATGAATCTTTCATAACTCCTTCAATTTTAATCTTTTTACCCCCATTTCAGTCCCAAAATTACCTAATATGACACCATAGAAACTCCATACCAGTTTTTGGTACTTGGAAGTTCATAATTTGGTGGATTTAGGGCTATCTCTTCAATATTTCTTCAAGTAAGTATTTCTCTATTTGATTTCTCCTCTTTTCTTAGGGTTTCATCCCTCTTTCTTGATGTTCCAAAGCATAAAGAACCTTGGTTTCGTACATAAGGTTTAACAATTAGTCTTTCTGGTTAACATTTGTGGTCTAGGACTGGATTTATCATCCTTGTGGTGTAGGGTTGGTGCAGTTGATGTTTCGCACCATGTTTTGAGTGATTTGGCAATTTCGATAGGTGATTTCATTGGTAACCATTTAATGATGAGTACGTTTTCTTGATTTAATAAATTTTCATTTTAATTATATGGTTTGAATTATGCAAAAACCATTTTTGGTAGCAATAGTAAATCATTTGGTATTAAAGTTACATTTTTGTTTGAAGAGTGTATTTTTCAAATGTATTTCATGTGTTATCTCTTGTGGTAGTTCTGTAAAATATGGAAGTGATTTATTAGTTTTTGAATGGGGATTCCAATTTTGGTTGGGTAATGATATAGTGTTATGTGGGACTAAAAAGGGGGGGGGGTCTTTGAATGGGTTTTCTGTGTATAACATTTTTATAATCCTTGAATTTTTTTTATGGATTTGTTTGTTCTCATGGGTATCTTTTGTGACATTGTTCATGGTGTTTATATAACATTCGAAAGTAGATTCTTACATGTTGATTGGGCTTCCAATTCTGTTTTGGTAGGGTCATGGTGTTATATTTTCTTAAAATTTGGGTTTTGAAATGGGTTTTATGTGCAATGCTTGGGTATACTCCTTATAAATGTTTTTATGAATGTTTTGAATTGTTTATTTAGTTTTGTAAGTGGTGAAACTATATCAGCAAACTATTTTGGTATGAGAATATTTTTAAAAGGTCCATTTCATTTTCGTAAAGTCTGTTATGTCATATGTATCATCTTGGAAATATTTTATTAAATTGTTTGAAAAAGATATTGAGGTGTTAAAGTGATGTGAATTTGATATGGACTGTTTTGTGTGAGTGTGATGTGAAAAATTGAAATTTTTATTATGAAAGGAGTGTTATGTACCATGCGTGTGGGCTGTTATATGAGTTGCAACAAAATATAGTTGTTTTATAAAAATTTTTAATGGTTTTGTGGAAGTGTTGAGTAAATGTGAAATGTGTTGTGGGTTATTTTGGTGTAAGTCGGATTTCAAAATCATTTTGAATGAAAAATGGTCTTTTGTGACTTGTGTGGTATACATATGGACTGTGGGGTGCATTTGTGATGTGGAAATGATATTTTCATGTTCAATGTATAGTTCTTGACTTGTTGAACTTGTATGAGCATAAGGGGAAAACCTGGGTATCTAGGTGGGTGGACGTGTACTTGTATGCTAGTGAATCTTTTGGGTTTGGCCTCAGTTTTACATAGCAAGATTGATGCTTACAACTCTAACTAATATATGATGATGATTATTGGGGACCACTAGGTTATAGGTATGTTCCCTACTAGTGTCGTGTGCACGGGAATGGATATTAGTGATGGTTACTCTCACCGATATACGAGGTACCTGGGATCCACAGCTAACTAGTGCCTATGGGATAATTCCTATTTCTTGTGCTCATTAGTAGCTTTGTACATACCGTCGGAATACAGTACATTTGGCTGGAAAATTGAGTATCTTTGTTGTTTATTTTATAAGTGTTAATCCTTTAAAATATCCCACATAAAAACTCTTCTTATTCAAAGTTTCATCTTTTAGAAATTGTAACTATCTTTTCATGTTTTTGAAAACATTCATGCTTTTCTTCGTTAAATGATCATCATATAGAATATCTTAGTGGTGGTATCCTACTGGGCTTCGTCTCATACCCTACTTACACCATTGGGTGTAATTATACTTTCTTATTTTGTGTCACAGGTTTGGGTACAGGTTTTATGCCATTGGTTCAGGTTTTTAGCGGTCCGTCATGATGCAGTGTCGTGGAGATGGCTTGAGGGTGGTGACTCATTCCATGTGGAGGTTCTTGGGAAGTCATTTCATGAGTTTGTACCTTTGTAATAGTCTTTAAACATTGATTAAAATTGTGTAATTCAATATAAATTTTAGTAAAAGATTTTTTGGTTTGAAAAATCCAGATTTGATTTCATGGATTCATTTGTTGTTTTAAGTATACATACTCGTTTAAATCATTCCCAATTTTCAGTTTTTGATACCCACGAACTTGTGCCAACCTGTGGGGATTAGGAATGCCCTTCGGGACTTTCCACGGGTCTAGTCGGGTGTAGGTTTTGGCGGCAACCAGATTCGGTTCGTGACAAAATGGTATCAAAGGAGGTTCACTCTATTTGAGTCATGTTATTTGGGAAATAGTCAGAATAGTCTGGAGTTAATATTGTCAGGACATGAAATTCCAGTTATGAGTAGTTTGATTGATCACCACACCTCATGCCGGGATTCAAGTCTCCAGGGGAATTTGGGATTTATCTATGTTTTTTTGGTTATCTTGGTCTGATGATGATTAGGGGAAATGAAAATAGAGTTGGGTTAATGGTCTCAGTGAGATCGCAGGGTCTGGAAAGTCATGTGGAGCCGAGGATATTCCCTAGAACAATCTTTGTGATGGTGAATTGATTGTAATATGTCTGCCAACCATATGTCCAAGTCACCCACTCACATTATTTTGTACTTTAGTTTTGGAATCATGGAACTTTGGATTTAAAGTGACTTGGTTTTACATAGCGTAATTTTTTTGTGAAATGATTTTCAAATAAAGAGGGAATGGTTTGATTTCTGAAATTGTGGAACTAAATTTTCAGAATTGTTTTGAAATGGAAAACATTGTGCTTACACCACTTTTAATCAGATTAAATGTTTTCAAATTGATGTGAATAACTTTAAAGTGGGTTCCTTTCTAAATGGTTGTGTCGTTATGAAATGTTTTGAAAGATGTGAATTGAGATTTTGTCCTCATTTTTAGGAGTTTTGAGAAAAATGATGGGGTTTTTTGACCATTTTGTTTTTCAAAAGTTGAAAGAATTTTAGTTTTATCCATTGGTATTTCAATGAGAGACCACATGCATGGGGTTATATTGGATTATGGATGGTTGATGGCATGATTGGATGAGTGTCAGGATGAATATGAGGATGGTTCCTGGTGTGGCACAAAAACATGCTTGTGTGAGGCCCATGGGGTACCATTGTTGGATACGCTAACCGTTGAACCTTTGGTTTTCAAAGAAATGTTTTTAAAGAAGAACATGATGTCTTGATGAGTAGATTGGGATGGTGTATATTGTGTGTTTTTTGGAAAATGTTGATGTAGTGGGATGTTTTGAGTCCAAGAACCACTCATGTTCTAATAGGGCCTCTAAGTCCTTCGTAGTCTCATCTAAGAAGGGGTTTATGTTAGACCACCCGTTTGGGAAATCTGGCCATGAGAGGCTGTTATGGACACTTTCTGGAATGCTGTGATATTTGGGGATGTTTTATAAGCCCCCCTCCTTGTATTATTTCTATGAGTCACTTTGGACATGTTCAGTGACGCGTTGTGATGTCGCATGCCCATTTTATTTTAAAGGTGAAATTTTTCAATATTTTTTGAGTCATTTTTTTAGAAGTGTTTCTCCTTTCGTGAGATCTTGACATCCTCTGTATTTGAGGAAGGTTTTTATATGTGTCCTTTATTTCTGTTGATTCTCTCCCAATGAAACAAGGTGTGATGTGAGTGCATCCTCTAAAATCTTATTTTAGTGAAATTCCATGTTAGGTTAAAGTGAGTTCTGGAGTGTGTTTTGTCTTGGTGAACCCATCTTGAATTGCATGTAGTTTTTTGTAGCATCGATAGAAGAAATTATATTCGGGGGTTTCCAAATCCAAACAGCGATGATGAAGATGTTTCAACCATTCCTCCTCCAGCCATAGGTCCCTAAGAGAAGTTGTCACGTAGTTAGAGGAAATCCCAATGAAGTTATTAAACTTGTACAAAGAACTATTCTCAGTATGAGAGATTTGAATACTTTAAACATTTGGTGTTATCATCTTGCTTCTTTTGTTCCCA
Source organism: Viscum album (assembly GCA_963277665.1). Lineage (NCBI taxonomy): Eukaryota > Viridiplantae > Streptophyta > Magnoliopsida > Santalales > Viscaceae > Viscum > Viscum album. The sequence continues at coordinate 710,299,186 of OY728120.1, forward strand.
TTCGGTGGAAAGAGGTATAGGGCCTCATCCCCATGTTATCTCCAAATGACGTTCTTTTCCCCATTAATTTCTTTTGGGTTCGGGGGAAAGGTTATAGATTATTCTAGACATGTTTAGTGAATATTTAGTAGTAACCATTTCCCATAAAACCATGTAGGTATAAGGATCCATATGGTTAGCGCACAGTTTCCCAAACTATGAGGGCTAACCGTGCGGTCGTCCCAACTCTTTATGTTTTGGGGTTTTTCTATGCCGGCCTATATTGGTCTGTTAAGATGGTTAGTTATTTTGGTGGGGAGACCTACAATGAGTCTCATGAATTATATTTTGAAAATTCCTAATGGGATTATACCCCTTGTACCGAGGAGTTTCTGTCAGGGCTCCCCTGTTAGTGTCTTGATTCTGTCTCGGAATAAAATTTATGTTGTCTCTTATGGTGGGGAGCCCATTTGTGTATCCTTGTACCAGTAACTCACTTTTGTACATGGCCTTGGCTTGGAAGTGGGTAGTCTCATTCAGAGCTATAAAACCACCTACATCTTCCTTGGGTAAACGTTGGTATTGGAGAGTTCCCAATGGTTTAGTTATATCTAGGTAAGTGTAACAGGGTTCGATGTTCTTGTTTGTTTGGGTAAATTTCGTGGGCCATGTTCAGAGAGTGTTTGAGGAGTTTTATTTTAGGATAAATCCTAAATGTTCTTGATATTTTTAGTAAAGAGGTGTATGTCTTGGTTGTGAAGTATTCCTTCTTTATTTGATCACTAGAGGTGTTTTGGCCTTTGGGGGAAAAGTTTAGAAAAGGAGTCCATTTCTGCCTTTCGGTTCGGTTTGGTTTTTTCTTTGTCCTTGATGTGGCGTTCTTAGGGCGGAACGTTTTATGGTGGGAAGAATTTTCACACCCATGAACTTTTTTTTAAAATTCATTATTCATTTATTTTCCATTCATGCTTTATTTTGGGGGTTTACCACTCATTTTGGTGAAAATGGTGGGTTTTGAAAATTTGGGGCAAACGTGAGCCCAATTCTAGATTTAAAAACAAATTTCTTTATTATATGTATACATTAATTTTTACTATTTTTTACCCATTCCACTTCTAAATTGGAATACCCTGATATATTAAAATCACCATATCTTTTTGGACCACATAAAAATCCAAAATCATGATGGATTTGGATTTTTTATTAAGGTAATGGGCCTGCCCGTATGCCCATTTCCCGCTTTAAATTATTTTTTAAATTTTCCATATCTCATTTATTTTTTACTATTTTCCAATGATTCCACCTCCCTCTCAAAGAAAATATCCTGAGCATCACCCCCATTATCGTTTTCGCAATTTTGGAGCTAAAGGGTGAACCGCGAATTAGGGTGATCTTTCATACACTTTCTCAAATCGACCAGATTTGAAGAGGTAAAATGAATATTTCATAACTCATTCAATTTTCATCCCTTTTCCCCCATTTCAGTCCCAAAATTACCTAATATGACTACTTAAAACCTCAATACCAGTTTTGGGTACTTGGAGATTCATATTTTGGTGCATTTAGGGCGATCTCTTCAATATTTCTGCAAGTAAGTATTTCTCTATTTGATTTCTCCACTTTTCTTAGGGCTTCATCCCTCTATCTTGATGTTCCCAAGAATCCAGAACCTCGGGTTCGTACTTGGGGTTCAACAATGAGTCTTTTTGGTGAAAATCTGTGGTCTAGGTCTGGATTTATCATCCTTGTTGTGCCGAGTTGGTGTGGTTGATGTTTCGCACCATGTTTTGAGGGATTCGGCAATTTCTGTAGGTGATTCTGTGGATAACCATTTAATTATGAGTTAGTTTGCTTGATTAAATAATTTTTCATGTTACTTATATGATTTGAATTATGAGAAAACGATTTTTGGTTGAAATAGTAAATCATTTGGTATTAATGATACATTTTTTGTTTGATGTGTGTATTTTTCAAATGTATTTCATGTGTTATCTCTTGTGGTAGTTTTGTAAAATGTGGAAGTGATTTTTTTAGTTGTTGAAAGGGGCTGGATATTTTGTTTGGGTAATGATATACTATTATGTGGGCCGAAAATGGTGGGGGTCTTTAAATTGGTTTTATGTGTATAACCGTGTTATACTCCTAGAAAGTGTTTTATGAATTTGTGTGTTCTCATGGGTATCTTTTGTGAAATTGTTCAGGGTGATTATATAACATTGGAAAGTAGATTATTACATGTTGATTGGGCTTCCAATTATGTTTTCGTTGGGTCTTCGTGTGCTTTTGGCTTAAAAAGTGTTTTTTGAAATGTTTTGTATGTGCAAAGCTTGGGTATACTCTTTATAAATTTTTTATGAAAGTTTTGAATGGTTTATTGAGTTGTGTAAGTGGTGAAACTATATCAGAAAACAGTTTTGGTGAGGGTATATTTTTAAAATTACCATTTCAATTTTGAAATGGCTGTTATGTCATGTGTATCATCTTGGAAATATTTTATTAAATTTCTTGAAGGAGATATTGAGGTGTTAAGGTTATGTGACTGTGATGTGGACTGTTTTGTGTGACTGTGATGTGAAAAAATTAAATTTTTATTATGAAAGGAGTTTTATGTTCCATGTGTGTGGGCTGTTATATGAGTTTCAATATATTATAATTTTTTTATAAAATTTTTTAATGGTTTTGTGGAAGTGTTGAAGAAATGTGAAATGTGTTGTGTGTTATTTTGGTGTGAGTGGGATTTCAAAATCATTCTGAATGAAAAATGGACTTTTGTGACTTGTGTAGTATACATATGGGTTGTTGGGTGAATTCGTTATGTGGAAATGATATTTTCATGTTCAATGTATATTTCTTGACTTGTTGAACTTGTTTTAGCACAAGGGAAAAACCTAGGTATCTAGGTGGGTGGACATGTACTAGTATGCTAGTGAATCCATGGGGTTTGGCCTCAGTTTTCACTTAACAAGAATGACGCTTACAACTCTAACTAAACTATAATGATGATGATTGGGGACCACAAGGTTATGGGTATTTTCCCTACTAGTGGCTTGTGCATGGGAACAAATATTTGTGATGGTTACTTTCACCGAGATACGAGGTACCTGGGACCCACAACTAGCTAGTGCCTAGGGGTTAATTTTTATTGCTTGTGCTCATTAGTTAATTTACACATACCATCAGTATACAGTACATTTGGATAGAAAATTCAGTAGATATGTTGTTTATTTTAAATGTTTTAATCCTTTATAATATCCCACTTAAAAACTGTTCTTATTCAAAGTTTCATCTTCTAGAAATTTTAACTAGCTTTTCATGTTTTTGAAAACATGCAATATTTTCATCTTAAAATGTTTATCATATTGAATATCATAGTGGTGGTATTCTAAGGGGCTTTGGATCACACCCTACTTTCACCATTGGGTGTAAGTAGACTTTCTTATTTTGTGTCATAGGTTTGGGTACAGGTTTTATGCAATTGGTTCAGGTTTTTAGCGGTCCATCGTGATGCAGTGACGTGGAGATGGCTTGAGGGTGGTGCCTCTTTCCATGTAGAGGTTCTTGAGATGTCATTTCATGAGTTTGTACCTTTTTAATGGGCTTCAAACATTGATTAAAATTGTGTAATTCAGTTCTGAATTTTAGTAAAAGATGTTTTGGTTTGAAAAATCCGGATTTGATTTCATGGATTCATTTGTTGTTTTAAGTATACAAACTCGGGTAAAACGTTCCAAATTTTCAAAATTTGATACCCATGCACTTGTGCCGGCCCGTGGGGATTGGGAAAGCCCCACGGGACATGCCACGGGTTGGGTCGGGTGCCAGTTTTGGCGGTGACCAGATTCGGTTCGTGACAGTATATATGACTAAATAAAAAGTTATTTATGACATAATTATCAATATTTGATGATATAATTTTAATTACCTTATTTCCATAGTGATCATTGAAAGACGAGAACGTTACTCAAGTATACATATGACCTACCATCTTGATGATCGAAGCATTGATTAATATTTCATAACAAAATTTAATAACTGTTTTAAAAAATATAAGTGATGTATAGATATAATAATTATGTCAATTTTATTATTCTCTAGGTGTTATTTAATGACACCTTTGACCATAGTTTACCTACCAATGTTTTTTAGATACATAAACTGAATTTCCGCAAAACACCCAATAAAAACATAATTGTTTAAGTTGTTTTATAAAACATAGTAATAATTGATATAAAAGTAATTGTAAACATAAAAAAACTCACTAGAATGTATTTAATTAACATCATTTTATTATGAAATATTCTAAAGGATGCTCACCAAAAAGGAAACTCAAGGTAAAAGATTCACAGCTCATCATTTTAGATTTAGGAGATAAATGTGAAGTTCACCACTTATATCTTTTTTGTGGTGTATAAACTCCCCATTCTGTTATATTATATCACTAATAATTTAATTTCATGTTATTTTATACATTATTTTTATTTTATCCCCCAGATGGATTGTGATTTAAAATGTTTTGAAGTGGTATGGGAAATATTGGACTGGTTATAAATTAGTTTCCTCAATAATAACTTTAACAATATTTCAATAGTATTTCAATTCTAGGAAATTATTTGAGAATTTTTCAATAAATCCTTTCATTTTATAAGAATCTAGAACTAAATCATTACATAATATTGACTTAAATTGATAATTCACATTGAGTAACATTTTAGGTTTAGAGTTTTAGACAATAAATCCATAATTATTACATTACATATAAAAATTATAAAGAATACACATCTATTCTATTTCCATTTTTTGATAAAAAAACTCTTTAAAAAAGGTTCATGTCTAATTCCATGTTTTAGACAACATTATTTTTCCTCAATCCCATCCTTGACCTTATTCATCTTTTAGTCCGGTGAAAAACATTTCAAAACATGGGATGAGTAAAAAAATCGCAGTATGGTTTATAAAACAATGAAAGAGAACATTAGTCCCACAATACTTACAAAACATAATCTCTTTTACATTACTTATGAAATCAAAAGATTTATTAATAACACATTGTAATCACAAATCAAATATGTAAGTTGTGGCATACATAACATACATATGTTGAAGCCTTCATAGCCACATAGGGAGTTATATTTGGAATACCCTTCATAGTATATTTCTTATATATCTAAGGAAAACATTCATGTTTACCTCCATCAAATTTACCAAGGAATTGGAGAGAAATCTCGGGCTCAGTCGCCCATGTTTTATCACAGAACCACCCATATAAGTTAACAATGCCCACAAACCACAACATATTCACAAAACAAAAAACAAACCAAAAGTAAAGATAGCATTTCCACATTTCAATCAAAATATATCATTTAAATATATTGACATAAAAAATCCATTATCAAAACCCTTTTCAATACCAAAATATTTTAAAGAGTATATGGTATTTATTTTCTATTTAAAAACATTACAACTTTTTAAGTTTGCCAATAATAAATTAACACTTGCAGCGGTGGAAAGGTCGTTGTCACCACCAACGTTAAAAAGAAAAATCAGATTTTTTATTTAGTAAAATTATTTGAGTAAAAATATTATCTTTGAATTAAATGTAACTTCAATGGTTTTTGTGCACCGTATAAAATAATGTCGTGTATAAATTATATTGTGCCTCAATGAAAGGTGATAGAGATGAATTCCCTTACCTTGTGTCTGACATGATCCATTTGTTCTTTAATATCCTGAATAATAAACTAATGTTAATTTATAATTTCATAAGAAAAAATTTAAAGTTTATTATTATTTTTATATTATTTATTACCACGTTATAAACATTATATAACCATTTAAGTTAATAATTGTCATTTTGTCGATAATTGTTACTTGAGTCAAAAATGAACTTCTTATAATTACAAGTCATTTAGATGGTCAAGATTATATTATCTCCAGAATGATATTCAGGATTTAGATGTCAAATATATCATATATTTCCATTATATATATGTATTTATAATAGTACATAACATTGGGAGGTAAGAAATGAAATGCACTATTCATAGAGATGGTAAGTCATACGTACACATTAACACTACTTTCATTTCTATTTCATATTTAATTGAATGAAAACATAATGATACATTGGTATGTTCTAATTATAGTATAATATAATATATAATTTCAGTAACTCCATCCTTTATAATTTCCACAAATGGCATGAACGCATCATATCACTTTGAGGGGGTGGTAGTCCGCACTTCCTCAAATGAAATTATCGTGTTAAACATTATGGAAACCATAAAGGTATCAAAAATAAAAAATAATAAATCATAGAAATATATAGATATATATATATCACAAATAAATATAGTTCCATCATAATGGCCCCCATGATAGATGGAAGGAGAAGATTGAACAATCATCGTTTCGTGAGGTAGTAGTTAGGCGTCTACAGAAACAATATGTTATTTACAAATTAGATGGAGGTGTGTGTAATTGTAGTTAGAATCCTTCTATTAAAAAAATCCTATTATATTTATATTAGTGGTTTTGTTATAAAATAACGTAATAAAAAGAGTTTAGAGGGCTGGATAAATAAAATTAATGAAAATAACTTAAGAGAAGACGTTACCATTAAATTGGGTAACTCGCTTTGGTTTGAACCAAAAGGATTTCTTGAAGGTCCTTCTGCCTAAGGTAAGGCCTCTAGGTTGAAGATAGGGATATTGAGATCTTATTTGGTAAGAGGTTTTTTGAGCCATGTTTCTTGAGAGTTGTGAGTAATGTTTTAGAGGTGAGGGCTTTTTAAAGGGGGGAGAGGCTATTTAGAAATATTTAAAAATATTATTTTATTATATGATGATATTCATTTTCTAAAGGTCCAAAACTCATTATAGTCTAAGATAAGATGAATCTTGTTAGATATAAAATAATATAACAAGAATTGAATATGTTTTAGATATTGTGTTAATTTTTATAATCTTATTTTTTAAATCATTCATTAGTGAGGTATACACTGCATCATTATTATTTCATAAATACTTTTATTTATTTGATGACTAAAAATAAAAAAACCATGATCTTTGAAATATTTTTATCTCTCAAATTAATGTTTATAGTCGAAGTGATAACTTATATAACCCCATGTAAAAATTTCTTTACTAAAAGATACATGTGTTTGTCATTTTTTCCTTTACTTTAAATTAATTAATAAAAAGTGTCATTATCCTTCCCATGTGTCTCCATGGGGTTCCAAAACTGACCCAACCATTTCCATGGTTGGAAATTTAACAACAAATAAGATGAGGACACATTTTTTGATAATTCAATTTTATTCTAAAAATATTCTTTTACCTTTATTTACCTGATCCTTTAACCATGGTAAATAAAATATTTACCAAAACAAATATTCATAATATCAAAAAATAATAGTTACCTTATTAAACAATTTGGACCTCCTGATTAAAAATATGGAATCCATTTTTCCAAATTAAAAACAAAGAATTGGAAGAAATTAATTTGAAATTAATTTCCACTATCAAAACAAAAAGCGTGTTTTTATGAAATAATAACTATCAAAAGATTGACGCTTTTTTATGTCCAATTTCAATGTCAAATTACTTCTAATTACCAAAATATTATTAAATGGTAAAAAAATAATATAATTATACTTTAAAAACAATTAAAAAGTTATTATATCCTAATAAATAAATTGTATTAAATGGTAGTTTTGAATTAAAATATAGTATTTTTCACAAGTCATTAAAAAATGAATATTTTTAGAAAAATAAAAACATATAATCCTATGTAGATTTTTATGTACATATTATAAATAATAATATTATTTTGTAAAATATAACATATAAAAGTGACAGAAACTAGATTTAAAAATTGGTTGACATCAACTGGCGGTAAATCGACCCTTAAAAGAGTTTTAGAGTTTTGTTGCTTAAAAATGCATAATTTATTATTTTATGCCTATAAAGTTTATTTGATAAATGAAAAATGAATTAACCAACTTTTATAATCATATTGTAGTCAGTTATATTCATTCCTTCCATTACAATGGCTAGGCGTTAAATACCATTTAAAATAATATTGATATATTATTATTTTTTAGTATAACCCACCGTAGTGTGTAGAGAATGATTTCAAAGAAACCTGTTGTTGCGTATCAGGATGCCATTGAACATAGGATAACATTTACAGTGAAATTAATATTAAATTCACCAATATTAATAAGTATAAAAATATAATATTTCATTATTTTTCTGGGATGTTACATCCTTCACCCTTTTGGAAATTGTGTCCTTTTATTTTTACTCACTTATCAAATAATTGAGGTTATTTATCCTTCATTGCATTTTCAGATTACTACATTTCCTCTTTATCGATAATGGTTTTACAAAAAACCTTTACCGGATGAACTACCTTATTTTACAACACTTGTTCTATACGGTCGAAAATCTGGACTGACTGATCCTCATAAGAGAGATTCTCTTCCAACTGAAATACCTCTAGGCTCAAAACATGATATGGATCTAGAATATATGTTCTCAATATTGAAACACGAAAAACATTGTGTACCTGGTATAAACTTGGAGGTAAATCCAATCTACACACAACTGATCCAACCTTTTCCAGGATATCATAAGGTTCAAAGAACCTCAAACACAACTTTCCCTTCTTACCAAAAGGCTTCAAAATTTTCCATGGAAAAACTCTAATAAATACATGACCACCAACCTCTAAATAAAGATCCTTCTTCTGGTTATCTGCATTATGTTTCGTCCTACTCTAAGATAATCCAATGTTCTTTTGAATCAACTGAACATTTTCTTCCATATCTTCTACGAATTCAGGTCCCATCAGTTTACTTTCACCTACTTCATCCCAAAAGCAAATGTTCGACACCACTTCCCATATAATGCCTCAAATAGATCCATTTGTATACAGGAATGAAAACTTTTATTATAGGAAAATTCAAACAATGAAAGATGTTGGTCCCAACATCCTTGGAAATCCAGTGAAAAAGAATGTACCATGTCCTCCAAGGTATGAAGTGTATGATCTGACTGATCATTAGATTGAGGATGAAAAGATTTACTAAAATTTAATTCAGCACCCAATGACTTCTAAAGGCCTTTACAAAAGATATAAGTAATCCTGGGATCAAAATCAAAAACAATGGAAAGGGGAACACAATGCAACATATCTCTATATTTAACATACAACTGAGAAAGTTGATATAGATACACAGAATCTAATATAGGAAGAAAATGATAAGATTTAGTCAATCGATCAACAAGAACCCAGATTTTATTATTACATCGAGATTTCATTGGTAGTACCACAACAAAGTCCATTTGATATATTTTCCCATTTCCTCTCTGGAACTGGTAATGTTTGAAGCATCCCTTTTGGTAACTTCCTCTTTGTTTTAACCTTTTAACAATTCAAACTCGTCATAGTAAAGATAGATATACCTCTTTTCATTCCATCCCACCAGTAATACATCTGAAGATCTATGTACATCTTAGTACATCCAATATAAGCTGAAAACGGAGAAATATGAGTTTCAGATAATAACTCTTTATTCAAATGTGAATCATAAGGTACACATAATCTCTTCCCAAATCCCAAAATACAATCATTATCAATTTCAAATTAAGGCAACATAAGCTTCTGGACTAACTCTACCTTTTTCTGCCACTCACTGTCTTCTTTATAGGATTTCATAATTCTGTCTGATAGGGATGATTTCATTGACACATGAAATAAAATAGAGGAATTTCCAACACCAATAACATCAATGCCAATGTTCATCAAGTCTTTAATCAAATGTTCTTGTTAAAAATGTAACAGGGTTAATGACGCATTACTTTTTTAACTCAAAGAATCATCTACTTTATTTTCCTTTCCTAGATGGTAGTGAATTGTTCAATCATAATCCTTGATAAATTCTAGACATCTCTTCAGTATTATGTTCATTTCATTCTAAGTGAATATATATTTCAAACTTTTGTGATCGGTATATATTTCACACATTACTCTATTCAAATGATTCCACCAAATTTTTAAGCAAAAACAATAGTAGCTAAATCTAAATCATGTGTAGGGTAATTTGACTCATGGGATTTCAATGAAATGAAGCATAAATAATTACCGAATCATTAAACATAAGGACACAACCACATCCTTTCAATGAAGCATCATTGTAGATTACAATGTCACCTTTGATGGAAGGTAATGCCAAAACTAGAGCATTCACCAATCTTCTTTTCAATTCCTAAAAACAATCATCACATTCTTTTGTCCAAATGAATTTAAAACCTTTTCGAGTTAACTTAGTAATTTGGATAAATAACCATTAAAAATTTTCAACAAATCTCATTAATAACCCTCCATACCAAGACAACTACATCTTAGTTATATTTTTTGGTCAGGGCCATTCTTCAAGAACTTTTTTTTAAACAGGATCAACAATTTTTCCATTTTTTGAAATAATGTGACCAAGGAATGAAATTTGTTGATACCAAAACTCAAACATACTGAATTTCCCATATAGTTTATTTTCTTTTTAGGTTTTATAGGCAAAACTTAAATGACATTCATGGTCCTCTTTACATTTAGAATAAACTAAAATATCATCAATAGACAAAACCACAAACATATCCACGAAATCATGGAAAATTATATTCAAAAGATACATTAATATAGAATATGCATTGGTTAACTGAAAATGAATAACTACAAATGTATAATGTCCATATCTAGTATGATATGTGGTCTTCAGAATGTCTGCTTCCATTACTTTCAACAGATGGTACCCCAACCTCAAATCAATCTTTGAAAAATAATGAGCTCCCTAGAGATAAACAATGAAATATTCTTTATGAGGAAAATGAAACTTGTTCTTAACAGTGATGTTATTCAATGCTCTATAATCAATGAAAAGTCCTATTGGATCATATTTCTTTTCAACAAAAAAGACAGGAGAACCTTGTGCTGATGTGCTAGGTTGATTGAATAATTTATCTAATAACTCCTTCGATTTTGTCTTTAACTCTAAATTTTTAATTTGAGACATTTGATAAGGGGGTTTTGAAATTTTCTTAGCATTAGGAACTTTTTCAATAGTATATTCAACTTCCCGACCAGGTATAATATCAGGAAATTGATCAGGAAAAACATTAAGGAAATCATTTACCACTGGCTCATTATTAATCTGAATAGTTCCTTTTTTTAAACAATATGTTCAAGGTAACATTAATTTCATTCTTTTACAATTTTCTTAGCTTCCTGATTTATTATCAAAAGTAAGTATTCATTGTTGTACACAAACTGAAAATCTTTCTGAAAAGAAACTTCTTTAGCTCTGTAGTCAATCATAAAATCATAAACAGAAAGCTAACCAATTAACAAAATAACATCAAACTCTACTAGATGGAAAACAATATGGTTTCCAGGTAGATTCTTTCCTCACACAAGGAGAGGAAGGTTCTTATAATTTTTATTATCCCATAATTTCCCCCAATTTTTTTTACAATAAGTTCATGATTCATATATTGATATGGAATTTCAAATTTAATAGAAAACATATCAGAAATGAATGAATGTGCCGACCCTGAATCAAACAACACATTAGAATAATCTAAAAAAGCAAACAGTGTGCCCGATACTACTTCAGTTGATGGACCAAAATCTGCTATGTAGTTGCAATGGATTTCACCACCCTATTCTGCTTGTAGTCCAGCTGCTTTCCCTCAATTGAGTTTTTCGTAAGACCATCATTTTCATAATGACCCTTTTCATTTCACTTAGTACATATTACTCATTGTTAATCAGATTTTGTCTTACCATTACCCTGATCATTTTCAATGTAATTATGAGCCTTATGTCCCATTTTACCACATCGGTATCACATGCCATATTCAAAAAATATTCCCCTACATGCTTTTAACAACCATTTTCACAATCCATAAACTTATGCTTCTTACCATCAGACTATATTGAGGTGTTATTAACTTTCATATTCCACCTAGACCACTTATTATGTTTTTTATCAAATAATAACTGATAATCGACAAACTCCATTTCCACCTTGTCCGCACATCAAACATGATTTTCAAAACTTTTGAAATCACGAGAAGATAAAGATCTCTGATCCTTTGTCATTAATCCTGAGTAAAACGATTGATTTTTCTATCAAGATCTCATAAGAAATTTGGATCATACAATTCTAGTCAGTTGAATTTTTCTTCATAAGTAGCCATTGAGTCATTATCCTACCTCAATTCTAGGAATTGTTTTTCCATACTAAGACGAACCACCTTAGGAAAATATTTCTCAAGAGACATACCTTTAAATTCATCCCAATCAAGAACATCAATTTCATCACCATCCCTAATATTTTTCACTATCAACCACCACTGACCAACCTCACACTCAATATAGTAAACAAAAATACTAACCTTTTGATGTTCTGAGCACCCTGTGACATCAAAAATATTCTCTAGTGCTTTAATCCACCCTTCATCTTGCACAGGGTCAGATGATCCTCTGAATGATGGGGGATGTTGCCTCATGAAATGATCTAGTACTTACATGTTCCTATGTGGTTGATATGGATGCTCTTTGGCATGGATACCACCACCATTTATATCCTGAGTCAACTATTTATCACTGCAAAATACTATTCAGTTCCGATTTAGACCATCTCAGGTTTCCTATATGGATGTTTTTCTTCCTCCTGATGTCATCCCATCAGAGATACCATATTTCCTCTGCGGAAATCCATTCTGAACACAGAAATATGTTAGGCTAAGGAACACGGTAATATGTAAATGCTATATCATCTCAATCATACCATAAATTAATTTATGGATATTAATTTGACAATTTTCTAACTTCTAAAGTTGTCTATATAGAGCTGTGAAAATCATTTCAAAACATGGGATGAGCATAAAAAGCTCAGTAAGGGTTTTAAAAAAGGAAAGAGAACATTAGTCAATCAATTCATAAAAAAAATAATCCCTATAAAATACCTTATTAAATAATAAGATTTATGAATAATAAATTGTAATCACAAATCATAAATGTAACTTGTCGCATCTATAACATACTTACATTGTAGCTTTCACAGCTATGTAGGGAGTTACATTTTGAATAACCATCACAACATATTCCCTAAATCTCAGAGGAGAAACATTCAAGTTTTCCTCTTTCATGTTACCGAATGTATTAGAGAAATATCGCATGCTCACTAGCCCAAGGTTTATCATGGAACTACCTATATATTTAAACAATTCCCAAGAACTGTACCATATTCACAACACATAAAACAAACATAATGAAAAATAACATTTCCACATTTCAATAAAATTATACCATTTTAATATTTTGACATAACACATCCATTATCAAAAACATTTTCAATAATAAAATACATAAAATATTATATAGTATTTATTTTCCTTTTAAAAACATTACAGATTGTTAAGGAAGCCGAAAATAAAATAACACTCGCGGTGGATGAATGGTCATTGTAACCATGTACGTTAAAAAGAAACATTAGTTATTTCATTTAGTAAAACAATTCATTGAAAAATAGTCCCTTTGAATGAAATGAAAATTCAAAGGGTTTTATACAAAGTATAAAATAAAGTCATGTATAACTCAAAGTATGCCTCAATGAAAGGTGATTGAGACGACATCCCTTACCTCATGTCCAACTTCACCTGTACATTATTTTTTCTCTTGAATAACAAACTAATGTTAATTTATACTTTATTAGGAACATTTTCATGTTTATTTTCATTTTTATATCATTTATTACCATGTTATAAACATTACATAATCATTTAAGTTAATAATGGTCGTTTTGTCGATATTTGGTACTTGAGTCAAAAATGAACTTCTTATAATTATATGTTGTTCATGTGGTCAAAATTCCATTATCTCCCAAATAATATTCATGATATATATATCATATATATCATATATATCCGGTATATATATGTATCTATAATAGTAGATAATGTTTGAATATAGGAAAAGAAATGCACCGTTTATGGAGACGATAAGCATTACGTATGCTTAAACGCTACTTTAATTTCTTTTTCATATTTAATGAAATGAAAACATAAAGATACATAGTTATGTTATAATTCTAGTATAATATAATATATAATTACAGTAACACCATCCTTTATTCATTCTCTGTATGGCATGAATGAATCATATCACTTTGAGGGGGTGTTAGTCCGCATTTCCTCAAATGAAATTATCATGTTTACCCATTATAGAAGCCATTAAGGTATGATATAAAAGAAAAATATAGAAGAATAGTGAAAATATTAATATTATATATATCACATATAAATATAGTTTCATCATAATGGCTTCCATAAGAGGTGGAAGGAGAAGATTGAAGAACCATCGTTTCGTGAGGTAGTAGTTCTTCATCCACAAAAACAGTAAGTTTTTAACTAATTAGATGGAGGTTTGTGTAAGTGTTTTTAAAATAAATCTCATAAAAACAACCTAGTATATTGAGGATACTTTTTTTCTTACAAAATAAAGTAATAAAAATAGTTTATGGGGTTGGAGATGTAAAATGAATAAAAAGAACATAAGAGAAGACGTTACTATTGAATCGGGTAACTCTCTTTGGTATGAACCAAAAAGATATATTGAAGTTCCTTCTACCTATGGTAAGGCATATATGAGGAATAGAGTGATCTTGAGATCTTATTTGGGAAGAGTTTGGATGATCCAAGGGGCTTGAGATGTGTAGGTATTGGGTTATAGGTGAGGGCCCTTTATAAGTGGGGGAGAGGATTTTTAGGAATGTTTGAAAATATTATTTTATTATATAATTATTTTCGGTTTCTAAAGGTTCAAAGGTCATTAGAGTCAAAGATACGATGAATCTTGTTAAAAATAGAATCATAAAATATAAATTTTATAGGATATGGGTATTATTTTAATTTTTATAATCTTATTTATATAAATCATTCATTAATGAGGTAAACACTACTTCCTAATTGTGTCATAAATAATTTTATTTATTTGATGTATAAAAATTATAAAAAAACCATGATGTAGGAAATCATTTTAGATTTAAAAGGAATATTTACATTTGAAGAGTTAACATATATAATCCCATGTAAAATAGATTTACTAAAAGATATATGTTTATGTCATTTTTGTCTTTACTTTAAATTAATTAAAATATAGTGTCATTATCACCTCCAAGTGGCTCTATAGGGTACCCAAATTGACACAAGGATGCCCATGGTCGGATACATATCGACCAATAGGATTAGGAAACATGTTAGTGTAATTTAATAATATTATAATAATATTTTTTAACATTATTTAACAGATTTACCCTTGAACCCTGGTAAATGAAATATTTTCTGAAATAAATATTAATAATGTATAAAAATAAAAGATACCTATTTACACAATTTACACCCCTTGATTCCATATATGGAATCCATTTTTTCAAATTCAGAACATAGAAGTGGCATAAATTAATTTAATATTAATTCCCTCTGTCAGATCAAAAAGTGTGTTTTTAGGAAATAATAACAATCTAATGAATGAAACTTGTTTATGAACAATTTTAAAGTGAAATTACTTCCAATGACAAAAATTGGATTAAATTGTAAAAAAATAATATAATTACACTTTATATACAATTAACATGATAATCAAAATTTATAAATAAAATAGGTTAAATGGTGGGTTTGAATTAAAATGCTATATTTTTCATTATTCACTAAAAACTGAACATTATCAGAAAAACACAAAAATTTTATTTGAAGTAAAAAAATTGATGTCCCTATTCTGAAGAAGAAAATGTTTTTACATATTGAACATATAAATGTTAAGGAAGCTATATTTAAAAATGGTACGCCATCAAAAGGAGGTAAATTGACCATTTAAAGAATATTAGAGTATTTTTGCTTAAAATTGGATTCATTTTTATTTTAAGCTTTTAAAATTTATTGGATAATTGTAAAAACATTTAACAAACATGTATCATCATATATTAGTTTGTTCAATTCATTTCTTCCATTACAATGACAAGGCGTTAATTACTATATAAAATAATAATTTTATATTATTATTTTTCAGTATAACTCAATGTTGTTAGAAATGTAAGATTTCAATGAAAACTATTGTTGTTTATCAAGTATAACATCAAACATTGAATCCCCTTTAAGTTAAAATTAATATTTAATTCACAGATATTAATATGTATGAATTTATCATAATTCTTTATTTACCTGGGATGTTACATCCTACCCCCTTTTGGAAATTGCATCCTCCCAATTTTTATTCACTTATCAAATAAGTGGGGGTATTAATCCATCATAGAATTTTCATATTCAAACATTTCCTCTTCCACCATATGGTTTTTCAACAAAATCATTACCTAATTAATTACCTTTTTCTTCAACACTTGCTCTCTATGGTCAAAAATCTGGATGAGTTGTTCCTCGTAAGAGAGATTCCCTTCCAACTGAACAAGCTCTATTCTCAAAACATGAGATAGATCTGGCATATACACTCTCAACATTGAAACATGAAAAAAATTGTTTACCTATGATAAACATAGAAATAATCCCCTCTGTACAAATCTAATCCAACTTTTCCAGAATTTCATAAGGTCCAATGAACTTTGGACTCAGCTTTCCCTTCTTACCAAAATGCATCATACTTTTCCATGGACAAACATGATAAAGACATGATCACCTACCTCAAAATAAAGATCTTTCCTCGAGTTATATACATAACATTTCCACCTCCTCTGATCTGTTCTCATGTTCATCTGAATCAATTATACATTTTCTACAATCTCTTCTATCAATTATGGTACCATCAGTTTCCATTCACCAAATTCATCCCTAAAAGCTAGATTTCAACACCACTTACAATATAATTCTTAAAATTGAGCCATCTCTATACTGGATTTAAAACTGTTATTATATGAAAACTCAAAAAATATATTTTGGTCCCAACTTCATCGGTAATTCAATGAATAAAAACGTAGCATCTCCTACAAGGTCTAAATAGTTGGTTCTGAATACCCATATGATTGAGAATGAAAAGTTGTAATAAAATTTAATTCAATACACAATGACTTCTGAATGGATTTCCAAAAGTTATATGTAATCATGGGATCAAAATATGATTAAATGGAGAGGGGAACTCCATTTAACCTGACTATCATTTTAACATACAACCGAGAAAGTTGATCTAGAGACAAAGTATCTCGAATTGGAAGGAAATGTGTAGATTTAGTCAATCGATCAACAATAACCCAGATTTTAATATTACCTCGATATGCCTTTGGTAATAACAAGGAATCCATGAATATATTTTCCCATTTCCACTAGGGCAATGGTAAAGACTGAACCACCCCTTTCGATAACTTTCGTACTACTTTAACCAATTTATAAGTCAAACACTTCACTGTGAAGTCAGCAATATCTCTATTCATTCCTTACAACCAATAATACTCTCGAAGATCTCTGTACATCTTAGTACTTCCAAGATAAACTGAAAAGGGGGAACTATGAGCTTCACATAACAACTCTTTCAACAACTATAAATCACATGGCACACATAATGTCTTCTCAAATCTAAAAAAAATCATTATCAATTTTAAAATCAGGAAACTTACACTTCTGAACAAACTCTACCTTTTTCTACAACTCACTATCTTCATTATATGCTTTCTTAATTTTGACTCATAGTGATGATTTCAATGACACCTAAAACAAAACAGATTAATTTCCTACACCAATAAATTCTATGAAAATGTTCATCAATTATTTAATCAAAGGATCTTGTTCCAAACATATCAGGGTTAATGTAGAATTACTTTTTTGACTCAAAGAATCATCCAATTTATTTTACTTCGAAGATGGTAATGAATTGCGCAATCATAATCATTGATTAATTAATTCTATCTACTTTGTCTCATGTTCAATTCATTCTCTGTGAATATATACTTCAATGTTTTGTTATCAGTATATATTTCATACATTACTCCATACAAATGATGCCTCCAAATTTTTAAATAAAAAACAACAACAGATAATTCCAAATCATCTGTAGGGTACTTTAACTCATGACGTTTCAACTAACGTGAAGCGTAAGAAATTACCTGATCATTATGCATAATGACACAACCAAGTCCTTTTACTGAATCATCACTATAGATAACAAACTCCCCATTGCTGGAAGGTAATTCCCAAATGGGGAATTCACCATTCTTCTTTTTTTTGGCCAAATGAACTTAACACCTTTTCGAGATGACTTAGTCATTGGGATAGATAACCATGAAAACATTCCACCGAACCTCCATTAATAACATGCCATACAAAGAAAACCATTGATCTCGGATTTCTTGTGTGTCTTGTCCATTCTTCAACATATTTTTTTTTAACATGATCAACTGTTATGAAATTTTTTGAAACAACGTGACCATTGAATGAAATTCGTTCTAACCAAAACTCAGACGTTCTTCATTTCCCATTAAATTTCTTTTCTTTTATTGTTTGGAAGACAGCCATTAAATGACTTTTATAGTACTATTTACTTTTATATTGAAGAAAAATATCATCAATGTACACAAGAACAATCTTATCCCTGAACTCATGGAATATTATATTCCTAAGGTCCATGAAAATAATAGGTATATTGGTTAAACCAAAAGGCATAACTAAAAATTCTCAATGGCCCCATCTAGTACGAAACATTGTCTTCAGAATGACTTCATCCTTTACTCTCAACTAATGGTACCCCAAACTCAAATCAATCTTCAAAAAATACTACGATCCCTGGTGCTGATCAAAGAAATCATCAATATCTAGAAAAGGATACCTATTCTTAACAGTGATGTTTTTCAGTGCTCTATAATAAACAAAAAGTCCCATTGAACCATATTTCATTTTAACAAACAGGACTGTAGTACACCATCGTGATGTTGTAGGTCGAATGAAACCTTTATCTAATAACTCATTCAATTGCTTCTTTAACTCCAAATGTTCAATTTGATCCATTAGGTAGGGGGATTTTGAAACTGGATTAGCATCAGAAATTATGTCAATTGTAAATTAAACATCCCGATAAGTTATAATAATATAAAACTAATCAGTAAAAACATCATAGTACTCATTAAAACCCGACACATAATTAATCTGAATAGTTCCTTTTTTCAGTAATATGTGCATGAAAACAATAATTTCCATCTTTTACAAGATTCTTAGCATCATGATATTTTATCAGAAGTAATGGATCATTCTAGTACACAAAATAAAAATATTTCTGAAAGGAAACCTATATAGACATGTACTCAATATTATCATGATAAATAGAAAGCTAATCCATACCTAAAATAACATCAAACTCTGGTAGAGGAAAATCAATAACTTTTGCAGTTAGATTCTGTCTTCACTCAAGAATAGAAAGGTTCTTATAATTTCATTTTTCCTCAACATTTCACCCCGGTGTTTTTACCATTAGTTCAAGATTCATATCTTGAGATCTAATTCCAAATTTACTACAAAAATTATATGAAATGAAAAAATGTGTAGACCCTGAATCAATCAACACATTGGCATAGTCTGAACAAACAAACAATGTACCTGATTCCACTTCACTTAATGTCCCAACATCTACTTAAGTAGTTGAAATGGATATCACCCCAACATTCTTCTTGTAGTCCGGCTAATTTTTCTTAGTTGAGTTCTTTGTTGGACACTCATTTTCAAAATGACCCATTTAATTTCACATAAAACATTTTAGTAATTGTTAATACAAGTTTTTCTTTCCATTACCCTGATCATTTTCAGTGAAATTATGAGCCTTATTTCCTATTTTACTATATTGGTAGTAATTACCAGAAGTCAAATGAAATTCCCTAGTATGTTTTTACAACAATTTTCACATACTATAAACTTATGTTTCTTGCCATCATACTTTTTTGAAGAGTTCTTCCTTTTTGTATGCCACCTCGACCTCTTATTCTATTATTTCTTAAAGAACACCTGGTCATCGGAAAACTTCATTTCCATCTTCTACGAACATTGAACATGTTTTTCATATCTTTCAAACTCCCATGAAGTAAAATCCCTCAGATATATTGGCATTAATCTTGAGTAAAAATGGTTGATTTTACTATCAATATATCGTATGAAATTTGGAGCATACCTTTACAGTCGAGTGAATTTTTCTTCATAAGTAGCCATTGATTCATCCTCCAAAATCAATTCTAGGAATTGTTTTTCTATCCTATGATGAACCGCCTTAGGAAGATATTTCTCAATAAACATACAATTCATTTCATCCTAATCAAGAGAATCAATATTCCCACTATCCCTGATATTTTTCACCATCGACCACCACTGATCGGTTTCACCTTCAACACTGTAATAAAAAAGACTAACCTTTTGATTTTTTTAACACCCCATGACATAAAAAATCTTCTCCACTTATTTAATCCACCCTTCAGCTAGCACAGGGTAAGATGATCCTCTGAAATATGGGGGATGTTGCCTCATGAAATGGTCCACTACTGACATGTTCCTATGTGGTTGATCTGGCTGATCTCGTTCTTGGATACCACCACCATTTATATATTGAGCCAATTGTTCCATCACAAATGAAAATTGTTCAATTTTGATTCCGACCATCTCAGGTTTCTGATTTGGAAGGTTTCCTACCTCCTGATGTCGTCCCATCATAGCTGCCTTATTTCTTTTTGTGGAAATTTTTTTTAACAGAAAACTATCTTAAGTGAATCAATGTGGTAATCTATAAATGCTATATCATATCAATCCTAACATAAATCAATTTATGGATATTAATTTAACAATATTCTAACTCCTAAATTTGTCTAAAATGTCCTCAGATACCAACTATAAGGACCCATCCTTAAAACATGACCTAATCTTGAATTAAATGGATAATTCACAATGATTATATTTTCAGGTTTATATTTTTAGGGAATTAGGCTATAACAATTTCATTACATCTCAGAAATTACAAAGTCATCACTTCTACTCAGTTTCCATTTTTTCATAAAATTAAAACTCTTGAAAAAAAGTTTCATGTCTAGTTCCATGATTTAGACAACATGACTTTTCCATGATCTCATCATTGACCCTATTCATCTTTTAGTCCATTGAAAAACACTTCAAATCTTCAGATGAGCATAAAAAGCTCAGTGTGGGTTACAAAACATGGAAAGACAACATTAGTCCATCAATACCTACATAACATAAGATCATTAGCATTCCTCATGAATTCATAAGATTTTTGAACAACACATAGTAATCAAAAATCATAAAGGTAACTTGTAGAATCCATAACATATGTTCATTATAGCTTTCATAGCTATGTAGGGAGTTACATCTAGAATACCCATCACAGTATATTACCTAAATCTATTGGAAAGAACAATCACGTTTACCTCCTTCAAGTTACCCAATGCATTCGAGAGATATCTTGGGATCACCCACCAAAGGTTTTTCATAGAACAACCCTTATATGTATGTAATTCCCAAGAACCAAAACATATTCACAACATATAAAAAAAATATAAAGGAATGATAACATTTCTACATATAAATCACAATATATAATTTAAATATATTGACATAAAATATCCATTAAGAAAACCATTTTCAATACCAAAATACTTAAAAGATTATATGGTATTTATTTTTTTGTTAAAAACATTACGGCTTGTTAAGGATGCCAAAAATCAAATAATGCTCGAGGCGGTGGAATGGTCATTGTCACCACGTATGTTAAAAAGAAACATTATTTTTTCAATTAGTAAAAAGCTTCATATAAAAAGATTTTCTTTGAATGAAATGAAACGTCAAAGGGGTTTTATACACCGTATAAATTAATGTTCTGTATAAATCAAAATATGCCTCAATGAAACGTGATTGAGACAAAGTCCCTAACCTCATGTCCGACATGACCAATTCATTATTTAATCTTCTGAATAATAATAAAAAGATAATTAATAATTTCTTAAGAACATTTTTAATGTTTATTATTATTTTTATATCATCTATTAACCTGTTATAAATATTATATAATCATTTATGTTAATAATGGTCATTTTGTAGATATTTGGTACTTGTGTCAAAAATCGACTTCTAATAATTACATGTTGTTCAGGTGGTCAAAATTCCATTATATTTCAAATGACACTCATGATTTGGAAACCATATATATCATATATATCTAGTATAAATATGTATTTATAATAGTACATAATCTATGGAGGTATGAAATTAAATACACCATTCATCGAGACGGTAAGTCGTACGTACGCATGAATGCTGCATTAACTTCTATTTCAGATTAAATGGAATGAAAACATATTGATACATAAGTATGTTATAATTCCATTATAATATCATATATAATTTTAGTAACTCCATCCATTATACTTTCCATGTATTGAATGAACGATTCATATCACTTTGAGAGGGAGGTAGTTTGCACTTCCTCGTATGAAATTATCGTGTATACCCATTATGGAAGCCATAAATGTATGATATTAAAGAAAAATAATGAAGCACAGAGAAAACTTAAATATAATATATATCATATATAAATACATTTCCATCATAATTTCTATCATAAGAGGTGGGAGGAGAAGATTGAACCATCATCATTTCATGAGGCAGTAGTTCTCCATCCACATAAACAATATTTTCTGTAACCATTAGATGGAGGTTTGTATAAGTTTAGTTAGATTACTTCTAATAAAAACAACCTATTATATTTAGGATACTTGTTATTTTATAAAGTTAATGAATAAAAAGTGTTTATGGGGGTTGGATATGTAAAATGAATGAAAAGAACTTAAGAGAAGATGTTAGCATTAAATCATGAAACTCTCTTTGGGTTGAACCAAAAGGATTTCTTGAATTTCCCTATGCCTAAGGTAAGACTTATAGGAGGGAGAGAGGGATCATTAGAGATTATTTGGGTAGTTTTTGGACGATCCAAGGTTCTTGGTAGGTGTGAGTAATGGGTTAGAGGTGGGGGGGGGGGTTTTATAAGGGGGAGGAGGTGCTCTTTATGAATGTTTGAAAATATTATTTTATTATATAATGATTTTAGGTTTCTAAAGGTCCAAATTTTATTAAAGTAGAATATAAGTTGACTATTGTTCAGAATCAAATCATCCAATAATAATTGTACAGGTTTGGAATATTTTTTAAATTTTTTTAATCGTATTTATTTAAATCATTCATTAATGAGGTAAACACAGAAACATTATTGTGTCATAAATAATATTATTTATATGATGTATAAATATTATTAAAAAAATACCATGATGTTGGAAATATTTTATCATTAAAATTAATATTTATAGTCAAAGATATAACTTATATATCCCTATTTAAAAAATTATTTACTAAAAGATATATGTTAATGTCATATTTTCATACTTCAAATTAATTAATATAAAGTGTCATTATCACTCCCAAGTGGCTTCATGGGGTCCCAAAATAGACCAAAATATTCCCATGGTCGAAAATGCATCAACAAATTGGATTAGGATACTTGTTAGGTTAATTTAATATTATAATAATAATATTTGTTTACCCTTATTTACCAGATTTACCGTTTAACCATGGTAAATAAAATATTTAACAAAGTAAATATTCATGACATCTAAAAATAAAAGTTAACTATTTAAAAAAAATTGAACTCTTGATTCCAAATACAGAATTAATTTTTTGGTATTCAAAACATAGAAGTGGAAAATTTTAATTTGGAATTAATTCCAACTTTCAAAACCTAAAATCGTGTTTTTAAGAAATAATAACAATCAAAAAATTAACACTTGTTTAGGTCCATTTTTAATGTGAAATCACTTCCAATGACCATAATTGGATTAAACGGTCAAAATATAATATAATTACACTATAAAACCAATTAAAAATATAATCTATCTTTACAAATAAATTAGTTTAAAATGTAGTTTTGAATTAAAATACAGTATTTTTCACTATTCATTAAAAAATAAACATTATCATAAATATACCAAAATATCAACCAAAGAAAATTTTGATGTCCCGATTCTAAAGAAGAATATTGTTCTATATAATAGAACATATAAAAGTTACAAAACTAGTTTTAAAAATGGTTCACCATCAAAAGGCATTAAATCGACCCTTTAAAGAATATTAGAGTATTTATGCTTAAAATTGGATTCTTTCTAATTTTAAGCCTCTAAAATTTATTGGATAAATGTAAAAGAATTTAAAAAACATGTATAATCATATTTTTGTTATTTCTGTTCATTCCTTCCATTACAATGGCTAGGCCTTATCTACCATTTAAAATAAAAATATTATATTATTATTTTTCAGTATAACTCAACATTGTGTGTCACGTAATATTTCAAAAAAACATGTTTTCGCCTATCAGGTACACCATCAAACATAGAATCCCCTTTAATGTAAAATTAATATTTAATTCACAAATATGAATAAGTATAAAAATATCATATTTCATTATATACCTAGGATGTAACACATTTTATCTCCTCTTCTTATTCAACCATATTCATGATTTAGTACCATTTTCCGGTCCTTGGTTCCCAAAATTTAAAAAAAATGTTTTTCATAAAACCAAACATTGTTTTTCTCATTAATCAAAGAACCTTTTTTCTACTAAAAACAATTTTTTAGTAAAAAAAATTCAAAAAAAAAATTAAAATGATTTGTTATATATATTTTTACCCTCTTTGTCTTTTAATAATGTTTTCAAAGGAATCTTCTTTTTTCATTTCTAACAATGATTTTTTCAAACCTTTAACCACAAAACATTAATATTATTTTACCTTATCTGACAATAAACAATTTACTCATCGTTATTTATTTGATTATTTATTTTCATGCATAAAATGTTACTTTTAATGTAGTTTTTTGAATAGTGATTTCAAAAGGAAATTTTTTCATAAGGTTTTACAAAAGAAATGGATGTTTTCTAAAGAAAGATTTTTTAATATCATTTATAATATTTATTTTCATCAAAATCGACAACCACTTATTTTACTCGATATGGGAATTTTTTTATTGATATCATATTTCTTATTTCAATGGATGGATTATTATGGATTTAGAAAAAGATAGTATTCTCATTAACATTCTTGGTCCCTTTTAGTCCCCTTGAAATATTCAATTTCCTATAATCGTTTGACATTGAATTTCCCCAAAGTATCCATATTATTTTTAGGGGATTTGATCATTGCCTAAACCATAAACAATTTTTCATATAGTGTTTAATTTAGATGATACATGATTATTTGGGGAAATATTAATAAATTTCTTTCTTCTATTCCATATGGATATGTGATAATGCATATTATTAAATCTATTTTTCAATAGATGAGGAATATTTTGGAATTTTATTACATGGGTAGGGGACCATTTAATGTAATCCCTATTGGGTGGGGATCAGTTAATGAAATCACCTTAATGCATTGGTAGTGTCATTAGATGATGTAGTTTATCATATTAAATGGGTTTTCAACTTATATTCTAAACAGTCTTGTGAAAGGCCTTGACTTTAATGGATCCATTTACCTAGGAAAAATGTTGTCCAATAATTTACATTTTCTATGTAATAGATTCAATTATTATTCATCCAGAAGATTTTGTGTTGACATATCTATATATACATTTCATTTTCATCTCAGTTATTAAATGGATTGTGTTTCAGTTTCTTACATTTCCAAATTTATTTTTCCATATCTAGTTAATTGAATCGAATGTTAGTTTAGTTATTTACCTATCCTTATTTACTATTCTCACTGATTCATTGTTACTTTCATTTTATTTTCCATTACTGTGAATTTGAGCTCCCCCTTATTAGTTTTCATTCACCATGAATCCCAGAAGTACAATATTAAATATATACAGGGACGAATTAGAGTTACCTGTGAAATTATTTATTTATAAGAAAAAAATGATTTTTTAATTAGTTAATTATTTTGTAATAAATTACTCATGTATGTATCTGGTTTTCCAAGAATAATAAACTCTCACTACATCAATATTTGATTCCTTGTAAACATGCCAATATACTTAGTATTAGACACTCGATCCAAGATTTCTAGAGTTGGGTCACTATTGTTGGTACCGGAGGATGTTTAGTATCTACCTCAGGATCTAGATTTATGAAAAATATGTTATAAATCTTAACCCTAAGGTAAAATTTGAGGATAAGTATAAAAAAAACATCCCAAAAATATAGTAAGGTATAGATTTTTTTGGTTCTTCCTAATAATGAATCCATGTCTGGATACTACAAGGTGAAAATGTTCTAGAACTGATGCACCAAGTAGTAATAACTCTGAAAAGGTGTTTTGAGCCTCACTCGGGGTAACTTGGTACACTGAAACAGACCTTACTATGCAACTAGTTTGACACTCAAGATATATATAATTATGATAATATACTTTTTCTTTACAAACACTTATGAATAATATGAATGGATACCAATAATGAATATCAGATTTTAAACCAATGGTTTTTTAATTCAATGATAATGTGTCCTAATTTAGAAATAAAATTAATGATATTATGTATATATCCTAGACCACAGAAGGACATATGTGGAAATTAAATGGATGATGTATTTATGTAATGAGGTTGTATTGAAAACCTTAGTTAAATGTATATTTATAGATTAACCTTAATTCAATGATTTCTATAATATTTATATTGTAAATTAGGTTAATTTGGTTTTAGAAAATGAAAACATATAAGCTAGGTGACAACCAATCAAATCAGGAAAGGCCACGGGTCATCAATCCATGACCAACGGGTAGTAATGGTTTCACACCAACCACTAAAATAAGCAATGTATCTGTTAATTATACATTGTTATTAGTCAAAAATTTGAAGAATAAATTCTAAGGATTAATCAATAGTATCATATTTGATAATTAGATGTTAATGTATTAAACCTATTAGTTTTGGAATATAGTTAGAGATAAATAGTTAGTTATTTAACTCTTTTATGGGCCTTAATATCCTTAAGAAATTTATTTTTGTGCATTAGGAATCAATATTTTTTTTTGAATGAATTGAAAGATAGATTGATGCACAACCTAATGTTGAAATTCAATTTATAGAAATATATCATGTAATTATACATAGGATGTAAAATAATTCATCAACAATAGGAAATTTATGATACAATTTTTTTGTCATGATACCATTTTTTAACCAATGGCCTTCTGAAAAATTATATATTTATGGCTTTGAGTCCCTCAAATTTCTATTGAAAATTGAGTTGTTTGTGATTGATGACCTCATTCACTCCATAAAAATAATAGTTCCATTCCAACAACATTGTATCTCTACTCACCACTAACAATATACTACATAGAGACCAAGTTACATGGTAATCTATGTGAACCTTGTACTTTTCAGTCTCCCTTTTATATATGATGACCTATAAACATTATCAGAATGTGTTATTGCAAATATAGAAAGTATTAAACCATCTATAACTATGATCATGATTAAATTGATAGGATTAAATTTAAATAAGGTGTTAGAATGTTGTTCCCAAAAATCTAATTTAATAACATTGTATTTAATGGTGTGTATATAACACAACATTAATAATGAAAGTGAATATAATATACCAATCCACTACTATATATTTAATATTTTAAATAAATTCAATATATCATCTATCTTGTAATGATTGCAACATGGATTTATCTAGAATTACATACAAGAGATAACCATCTGTATAGATTCTGTTACATGCAACAGTTACCTTCCTTGATTTCTTGCATCACAAGAAAGAATGAGTTTCACCAAATAATAATGTATTTTTAAAATATTATTATTCCATATAAGTTCATATAAACATTACATTAAATAAGTAGTTATGAATAGTTATAACTGAATAATAAGAAATATTGTCTACATAAATGTAAAATTAAATCATTGGTCACCAATTAATGAGAAATGAAAATAAAAAAAAATTGGATATAAATAAATATTATTATATTATTATATCAAAAAGAGTTTTTTATTAAAATAATTATTAATTAACATTATTTATTGGTTTTATTGAAATATAAAAGCTATCTATTCAAATAAATATTTTTTGTATTCATCCAATAGGATTTATAGGCATAATATAAGAACAAAATCAATTTTATACCTAAAAATATATAATTTAATAAAGGTAATTTTACCACCTTTTAATGGTGATCAAATTTTAAATCTGAATTTTTACTATTTATTTTATTTTATATGTCAAAATAAACTTCAAATTTAAAATTTAAAACCAATTATATGATTATGGTGAATTTTTAATATTTTTTGAATCATTTTATTTTTCAATGAATAACTGAAAATACATAATTTTAGTTCTATAATTATTTTTCATCTAATTTATTTATAAAGATAAAATATATTAATAATTGATTTTAATGTTTAATTATATAATTTTTTTATCAATTAATACAATTTATATAATTGTAATCAATTTTACTTTGAAATTGATTATATAAACGTGGCATGCTTTCGAACGTTTTTACTCTAAAACCCTCCATTCACATCTCGCCTATGTGAAGAATTTTAAATAAATTAATCCCACATATATGAATTGAATTTGTCAAAATAAATTCCATATTTGTTATAATCCTAATTTATATTGTCTAATACTACCAAATATGTTTTATTATCAAAAATAATATTGATGAAGATTAAAATCAACTACAATTATTATGGAAAAAATTAAGCTTAATAATAAACTAAACTTTTATCTTATAGGCACAAATTACCTGGAAACATTTCCATCACCAATTATATAGTCATAATATTTCCTTCAAAATTTAATTATTTAGTTTGGTTGGTTTTTTATGTCTGTTTTAATAAATCTTTGGCGCATCTAACTTCTTTTTAAAAATACATAGTGAGTCTTTCTCCTCCCATGTAAAACCATCCACATCTCCCAATTCCTCGCACATCTCAAACATATTATAATTGTACTGTATCTTCCCCAATTGATTCTCAAAATATCCCCCATTTACCTTGAATCCCCCTTTGGGAAGAAATCATTCCTTGGTATCATTTTGGTACAAATTAAAAAAAATACTTGATTAAAGAGGTAACGTCTTCTCCGAAGATCCCTAGTTTCATTTCCATTTCCCACCACCAAAAATATATTTATTCAATTACTTTATAAAAAAACATTATCCTAATTATACAAGGTTATTTTTATGATAATGGTTATAAATACACTTACACATACTTCTATCTAATGGGTAATGAAAAAACTATTTCTATGTATGTAGAACAATGTCCTCACAAAACGATGAGTGTTCATTTCACCTTTACCACCTCTAATGGTAGTTTTTCGGATGGAAAATATATTTATATATGAAATATATGATAATTATTTATTATTTATACATATATAATATTTATATAACTCAATACATTAATTCATTCCATTTATTGTTAATACAATAATATAATTTGAGAAAGTCTAGACTCCCACTCCCTCAAACTGACGCGGTGCATTCATATGATAGATTTAATTTATAAAAATGGTTTAAAATAAAAATATGTGATATAAAAATAATCTATATTATATTCATGACATAATACAATTTCATTAAATATACTCTATGTATATATCATTTTCATTAGACACCTTTCACGCACTTAAAAATACATAACATCGTTTGTGGACGTGTGGACTACTACCTCATCAACATGATAAGAATACTTTTAAATCATATGAAATATATATAATAACATATAATAAATAAATATGGTATTTATGATATGATGATAATTCTTTGAATATATTATTCTACATACCTTATTTCCAAAATGATCATTGGAAAATGACAATGTTACTAATGAGTATGTAAAACCTACCGTCTCCATGATCATAGTGTTGATTATTTTTTCATAAATATATTTAATGATTGTTTTTAAAAGTACAATTGATGCATTTATATGATAATTATCTCATTATTATTATTATTCTTGACATGTTATATAATGATCTATTTGACCATATTTTACCTACCAAAGAAGTTTTTGACATATAAACCAAATTGTTTCTAAACATATGATGTAAAAATAATTGTTTATATAGTTATATACAACATAATAATAAATGAAATAAATGTAATGATGAAATTAAAAAATTTCTCAAGAAAGTACAAAATTAAGATTTTTTTATTATATATTAATTTAAATGACGTTCATCCAAAAGGAAACTCATGGTATGTGATTCTCATCTCACCATTTTACATTTGTGAGATAAATGGAATTATTACCAGTTACATATTTTGTGTAGTGTATCTACTATCCATTTTGTTATCGTATATCATTAATGAAATTGTCCTCAATTTTTTTTAAACATCAATTTAATTTTATTCCATAGTGAGGATTATTATTTACAATATTTCAAAGTGGTTTGGGGAACATTTGAATTCTTGTAGATTATTTTCCTCAACAATAAAATTAATTATCATTCAATGGTATATCCATTAAAGGACATTATATAACCATTGTAAAATAAAAAATTTAATTTTCACTCATCCTATTATTCATTACCATTTTCAAGTATTAGTACCATTTTTACACCCTTTGGTACTCAAAATGTTTTATAAATTTTATTTCAAAAAACCAAAAATTGTTTATCTCTATAGTCAGAGAGTGTGTTTTCTTTTAAAAAATACTTTTTTATTAAATAGTTTTAAAATTTTATTTAAAATTATGTGGCATAGGAATATTTAGCCTTTTAATCTTTTACCAATGTTTTTAATGGAATCATTGTGTCACTTTTCGAACAAGTAATTTTTCTAACCATTAACTTTGGAAAACGAAAATTCTTTTACCTCATATGACAAGTAAATATAATCTAATAATCATTTCATTGGAGCGTACTTTTCATTCCTAAAAGGTTACATTTTCAAGAAATTTTTTTTTCGAAAGTAATTTCAAATTAAAAAGTTTTTCAAAAAGTTTGACAAAAGGAAGGTGTATGTTCCTCAAGAATTTTTCTAAAATGTATTTTTATTATCCTTCTATTAATGAAAAACAAAGAAACTTTATTTTAATCCACTATGTTTTTATTATATTGAATCAATTATTCTTCTCCCTTAATATGTTTTAATATTTATTTGTCTATTTTTACTAGTCACATTCCCTTATAGAATCGTTTTTAGTCCCGATGAAATATTCAATTTCCTATGATCATTTGAAAATGAAATTCCTATAAGTATCAATATAATTTATCATGTATATGATCATTTCTTAAAACATACTCCATTTTTTAAATGTTTTTTACATTTAATTTTATATGATTACATTGGTAAATATTTCTATATCTATATGATCTATTCAATACATATATTTAATAAGTCGCATTGTAAAATGTATTATTTGATAGATGTGGAATGATATGGAGATGTAAGACATGGGTTGGGGACTATTTATGGTTGGCCATATGGGTTTGGGACTGGTTAATGGAAAACCCTTGATGTATCATTAGTCTAATGAGATGATGAAGATGAGAAAACTATATGGGTTTCTACCTGATATGCTAAGCTATCTTTTGAATGGTCCAAGATGTAATGGTTCCATGTACCTATGAAACATGGAGTCAATAATTAAGCATTGCCTTCATTTTAGTTTAAATTATTATTCAACCATATGATTTAGTGTTGACATATCTATGGATACATTTCATTTTCAGTTCATTAATTTATTGGAATTTTTTTAGTTTCTTACCTTTCCATATTAATTTTTCCTTATCATGTTATATTAATGGAATGTGTGTTCAGTTATTTAACTTTCCATTTTAACAATTCTAATTGATTCATTATTACTTCCTCTACATTTTTCCATTGCTGATCATTTTAGTTCACCCTTATTGTATTTTATTCCCTTGGAATCCAAGAAGAATACTTTGAAATAAATAATGGTATATACTATATGAATTAGAGTTATCCTTGATGTATTTAATTAGAATAAAAAATTATGTCTTCATAAGTGTATTTTTTGTATGAGAACACTCATGTTGGTATCTTTATTAACAATACTACTAAACTCTCATTCTTTTGAAATTTGATTCATGGTAATCATTCCAAATTAATTAGTATCAGACACTGGCAATGTGATTTCTATGTTTTGACCTCAATAGATTGTATATAATGATATCAAATATGATGGTGTTATGGGAAGGTGTGTATATGACACTAGTTTTGGCTATCTAATTTTCTCAGAGACATCTCATACTAGATTGCGTGGGAATAGATTTCCCAAATTGTCAATATTGAATGAAAATATAAATGGTTATTATTTTATTTCACATTCATATATTATTTTATTATACTGAAAATATCACATGGTTGATGCAATATATATACTAGGTTATATTAAATACTCCCTTGGTAGTGGCTTACTTGTTTGTTCTCACACTCTCCATGGGTGGCCTTAGAAAATTAGTAAGTGGACAGAACTCATGATCACATGTATTGTTATAGTAGAGGCCCAGGGATGGATATTTCAACTGGAGTTCATATACACATTAAATATATGTTAATGGGAGGGACAAAAACCATACTATGGTTTTCTTTTAATTTATTGTTTTAGGTTGAATGTAATATAATCTATATATAGTGGATCTTACGATGTGTTTGTAAAGACCTATAAAATAAATAAAAAAATATCAATTATTTTGGGAAAATTATGAGATTTGGAAAATTGATGGAACATGATTCCAAGACTCAGTCTCCCTGGAATGGAATTTTGAATTATTTTTAAGGAACGTTCAATAAACGTGCGGGCGTGATTTTCAATCTTTTAAAATTGTGCTTGGATTAATAATTTGATAGCAGCATTGAATCTACAGTGCTAGGATTCCCATAAGGAGGGAACAACTTTGACTATAGTAGGTTGGGAGAAAAAGATAATTTTTTTTACTTTTTGATGGTCAATAAAATAACATAAAATTTTATTTTCCAAAATTATCTTGAGCGGTAGTGGTGGGGAAAATGGAAGTGGTTAGACATTTAATGAAGGATATTAAATGTCTTGTTACAAAAAGGATGTGTAACCACCCCTCATTTAAAAAATAGGTTCATTAATTATACCGATTAATGAACCATTAATTGAATGGATGTTTAATCCATTTATTTCATCGTTTTTTATTAAATCATGCGTAAAGTGAGATTGAATGGATAATTGGTGGAAGAAATCCGATGAAGCATGGATGAAAATCCTTCCAATGTAAAATGGAAGCTTGGACCACGACATTTGAGGATTTGATCCAAGATCGGCGAACGACAACAACTTCAATGAACGAGGATTATCCTCCCACAACCATGACACCTCCAACGATTCTCAAGGTAGGGGATTTTGTTCTTTAATTAAAGTGCATTATTTTTATTTTTATCGTTCAAGAAAACGTGGTGAACGCAGATCAACCAAAACGAATTGTTCCACGATTATTACGGAATCATGGGATGATGTGGGTTTTTTAACAAGGTTTTATTTTTCCATAGATAATTGTTTACATCACCCCCATTGATATGATGATAACATGGAGGAAATGAGCTAAATGAACAATGGTATGACCCTCAGACCATTCATTTTGGTCGTGTTATTCATAAGAGAAATTTGAATTGTGTGGAAACATGAATCAGAGGGTCGCGCTATGACGACATCATTCGTGGAGGCCCATAGTTGCATACTGGAGTGAAAACGGAGCTCCGGAGTGTCACCAGAGCCCTGTAAAAGAAGCACCAGCATGGCACCAGCATGACATGGGCATGGTGGCACTAGTGAACAGTGCTGACAGATGAGGGTGGTGATTGGAAACTGCCAGCCGCGGGGGAAGGACAGCGCCACGGTGTACCAAAGGGGGCGGCCGACTCTTGACCGGCTGTGCTGGTTGACGGGTGGTGCTCCCTCGCACACCGTAGGTGGAGGCCAGAGCATCGAAGCTACAACAGAGGAGGAATTGTGCCTTATGGATCCTGCGAACATCAAGTTAGTGCCATGTGGTGCCTCATTTTAAAGAGTTGAACAACTCTTTGTGCCGTTCAGGATGTTGGGGTCATGCGACCCCTCGCACAAGTCGCACCTAACCAACAGTCCAAGCCAGTATGCTGGCCAACAGGCTGAGATTGCCATGTCCCATACTAGCTAGTTCGGTCTGGGCCGGGTCTTACCTCAGTTGGGCCATGACTGGGTTGGGCCTACTGGGTCAGACCGGATCCAAACCCCTTTATGTCTATGTCTCGCTTAAAATGTCGTATCATAAAAATCTGATGTCTGTTTGATGAGACGTCTATGGCGTTGAATCCTTGGGATGATACGGTCCTTTTGAAATAATCCACCTCAGTTTTGGAGAAAGTTAGAGTATGTTTAGGTTGGATCAAACCCAAATCCAACCATGCCCTAGAAACCAAAACTCCTATAACTCTCATATCGGGCATCTGATTGACACACCATCTGTTGCGTTGGAACCCTTATTATATAAAGGATCATTGGGTTAAGTTTTTCATGGGACATTGTTCCAGTATAATTACGGCTCATGGATTGAGGAGTGGATCCTACTAAAATCAAGCGTATATTGTATGTGAATCTAGTGGCTAGCTGAGACGTGAATAATGAATAGCGATCCTGTGTGGATCAACATTTAGAGATTCTCTGTGGATCAGCACCCAGTGATATTGGGTGGATCAACCCCTATTGATCCTATGTGGATCAGCATCTAGCAATACTATGTGGATCAAGACTGAGTGATCTTGTGTGGATCAGAACTAGAATCCATTACTGAATAAGAAGATCTAGCTTTATGGCTAATCATCTGTACATATGTACTTAAGTTATACATAGTTTGAGAAGAGACATTTGATTTTTGCTTTGTGATTGATATCATGCTTTTTTGTTTTCATTTTTGTAATTTTGAGAGACTTTCTTAGTCTCAGGGTCTCTATTGAGTATTTTTATACTCACCCCTACACAAGATTCACCTTTAGAAACACATAATTGACGTATATGGACATTACATTACTTTTGAGGAATACTTTATACATTACAAAAACATATGCCAAAGGCCATATTAGATTAGTGTCTTTATAAAATCAAAACATAATCTTCTAATCATGCTAAAAGATCTTCAAAATCTCCCATAATTATCATCCCCTTTGGTTTTCTTACATAAAAAATTTCTTTATATCTGGGGGAAAAGAAAACATAAAAAGGGTGAGCTCAAATTCTCAATAAGGGTAAACATGGAAACACAAAACAATCCCTAAACATTTGAACGTAATAACATGAACATAAAACATAAAAATCATAAGTAATGACATAAATCTTGACATTGCATAAGGAATACATCATAAAGGAAAAATAATTATGGTAAATAACATGGGAACAAAACATGGAATTTGGAGAACCATTAAGCACATGATATGATTTCAATAGTAGCCAAGGCATTGCTACCAATACCATCATAGTGGACAGAGTCCCTTACTGAATCGAGTTCAATCCTCATTCCAGTCCTGTATCACTAATCCCGATTAACTTTCCATTTCATCCATGTCTATATCATGAGATATAAATCTTTACCCAATGTATTAGAGGGAGATATAGGTTCCACCCATTCATAATTAAATCATTATTTCATGTGCCACAAAATAAACATACATCGTTCATAATAACCCGACGAATAAAATGGGTTTCATAAACATCATCCCATCATAACATAATCCATATAAAATAAATGGATAAAATTTCATCATAAGAAAAATAAAACCATTTAAATAATAGATACATTATACTTGAAACACAAACATTCTAAATAATGTCATCTTAATTCGAAAATAGTTTTGATAAAACAATTGAAATGAATTCTTGAGGAAAAAATCCTTTATTATTAAAAATCATTTTCATTTTAAAAAATTCCATGAAATTTTAAAAGAAAACGATTTTTGTTGAAAATAATCATGAAATCTTGTAGAGGAAGATTCAGGAAAATAAGGCATTATGAAACTATAAAAATCCGTTCATGCTGTATAAGTTTAAAAAATATTCTCCTCGTACTTTTAACGGAAAAGTAAAAAAGTACCTCATATGGTAAACAAAAGAAAGATTCCTTCCATACCATGTGGTAAAAGTCATAAAAGGGTTAAAATTACTTTAAACCTACATGGAAGAATAGTAAACATTTTATGAAATCATTTTGAGAAAACATGGACATGGATGATAAACATAACCCCATTAAATACTTATGAATAAACAATCTCGGATAAGAACAAGATTGGAATAATTATCCCTTAACATAGGTCTGATTTCTTCTGTACATGTCAAAAACTCTTGTAAAGTGGGTTTAAATAAATTATGAACTTGTAATAGAGCCATAATAATGTTTATGATATCATATATGATTCACTTATGACTTTATATTACATGTTCTTCTATCAATTCCATGTTAAAGCAGCATTTTGGGTAAAATCATTTCATTTATCGTACGTGTTTGGACTTATTGTTCTTGATATTATTACTTATATCAGGATTTAATTAATCATAGAATTTAAAAAATTATTTATATATAATATATATTCATCCTATAAATATATATTATAGATCGATAAAGGGAAATGAAATACACTATTCATGGAGACGGTAGGTCGTACGTACGCATGAACGATGTTTTCGTTTCCCTATTGAATTGAATGGAATTAAGTAAATGAAATGTATATGTACATAAATCCAGTATCATTTTTATGTCATATATTTCAGGATTATTTATTATATATACTTTATCAACACTCTTTAATGGTTAACATGGAGAATGAATTCGTCGCACTCATGGAGACGGTAGTCTTTACGTACGCACGAGCGACAATATCATTCTTTTGATATTAAAATTGTATATAATTTGATGTTATATCATATATAAAGAATCACCATAATGTTATAATTTCTATTTATATCTTTTATACTCATTATTATACCCATCCAAATGATGAAATGTTTGAATAACAAACTCACCACGACGTGGAGACGGTAAGTCGTTCGTACGCACGTGTGGTGACTTTAACATTCATAGGATGGATAAAATAACTAATATGGTTGTACCATTTATATTATAACATCATAGTATATAGAAGATACTGGATTTATTATTTTAGAATGGAATAAACAAAGAAGGAAGAAGTGGAAGAAGAAAGGAACTTGAAATATCTGGTGAGATATTTACCTCTTCCTTGGGTTATTCCTTTTGATTTGATCAAAATGGCTCCTTAGGTTAGATTTATGACTAAAGGAAGGACACTCAGATGAAGGGGGGGAAGTTTAGAGGGTGTTTGGGCTTGTTTTGAATGAGAAAAATGGCTTTGGAGGTGTGAATTAGAGAGAAGGGGGAGTGCTCTTTTATAAGAGAGGTGAGGGGTACTATAGGGAAAAGAAAAAATATTATTTTATAATAAAGTCATATTCGTTTTATAATGGCTAAAAAGTGACTCATTTAGAGGATAGGGTTGGGATGGGTCGAAATTATCTCAACCAGTAGGTTTTAGACAAGTTTTGGTTAACATTTTAACCTTATCATTTAGATTTAACTCTAAGTTAAATAATTTAACTTTTACCCTATATTATTGTATTCTTTCACTATATGGTTTATAAACATACTATAAATTTTAAATAGAACCCCAATTGCTTCAGTAATGTCATATATATTATTATATAAGTCTTTAGTCTAAACCTTATATTTTTAGGATTAGAATATCAATTAATAATTTAATATTTGTTTTAAAAACACTTGTATGTCAATTTTGACACAATTTGATATTTTGTTTTTCCAAAATTCATAAAAGAAATATTACTTAGAAAACAATTCATCTAACAAACCCTAATATGTTATATTGACCTATAAAATTATTTTATTTTATAAAAAGTATCAAATTACATTTATTTGGGTATTTATAATATCAATTATGTTAATATTTCATTATTAAGGTAGTTACTGCATCATCATTGTGTCATTAATAATTTAAATTATTTAATGTATAAAAACACTAAATAAAATACCATTATATAGGAAATCGTGTTATATTTCTAATGAATATTTATAGTCTAATTTATCTTTTTTATAACTCCATATTAAAAATGTTTTACTTATTAAACATTGATTTTAAATCATTTAACTCTACTTTGAATTAAATAATAATAAATGTCCTAATCTAATCCAAGTGGACCTAAATGGTCATATTTTATTCCTAAGGTTGTTTTTTTTTCGAATTAAACTTATCTAATAGAATTATGACATGTTTTAGGGTAATAATAATATCATTTTTACCATTAATTACCCTATTTACTTTTAACAGTGATAAATAAAAGTTAAAAGTTACTATTCACCAAAAATTATTTTGATCTAATTGAACCAAATTTTACTTACTAATATAAACCGTGTCTATTGGATTTTTGAAATTCAATTCACAGAAGCGGTAAAATTATGTTTTTTTTTAAATTTTCAAATTCTCCTAAGAGGTGGGTAAAAGGCAGTAAAAAGTTCAATCAAATTTATATATATATAAAATTATTATAAAATGACTCAAATGAATTACATTGAAAATATATAGGTATTATGTATCTATTTTGACCTAAAATAATTTTAAATAAAATGAATGATTATGTAAATAAAAATTCGGTTTTAACCAATAACTCAGTGTTTTCAATATTGATCAAAAATTGAAAGTTTTCAGAAAAATACGAAAAATTCACCCTAGGCTAATTTTGATATTCCGAATCCAAAAATGAAGTCCAATTTGAAATATAAAATTTATAAAATTTCAAAAAGTGATTAATACTATTCATAATGGATAGTTTATATAATATTTTAATAACATATCGTTGTTCAGTGATACCTGATATTGTGTACTACATACGCTATCGAGGAAGGTCGCGATTGCGTGTAATTCAAGAAAATTTAGGGTGTGTGTAGAGGAATATCCCTTTGGCGTCACTTATAACATTATAAAAACTTATTTAATTTATACATTAAACAAAATCTATGCATAATGTTGCGTAGAATAATTTCAACAAAACGAACTTTAAATTGTGTGTAACATGAGCCAAGAATAGTGATGCATATAATGCAAGCTAATACGGTGTTGCGTATAGTACAAGCTAATCTTGGTGAAGTGTACAATAGAACATATCAAATAAATTAAATAGAATAAATCTCAAAAAATCTCGGGGTGTTACATTCTACCCAACTTAACATGATTTTAGCCCTCAAAATTCGTCGGGGTTATAAATCGTTTACTACTTGAAAGATTTGTTCATAGAAACCCACATCGTAAGAAGGTATACTAAAAAATAATTTTATCAAGTGAAGTTTGAAGCGTAATGGTTACCCAAATTAATTAATCACTAGGTTTCCACATAGGATAACGTAGGTGAAAATATGGATATGGAAGAGAAATCTAACCATCATGTTCTGATGAAGAGTGGTAGAGAACATGGCTATGAAAATGCCAACAATCACAAAGACATAAATTTTTGATGATCTATGATACCATATGATTCATCGAATATGAGGGTACTGGGACAACATTTTTGGTTTTCAAGATCGTTTCCCTAATGTTGATAAATTAATAGATATACTTATTTGATTTTTGTACAATCTCATTGTTCTTTGTGACTTGAACAATTTCCAATTCATCACTTAAAGAAATTTAGTTGAATTTTTCTTTTGTGAAGTGTTAGAAGATCATGTAATAGAATGATAGGTCATTCCATCTGTCTCAAACATATGGTTAGAAAAAGTTATATACATAACTCCATATTATGGTGAGATTAACTGTATATGATTCCAAAAATGGACTTATACTTCAACTATCATACGGTTTAATAAAAATAATTTCTACTAACCAACGACTTCATTTAGGCTAGTGGTAGGAAATAAAGGCATGTCGCACTTCGGTTGTTCATTCGATTCCTGTAACCTTGTCCGATGCAACGGGCTGTCGCCCGCCCTGAAAGTTGCCCTTTTTCTAAAACTACACTATTATAAAAATACAGAAATAATATCAAAAAAAATTTCTAGCCTTAAAAAATACTATCTGATGTCCTAAATAATCCATTCCAATCTTTAGACATATACAAAATACATCTTTCCAATCTCATAGTATAAAGAAAATGATTATTGGAAAGTTCCCATTAGAAGAACATGAATACCATCATTTATCCCCCATATATCATAAGATATATCTTTTTGATTTCATTCCAAACATGTGAATACCTTAATCATGTATTCTCTTAAAACATAAATTACCGTAGATCCTTAGTGAAAACATGAATGCTGTCAAAAGGTAAATCATTACACATACCAAAATCCCAAAAATTCTATATACTCAAACCATGACATCACATAGTCCTTATATGAGTTATGAGCTCATGAATACTATCAAACATATTATTTAATTCTTATCCCTTAATTATTCACATATCATCTGCTTTCCAAAAATATTTCAATCACTTTTCATTGTTATCGGTACCATATAATTATTTACAACCACAATAAACCAATACATATATATTCCAATATTCCACAATACTACAAATAATATTCCACAAAATTATTTCATAATATCTTTACATAAACACATAATCATTCCACCACATCGTTGTCATACTCAATATCGCCAATAGTGATCGCATGTGACTTCCCTTTGTCCTTTGCCTTAAGAGGTTGTTGAGGTTGATCATCATTAAACCTTGGATTAGAGCATTGGTTATCGTAATACCACATTTCCTTTCACTTGTATCATTGATGTGTTTGTGGAGCATTCTCTGAAGACTTTTCACTATTCACGTCATCAGAGACCTTTTTCCCATTACATCGGCACTCAGCTGCTCTATGTTCTTCTTTTCCACACTTGAAAAAAAATTTAGTTCCTTTTAGACAATCTCCACCATGCTTCTTTCCACACTTTGAGCATAAAGATACATTCACCTTCTTTTCACCATTGTTCTCAGATTTTTCCTTGAACTCCAACTTTCGTTTCATGTCAAAACCATGAGATGGATATGTAACACCAACTTCCAGTTCTACCTTGATAGCAGAACACACAATTTTTTCATAGGTACTAAAGTATCTTATAGCTATTTCACTTAGAAGACTTGGTTTTATGCCACTGAAGAATTGATCAACTTTAATTTCCAGTTGGATTATAAAGCCAGATGCATACCTTGCAAAACATGTAAAATTTCCTTCGTATATACCCAAAGATTCAACATCCTTTAACTTATTTTCCAGGAACTCCTTTTACATCTTTTTTTGAAGAATACGAGGGAAGTACTTTTTGAAAAAACAAGTTCCTAAACTCGTCCCATTCCATGGATTCAATTTCATCTTGGGGCCTTTTATTTTTAACTAGAGTCCACCACTGGTCTGCTTCACTATCTAACTGGTAAAAATAAAAAATGAATTTTTCATGCTCTATATAGCGAAATATGGAAAATATCTTTTCAATGTTATTGATCCATTGTTCAGCAACAACTGGATCAGAAGACCCACTAAAAGAAGGAGGATGTTTCCCCGTGAAGGACTCAATTGAATAATGTTCCTTTTTCTGCTCATTTGGAAGTCCAAAATGATTCATAGAATGTGTAAGTATAGCAATAATATTTTTCACTCCATCTCCCATAACATTGGTTTGTTCCTGAGGACAATATTGGCATTTTCCATTACATTGATCAACACACTTCCTTCAGGTTTCAGCCATCGTCTAAAACCCAAAAGAATAGTGTGAGAGAAAAAATCATTCTATGAAAACAACATAATAAAGGAGGAGTACCTTCAATATATAACATCATTGGTTTAATTCTATGATCGTTACCATAATTCTTGGAATATAACCTATACGTATACTTATCCTTATGTACATCCGTAGACATACTTTATAAATATCTCTATAGATTTCACAAAAGTTTTCGTATCCATGTTTCCAAAGGTTAACCAAACCTTAGCTCTGATACCACCTGTAGAGACCCATACCTAACACACATATAAATTACATTAATTTTGTGGAATACTTAATACATTACAAAAACAGACACCCAAAGACCATATTAATTTAGTGTCATTGGAAACTCAGAAGAAAATATTCTAATCGTGGTGAAATATCATCAACATCTCCCATAAAGATCTTCCCCTTTGGTTTTCGTACCTAAAACATTTCTTTATATCATTGGGAAAAGAAAAAATAAAAAGGGTGAGCTCAAATTCTCAGTAAGGGTAAACATGGAAACATAAAACAATCCCTATACATTTGAACGTAAGAACGTGAACATAATACATAAAAATTATGAGTAATGACATAAATCTTGACAATTTATAAGGAATAGATCATAAAGGAACATTAATCAAGATAAATAACTTGGGAAAAAATCATGGAATTGTGGAAAACCATTAATCACATGATATTATTTCCACAGTATCCAAGGCATTACGTCCAAGACCATGATAGTTGAAAAAGTCCCTTATTGAATCGAGTTCACTCTTCGATCCAATCCTGTATCACTGAACTAGATTAAATTTCCGTTCTAGACATGTCTATCTTATGAGATATAAATCTTTACCCAATGCGTTGGAGGGAGATATAGGTCCCACCCATCTCATAATGAAATCATTTTTTTTGTGTCCCACCAAATAAACATACATCATTCATAATAATCCAACGAATAAAATGGGATTCATAAACATCATCCCCTCAAAATATAATCCATATAAAAGAAATGGATATCATATCATCATAAGAAAAATAAAACCATTTAAATAATAGAGACATTATACTTGAAACCTAAACATACTAAATAATGTCATCTTAGATGGATAATAGTTTTGATAAAACACTTGAAATTAATTCTTGAGGAAAATATCATTTCTTCTTCAAAATTATTTTCTTTTTAAAAAATGTAATGAAATTTTAAAAGAAAAGGATTTTTGTTGAAAATAATCGTTAAATCTTATAGAATAACCTTCCTGAAAAGAAGGTGTTCTGAAACTGTAAAAATCCATTCATTCCGTATAAGTTAAAAAAAAACTCTCCTCGTACTTTTAACGGAAAAGTCAAAAAGTACATCGTATGGTAAACTAAAGAATGATTCCTTCCATACCTTGCGGTAGAAGTCATAAAAGGGTAAAAATTACTTTAAACTTAAATGGAATAATAGTAAACATTTTATGAAACCATTTTGAGAAAACATGCACAAGGATGATAAACATAACCCCAATAAATACATACGAATAAACAATCTCGGATAAGAAAGAGATTGGAATAATTGTCCTTTACCTTAGATCCAATTTCTTTTGTACCTATCTGAAACTCCTGTATAGTGGGTTTAAATAGATTATTAACTTGAAAAAGAACCATAAAAATGTTTATGATATAACATATGATTCACTTATGACTTTATATTAGCTTTTCTTTTATCATTTCCATGTTAAAGCAATGTTTTGGGTAAAATCATTTCATTTA
Organism: Viscum album; assembly: GCA_963277665.1. Classification (NCBI taxonomy): domain Eukaryota; kingdom Viridiplantae; phylum Streptophyta; class Magnoliopsida; order Santalales; family Viscaceae; genus Viscum; species Viscum album. The sequence continues at coordinate 710,342,759 of OY728120.1, forward strand.
TCGTACGTGCTTGGAATTGTTTTTCTTGATATTACTACATATATCCTGATTTTCATAATTCCAAAATGTAAAAAATGATTTAGATATAATATATATTCATCATATAAATATATATGATAGATCGATAAAAATAAATGAAATACACCGTTCTTGGGGACAGTAGATCGTACGTACGCATGAACACTGCTTTCGTTTCCCTATTGAATTGAATGGAATTAAGTAAATGAAACATATATGTATATAAATCCATTATCATTATTATTTCATATAATTAATGATTATTTATTATATATAATTTATAATCACTCTTGAATGGTTATCATGGAGAATGAATCTCATCGAATTCGTGGAGATGGTAGTCTGTACGTACGCACGAGCAACAATATCATTATTTTGACATTAAAATCGTATATAATTGGATGGTATATCAAATATACAGAATTAAAATAATTTTATATTTATTATTTATATCATTTATACTCATTACTATACTCATCCAAAGGATGAAATGATTGAATAACAAACTACACCACGACGTGGAGATGGTAAGTCGTACGTACGCACGTGTGGTGACTTTTACATTCATAGGATGGATAAAATAACTAATATGGTTGTACAATTTTTTTAATAACATAAAATTATATAGAAGATACTGTATTTATTATTTTATAATGGAAACAACAAAGAAGGAGGATGTGGAAGAAGAACGAAACTTGAAATAGGTGGTGAGATATTTACCTCTTCCTCGGGTTCTTCCTTTTGATTTGATCAAAAGGGCTCCATAGGTTGTCTTTATGACTAAAAGAAGGCCTCTGAGATGAAAGGAGGAAATTTGAGAGGGTATTTGGTCATGGTTTGGCCGAGCCAAATGGCGGTGGAGGTGTAAATTAGAGAGATGGGGGAGTGCCCTTTTATAAGAGAGGAGAGTGGCACCTTAAGAAAAATGTAAAATATTGTTTTATAATAAAGTCATATTCGGTTTATAATGGCTCCAAAGTGACTTATTTTGAATCCAGGGTGGGGATGGGTCGAAATAAGCTCAAAAAATATGTTTTAGACAAGTTTAGGTTACCATTTTAACCTTATCCTTTTTATTTAACTCTATGTTAAATAATTTAACTTTTACAGCGTCTTCATGTCTTCTTACACTACATGGTTAATAAAATTATTATTAACTGAAAATCGAACCCCAATTGGTGTATTAATTTAATATATATTATTATATAAGTATTTTGGAAGAACATTAATTTTTTAATATTATAATATCAATTAATAATTTAATATTTGTGTTAAAAACTATTTTATGTCAATTTTGACACTATTTGGTATTTTATTTTTTCTAAATTCATAGAGAATTATTACTTAGAAAAAAATTCTACTAACAGACCCTAATATGTTATAATAACATATAAATTTATTTTAAAACATTATAAGTCTCAAATTACATTGATTTGGGTATTTATAATATCAATTGTGTTAATATTTCATTAATAAGGTAATTACTAAATCATAATTGTGTCATAAATAGTTTAAATTATTTATTGTCTGAAAATTATAAATAAAATACCATTATGTAAGAAATCTTTTTATATTTATAATTAATATATATAGTAGAATTTGTCTTATGTATAACCCTGTATTAAAATTTTTTTACTTATTAAAGTTTGATTTTAACTCTTCATTTAATTATATAATAATAAATGTCCTAATCTAATCCAAGTGGACCTAAAGGGTCATATTTTCTTCCTAATGTTGTTTTTGGTCTAATTACTCTTATCCAATAGAATTAGGACATGTGTTAGGGAAACAATAATATCATTTTTCCCTTAATTACCATATTTACTTTTAACCATGGTAAATAAAAGTTAAAAATTACTAATCACGAAAAATTATTTTCATCTCATTGAACAAAATTTTAATTACTTATATAAACCATGTCTCTCATATTTTTATAATTCAACTAACAGAAGCGGAAAAATTATGTTTTATGTAAATTTGAAAATTCTCCTAGGAGGTGGGTAAAAGACGGTAAAAAGTACAATAAAGTTTTTATATATCTAAAATTAATATAAAATGACTCCAATGAATTAAATTGAACATATGTAGGTATGATGTATCTATTTTTATCAAAAATAAATTTAAATAAAATAAATTATTATTTAAATAAAAAGTCGTTTTTAACCAATAACTCAGGGTTTTCATGATTCATCAAAAATTGAAAGATTTCAGAAAAATACCAAAAATTTAACCTAGGATAATTTCGATATTATGAATCCAAAAATGAAGTCCATTTAAAGAGATAATATTTATAAAATTTAAAAAAGTGGGTACTACTATTCATAACGGCTAGTTTATATAATATTTTAATAACATATTGTTATTTAGTGAAACCCGATATTCCGTACTACACGCTCTATCGTGGAAGGTCGCGATTGCGTGTAAAGAAATCCTAGTCTAGGCCGCGGGCAGTGGAAGCTCCCTTTGGTTTCGTGTATAACATAATCAACACTTACTTCATTTATAAATTTAACAAAATCTATACTTAATGTTGTGTAGAATAATTTCTACAAAACGAACATGAAATTGTGTGTAACACGAGCCAAGAATAGTGTTGTGCATACTGCAAGCTAATACGGTGTTGTGTATAGTACAAGCTAATCTTGTTGTAGTGTATAATAGAATACATCAAAGAAATTAAAAAGAATATATCTCATAAAATCTCGGGTTGTTACATCCCCCGCAACATGTTGAGTCTTTTTCAGGAAACGACCAGCTTCGATGATACTATAGGAGACAAGACCATGCAATTCCTGGAGGTTAAATGTTGAGGTGGAGATCTGTAAAGACGATCTATAACAAAACATTAGGTAGGACCCATGGTGGACAATCATAGGAGTTGTTTTCTATTGTCTGTTGTAGTTGTATCTTTTTTGTTGGGATGTATTCTGGCCCCTTTACTTTTAGTACACACTATTACTACCGTAGTTTACTTTGTGGTTTAATATTGTTGTGTTCTTGGACTGTGTTTTTTATATGTTTGAAGGTAATGCTTTCCCGTTTTAGGTATATTCCTTTCTGATCCTAGTCGCTAACCCCTGGCCTAGGGAAGTTGGTTCTACCAATGAACTCAGATTCTTTTCTTTAAAATGGGAGAATAGTGTTATGTTTTTTGGGTGTTGTTTCTATTCTGGGAGTCCAGTGTATGTGTGGAAGACAACGTATCCATACACCAGCAACCTGAATTATGATTCCTGAATTGGTGCACAAAAACACTAATTGCATGAGATTTGGAAATGTTTTACTTAGATATATTTTGAGTTATCTCACCAGGTATAACTTATGGACGTGGAGAACCTATTTATTTTCTGGATTCCTCCACATTGGAAACTAGCCAAGATTCTAGAGAGAGTTCATGATGATAGCCCACCGTGAAATGAGGCTACATTGCGGGTCCCTCTTAATATGATAGCATCTTATGGTGGTGCACTAGATGCACCACCAATCAGAGGGAAGAATTTTCCACCCCCCCCCCAGTAAACCTTTCATGACAACTAAGTGTGTTGCACTAATTCTATAGATAGGGAAATTCGAGGTTTCAAGGCGAGACAGATCTGAAAGAAAATGTGTACTAGCGGGAGGTTGTGGCACAAGTGTTTCACTTAGTTGAGATGCCAGTACACCAGATAGTGAGCATAGCTCCTAGCCTCATCAATGAAACATAATGGGTATGGTGTCGACTAACAATACAGAAACATGTGGAGGAGACACTCCCCTAGTTGGACCTCTAGACCTTCTATATGGTGGATTTCGTACTAGCAACTTTGTGCTCAGTGTGTATCCAGGAGCTACTGCAATTACAGTAGGGCAGCCTATAAATGCGCAGTACTTAGCGAGATTCACCGATCTCTCATGCTACAACAGTGAAAATGTATGAGAAACTTTCATCAGGGCGCAGACCGTTGACCAAGGTCTCTAGTGGGATATTATAATATCAATGATATCACTCGATATCATGACACACGCTGAAGTTCTCGAATGTGAATTATTGGTGGAGATCCTCTTAGCAGAGCAGGAACCGACGGTGAGAGCTACCACCAGAAAACAGGTATCCAAGTCATTTGTAGAAGGTAGTAGGCAGATGATGCAGAGGTCCCTGTGGGCCAGACCATCCAATGGATGACACCAGGCTATAGGGTCGGAGGTGCGGAGCGTGTGAGACAAAGGAGGACTTCTGAGGACCAAATCATGTTACTATTTCTGCGAAAAGGGACACCTGGATCATGACTATCTGACACCCCACATAGAAAATCAGAAGATGACTGAGGGACTACCAAGGTATCAGCTGAGGTTCGAGCGAGGGGGTCCACAAGGTGGACGTGGTATAGGGGCAAGTCATGCAATAGGTGGTGGAAGACGGTTTGAGGATCTACCACCTCCACCCCTGGTGATCCACCCTGACCACATAGAGAATGTGGACAAGGGAGAGCTCAGCATCATGCAGAAGAGGCATACAACCACTCTTCTCCAGAGATGATAGAGTTATTTTCTAACTCTATTACATCCTAGTTGGAGTTCTTATAGACACAGGTTCCAGTCACTCTTTTATTACCATGACACTCGTTAGGATCTCAGAGATTTTGACGGTGTTGTTGGCTCGATCCTTATGATTTGAGACTCTTATTGGAGAATATTAGAAAATTACACACTGGTGTAGGCAGTGTGAGCTCACTTTAGTAGGTGAGTACTTCGACCGGGATCTCCTAATAGCAGGGTCGGGGCCTTACAATGTCATCTATTGTATGAACTGCCAATCCCCAGTCCATGCTAAGATCGATAGTGTTAGGTGATAAGTGTGGTTTGTTCAAGAGGTTGGTACTAGGTTTTCTTTTATAGATGAGATGGGAGACTTTGGTGCATAGGATGGACATATTCGGAGGGGGTGGAGCCAATCACACATCAGTTGGCAAGCCTTACCCTCAGAGAAGTTGACGTGAGGACTCCGAGTTATCCTGTAGTTTTGAAATAGAATACTGTTGTCATTCCTAATGATGTTTCGGGAATAACTCCTTGTATATAGGTATACTTCTACATCGACATGTGCCCTGGGATAGCACTGATATCAACACCATCATATTAGATGGCTCCTGCGGAGCTTCATGAGATTCTGGTATAGTAGGAGGACCTGCAAAAGAAGGGGTTCATAAAGACCAGTGTTTCTCCATGGTCATCCATGATTTTGTTTTCCAAGAATGAAGATGGTAGTATAAGGATTTATTTGGACTATCAGCGCTTGAACTAGATGACCGGGAAGAACAACAATCCACTCCCAAGGATTGATAATCTCTTCGACCAGTTGAAGAGAGCTCTTTGGTTTTCGAAGATTGGCCTCAGATCATGCAATCATCAGCTCAGGGTATGAGATGAGGACGTACCAAATACAACCTTCATATGTTTCTATGGACACTACGAGTTCTTGCTGATACACTTCAGCATAACCAATGATTTGGTAGTGTTCATGGAGATCATGAACAGGATCTTCCAGCCTTACCTCGATTTCTTCATGGTCATCTTCATTGATGACATCTTGATATTCTTGACGACATAAGAGGACCACACCACGCACCTACAGATAGATCTGTATACACTCCATGAGAACTATCTATATGAAATGATCTTAAAGTGGATGTTTGGATATAGGGTGTCCACTTCTTGTGTCCCATTATCTTAGAGGCTAGTGTAAAAGTGGATCTTGGGATGATAGAGGCAGTAACTGCTTGGGATCCAACTAGGAGTCTGACTGAGGTGCATAGTTTCCTAGGATTGGTTGAGCGCTAATGAAGATTCATAATGGACTTTTTCTAGAGTTTTGAAAATACTTTAGGCTTTCATAAAGTAGGGATAACCCTTCCTATTGGTAGAGAGATGCTAGCAGAATTTTTAGGAGCCGAGGCAGAGGCTTATGAGGGCCCCCATCTTGAGGAAACCCGAATAGGGTGTTTGGTATGTAGTATATTGGGATGCATCAGGGGATGAACCTAGTTGTGTGATGATGATGGAGTGAGTAGTGATCACCACCAAATCATGGTTTTTGACACAACAGGAGAAGAACTATGCAACCCATGACATTGAGTTAGAAACAATGGTCTTTGCGCTAAATATGTGGCTGCACTTCAATATGGGTGAGTGGTATGCTGTTTAAAATGATCACAAGAGTCTTGGGTATATGTTCTAAAATAAGAATGTGAACCTGAGACAATGATGATGGATAGAGTTCCTCCAGGACTACGAATTTGAGATTATCTACACTCTTGGAAAGGGGGACATGGTAGCAGATTCCCTAATCAGAAGTACTTGTCTACAGTTATTGAGTGATGCGACAGAGCATCTGGCCACATTGCAGTTATCCTTTGTAGATAGGGATGGAGAAGCTTACATTTAGGTTAAGACAGTTACTCCCCCTCTCCATCAGTGAGTCAGGGAGGCAGAGCTTGGGGACGTAGACTGTGAGGCCTGATGTGCTCATATATCATCAAGACAAGCTCATGATAGATTTTCTAAAGGTGGGGAGAACATAATCATCTTAATAGGATACACTATGGTACGAGGGAACCTTCTAGAGGAGGTGTTGAGGGAGTTTCACATATCCCATTTTGCAGTACATCCGGGTGTGGATAATATGTACCAGGACCTTCAGCATCAGCACTTGTGGCCAGGGATGAAGAAGGAAGTGACAGAGTTCATATCATGATGTCTCACTTGTAAGGAAGTGAAGGCTGAGCATCAGGTACTAGTAGGCTTAGATTTTCCACTTGAGGTACTAGAGTGTATGTGGGATGATATATCAATGGACTTCGTAATGGGGATACCGCGTACGCCTAGGGGACATGATTCCATCTGGGAGATTATTTAATAACTCACCATGTCGGACCACTTCCTACCAATATGAGAGCAGGAATCAGTAGAGGGCTTGGGATGTCTCTATGTACAGGAGGTAGTATAACTTCACAGGGTATCAAAGACAGTCTTATCAAATCATGATGCTCATTTTACACCCCTCTTGTGGAAGGTATTACATGAGGCGTTCAAGAATTAGATACGTTTGATCACCTCCTTTAATCATCACATAGATAGTCAGATGGAGCAAACTATTCAAGAAATCGAGGACATGGTTCATGCTTGTGTCCTTGATAATGTATTCTATTTGGAGGACCACCTGCCATTGGTGGGTTTCACTTACCACAACAGTTATTACTCAACCATCAGCATGGATCTGTTTGAGGCCACGTAAGAGCGACAATACAGGTCCCCACTATATTGGACAGACCTTGGGAAGTAAACACTTATGGGTCCAGAGTCGGTACAGGCTACAATAGAGAAGGTGAATATCATCCAAGAGAGGACAAGGACTGCATAGATCGAGTAAAAGTCTTATGCCGAAAGGAGACAGAGACCCTTGGGGTTTTTGGAGGGAGAACTTGTCTTCCTACGTTTCTCACCCCGAAGAGGATAACAGAGGTTTGGCCGACGTGACAAGATATTGTTGAGGTTCATTGATCCTTTCTAGATCCTCAACAGAGTAGGTGAGGTGGAATACCATCTAGTTTTTACCCAACAGATGCATCAAGTTCATAATGATTTCAATTTTTCATAGATGAGGAGGTACGTGCATGATCCATCACACATTATCGACAGGGGAAAGCTAGACCTCGATGATGGGGTGATGTTTGCAGAGTTTCTAGTGGAGATAGAGTATTGACCGGAGTGGGTCCTTCATGGGAAGTCAATTCCTCTAGTACGAGTTCATTGACTGTTCGAGACTCTCCATGAGAGCACATGGATGCAGGAGACTCAGATAGAAGCTTAGTACCCCCATTTTGTTACACTAGATTTGTTGTAGATTTTGGGGACAAAAATCCCTAAGGTTGGGAGAGGGTAAAGACCCAGGAATTCCATAGAATTTTATTAAATTACTTGGGATTATTAAAAGTCTACGAAAATTGATGGCACATAATTCAATGAACCGATGTGCTTGGAACATAATTTTGAACGTTTTTAAGGATCATTTATTATACGTGTGGGTGAAAATTTATATATTTTGAACTGGTGATGGGATTAAAATATGAGGGGACCGTTGAATTCATAATACTAGGATTCACTTATGGGAGGCTTAACATTGACCATAGTAGGTCAAGAGAAAAAGATAATTTTTCTAACATTATGATAATTAATAAAATAACATAAATTTTTTATTTTTCTAACTCTTCATGAGCGGTGGTGGTGGGGAAAATAGAGGAGGGAATACATTTAATGAAGTATATTAAATATCTCATCACACAAAATATGTGTAACCACCCCTCGTTTAATTAATAGGATAATTAATTATACCTATTAATGAACCATTAATTGAATGATGGTTTAATCCCTTTATTTCAATTTTTTTATTAAATCATGGGTAAATGGAGATTGTGTGGAGAATTGGTAGAGGAAATATGAAGGAGTGAAGACAAACATCCCTATAGTGAAGAATGAATGCTTGGATGAAAACGTTGTAGGAAGCGATCTGGGGTCGATGAATGTCAGCGACTTCAATGAATGTGGATTCTCCTCCCACAATAGTGACACCTCCTATGATTATTGAGGTAGGAGAATTTATTCTTTAATTCATGTGAATTATTTTAATTTTCCTTATTCTCGAAAAAGTGATGAACTTGGGTCAACCAAAAAGTGATGATCAGTGATTCGTTTGGAATTGTGGGATGTTGTGGGGTTTTTTTAACAAGTTTTTATTTTTTCTATGATAATTTTTTACAACACCCCCTTTGATATGATGCTAATGCGGAGGGAAAGAACTAAATGAACAAGGCTTGGACCCTTTTTCACTTCATTGTTGTCATGTTCTTCACAGGAGAATTTTGAATTTTACGGAAATGTGAATCAAAGGGTCAGACTATGATGGTGACATTCCGGGAGGCCCATAGGTGTAGACAGGAGGGAAAACAGAGCTCTGGAGTGTCGACGGAGCACTGTTGAAGAAGTGCAGGCGTGACACCAGTGATGCGGCACTGGCGACCAGCGTCGGAAGACTATAGTGGGGGTGGGAAGCTTCCTACCATGGTGGATGGGAGGTTCCATATGGAACTATGATGGACATAAGGGTGAGGTCATCTCTTAGCTGGCCACGTTGGTAGAAAGGCAGCCCGCCGTCACATGCCGCAGTTGGAGGTCGCAGCTTCAAAGTCATGGCAGAGGGGGAATCGTGCCCTACAGGTCCCTTGGACCTCATGGTGGCTCCATGTGGTGCTACTGGTTGAAGATCCGAATGGATCATTAAGCCGTTTGCGAAGGAGGGTTGGTATGACCCCTTGTGCAGGTCGTGCCCAGCCGGTGTGCCATGTCGTTCCACTTCCCAGCGTGTCCAGCCCACTATGGCCGATCCCAGGTGGTTCAGGTCAGGCTAGTCCGTGGCCCAGTGAGTTTGGTCCATGCCAGGTTGGTCCCATGTCATACCTACACCAGGATGGGTTAGCTGAGGACCGATTGGTCCATGTCAGTCTGGTTGGGTCGTGCTGGACCAAAACCCCTTTATGGCCAAATCTCGCTTAAAATGTCATATCTTACAAACCGGACATCTGTTTGATGGGTCGTCTATGATGTTGGAATCCATGGGATGAGGGGATCCTTTTGATATACTCTACATCAGTTTTGGAGGAATTAGAAGTGTGGTTGGGTTGGAGAAAACCTAAATCTAACCGGTCCCTTGGTACTAAAATGCTTATAACTCTCAGACCGGATGTCTGATTGATGTGTCGTATATTGCATTGGAACCCTTAATACATGATTTATAATTGGGGTAATTCTTCGTGGGACTTCTTCCCAGTTGAAGTGAAATCAATGGCATGACGATCTAATAATCCAAGAATCAAGCGTACTATGTACATGAATCTAGTGGTTGGCTCATATGTGAAGAATGAATAACTATCCAATGTGGATCAATGCCTAGAGATACTATGTGGATAAGCACGTATCAATCCTGTGTGGATGAGCACCGAGAGATCCTTTGTGGATCATCACCTACTGATCCGGTGTGGATCAGCACGTAGCGATCCTCTATGGATTAACACAAAGGGAATCCTATGTGGATCTGCACTGAGTGATCCTGTGTGGATCAGTAGCAAAACCTATGACAAAATATGTTGATCCATCTTTACGACTAATCATCTGTAATTTTTTAATAATGTTTTACATGGTTTGAGTTATGTCTTTTTCATTTTGCTTTGTAATTGAGATCATGCTTTGTGGTTTTCATTTGTGGAATTTTGAGATACCTTCGGGTGTCTCGGTGTCCCTAATGAGTACTGTTATACTCACACATACATAGGATTTTCCCGAACCTAGTTATTTCTTGTACTGATGACAAGTATCTTGGATGAGACAACATGAGCTAGGACTAGGCATTAACCAGAGGTGATTGGTTAATGTGGAGAGCTAGGGAGACTAGTTGTTCCTTCCGTTCAGGTGGGATCTTTGGTGGATGATCACAAGTGTTGTCTTTTATTTTCTATTATATATTTATCTTTTCTCCTGGGACAGAATCATATCCCCTTTACTTTTAGTACACACTTTTACTACTACATTTTACTTTACAAATGAATTTTGTTGTGCTCATGGACTACATGGTTCTACATGTTTAAAGGAAATTTCGTCCCATTTTAGGGATACGCCTTTCTGGTGCTAGTCTCTAACCCCAAGACTCTAGAATGTGGGATTTGGGTAGTCACGACAAGGGCCCCAGGGGACGGGTCGTGACAGAATTCATAATTTATCTAATTTTATTTATAGCACATTATTTATTTATTTTTGGGTATTATATATTTTATATTGTTCACTATAAAATATATATATTATTTTGGGTATTAGGATGATTGTTGTATTATATTTATATTGTTTACATGTCTTTAATTTGAGGGTATAGAGGTTTAACCAATGACCCTTACAGTTTGACCATAACCTCTTAAATATAAGGAGTCATGGTTGGGATAAAATGGATTTTTAGTCTGGATACTTTGGAGTGATATGGTATGGGATGTTACGCCAAATAATCTTTTGAATAAATATGATAAAATAGACCTTCCTGGGAAACTCCAAGGATTGATATTAAATTAAAAAGGTATCCCACCATCTAATTACTGGACCTCCAAAAATATATGTAGAAAAACTCACCTAAATATTAGCAGGTGTCTCGCCATTATAAAAAATTCTAGTATAGACTCATCCCAAAACATTAGAACCTATAATCGCCCACAATAATAAATAATATTGGATGATGATATATTTGAAACACTTTAGGGATATTAGAAATGGAAGGATTTCCTCTATCTTCATTATATTTCATATATAATATAAAATCTAGAATAATCTCATGAATTTGTTGACCAATTCATAGTCTTTAGGAATCTATGGGTGTTTTCTCCATAACCAATTATTCATTCTCATATGCATCCTCCATGAACTAAATATGAAGTCTTCATAGCAGTTTGTTATATAGTTACAAAATTGAACAATGTAGAAACTGATTTCTCTCATATATCATGATAAAAAAATAGACAAGAAGTAAAATAGGGTGAGTCCTGTCACTTTATAAACATTTCCTATAATATAAGTATCTCACATAACATTGAAACACTCTCTCACCCTAGTAACCCACTCTCAGGAGTAGATGTTATGATACATGTAGGAAATAGATAATCATCAATAAAATTGTTACAATATAACTATAATACATGGACAATGAAATATGATACTAGAAGTAGTTAATCCTTACACAGTAATAATGAAAATTTTAATATTGTAAAATGAGTGAATCATATTACTCGTGAGAAATATTTTTTTTTCAAGAAAAGTAAATAACCCAAAATAAATAAGTGATAAGAAGGATTCTTCTGATAGTATTTGTTATGAATGTATAAAAATATTCATGTTAGACCATGTTGTACAAGAATGAATAAACAATTTAAGACATATAAAATTTCAGGAAATTGAAAAAAAAAGTTGACGAAAAGAATATTATATTCAGAAAACATGATTTCTTGTGGTGGAGATAGTTCTTTTGATATCTTTTCTTATAATAGTAGTGAATATGATAAAAACTATTGGTTTTTCTGATTAAATTCAAAAGAACAATCAATGAGACTTGGCTAAGGTACTAGCTAAAATCTTGAAAAATTTCAATATTAATACATAATATAACAATAAAATTGTGAATATAGTAATTCTTATGAAGAATAAAAAACATTACATTAGATGATGAATATTATTTACCATGTTTTGAGGATGATTCTATATATATTACTTGGGTAAAAAATTAAAATAATAAATTTTCTAAAAAGTATGAAAATATAAAATAAAAACATATGAAATTAAATTAAAGATGCAAAATAATTCCATAGAGAGTTCAAATAATAAATAATAAATTGAGTTCCACTTAAACTGATAAAAATATTAATTTTGTTGTATAACTAAATTAGGAAATATTTAGTCACAAAGTAGGGTTATAAATTTAGACTCTTGGTTGATAATTTATATAACATTTGTATATTGTTGAAAAGTTTAATATATACAAGTTTAATTGGTTTGAAAAAATAAAAACCTCATTTTCAAAATATTTACTTTGTTTATAAATGTGATCACTAATGTACAAAATTTTAGTGTGGTGGAAACTGGAAGAAAAATATTTCTTAGTATAATGTTCTATATTTTATTTTTCACAAATATAACATTTCAAAATTTAAAATTTTATAACATAATATTATTTCTATATGTGTATTTATAATAGTTTATCTACTCATAATTCCATAACCAAGAAATATTGGGTTCCAAAATCCTATATTTTCTTTTTTTATTGATTTTTAAAAAGTACCTAAAACAATAATTATACATACATGGATAGAGGAATTTCTAATCACAAGATTGTAAACCTGAAATTCATTAAGAATGTTATCTATAAAAAATGTGGTAATGTAACATTTTGAGATAATTATAAATCGAAAATACATTAAATTAATGAAATTGTTCATCTCATGAAATATTTAATTTAAAATGTTTTTTATAGGACATAAGAAAAACCACATTAGTATAATTAAATAATGTAATAAAGGCTATGTTATTAACTTCTGGAAAGAAAAATATACTGTTTAATGTTCAAAAGAAAATTTTATTCTATCTACCAATAGGTAAAATAATGTTTATAGAATAATATAGAAGACCAAAGAATATAATATCTACCTTCACTTTTTTTATTGGATTATCCGTCATGTAATGGAGTAGAAGCTTATAACATTGTAATATTTAAATTTGTTGAATCCTTCTAAGAGTGGACTAGATAATTATTTACTCAAGATGTGTTTTAATTCTTACAATGGTTTTGATCCTATTAAATTTGGAATCCTATATAAATCAATCATGAAATCCATTACTATAGTTTTAACTTTTGATTCTATATAGTTACTACATGCTGATTTATTTGGATGAACAAAAAATAGATTTATAAGGGGAAAATAAAATTTTAATGACTAAGATAATTAATACATTATATATACGATGGAATATTTTCTAGTTAGAAATTCATGAACTTTTTCTTTTTAAAAAATATTATAACAGGTGTGAAAAATGTCAAAATTATAGCTTTGGTAATTATTTATAGTGATCATGGTGGTAAATCTGTAAATGAATATTTTTAATAATTACGTAGGAAAAAGATATTATACATAACTTCTTAACTTGTAGAACACTTTCGAAAAATGATGCATTTTAATGAATAAATAGAGTTGTTGAAGAATTTTCTTATTCCAAGTTCAGTGAGTACTTAGTTCATAATCATTTTTTGGATAAGAAGTTTGAACATCTTATTTTCTATCAATTGGGTTTTACATATACAATTTATTAATAAAAATAACTATGAGTTATGGATGCTAGGAAATCCAATACTATCTGACTATATATTTTTTGATGTAATGTGTTAATTTTGAATACTAAACTTAATTTACATAATTTTTTTCCAAAATATACTAAAAGATTTTTTAGACTTTATACAACTATAATGGATTATTGAGTTATCAATAAAAATAAATGTACTTTTTACGAATCATTGGATACTAAATTTGATTAAGAAGATCAATTTTTAATACAACGTGAAATCAAATCATCAGATGATATTTCTTAAACATTTTTTTAACCTATGTCGTAAAATACTTTACAAGTGATAAAAACTAAAGAAATAATATTTTAAGTTAAACCATTTGAATAAAATGAACATTTTTGTGAAGAAAATTATTTAAAAACCCACAGAATCTAAAAACCGTAATGAATCATCCAACTGATAATACCATTGATGATGTAGATAAGTTGGTAAATACTAGAAGTTCCTTATGGAATGAATGTAATGATTTTTCATTTTTATCACTAATTGAATCTAAGAACCCAAATTACGAATTAGGTGATGAATATTAGAAAACTTCAATACTGGATAAACTCATTAAATTTTATAGGAACTGTGTTTGGACATTAGTTGATGGTGTTAATGATTTTCATATAATTAGTGTAAATTGGTATTTTGTATCAAATGTGAGGAGAAGGGAAACTTTCTTAGAAATAATTGAAGACTTATTACAAAGGGTTATTATAAAGAAGAATTAATATGATAAATATAATCTATCACTCCAATAGCTAGACTTGAATCTATTCATATTCTTATAGCCTTTGTAGAATTTTTATATTTTACTCTTTTTCAAATGGATGTGAAGTGTGATTTTCTGAATAAATATGTACATTATGAAGATTATATAGAACAACTATCAGGTTTTGAAAACGTAAAAACTATGAATAGTGTTTTATAATTATTAAGGCACTCTTTTTAATTAAACAAGACTCATTATAAAAGTATGATACACATAATAATTGTTTGTTCAAAATTGTTTTTAATGGAGCTATGTATCAAACACCATTTATTAAAAACAAACTTTAATGAACCCAAAATTGTGAAAATTTAGATCGATGAATTTTTTGGATCAATAGAAAAATCACATTATTATTCCTTTGGGGATCGTAGTAAAGAGTAGTTTCAAATGAGCATGATGGGTGAATTAAAACATTACCTCGGATATAAAATTTCTTGAAAACTCAGAGGAACATTTACTTCTCAACAAAGGTATAAAAAAATTTCACTTCAAAATTATGGGTAAAAATACTAAATGTATTATTAATCCTATAAGTGTATACTATACTTTATATCATGATGGATCCATAAAAATAGTTGATCAAAATGATTTTAGATAAAAGATTCATATTTTATTATACCAAATTGAAATATGCCCAAACTTAATTTTTTTCACAAGATTTTTTTTGTGAGATATCAAGCTAATCTAAAAGGTTATATCATAAGGATATAAAATGTTTTATCTTAAATTAACTATGGATATTATATTATTTTATTATTATTTAAATATTTTTTAATTAAAAATATTTTTAGATTTTAATTTTAGAGGATGTAAAAATGAGATAAAATTTATATCTGGAACATTCCATTTATTAAGAGAGTATTTAGTATCTTAGTATAGTATGAAATACTATTGAATTTAATTTTTCACCAATAAAGCTAAATATATATATTTTTGAAGTTTTTATTCTCTATTATTTTGGATAAAACACACACACACATTAACGTGGGAATAATCATTAGTAAAGATCTATTTTTTTATAACTCATGATCCAAATATTTATATAAAACCCTAAGACATCACCAATGATCTATGAACATATATATAAGAAAAAGTTACATTTTTGTTACGAATAAAGAAGGATTTATCATTTTACAATTCATCAAAATGTGGGAATAGTGTGTCGATATTTTTAGAAAACACCTAAAGATTTGAATATAATAAAAAAATTCCATGGATGGTGAACATTAAATTAAAATTTATCAAATTAATATTTATTCATTTATATATAGTAATAAAATCCTCAATAATGTTGGAGAAATTTTTTCCTATGTTTTGGAAAAAATCTCTTTGTTTTAGAAATATAATTCTCTCATATTTTTTATAATGTTAACATTTCATAATAATTTTCATGAAAACATTTTCCACAAATAATTTATGAAAAAAGATCTCCAAAAAAAATTCTTGCAATGAATTTTTATGTAACTTCTTTAAATTTCTCGGTAATGTGTTCTATCTGAAATTAAAATGGATAGGCTTTCATCCTATCTTTATTTTTTAAAAATAAAGAATTTCATATTACAAACAAATCCAATAAAAATTCATATTTTATCTCCAAAATGTAAAATATTTAAATTTTATTATAATATTTTAAATATATTTTTTTATATACTACTTATAAATTTTACTTTCTAAAAATTTTGTTATATATTTGTATGTTTCATTAAAAAACTCATTTTTTCAAGAATTTGATACCAGAAATACAAAAACATCAAGAGTTCAATATTTTTTCATCTATCAAAAAATATTATCAATCATTAATCTCTTTTAGATATTACAAATGAGTTATTGAATTTTTATAAGTTGAAATGAATCTCTTTGGGTGTATGTATATTGAATTTGTGGGTTACCACAACACCACCACTATTTGATTTCAGTGTACAGCTCTCACTTCCCTGATTTCACTTCATCCGATTATATTCATGATTTTATATTGGTTTTCAAGATCATCTAATCTACTAATGGAATCCCCAAGTGATTTCTATACTAGATTGTATGCTAAGTAAATTTTGTTTGAAAGAAAATGGTACATGAAATATGAATCATTTTTGAAGTCCGTAATCATATTCATATTTTGGGAATCTCTTGTCATTTCTATGGATTATTTCAAATTACAGTATCCAGAGATATTAATGTAATTTTATTATTCTACTAATTTTAGTTGAACTACTTGTTTTAAGAAATTAATATTTACACTTTTATGAAATTCATATGAATTTTCCATTATTAATGTGGTTAAACTATTTTAGAGACTGTGAGAATGTAATGTTAACCTTATAACCCATAAGTTACCACAAAAAAGTAGAATTTTTAGAATCACTATGAAGAATGATATATGTTTACCTCTTATGAATAAGTTGGGGAAAATTATTTTTTCTCCTCATACATTATGATTATATCTATTTGAATAAAAAAATTTAATTATCCTGAAAAGTGTACATAGATACACTTAATTTATTATATATCTATGTTTGGGATTTATTATTCAATATGATAAAGATCCATTTAATAATTTTTTATATAGTTTCATTCAGTTAGTGAAAGTTGTGTCCCAAAAGGTGAAGATTCTATTATAACAACGTTTTTAAACAATTTATGGCTAAAACTTTCCATGATTTAAAAATAATAATGTGGCTAATTGGATTTAAGGAAATGTATCGTAAATTAGTGAAGAAAATATCAAAAATATATCATTTATATATGATCTCTCATTGAAAATTTTTGTTGGGAAAATAGAAAAAATGAATATATTTATGAACCTAAAAACTCAAATTATATGTTTTTGAGAAAAGTAATTTTATTGATATTTTCCATCATCAAAACCCAAACATTAGTAGAACATTAATATTTTCAATAGTAAACACGAAATGAATTTTATTTTGAAAAAATATAGTTTTTGGATGATAATGTGGATGTTAAAAGGGTTTTTGAAAATCATGAAGGGTTGAATCAATTAAAAATTAATATATTTCAATATAATTAAAATAAAAACCATAGATATTGCAGATATTTCCACTAAAACCATGAATTCCCTTTATTTAAAATCACTTGAGTATTTCAATCTTACGGAATCAAAAAAAATAATAATACTTTAATGATTAATATCAAAATTATAATGTAAAATAATTGAATTAAGTGGTGTCTGCAAAATAAGTTGATGTTTTAGAAATTTTATGATCTCAAACTGTTGAAAGAAGAGAGTTGGATGGACCTTTCTGTATTCCATATCTATATATATTGGATGATTCTGTAAACTCCACAAATTATCCTCAAATCACATTTATCAAGAGTATGGTGATTAAAATGAATTACATCAATGATGTAATCAATAATATTGATGGAATTATGAAAATATTTTCGAACATAGATAAAATTGACATCACTATTTATGGCAATATTGATTTTCTCAAAAATTCATGTCCCATATAAATCCATTCATAGATAGGAATCCAAAATGATTACGAAATCAGGGACTTGTAAAAATGAAAAATCATATTCATGAATGTTTAACGATCTTATTAACTGGGTAATTTATACTACAAAATATATCAAATTAATTGATGAAAAAGATGATGGGATAAAAAAGTCATTGAAATAAACATATTTTTTTAATGTGTATCATTTCAGAATCTTGTAAAATTTTAAGGGAAATTCATACTTTAAAATATCTCACAATGTAGAAAGATAAATAATTATCGAAACAAAAAGAATATAATACAATGAGTGGAAATTAGATATAAGACCTATTAGAACAATTTGTGAGAATACAGGTTATTGTTTCAAAATAAGAAAAGCTCAGGAGGATATTAAGAATATGAAGTCTATTTTCAAGATTCTTTCAAATAAATATTTAATTTTTTCTAACTCTTGAGATATTTCAATTACCAAACTCGACCTTTTTGGAAATTTAAATTTTTAGATGGATAATACTCATTATATTTTTTTTGGATAGATGGTTTTCTAGTTTTTTCGATGAATAACATTCTTATTCTTACAAATGAATTTCTTTTATATATTTTTGAATATTTTTATAAAATTATGTTTTATGTATTATTTTTATATACATTTCATAAGCCAATTTATACCAATTTTAAAACTTCATAAATTGGGATAAAGAGTTTCAATTTTAAGAAAGATGTACAAAATATCTAACCTTTTTAGAAGAAAAGATTTAGTGTTTTAATAGGAAATGAATATTCTATAAAAGGGATATAGTAAATAAAGTTATATATTTTCAAAAATATGAAAATGAATGGGGGTAATTCTACTTCAAAGTATTCTTTTTTTTACTTTTCAAAATTTGTGTTTTTACTTGTAAAAAAGGGATAGAATTCTTAGTTGAATGTATTATTTCAACTATTTTTATCCAAATTTTGAAAAAATAAATTATAGTTCCTTAAATTTTTATAATCATATATCTCTTTTTAATTCCTACATTAATAAGAGTTTTTATAAAAAAGTAAACTATTTTATAAGATGGATAAAAATATATCCATTGTTGTAAATTTTATAAATGATTTCCACATAGATGAAATGGGTTGAAACTACCATTCTAGATCAATATGTACATTCTATTAGAAATAGGGACCAAATTTTCCCCCGATTTAAGTTTATAAAGTCTAATAGATGTTTTATAATAGAGTTTTAGTAGGTGATTTTTTTATAAAACTATTGGAAAAACATTATCATATGAAGGTATACATGCATTTTGGAAGAAATTTTTTAAAATTATGGACTTTTCATTCGTGATTTGCTAGAAAAATTTCAAGCCTAGTGAAATAGAGAATTACTATATATGGATTTATTTTATAAAAGCCTTTCTATTGAGAAAATTATTTTTCTATGTGAACATATGTCAGCTATTATTAAGGTTGGTAGTTATTCTGTCATCCTACCAATATTTTTTGGATAAATGTGACACAATGGTTAGGGGGGATGTTCATTAGGACTTGATAAATTTTAATTTGAGGTTTGAGCCATGGCTAGTTGGGGTAGATTTCAATGCCCTTCAATATCCATCGAAAATGAAAGGAGGAAGGTTCTTCCCATTGAATTATAGACTGGAAATTATGTTATTTTCCAATGAAAATGGTCTAATTGATTTGGGTTACTCCTGAGAATGTTTCACAAGGTGTGATTATAAAAAAAGAAAACTACCAGGTGTGGTGTTTTATTGATTGATTCTTTTCTAATATTCAGTTTATTTATTCCTTCTCAAATTCCAATGTGTAGTATTTGGTATATCCACTATCTGATCACTTTGATCCCCTAGTCGACATAAAGTATAGTTTCTCTAGAATTGATCATTTCTTATACTCAATTTGGTATAAGGTTGACCCTACATTTTCTTTTTTTGGTATGTGCACCCCTGGGAGAAATGCATTCATGTTAGATCGTTGATGGGGTTTCATAATAAATACTAGTGGTTGAAGGTGGACCTCCAAACCTGGGCCAGCTCTTACCCCTCCATGTTTCTTGATTTTGATTTCCTCAAAGCTGATAATGAACAATTTGATGTGGCCCATAAATCCTGTTGGGGTTATGATGTTTTTAATAAGATGGTTGGATTGAATATTTTGATCATAGATATACTCCTTAAAAAATAAATATTTTTTTGACAGATCCCAGGTGACATGGATGAATGAATGATATAGAAATAGTTCCTTCTTCCAGGAATTCATCTGGGAGATTAAATGGTGTAATTCACCAAATATCCTCCTAGTATAAGGGTATTTTTATAATGACCCCTAGGTTGTTGGAGGAATGGAAATGTCTCATTTACACTCTATTATTGTGGAATATTACCCTTTCATGTAGGATGGCTACCCTACTTCCCATAGTGATCTATTTTACTCTATCCCTCATGTGGTATCCTTTAATATTAATTATTATTTTGTTAACCTATATGACGAATAGATGATATGGGGAGTAGTTTATTATCTGTAATGTGGTAGTTCCACCAGTGTGGATGGCATCCTGAGATAATTTTATATTGAGTTTTGGAATCTCAATAATGATGAACTGGTGGGTATGATCTATGATTTTTTCCAATGAGGGGTTATCACATAATGGCATGTTCCACCTCACTAATTCTTATTCCAAAGTCCAATGGATCATAATATTTGTAGTTATTTTGGACTATCATCATGTGCATCATCCCTTATAAAATCCTCACAGTTGTGATCAAAAGAATTCTTGTAGGGAATATTCATAATTGGATATTAGATGAGTAGAAATGATTCATTTGTGGTAGATCCACTCAAATAGGCATTTTATTGTCCATTGAAATGATTATTTAAATTCATAAAAAAAGTAGTTGTATTGAACATAGACATGAAGAATGGCATGGATAAAGCCTACGATAGAGTTGAGTGGAGATACATCATTAGATTCATATGGTTCATGGGATTCTCTAAAAAGTTGGTTGATCTTTTCTTTGGATTTATTGTATCTCTATTTTTTTCTAACACTAATCATTGTAAAAATTAATAATTCTCAAATAAACATGAGGTCTCAAACACAGGGTTCCACTCTCCCCATTGTTTTCATTATGATCCATGTTTCTTTATGTAGGTAACTTAAAAATTGTAATAGGTATGGATATTTTCAACAATTTAGGTGTAGAACAATCCTCATTGGGATTACTCACCTTCTTTTGATGATGATCTTCCCTTTTTACTAATTTAAACAATGGAATAATTAAAGAACTTAATCAGATTCTTGATTCTTATTGCACATTTAGTGGATAACTCATTAACTTCATGAAAATAGTATTTTTCTGTCAATATCTTTCTCAGATAGAAGAGGGATGAAAATTGAAGAGATGTTGGGTTCTCCATAAGTCAATTTCCCATTTATTATTTATGGATTCCTATTTTCCTAGTAATAACTCATATTCCCCATTTTGACAGCATCATGCCCAAGATTTTCTCTCATATTATCAACTTTAAATATAGAATTCTCTCATTATGAGTTTATATAACACATTTAAACTGTGTGATATCCTCAACATCGATACCTGTTTTATCATCCACTATTTTTCCCCATATTGTTAACCATAACATTAAAAATATCCTGGTTAGTTATATATGGGATGGACCAGTAGAGGGGAGATGACAATGAGCCTCATGGGATAAAATAGATGGGATACAAAGGATAGTTATATCAATATCAAGAATATCAGGGACACAATGTCCTTTCTCCATGCTAGAATGGAATGAAATGTGATGGAAGAGAGATCTCTATGGGTCCATTTCACAAGTCACAAAAAAGTAACATGTTTTTCTGATTCTAGTGGTAGATTGAACAAGCTATGGGAGGTTACACATCGGTGCGTTCTCAACCTTTAACACCACTTACAATAGATTGTGGTCATCATCTCGGTCAACATATTGAATGAAAATTAGGATGGGAACTATTATTAGATTTCATGGGTGCCCAAAACTAAGCATTACCATCCTTAAGGATATGTTATTCCCTACCATTACACAATTTTTTCTAAACTCTCAATAGTAGAAGGTTTGGTAAGGTATTTCGTCCTTTACTGAACTGTATAGAATGGTTTTTACATGTTACCATTCTGGTATGTTTTCTTAGAATGAATATTTAATTTCTCTACATACTTAAAATAGTTTTGATACTTGGGGTGACATTTTTTGGTTCAAATACTTACTTCTAGAATTTAATATTCTCATTTGGAATCTCTATAATCATGCTTCACCCTTTGATAAGGGTGTGTGGTGAAAAGGGGTCTCCATTATTTCTAAATGTGTGTATAGTGAAACCCCACACACTGAGAGAGTTGATCATATTTTATTCGACTATAAATTGGATAATACCATAAATAATTACCTTAATAGATTTACTGGAAGGAACATTCAATGGACCTCTGAAGATTCCATCGTAGTATAACTATTTCGTGGATCTGAATGTATTCCTTAGGAACGTATGGAATGTTTTTTGTTTTTTGTGACATGATGATGGAGTCTCTAGTTCTCCCATAATAAGGACTAACCAGATGGTTTTAGTATCTTTTAGTTAGTAGTGGATAATGGGGACAGTATATTGGTAGAGGATATAGCTCCTTTAATCAAGAAGTGGATCCTTTCTCCCTATTTAACAGGTTTTTGGATGGTAACAACACAAGTTTCTTGGAACCTAAGTACCCTTCTAAAGGAAATTGGGTGAGTTTGTCTCTTCCTATGTGAGTTCTAGTTCTAAAAATCATTGCCTTGTGTATGAATGGTTTCATGCGGGGAGGAGGGGCGGTGCGTGACAAGAAAATGTGGTTTTTTCTTTATTTCAATATTTTTCATAGTCTAGGTGACTCCTATATGGTGGAAGATTCTACCACGCTTAAAGAATTATCTCTCTATCACACTCATGGTATTGTTTTCAACATTGTGGTAACTGGTTCGTTACTTCTCCTCAACTCAATCAAAGTTGAGAGTTTCATCCAATGGGCCATCACATATATTCTTCATATGTTTAGGGAGTATTTCTATAGAGATATTTATCTCACCATGCATAAAGAGTGGAAAACATGTTTATGGATTTTATGTTTTATCTTTCTATTCTATATATTTTTAGTCACTTTTTTTCTATAATTTATTTACTTCACCAAGAGAGTGTTAATCTTGTATGAGCAGATAACCCTGGGCTGCACTATTTTATACCACCATAACTTGTTTGAGCCCCCCCCCCCACAGAAATAAAAAAAAATTATTAACATTTGACAGAGAGGTATGTATAATTATAGCATCACCAATAACATCATAAATTGATCAATATAATGAACTCCATAGAGAATGAAAACACTTACCAATCATATAAATATAATTAAACCCAAATAAAAAATTGGATTCATAATGACATCAAAAGGAATATATAATGGAACAAGAAATAGTGGTTCCCCAAGGAAATATAGAATAATATAATTTTAGGTATTAAATGATGTCATTAAAATCGATAATATCATGGTTGTTTAAAAAATACCTGAACAAAAATTGGAAAAATCAAGGAAGGATATTGAGAATACTAGATTTACAATTAATCTTAAATTTGGCTGATAAATAATTCCAATGAAGTAATAACATGTATATGCTCATGATTGAAAAGGGAAATTAATTTTATATATATTTTGATGAAATATGTTAGATAATAAATTTTAAATAATGGAATAATAAAATATAAACCCAAATTAAGAGTTGGGATTGAGATTCATCATACCTTATGTCCTTATTTATTTCGTCACCTTTATGTCTCAAGTATAATCAAATAGATTGTATTAATACTTTAATATAAGATAAAATTATATTTTCTCAATCAATTTCTATTAATTTTAATAAGTAGATGTTTATTTTTCTTCTTCTTTTTCAAAGGTGAAATGTTTTCTTACCGGGTTTTCAATCAATCTTCAAATATTGTTTTTATTTTCACTCGATGAATATTTTTAATTTTTCCTCTAGTAATATTATATTTAGAATCACTGAAAACAATAAAATAAATTTATAAATGTAGTAAATTATAAATACTAACCAAACATGTAGGTGGTAATAAGTAAAGAAATAACAATTTCCTCAAAGGTATATAAATCCAGTCATTAATCAGACATGTCAAAAGAGGTCCATAAAGAGTTAATATACAATTAATGATAAAAACTTTATATTATAATATCATAATAATGTTAATATGTTATGTAATAATATATTAATTAGTTTATGAAGGTAGAAAATTAAAATTTATTGGGATAGTATAAAGAAGAATGGAAATTTAATTGAAAGGAGGGGATCATTTATCATCTATTTTATGAAGATTAAATCCATTTCAAAATTAATAAAGGATTGGTTTTTATGGAACCTAAATTTCCCAAATTTTTTAAAAAGGCTTAAGAGAAGGTACTTTTTAATATAATTTTCTTTTAGAAGTAGATGGGAAGTATTTTTAGATGAGAATGGAGGGGGGATTTATAGTTGGGGGGTTATATTTTGGTTTAAATTTTGAATAAATTTTAATTTTCATGATAAGCAATCTAATAGTGAGATTTTTTAAATTTTAAAGTATAATTTATTAAAAATATTAGTTTTTAGACCTCTAAAATCATTTATACATAAAATTTGTTAGTTTAATTAAACTAAAAGTACAAAAAAGAAAAAATTAATTTTCAATGAAATGCAATACATTTTTTAAAATTTGTAATTTATTTTTTAGTTTGGAATTGGAATTTTTTCCATTATTTATATTAAAAAGTGAGTTTTTGGTTGATCCATTAATTTTAAAATTGATTAGGCCATTATTAAATCATAAATTATTTAATTAAAACAACTCATTTACATAAAAATAATATTTTTATTATCCACATAATAATTAATGTCCTCTAAAAATAATCCAAAAACATTCCCTAGATAATTTCAATTTATTGATTCCATAAATGAAATTAATTTTATATAATTTTTTAGTTATTTTATTTTAATAATTAAAATAAAAATTTCGGTTTATATGATGTTTTTTAAAAAATCTATCAAAAAACACACTTACTCATTCACTCAGTTCCGGGCCTATGTAATAATTTTTTGGAACTACAATATTTGTTCTTAAATAAATTATTTATAGTAAATTTTATTTCGACATAATTAAACTATTTTATTAGTTAATTTACTATTATAGTTTTCATATTATTATTGAAACTATCACATTTTTTATTCTTCCTATAAATTCCCCATATTCCATTCGTTCATCATTAACATAAAATTTTTTAAACTTACCATCTTATTTTTTTAATATTAAATTAAATTATTATTGGTTGGTTTTATTTTTAGACTATTTTTCATGAGTATCATAACTCTAAAAGATAAAAATTATCAATATTTCAAATTATAGTTATTTTAATTTTCTCACTATCCTATTATACCACACGTAGTATTATTGGAAATATTGATTATTTAATATTCACAATTATAGAAATAATTTTATTTTCTGTTTATATAGGGAATGTATTTTAATATATATGATATTCACATGTGAAAATTTAGAATACAATTACTATATGTACAATTTTTTATAGTTCTAATAGTTATATTATCCCTCAAAAATCATGAAATATATATATCAATAATCAGGAAAATGGATAGCATACCCATTACTATTTTTTTCACATGCCTTTGTTACATTAATCATGGATTATACAATATTAATATAATTAGAAAAGGTGTCCGCATATCTATCATGGTATCATATTACAAGAATTTAAATTTGAATCATAGTGAGAAAAAAACCCATCAATGATTCATCCCCATGTCCATCATAATATTATAAGTACGAAATTTTTATATCAATATGTGAATGTGAAGAAAAAGGGTTAATATATCCCCAATCTATACTGATTTTATATTAAATAATATTTAACATTTCATACTAATAATAAAATGATTTCAATATAAACATTACTATTTATAAAAAAACACACTAAGGTATGGAATTATCTACCATTTATACTCACTACTAGCTCGGTCCTCACCCACAATCCCCTTTCAATTAGGTAAAATAAGGGAACGCTATACTCGGCACCAGACAACATAATGGGGGTTATATTAACTCCATATTCATACCAATGTATCCTAAAGGATTCTGAACAAACTGAATTTACATCCTTAAGAAACCTCAGGGCTAGTCACTCAAGGGAGAGTACACAAAACCCTATCAAGGAAATAAAATGGAATCCTAGAAAGGTATAATACACTAAAAGTTTAATCAAGGAATTCCCTATACAATTTTTAGTATATGGTTCAATGAAATTTAACTCAATATCATATCCAATGTTATCCATTACATCAAATCATGAAACACATTGTGACTATCAAGGCCCATGACATCCTAACCCCACACATATCAATTCATGAAAAATATATATTCTTTTTAGGATAATATCAAAAAAATATAATGACTACATTTCATATGTATCATTAAAAATTTTATAAAATTATAAGAATGATTAGGTGTTAACTACATCAATATACGAGAAGATATCACATTAAATATCTTGAGATTAAATGGATTCAATCCAAGCCTTTCAAAAATTATAAAAAACTCCATTAATTTAGGATATAGTGAATGAAGAACATTATCACAGTTATATAAATAAGGAATATATATGAGATAGTTGACACCCTTAACTCTAGTGATCTACCCTAATATAGTTTTCCGAAATTCAAACCTAAATGAAGGGAAATAAAAATAATGGGATGGATTCACCTAGATGGATCAGCTTAAGGTCATGTGTCTACTAGAATATGGGTAAAAACCTTTATTATGTTTTTAAAAATTTATATATTAAATTAACATTTAGAAATACAACACATGATGTGGTTTGTAGAATTATAACATGAGTCACATTGCAATGACTCTTCCCAAGGTCATGTTATGGAATGATCCTCTACGACCTAAAGCAATTCAACATTTTAGTGAAAACAAAAAAACCTCAACTACACCATTCCCAAGTAATTTAGAGGAATGACACTATCCATGACAGTGAAATGCCCTCCATGGCTAGGTCTTCACTACACATCCTCATTGTTGTAGCATCATCACAACCCCTTGAGCACATATTTACAATATAATGAATAAGTTACGTCATGACCATCTAGTTTTTACAAAAATATTATTATTTTATAAACATTATTATGTTTTAGTTACCAATATTGTTTCATGACCTTCAAATTATAGTAATATTCAAGAATTTACTTGAACCATGTTCTAAAACAGTAACCCATGCCTCCAACAACCCATTCCAATAGCCAAAACCAATCAAATATAAACATGGATTGTCTAAAACAGAAAAAATCATCCGATTGAATAAATGTAGTGTATCACATGTAAAACTGTGTACCTACTATGGTTCATGTACACATTCCTCTTGGAATCTTATGAAAAGAGTAAAATAATAATCGTACATTATAAACACCATAAACTATTAAAATAACTCAACTGAAATAACAAAAAATATAAATAATAACACCAAAACCCTTATTAAATATGTTTTTATACATGATTATATGTTATTGTAATAGATATGGATTTTACCTAAACTTTTAACCAATATTACCACTATGTACCATATAACAAATCATAGGGAAAATACAAAATGTGTGCTAATAACATCTTGTAATACCATAACATAGGTAACCTCAATATTACCAAAGATATAAAGTTATATATATTTCGTAAACCTCCCTATAATCAATTGGTTATAGATTCATGGAAAAGACAATTAGAATTCTCATGGGGACAATATTCTCTCTCTATTATTATATAAAATAATAGGTAATTATATAAACCATAACTGATATCAAACTTATTAGTGAGAAATGATATTATAAATCTTGCCATAAAAATGATATATATCCATGAAATAACTAAATGAACCCAATGTCTTAGCAAAAAATCATGAATCTATAAAAGATTTATTGAGTGGAAAATATTTTACAACATATAAATTATAATAAAAAAGAAGTAAGACTGCACTACTGGTCATCATACTTTCATTTAATCTATTTCCAAATACTTGTTGAGTGGTCTAACTCACTAACCATTGATGTAGACGATTTCCTAACTTACGCAACAAACATTAGATCTATAAACCTCATATCTTGAATATATAGGGTTTTAGATCAACAATCAAAATTCCACTACCAATAGTTTCCCTAAAACAATCCACTATATATCTGATTCATACATAATACTATATGAAAGGTGAAAACTATCCAAAATATAGTACTACTCATATCAACATGTTAAAAAAAGAAACATAGATGAGTGGATCTACCAAATTTATCCAATTTAATTGTATTTTATGGGTTTTCCCAATGTATCACCAGATGAGTATAAGTGGGAATTATTTTAAAATGTTATCCCCCATGGTAAAAAATTTTTTTGGTTAACTTAAACATATCTAATTGTGGGTTATATTTAATAAATATAGGTTTTTCATTACAGATATGGTCCCAAATACGGATAAAGATTCCAATTTCAATTTCCATAATAATTATAACTAACATGAAATGGTTGGCCCTATACTAGGATAGATTGGCCCAGATATCATCACATTATGTGTAATAACACTATAAAATAGTTTTCATCTATAGGGATGGTCTTAGCCAAATATCATTACATAAAATGTATGAAACCTGTGAAATAGTTTTCCCAATAGTGGGTTAGAGTTTCCCATCATAGATCACATTAAAAAGGTATAATATATTAAATCATTATCTCTACATGGCATGACATTGAAACACCACCTATTCATGGAATATTCACAATTAAATCTTATTCCATATGAACTTTATCCAACCATTCATGGATATCTTAAATCCCACATAACATAAACATATCACCTCCTGTAAGTAAATGAATTCTAGGCAACAATTCAACTTCTCCAATTCCTAATCCCATGTTATTGAACTAATTATTTACTAATGAACTAACTACCCACCCTCAGTGGGTTGTCTCTAATAATCACTGGAGACAACCCATGGCCTATGAACTTATCCCATAGTAGAATCAAAAGTGCCCTCACTATATAATCATAACCTATTCAACCCATTTCTATCCTTTCCACAAACTATACCCTTAAGAAACCCACTTTTATAAAATCAGAAACAATTATAACCTCAGTAGGTTCTCACACACGAACATTAGAAGAAACCCATGGCCAACCATGGGTATCTTATAATAAAAACACAAGTCGCCACTTCCTATGAGATTATTTTAGCTGATGATTCTCAACATGAACAATATAGAAACATTCAAATGGGACACTATATATGATAAAGGATGAAAAACAAGTAATCATCTCTACAAGGTCACACATGTCCTGACTATTCAAATAAACACCCTTAATTAGTTCCACTTTTAAATTAAAACACTTTCATTATGTTGATATAATCATTGAATGTTTTTAAAATTTAGGAAAAACCCAAGTTGTATATCCATCATGGATTAATGTTCCTCATAAAATTGCCCATATATACCGATTTTTTATCTACCACAACTTTGTTCTGTCACACCCACATACAATCCTCAGAAATCATAAGACACATGAAAATGAATATAATTGATTGAATATTTTACAACCCAGCTACAATGATATGGATTTACCCTTAAATTTCCATTTCTCCAATAACTTCTAAAACTGCACTATATTTTTTCAACCACCAAATCCTTAAGATGTAATTTTTTAAAAAATTATAATTAAATAATGAAAAAAAATTGAAAAAATATATGGTAATCAGGAATAAACATGAAAGAATCATGTCTCTCAATAAGAAAATTATAAAAAAGGTATAAACATAAATATTTGAAATAATCAATCCGGATCAGGGAAATTCATGCTTTTAATATGTAGTCAGTAATTTTTAATATCATACAAAATGGGATGATGCAAAAGAAACTCATATAATGAAAATTACATTAAAATCATTTTCCATTTATTAAAAATATGACTATATTAAAACATTGAACATTTATGGTGAAAAAAATTCCAAATAATAGGAAAGACGAGATGGGGAACTGGTGAAGTGAGAAACACTAGATGATATAATACAAAATATAAGTAGTAAAAATATATATAACCCATCCCTATGTGAAACAAGGGTTGAATCCCTTCCTGTCACCACCTCTAAAGCAAGATATTGAATGAATTACCACAACATCAAAGTGGATCATTTCCTTTTCCAATGTCTACCGGAACATGGTTTACATACACATATAGGATGTTTTTAGGGCGTGAACATAAAAATTATAATCATATTTCATCGTTGAAGTATAATAAAAATTGTATCATATAATCTACATTGATATTTAATACCAATGTTTCTATATTTAATGATTAAGCATGAAAATTACAAATACTTAATGCGGTTCCATTTTAGGAAAAAATAGTAATTTACAAAATCTGGAGGAGGCCCCAATGGAACATGTTTAGGGTTACTAGTGTATCAATACTATCATCATATAACATAATTATATTATTATAAAACTCAGCTATTTTTAATGGATAAGTTCCATTGTAATATGTATTTTTGAGTTAGTGGATGGTTTATTTTGAGAACTGGGATTCAGATAAGGATTTTTAGAGTTGGAGCACACCGAGGTAATGTTTTAGGATATGGATCAAGGCTTGATAAGGTTATCTGGTTATTATATGAGTTCTTGGAGGATCAATCCTGGTATTCGTATGTTTTCAATGGATCTCCCATAATGAGTGGTTAATATATAGTTAACATAAAACAATATGGGTAAACAATGTCACAATGTTTTGTTTATAAGTGAGTCACATAGTCACTAAATGATTGAAGTAAATTAAATTTTTGGTTTAAATAATGATAAATATTAATATATCTTTATTTTTAAAATGAATTAGCCAAACCATTTGAGATATGTTGCTTTGGTTAGTAAAGGTCTTATAGTTAGTGCATGATTTGGAAAATCACATGGATTTCAATATTTCATTAAATAAATGAATTTTAAAACTATCCCAATATTATTTTAAATCAATTCCTATTACTTAATATCCCTTGAATGAATTACCCAATTGATCCATCCCCTCCGCTCATCATCCTTTGAATCCCATGGGTTTTTGTTTAATTTTGATGTAATTTGTAACGCTCCGACCCTGGTTACCCAGAGTCGGTGCATTATTACATAATATTGGGTTGATCATAAAAGATCAAGTCTCGAAAGGACGATTAGTTTAGTAGCCATGAAAACACTAGATATATTAATAAGTCTTACATTACATCGTAAAGTGAAAAAAAACTACAACAAAATATTATCTTCATATCACCTCATACATCCCCTATAGGTCATTCATAAAATACTTCTTCACATCCTGGGAAAAATTAAAACATTGAAAGCGGTGAGCTCTGATTCTCAGTAAGGATAACAATATAGCGGAAACTGTCATAAATGAACATAAACATTTAAGGAAATGTAAAACTAAAAAATCCTTTTAAACATGAAATTCAGCGTAATATGGAAAAGATAAAATGAAATAATCCCATTTACTTATTCACATGTATATTCTACTAGTCGAATTATCGTATGCAATATCAATATCCACTTTCATAATGATGGAATCCATGATGCCATACTATCATAACCTCATAGTAAAGGCCTTATGACAAGACTACAAATAATATTTTTTCAAGGCCTTGTTCCAAAACACTAGTTTGTCTAATGAGACCTACCGATGCATCGACGAGCTATAGCGGGCTCCACCCGTCACTTATTATGTCCATTGGATTCCTCATATGAACAGGTTTAAACATAACATAAACATTCGTATTAAAACTAGCATACAAAATTTCAATACTTTCTCCATAAACCATGAATGGAATAAAAATAACACATCCATAGTTAAACATAACACAAAAACTGCATTACTATATGAATGTTTTGTATCATAATAAATCAACTTCAAATAAGCTTAAAATCCATCAAAGGATGTTGACATAAATGAAATCAAAACTATTAGAGAGAAATATATGTTTTTTTGAAATAATTTAAAATCCACATAATTATATAATAAATTTTTTACTATGAAAATATTCTTATAAGATTTTAAGGGAAGCTTCAACGATTTTATAAAGGCAGAAAATAGCCGCACCCGCCGTATAAGTTAAAAAAAGACATTCTTAAATTAATTTTTTCGAAAAGGTTAAAAAGGGCCTTGTTTGGAAAGCGACAAAAGGATTCCTTTATAAAAATCTTATAAAAAGTCAACAAGGGTATAAATGAATTTAACCCAATCTATAATATAGTACGATTTATTTGAAATACAATTTTAAGAAACATGGATGTGGATGATAAAGCGGTCCCAGTAGATAATTACGTATAAACAAACTCGGATAATGAAGAGATTGTGAAATAAACCCATACCATGTACTTTTCCTTGGTTTAGGGTAGTTTAACCTTCTTTATAATGGTGAAATAGTTTTTATTAAATTATACAAGAATCCTATACATTAATATGATATCATATATGATCTTTTAACATTGATTTGTTAATAATATATTAGTAATATCGGCGTTTTGGGTGTTAACTTACTCATTTTATTTTATATGTTTTGTTACATAAGTTGTGTTTGTTATTGAAAGGTTGTATCTTATTAATATAAGAATGATATCAAGACTTTATACATTATTTTTAATCATCAAATGAGAATTAGACTTGAATGGATACGATGGGGATTGAATCTCATAGCGTTCGTGGAGACGGTAGTCCGTACATACGCACGAGCGACAATATCATTCTTTTGATATTAAAATAATATATAATTGGATGTTATATAATATATACTGAATCATTTTAATGTTATATTTATTATTTAATTCAATTACACATCATTATCAAACCCATCCAAATTATAATGTTTTGAATAACAATTACACCATGACGTGGTGACGGTAAGCCGTACATACGCACGTATGGTGACATGTCATTCAAAGGATGGATATAATTCTGAATATGGTTGTACCATATTTATAATAACCTCAAAATATATATAATATACTGGAGTTATTATTTGATAATGGAAATAACACATAAAGAAGAAGCTGAAGAAGAAAGGAACTTGAATGAGGGTGGTGAAAACATTGCCTCTTCTTTGGGTTCATCCTTTTGATTTGATAAAAAAGGCTCCTTAAGATGGCTTTCTAATCAAACTAAGGCCTCTAGGTTGCAGGGAGAAAAGTTGAGAGAATATTTGGGAAGGTTTTTGACGAGCCAAAAGGCTTTGAAGGTATTAATTCGAGATAAGGGTGAGTACCCTTGTATAAGAGGGGTGAGACGCACCTTTGGAAAATCTAGAAATATTATTTTATAATAAATTTATATTCAGTTTATAATGTCTTAAAATTGGATTATATAAGGTTTAAGGTGGGGATAGCTCAGAAAACACTCAACCAATAGGTTTTAGACAGGTTTGGGTTACTATATTATCTTTATCCTTTTTATTTGACTCTTAGTTAAATAGTTTGACATTTACCATATCTCTTTGTATTTTTACATTATATAGTTAATAAAATTACTATATACTTCCAAGATACACCCAAGTGGTCAATTAATGATAAAAATATCATTATATAATTCTTTTGTCCAAACATTAGATTTTATGAATATAATATGAATTAGTAATATAATAATTGTTTTAAAAACTCTTTTATGTCAATTTTGACACTATTTCGTATTTTGGTTTTTATAAATTCATAAAAGCATTATTATTTAGAAAAAAATAAATCCAACCAACCTTAATGTGTTATATAAAAATATATAATTAGTTTAATTCATAAAAGGTCTCAAATTACATTTATTTTTATATTTATAATATCAATTATTTTAATATTTCATTATTACGTAATTACTCCATCACCATTATGTCATAAATAAATTAAATTATTTAATGTCTAAAATTTATAAATAAAATATCAATCTGTAGTAAATATTTTTATATTTATAATTAATATTTATAATCATATTTATTTTATGTATAACCTTATATTAAAAAAATTTAGTTATTAAACATTGATTTTAACTCTTTTAACTCTTCTTTGAATTTAATAATAATAATTTTCCTTATCTAATCCAAGTGGACCAAAGAGGTTCATATTTTATTCCTATGGTTTTTTTGGTTGAATTATACTTAGCCAAAATAATTAGGACATGTGTTAGTGTAATAATAATATCATTTTTACCTTTAATTACCCTATTTACTTTTAACCGTGGTAAATAAAAGTAAAAAGTCACTATTCACCAAAAACATTATCGTATTAAACCACATTTTACTCCTTGATATTAACCATATCTCTCAGATTTTAGAAAATCCACTCACAGAAGCGGTTAAATTATGTTTTATGTGAATTTTCAAATTCTCCTAGGAGATGGGTAAAAGACGGTGAAAAGTTTAATAAAATTTTTATATATCTAAAATTATTATAAACTGACTCCAATGAATTACATAGAACGTATATATGTATTATGTATCTATTTTGACCAAAAATAAATTTAAATAAAATAATTATTTATTTAAATAAAAATTTGTTTTAAACTATAACTAAGTGTTTTTTAACTATTCATCAAAAATTGAATATTTTCAGAAAAATACCAAAAATTCACCGTAGGCTAATTTTGATATTCCCAATCCAAAAATGAAGTTTTTTTTGAAAGATAAATTTTATTAAATTTCAAAAAGTGGGTATTACTAATCATAACAACTAGTTTTATTGATTGTGGTGTGTATTAGAACTCTAAGTTGTGTACAACACATGCAACTATATTATTCAAAGAGAAGCATACCGTAAAAGCAAGGGGTGTTACATTCTCCCCTCCTTCAAATAATTTTTTCCTAGAAATTTCTAGAATATTACTGCCTAAAAAGACTCGTCTAGTTCTTTATCATATGTTCTTTGGGTTCCCACATTGCCTCTTCCATCTTATGGTTTCTCTATAGATCATTCACTAGATGAGTCGTCTGGTTTCTCATCACTTGTTCTCTTATAACAATAATAATGATGGGATCTTCGCAAAAAGACATATTGGGATCCAGTTCTAATTCCTCATATGTGATACATGCGTTGGGTCAGTCATGTATTTTCTCAACAGTGATACGTGGAACACATTGTGAATTTTGGATATATTTGGCGGAATTTCCAAACAATAAGCTATATCACCAATTTTTTCCAGAATTTCAAAAGGTCCTATGTACCTAGGACTCAAATAACCCTTCTTAACGAGAAATATAACTCCCTACCATAGAGATACCTTTAAGAAAACATTATCTACTACCTAAAATTGCAAATACTTCTTTTGGTTATTGGCATAGCTCTTCGACCTACTTTGAGCTTCTTTGATGTGGTTTTGGATTACCTTCACCTTTTCCATCATTTCCTCCACATGTTCTGGGCCTATGAGTTTTCTTTCAACAACGTCATCCCAACAGGTAGGTGTGCGACATCTCTCTCCGTATAGCGCTTCATATGGTGCCATCAGAATACTTGAATGGAAGATATTGTTATAGGAAACTTCTACCAAAGGTAAATATTGATCCCACATACACTGAAAGTCACGTGAGCAAGATCTCAACATGTCTTCTAAGGATTGAATAGATCGTTCTCATTTTCCATCAGTTTGGGGGTGGAATGCAGTGCATAAAAGAAGTTCAGTATCCAAGGCCTTCTAAAGACTCTTCCAGATTCGTGATGTAAAACATGGATCACAATCACAAACAATTGATAGGGGTACTCCATGAAGTCTCACAAATTCATTAATATATATCTCTTCTAGACGTTCAAGTGGTAGATCTTCTCTTATAGAAAGAAAATGTGCTGATTTGGTAAGACAATCAACAATGACCCATATTTCATCGTTCCTTCCAGGAGTCTTTGGTAGTCCCATGAAAAAGTCCATCGTGATATTATACCATTTCCACTCAAGTATGGGATGAAGTTGCAATACTCCACTAGGCTGTTTCCTTCCAGCTCTCACTTATTGACAGACCATACCTCTTGACACAAAATCAGCAATCTCCCTCTTCATGTTGTCCCACCAAAAATTTTCCTTCAAATCTCTATACATTTCGGTGCTCCCAAGGTGTATAGAGAAATTGGAACTATGAGAATCATCCAACAATTCCCTTTTTAGATCAGGTATATCTAGAGCACACAGAAGCTTCTCAAATTTCAAAATTTTATCTTCATACACAAAGTCATTCAATCTACCATCATTCACAACTTTAATTTTCTTTTGAAATTCTTCACCATCGGTCTGAGAACTCTATCCATTCTAGTAAATATGGTTTGGAAACCATTTGAAAATGTATCGATGTTTCACCATCCATGGTTATTCCCATTTCCATCTTTACTAGATCCATTAAAATAGGATCCCTGTCAACTCTCATCTTGTTCAAAACTCCATGATCCTTTCTACTCAAAGCATCTTCCACCTTAGTTTCCTTCCCAGGGTGGTATTGTATCGTGAAATCATAATCCTTGAGTAGTTCAAGCCATCTCCTTTGACTCATGTTGAGTTCTTTCTGTGAGAAAATATACATCAAACTCTTGTGATCAGTATAAATCTCACATTTTCACCATAGAGATAGTGTCTCCAAATCATCAGAGGAAATATTACAGCAACTAACTCACGATCATAAGTAGGATAGTTTTTCTCTTAAATTTTTATCTGTCGTGATGCATAGACAATAATTCTATCATTCTACATAAGGACACAACCAAGTCCTTTCTTCGATGCATCACTATAAATAATGAAGCCATCATTCCCCGATAGTAGATTCAATATAGGAGCATTGAATAATCTTTTCTTCAGTTCTTCCAAACATTCTTCACACACTTTTTTCCAAACAAATTAAACCCCTTTAAGTGTAAGCTTTGTTAATGGGGTAGCCAACCGGGCAATATTCTGGACGAAATGTCGATAATAACCTGCAAAACCAATAACATTGTATACCTCAGTTATACTAATCGGTGATTTTCATTCTTTGATTGCTCTTGTATTAGAAGGATCAATGGAAATTCCATCATTGGAGACAATATGTCTAAGAAAAAAAATCTCTTGAAGCCATAATTCACACTTTCTAAACTTCCAATATAATTCATTTCTTCTCAAAGACTTCAATATAATGTGCAATTTATTTTCATGGTCTTCACAGCTTTTGGAGTATACAAAGATATCATCAATAAATACCACTACAAATTCATCATGATATTCCTTTAAAACTATGTTCATTAGATCCATGAAAACAGAGGGTGAATTAGTCAGCCCAAAAGGCATTACTATAAACTCTTAATGCCCATACCTGGTTCGATATTCTATCTTCAGAATGTATTTCTTCTTCACACACAACTGATGATATCCAGATCGAAGGTCAATATTCGAAAAATATTGAGCTCCGTGCAGTTGGTCAAATAAAGCATCAATGCAAGGTAGGGGATACGTGTTCTTTATTGTTATAGAATTGATCTCCCTGTAGTCGATACATAACCTCATAGATCCATCTTTCTTCTTAACCAAATGGACAGGGGCTCCCCATGGAGTAACACCCACGTGAATAAATCCATTATTACTCAATTCCTCTAGTTTTTTTTAGTTCCACTAAATCTACAGTGTCCATTCTATAAGGGTTCTTTGATATGGGCCTTGATCAAGGAATTAAATCAATGGAAAACTCAATTTATCGTTCTGTAGGATGTCCAGGAAAAAATTTGGAAACACATCAACATATTCTATCACAATAGGTACATCCTCTATTTTAACATTCCTTTCCTCACCCTCAGTCATTCAATTCTCTTCCTCCCCAATAATTAAATTTAGTTGAGCTACTGGGGGTGGATCTAGATAAGAATTAGGTGGTGATGATTCTTCTCTAAAGATAAGTTGTTCCTTATCATCATCATAAAAAATTGTAACCTCCTTCTTCATACAATAAATATTCACATCATGGTCTGAAAGAAAATCTATACCGAGGATTATATCAAAATCGATAATGGGTATGACGATGAGATCAATAGATAAAGAACATTTATATGCTCTAATGGGGACTGATTCAAAAAACATAGTTGCATTGATACTTCCCTTAGGAGTTTTAACTGACAACTCCCTTGTTAGATCAAATTGTAAATATCTAATTTTCTTAGGAAACTGGGAAGATATGAAACAATGTGATGATCCAGAATCAAATAATGCATTTTCTAAACTTGAGGAAACCATTAAATTACCTGCGACTACGTCTTTTAGAAATTCTACCTCAGCAGTAGTGATAGCATAATCTTGGCATTGATCCCTTGGAATTTTCTGAGATAAGTTCCCCTAACGCTTAGGATATTCATTTTAATAATGTCCCATCTCCCTGCAATTGAAGCATTGAACATCGGTAGCTTCCTTCTTCCCCTTCCAATCATGAGTTTGGTGTCCTTTTTCACCACACAAATAATAGACTCCCATTCTCATCAAGAAAGTACCAGAGTGTTTCTTCCCACATTTACTACAGGATGGATATTCAAATTTTCCCTTCTTCCCCTTATTTCCATTTCTAGAATGATATGTAGATCTCTTCTTCTCTTTCTTTTCCTTAAAGTCGTAATACTTAGAGAATTATTTTTCTATCTTGATATTCCATGAGACAATATCTTCGTACAACGAGAAGTTTTGTGAGTCAAATGATCGATAAAGGAATGGTTTTAACCCATCAATGAAATGATAAATCTTACTTCATGTGTTATGTATATAATCTGCAGCATTCCTCTCTAACCTTGTAATGTTAGCCTCATAATTTGCCACATTCTCATCCTCCTTTTCCTCAAACATAGAAATTGCCTTTACATATCTCCTCGATGGTCACGAAGAAATTATTTTTCTATGAAAATCTCTTTGAACTCCCTTCATTCCATATTTGATACTTCATCATCTTCCTTTGTGTTTTTAATCAATGACCACCATTGATTAGCATATCCAGTGAGGTGGTAAACTACCATGATAACTTTTTCCCTTTCATTAATCCCCAAGTCATGGAATATTTTCTCTAAGGAATTTACCCATTGCTCAGCTACTAAGGGATTTGAACTCCCATTAAATTTTGGTGGTTGTTTTATCATGAAGCGATCTAGCATTGATCCTCCACGTTGCGGATCAGGGTGCTCTATATGGGTGAGGTTCTTATTCATAACCTGAGTGAGTTTTCCCACTATGGTGATTAGATGATCAACACCAGTTTCATCACCAACTCGACTATAATTATCTTGAGCTAGATGGAAATCCATACATTGACTGTGTTCATTGATACGGTTTCCATTTCTTCCACTAGGGGCCATTTCTAAACAATTCCATAAACTAAACCAGTTAATGAATCGAAATACAAAATTCCAACCTTGTAAAACACTTAACATAAATTGAACAGTTTATGGATATAATTCAAAATCATAAAAATGTTTTCTTTTAGGAATTATATACTCATAAACCCTTCATAATGGTTTGTAAAGAAAATGAGAATTATCCTAAGAATATCCCTCGGAAGTGTCGTAACCAAGAGTGTAGTAAGGCCCGTTGTCATGCACCAGTTCTTGTTAATGTCTAGCTCTTAGCGGTGTTTTCAGGTTTTACCCCTAGGTACTTATGTGCTAGAGCCGCATCTACCTGCTCATATCCAAAGAGGGATGCATTGCTCAGAAAACTCACAAAATCTCTACAATACCAAAATTCTAGGAATTTCTTCTATAATAATCCTCAAATTCTATCTTAGGTCTATGTGCTCTAATCAGAGTTTATCTAAATCTAGTTTCCAAGGTTTGTACTAAACTTCCTCTGATACCAACTGTAACATCCCAACCCTAGATACCCAGAGTTGGTGCATTATTACATAATAATGGAATGATCACAAAAGATCAAGTCTCGAAAGATTTATTAGTTTAGTATCCTTGGAAACACTAGATATATTCATAAGTCATAAATTACATCATGAAGTGAAAAAAACTACAAAATATCTTCTCTTCATATCCCCTCATACATTCCCTACAGGTCATTCATAAAATTCTTCTTCACATCCTGTGAAAAATTAATACATTGAAAGGGGTGAGCTCAGATGCTCAGTAAGGATAACAATATAGTGGAAACATTTATAAATAAACATAAACATTTAAGGCAATGTATAACTAAAACAAAATCCTTTTAAACATGAACTTCCGCATAATATGGCAAAGATAAATTGAAATAATTCCATTTACTTATTCACATGGATATTCTACTAGTCGAATAATCACATAGATTATCAATAACCACTTTCATAATGATGGAATGCATAATGCCACACTATCATAACCACATAGTCTAGGCCTTGTGCCAAGACTAAAAATTAGATTTTGTCAAGGCCTTGAGTCTAGATAGTAGTTTGTCTCATGAGACCTACTGATACATCGAGGAGCTATAGCGGGCTCCATCCATCACATATTATGTCCAATGCATTCCACATAGGAACAGGTTTAAACATAACATAAACATTATTATTAAAACTAGCATAAAAAATGTCAATACTTTCTCCATAAACCATGAATTGATTAAAAAGAACACATCCACAGTTAAACAAATCACAAAACCTTCAATACTATATGAATTTTTTGTATCATAATAAATCAACTTCAAAGAAGTATACAATCCCTCAAAGGATGTCGACATAGATGAAATCAAAAATATTTGAGAGAAATATCTCTTTTTTTAAATCCTATAAAAGCTACATAATTTTAAAATAAAACATTTACTTTGAAAAGATTCTTATAAGCTTGTAAGGGGAGCTTCAATGATTTTATAATGGCAGAAAATAGCCGCACCCGCCGTATAAGTTAAAAAAAGACATTCTTTCCTTAATTTTGTCGAAAAGGTTAAAAAGGAACTCTGGAAAGCGACAGAATGATTACTTTATAAAAATCTTATTAAAAGTCAACAAGGATATAAATTAATTTAACTTATAGTATATAAAATAGTAATAATTATTTGAAATACATTTTTAAGAAACATGGATGTGGATGATAAAGAGGTTGCAGTAGATAATTGCGTATAAACAACCTCGGATAATGAAGAGATTGTGAAATAAAACCTTACCTTTTATGTTTCCTTGGTTACGGGTAGTTTAACCTCTTTTATAATGGTTAAATAGTTGTTATCAAATTATACAAGAATCTTATACATTAATATGATATCATGTATGTTCTTTTAACATTTCATTGGTAATAATATCTTAGTATTATCGTCGTTTCGTGTGTTAACTTACTCATTTTATTTTATATGTTTTATTACATAAGCCATGTTTGTTTGGATAGGGTGTATCTTATTCATATCCAGAATGATATCAAGTCCTTAAACATTATTTTTAATCATAAAATGATAATTATACTTGAATGGATAAAATAGGGAATGAATCTCATCGCGTTCATGGAGACGGTAGTCCGTACGTACGCATGAGCGACAATATTATTCTTTTGATATTAAAATAATATATAATTGGATGGTATATCATGTATATAGAATGATTGTAATTTTATATTTATTAATTACATCAATTACACATCATTATCATACCCATCCAAATAATAATTTTTTGAATAACAATTATACAACGACGTGGAGACGGTAAGCCGTACGTACACACATATGGGGACATGTCATTCAAGGGATGGATAGAATACTAAATATGGTTTTACCATATTTATAATAACATAAAAATATATAGAAGATAATGGATTTAATATTTTAGAATGGAAATAACAAAGAAATAAGAAGTTGAAGAAGAAAGGAACTTGAAAGAGGGTGGTGAACACATTACCTCTTCTTCGGGTTCTTCCTTTTGATTTGATCAAAAGGGCTATCTATGTTGGCTTTCTGATCAAACTAAGGCCTCTAGGTTGAAGTGAGAGTAGTTGAGAGAATATTTGGGCTGGGTTTTGCTAAGACAACGTGATTTGATGGTA
This sequence comes from Viscum album, assembly GCA_963277665.1. NCBI lineage: Eukaryota > Viridiplantae > Streptophyta > Magnoliopsida > Santalales > Viscaceae > Viscum > Viscum album. Next base: position 710,385,049 of record OY728120.1, read on the forward strand.
TGAATTTGAGAGAAGTAGGAGTTCATTTTTATAAGAGGGGTGAGGGGTACCTTTGGAAAAGATAGAAATATTATTTTATAATAAATTCATATTCGGTTTATAATGGCTCAAAATTGGATTACTTAAAGGTTAAGGTTGGGATAGGTCGAAAACCACTCAACCAATAGGTTTTAGACATGTTTGGGTTAATATATTAAATTTAACCTTTTGATTTAACTCTTATATGAATAGTTTAACATTTACCGTGTCTCTTGATATTTTTAAATTATATAGTTAATACACTTACTATATACTTCTAAGAGACCCCCCAAGTGGTCCATTAATGATACACCTAACATTATATAAGTCCTTTGGAAGAATATTATAATTTTTAAAATATAATATTAATTAATAATATAATATTTTTTTTTAAAAAGTCGTTTATGTCAATTTTTGACACTATTTGGTATTTTGTTTTTGGTAAATTCATAACAGCATTATTACTTCGAAAACAAGTAATATAACCAACACTAATATGTTATTTTAACCTATAAAATTAGTTTAATTCATAAAAAGTTTCAAATTACATTTATTTTGATATTTATAATATCAAATATTTTAATATTTCATTAATTAGGTAATAACTGCATCACCGTTATGTCATAAATATATTAAATTATTTAATGTATAAAAATTATAAATAAAATATCATTATGTAATAAATATATTTATCTTTCTAATGAATATTTATAATCAAATTTATTTTATGTATAACGCTATATTAAAAATGTTTTAGTCATTAAACTTTGATTTTAACTCTTTTAACTCATCTTTGAATTTAATAATAATAAATGTCTTAATCTAATCCAAGTGGACCAGAGAGGATCATATTTTATTCCTAAGGTTTTTTTGTTCGAATTATACTTAGCCAATAGAATTAGGACATGTTTTAGGGTAATAATAATATCTTTTTACCCTTAATTACCCTATTTACTTTTAACCGTGGTAAATAAAAGTAAAAAAGTTATTATTAACCAAAAATTATTTTTTTCTTATTGAACCACATTTTACTCATTGATATTTACCATTTCTCTCTGATTTTTAAAATTCCACTCACAGAAGCTGTAAAATTAAGTTTTATTTCAATTTTCAAATTCTCCAAGGTGATTGGTAAAACACGGTGAAATGTTTAATAAAATTTTTATATATCTAAAATTATTATAAACTGACTCCAATGAATTACATTGAAATTATATATGTATTATGTATCTATTTTGACCTTAAAATAAATTTAAATAAAATAAATATTTATTTAAATAAAAATTCGGTTGTAAAGTACAACTCAGTGTTTTTTCACCATTCATCAAAAATTAAAAGTTTTCAGAAAAATACCAAAAATTTACCCTATGCTAATTTCGATATTCCGAATCCAAAAATGAAGTGCATTTTGAAATATAAAATTTATAAAATTTCAAAAAATGGGTATTACTATTCATACCCGCTAGTTTGATTGATTGTGGTGTGTGTTAGAACTTGAACTTGCATACAACACACGCTACTGTATTATTCAAAGAAAAACATACTGTGGAAGCATGGGGTGTTTCCTAATTTCCTTGTCGTTTGAAGGTGAGAACCAAAATTTTATCTATTTTCCTTCCTTTTCCCAATTTCATTTCATATTTTCAAAATTTACCTTAGAGATTTTAGTTATCATTCCACATGGTCAGTGGGGAATCATCTTGATTCTCTATTGTTCTGGCATGTCTCTGCTAGAGAGAAACATGGGAAGGAATCTACAGACCATCACATGTTGTTTCAAAAGATTTATGTCATTGTATGTATTTTTCAAGGTTTTTCACGTAAATTTAATTAATTTTACGGGTAAATTGGAATATTGTGTTAGGTTATTTGTGTGTATTAGGTTCATGTGCATGTTAGGAAAGGACTACACCTCATTGCCTAAGGATTTAGCTTGTGGATGGAATCAAATCAGAACTAAAGTGTTTATAACATTTTGGATTAAATTATATAATTGATTATAATTTATCAATAAATTAATATTTAATTAGAATAAATTATATTAGATTCTTTGACATTAGTTAGGGCCTCTTGATGATAGGTGGTGGCTGGTTAGACTTGGATGATCCAAGTCGGGGATTGTTTGGGGATGATCAGAGGAAATAACTCTATGGTTTAAGATGTTGGTACCTCATATTGGCCCTATGGTATTGTGCTTCATTTAATTTATGGAATTTGATGTGTGTTTCCTGTGATATGATTAATAAAAAAAATAAAAAATATCGGAATTGTTTATTTAAACATGTTTTCTATATAATAAATAAGGACTCAAGGGCTATGATGGACCCTTGTGGACAAGCTAAATTCATTAGCCACTAATGGGTTAGGCCTTGATTATATTTTTATTACCAAAATTACATAAACCATAGTGGGTAAGACATAAATGGTTTAAGGTGATATGGTTGATCCTAGAAAAGGACTACTTAATGACCTCTAGATAGATATGAGTGATGAATTAAGATGGATGTCCCAGAGAGTGTCTATGTGAGAACCTTGAGACTCTTTAATGATTTTGGGACACTGAAATGAACATGTTATGAGAGGTACTCCCACACTAAGACTATTAATTCTTGGGAAGGTAGACCCTAGGGAGGGTGGTGAATATTTTTGGTGTGAGGTTGAACCATGGGTGACCAAGGAACAAAATGGGCTTGAGTATGTCATCATTATGTGACCTTAAAATGAGTCTAGTGATGCAATGATGTTACTTTAACAATGGAGAGGGACACCCCCAGTGATTGGAATTTTCTAGAGATATGTGTTTTAATTAAGAAGACACTAGAAAAGTTTCTAGGAAATGATATGACCTCAGGTTCCCTGGTGGGTGCCACAATGACATATTGACCCCTATTAGGGGGGAAAATAAGAAATTCATAGTGATGATAGTTGGTATCAGATTTAAACCTAATTTGATGATATGAGCATAATTAGGTTTTATTGGATATGAAAAAATAGATGTTTATAGTATGATACACATCTCATCGTGATGTATTTAGATACATTGGATGCCTTTTATTTTATTTTAGGATCTAGAATTCATTCCAAATATTATTTTTGGATTACATAGATATTATCCATGGATCCATATAGTGCGAGGAATAGTTATATAAGATATATTTTATGTTTTAGTTCCATAATTCATCTATTTGATTTGGATCAGAAGTTATTGGGTTAGATATAGGATCCCCCATGTGTTTGGGATTCCTTGGACTTTCCCCTAGAATAGTGATATGACATAGTTTGGGATGCCATGTTTATGTTCCTTAGATCAATAAAGTGGGATGTATATTCCACTATGATAGTATTTGGGTTATAATTCCTTGGATTACTTCCTTTTATTAAGTTAATAAGTTTATGTGATGGGATTCCTTATACATTTTCCCCAGATTCGATAAAATTGTATTGGAGTTGGAATTCCTTGGCCACACTACATGGATTTGGATCTTTGTTATATATAAATTAATTCCTTTTAATTTCACCTATTAATAGTTAGATGAATAATAATGGATGGAACAGTTGGGTAATAATATTAATGGAATCCTGGAGATGGCCAATGCATGCCTGGGTCTGTCCCGAGTTCAATAGAAGAACCTAAGGATTGATATTGGTTATTTATTTATGTTTCTATATTTGTTTTATATATATTTTGATAATATAAATTATATATACTTAATTAACTGGTCATGTTTGGGTAATGTTAGGTGTACCCAACAGAATTTTACAAACGCACTACTTGAGTGGTCATGGAACTTGGGTAGCTGAGTAGCCTTCACTGATTTCAAGTTCATGTTGGCTAGAGGCATGGTGTGGCATGATCAAGTGGGACAGCATGGATGGGGCATGTGATTGGGAAGATGTGATACTCATGCATATTGTATATCATATTTTATATTTATTTAATTCTTGTTTTTCTATTTTATATATGGTTAACCATATGGGAATCCAATGAGTCTATATGACCGTTGTCCTAATATATTTCATTTATTAATAAGTATAGTTATTTTCATCAATGTACAATGATTTATTGTTGTGGTTTATTTATATTTATTTTTTCATTTATTTCACACTGTGATATAGGGTTATAGTCTCCCCACAGTGCTACCATATACCATCAGTAATAGTTAGAAGCCTCTGGCATACAGGGAGACATGCCTGAGGTCTTGTGTCAACTATCGGTCTAGGAACCATCTTGAGGTATGGGGTGAAAATACATCACACAGTGGTATATGATATTTTTTTGAATAATATTATAAATTTTATCATAGTTTTTATTTCATTTATTACTATTATAGAAAATAGAATACTTGTGATATATGAATGTGTCCGATATTGTGATTGTTATTAGTTGTGTGCATCATGAAAACACATCCTGACATGAAGTACTTTTCATCACGGTAAATGTATTTTTGATCTTCTTTTATGGTGTTAAAATTGTATAATTTTATCATAACCTGATCCATATGGGTTTTGATATTTATGACTTATGATATACTATGTTTTTTCTCTTATCCCAGTGGTAAGAGGTTAGTGTTCATGCATCATATTTGGGACATAGCATTCACATGACATACATGTTCTTTATTATGATTTGTCACACTAATATAATAGGTTATAACTATTTAATGTTTAAGTTAATTATATGTTGTTTTACCTCATAAATGGGTGGTGTAATTCTACTCATTTAATGAAAACTGTTACTTCTTCTGAAATGAGGCCATATGGATAAACAATGAGATATTCCTTGATGACGGTTATGTAGTCCCAATTGAAATATATGTGTAGTGACCATAGTAGGTTGGTATGAAAATTTTATTACTAATTTATTGTCTATGTATGGGTGATTATGATATATATTCTAATCATAAATATTTTCATCTATATAATGTGTCCACAACAACCAACAAGGTGTTTTATCATATAGCATATTGGTTGTTTTCTATTTCATCGAACAATACATCAATGGGATACTCAGCATGAATCATGGTAGGGTGATATCATTATATATTTATATTTGAACATATATGATAAGATCACTCTCAAAGGGGTCTTCAACATACGTAAATTATTAGTGAGAATCAACCTATGGTTTTATTTTCTCATGTAGGTACCTCCATATATGGATTCCTAATGAGAATCAATGCCCTTGTGGGTCGATGAGCTTTCCCATGATTCTTGAAATGGATATGTGTTGATAATTCCCTTAAGTGAGTAGTTGGGTGCATGATTTACAAAATAATTTTTGAAACAAGAGAAGAGATGTTCCCCAAGAATTACGACTTATGGGATATATGGATTTTGGTTCAGGAGGGAGATCTAAGAGTGTGAGATAAAATATATGATTTTAGTGATTCAGGTGATATCAATGAGATGAGTTATGATATATGAGGGAATCCAAAGGTAAGGGTTATCCTAGGCTTCTAAGTGCCTTATTATTGGGAATTGTGGGTAGATTACTTGGGTTATAAGATCAGGTCATTTGATGTTCAACCTAATGTATAGTATATGCATAGATATTCCTTGGAGTATTCATGGATGGAGCTCATTGACTGTAAGATATTGGTATTAATGTTCAGTTATATAGGGTAAGATATGATTATGACTGAACACTATTTATTCTAGGTATTCTTTTGAAGTATGATGACATCATTCATAGACACATTTAATTTTGGAAACAATGTTTTTTTGCATGGTCATCATGTGGTTGAATATAGAATAGGTGAAATTCCTTATTTAAAAGAGGATCGCCAAAGGTGATTTTGGTCAGAAAAGATTAAGATGTTGTAGAGAAGGGTCAGCTGTTATGTGAAAGAAAAAAGGATTGATGTTGTGTGACTCATATGATGATGAATCCGATTCTAAAATGGGAAGTACTAAATCATATTCCCGTTGAATTTTTAATGGGATGTATGCATGGGGTATATACCATTTCATTGAACTGTGAATTAGTGGGAATCCATGAGAAAGATGTGGACTAATGGATTTGATGAGATTATTGTGGGTTGGTTTTTGATGTTTGGAGAAATGATAAATTCCTGTATTGTAATGGGATTTTATATTGAATAGGATCAAATTTTGATGGAATGATTGGTCTAGGTGTTGATAACAGATATGTGTTCCCTGGCATAAGAAACTCATAGAATGAGAGGATTGAAACATTCATAATGATATAACATGTTGATTTCACTCAAGGAATGGTATAAGAGAATCATTGTGGTGGTTATTCCACTTTTGGTTGTTGAATGATGTGTCCCTCATTATAAAATTAATTTTTTATAAATGATGAGGATGACATCCATGTGAGTACGGAATATTTATCAGTTCAAATTTAGAATTGGTGCTCTTGTATGGGAATGATTTGAAAATCTAGCCACTAAAAGTGGTAAATGATGGCATGTTGATCATGAATATTTGACCCACACATAGGTAGATTTATTGATACTTGAAAGTGTTCTTTGGATGATCGAGGTGGTTCTTGGATACTGGTGAATAAGTGAATATAAATTATTTGGAACCATTTAAAACAAAATATTTTGGATTTATATATAATATTTGATGGATTGGGTGCATTGTATCCAAGATCAGTGTGGGGTGGATGTGAAAAATGTGTGAGTCAGATTAAATATGTGATGATTCTTAGGGTGATATCATAGTGGGATTTTTAGTTATTGAATTATATAAAAATTAAACTACACTAAATTATGTGTTTATATATAAATGGGGTTGTTTAAAATGATCATTTGATGCCTTTGGGAGTATAGGATTTGGGGTCAGGTGATATAATAGTGTATCAGCAAGTGTGACTCATTGTTTCAAAATAATTTCAACCAGAGGTTGCTTCATTGGAGTTTTTTATGTAATTAGATGTGGTGGGTTTAACAATTAATTAGCTATGTTACATCAGGTATGAGAGATTCTCTTCAAGAGTAAGTAGTCCCATTTTAATTTAAAAAAATTATATTCTAGAATTCTATTTGGATGGTGGGTACTCATCTGATTCAGTTTAGGATGTAAGATGTGGGTGGTACTGGACCTGAACTGATTATTTCTTGTGTAATTTGGTATAGAGAGTTTAAACCCAATTGAGTGGGCCATTATACTATTAAAAATGTTTTTTATGAAATTTTGATAGTGGTGGTTCATTGACTTGGAATTAGTCCTTATGAAAAGGGACTTATGTTGGGGATAACCATTTATTAGAATTAATCCTTATGAGAAAATTATTATTTTGTTGAATACCACAGGCTGGATAATGAATTGATCAATTAATCTATGGTGTCTCAGAATATATTGGTGTGTGTATGAACTATCCTTTTCATTTGATATTTGTTACAATAGGTGGAATGTTTTTTATTGAATCAGGTGACCAATTTTTGGAGTTATGAAATGTATATATTTTTTGAGTTCAGAGATGGGACGCAATGAGTTGTTGGTGAATTTTCAAAAGGGATATGTGGAATTTTATTTTTTATGGTTTCATAGGAAATCTCAAGTATGTGTTGTATTATGTTGGGGAGGTTGTAAAACCCTGACCCTATTTTATTGGTGAAATTCTAAGTGGATTTGAATTTTGGTGTATGTGAATTATTGGTTAATAGAAACAATATTTAGAATTTAATTTCAAGTTTTTTACCACAAGAAGGAGTTTTATGTGGATATTAGCTTAATTGGTTCACTGGGTTCATGGATGTGTTTCATGAGCTAAGGCCATGATATTTAGATGTTTTCAAAGGCATTTCCCTACCACATTGTTTGCACATGATTAATTAAAAATTTTCTTACAAGAGGTGTGGAATAGTAATTTTTAATGGTGAGGCACTATGTCACCATATTGTTGTATAAAAACCACATGGGGTGTGGTATAAATAATTTTAATGGATAGAAGATACTATTTAAATCATGTGGATAAAATGTGTGAGGTATGTTGATTTAGATAGTGAAGGGTTCTGGGTTGCGGCACCGTTTTTCAAACTATGTTTCCAAACCATGTATATTAATTGAATTCATTTTTGAGGGGAATATTACCATTTTTTCCTTCAACATATTAAACGAAACCATCTTCCTTCCCCACCCTTTCTTATATAACCTAAGGCATCCCTACCTCAGCACCACTCCCCTTGGTTCATCTAATTCCAATTTGTTTAGGAGGGGATTTAATGTGTTTTATTCATTATTTTAGGGTGATATATTCTCTTTTCAATTCCTTCCTTCCATTTCCATACATTTTTACTGATTTCAAAAAAATATTTGGTATTTGAGGAGAAATTACACTAAATCACAGAATAATAATCCTGATATGATTCAGATTCGGTGTGGTTTGGATAGAGGATAGCATGAGATCATATCTCCACACCATTTCATTTAATCTCAAAGGAGGTGTTCCATTGTAAGAAATATTCAATGTTTTTGAGATAAAATAAATTAAATTGAAAATATAATTGAATTTGGTTGTTTTGGCATTATGTGTATTAGGTTCAAGTTTATGATGGTAGGGGACCACACTTTATTTCATGAGGTTTCTGTGTGTGGATGTAATCTAGTGAGATCATTTTAATTTAAACCTTTTTCTATTAACCTGTATAAGGAATTTTAATTTATTAAAAAATCAATATATTATAATAAATTAATTTCTATAAGTTTTCTCAACATTGGAAATTGTGATGATGGATGGTGGTTAAGTAAGCATATACAATATCAGGAGAGGGTTATCATAAGATGATAATGGGGAATAAAATATTAGTTCTATTAGGTTGTCCCTCATACATTCACTATATTATTATGATTCATTTTATTTAAGGAATGTGACGTGGGGTCTCTCAAGAATGTGCAACTAAACCTTTTAAATTCAATAGACTATAATATTTATAATAAATTCCTATATACTAGACAAGATTTCAATGACCATGATGGATCATTGTCCACAGGTTTTTCACCTTCTCCTCCAATGATCGAGGCATTCATTAAACTTTTATTACCAATGATATTAAAATTTTCATTTTCGATACAAAAAAAGGTTTAAGTTGATGTGGGTTCTCTTAGTGTTATTGCCCTTAATGAACTCCAGGTGTAAATGAGTGATGAGTTTTCATTGATGAAAAATATAATGTACATATGGGTTCTTTAAAATTTCTTATAGCCTTTGGGATAGTGATATGATAACCGGGTGAAAGTTCCTCTACCATTGAGATTTTGATAACGTGGATCACGAGACCCATAGGATATTGAGGAATATGTTGGATGTGAGGGAAAAACTAGGGTGAACAATTAATGGAATGGAATTGAGAATATCACCGTTGTGATACATTCCTATGATGATTGTGAGGTATCGTTGGGATAAAGACAATATCGTGGTATGTTTCCCCCCCAGAGTAATAACAATTATCTAAAATATATATTTTGTATTAGTGGACCTAATAAAGTTTTTCAGGCTCTGATGTGACTTACGGAACTTTACTGGGTTCCCCAGTGATATATTGACCCCTGTGATCATGTGGATAGGAAATGGGTGGTGATAATATTTGGTGTCACCTCTGGAAATTGATCAATTTTATGAGCCTCAAGAGGATATGGTGACTATTAAAAATGAGACACTTATTGTGGGATGAAAATCCCACCATGATGTATTGGGATGCATGGGTATCCTTCAATATTATCCGAAGATTTATAATTTATGCTTGATAATATATTTAGATTCCTTGGATATACTCCATGGATCCTTATGTTGGATTCCACAGCCCAAAAATATTTTTTCTATGTTATAATTAATTGGTATAACTCTTTGGATTCATCTTGTAGATATTGATGTTAGACTTAGGTTCCCCAATAGTTTTTAGATGTTGTTTATTTTCTCCTAGGATATTGATATGATATAGTTTGTGATGCCTTATAGAAAAATAGTGGGTCTCTATTGTGGGAATAACTTTCCAAGGAGATAGTTTCCAGGAATGAGTTTCTTGAAGAAAATCCTTGGATAATCATCCCATATTTATGGGATGTAAAACCCTAGATAAATATCCTCAAATTAAATTCATGATTATTATAATTTAACTTCTATCGATATACTCCTTGGATTATGATCATGGATACATGGAAATGATTGTTATGGAATTTATAATAGGAATAATACATGGGCTAGATTTTTCATGCATTTTTTTGTTATAATCTCAAATACACCCCTACACAGGTCAAAATAATTTTGGGTTAATCCTAGTTTCAACAAAAGTAATCAAGGATCAGTAGTGGTTATTAATTTATACTTCTATAGTTTTGATATTTATATTTTGATCATACCACAAGTATAAGTATCATTTAATTTTGATGTACATGACTGAATTATTAGTTTCCTACTAATTTTTTATCACATTATACCTATATGACTGTGCATCATCGGTACCTCTATAGCCTTCATGGATAGCTCTATCTGGTTATGAATGTCCAAATGTTTCATGGTTGGGAGTGATATATCATATTTAGCGGATGATTGGAATGATGTAAGGCTTCGGGGTATCATATAACCACATGTACATTTGTTTTTGTTCATGATTTAATTTTTTATATAGATTCATCTAGGTGGTTTTTCAGTGATCCTATAATCCTCATTTCATAATACATTCCATTTTTTTTATTCCAGTTAGTTTCTTCCAGATTAAATGATTTATTGTTATAGTAAATTACTTGTTTATTTTTTCTATTGTTACCCACTCAGATATATATTTATTTTCTCCCCATTGAATAACCCTACACCTCTATATATATTCATCAATTGTATTCATATGGGGAGGATCACATTAGGTCACATGAAAACTGTCAATCTTGGAATTGTTGGGTAATTCGATGTGGATGGTCCTCATAATTATTCAATGAGATTTTTATAAACCTAGAAATCAAATTTAAATTTAGTTTCATCTACTACAAATACATATCATTAAAATCACTATATCTCATTAACATTTTTTCACTACATATAAATATCCTTTCTAAGATAACTCCCATTCACTCGAAGGACTCACTATATATGTTTAAAATTAAATAAATATCCCATTAAAGAAAACTTTTTATTAATATAAACATCAATTAAAACATAAATTTCTTAATTATTAAGAGAATTAATAAATCATAGAACTCTATTTTCATCTTCCTAAGAAAAAAATCCATTGAAAAACTTAAAAATCTATTTTTTTTATATCATGAAACAACTTGTATAAATCAATTTGAACAAAGAATTTCATTACATTTTATACCTAAATATGTCAACAATTTAGAGAAACTATGATAGGTAATCGAATATTGAAAAATAAACAAAAATATAAAATTCATACCACATAAACTTTCATTAAATTTTCTAATGAATTGGTTGTTCAAAAGTCCATAAAATTCACATTGGGATACATATCATAAATCTATTAATTCTATAAAAAAAATTTATCCCACTAATATGAAGAAATTTGAATGTCAAGAATCTAAAGTAGATACCTATTGACAATAATAACACATTCTCTATATATATTCTAAATATACATATCCATATATCAAAGGTTGATGAGAAGGATGGAAAGAATGGGAAGAAGATGATGAAGTGGGAGAGGGGAGAAACTTAATTTGATATATCATATATTTTTATTGGAAACTCTATGTTAAAATCCAATTTGGTGGGTAGAGGAGATGTATTTGGTATGATATAGTGTTCTAGATTAAACCTAGGTGAATTATAAAATAGAATTAGAGAGGATTTTAATATAATCCACCTTTATAACTAAAATTTCAAAAACATATTTTTTTCATGAGTAGGATACATGAGAAGTGGTTCAGTGCTTGATTCCCATACAAAATATAAAATTAATAGGAACTTTATCCATAAAATCCTACATTTTAACCCAAACATATATCAAATTCTAGGAATAATAAATAAATAAAAATTATACCAAAACATGACCTTATGTGTGTCATAATTCCACCAACCACATCAATTTTTATTCCTATAAAATATCATTGATTATAATTCATTGAAGAAGAGATAATTTTATTAATTGTTATTATATTATACGTCCTCACTAGTATAATTGAAATAAATGGTAGTAATTATGTATCAAGTATATAGAGGGAGTAAATTTAAAATGTAATGTAACCACTTAAATCCTCTTAATGATTTCAAAAGGTTCGACAATGGGTTGGTTCCATATTACCCTCTCTTCGAAAAGATAAATGAAACAAATGAGGTAGAACATTTAAAGGGATAGGGTAAAAAAAATAAAACACTTTATCAGATTATTATGTTTGTAATTTTACTTATGTTGAATATGAGTATTTTCCAGTAATTTTGAGATTATATTAATCATTCATTTCATCTCCTAAACAATACTTGGTTCCTCCAAGGAATTTTCACTAGCCTTAGTCAAATATCGTGGATACTATAATGACCAGAAATATAATGGTTTGAAGGAAAGAATAGTAATATATGATTTAAAAATATTATAATAATAAACTACTCTCAATGATATATAAACCTCCAATAACCCTAGGTAATTTTAAATGTAAGCCTGAAGCATGTCCATTAATGTTTTGATTACAAGTTCTATCTACTAATTCATTGTTCTATTTATTTGATTATCATATTTACATAAGATCATATAGGATATAGGATTCCCTTCTACAATTTACAACTAAACTACGAGTCTATATTATTAATGGTCAATGAAGGAACCCTAGGAATTTTCATGATCACATACACATACAACTTTCCAAACATATTAGTTTTGGTGAAATATTTAGTTAGAATGAACAATAAAAATTTTGTATGTTGAAAAAAACTATCTAGATAATGTAATTTCAATGAGCGGTGTCAAGTAATCCAATAAAGAAATTCATAAATACACAATCCAATTTATATGGGGCATGTCCATGTGCTAAATAATACTTTAAAAATTTTGATTTCTTAATTTCACCTGATAACATGTGTCTTATATTGATATAAAATATATTATACCCCATATAATTCTAGGACAATAGGATTTGTTTTTCATAACAAAATACATCCTATTAGTTCCAGGGGAGCTATTCATTGATAATGGTGATAATAGTTAATCAATTATTTCATCATAGAACTACTAACTATAATGTTCTTGAACAATTAATGTATTTGGGATATAGAGACAACATTTTAATGGTATCTACAACATATATAATTCTATTGATACATTTTAATTATTCAACTGTTATTTTATCTTGATAAAAAAGTTCAATAAGATATAGGGTAATATAAATATTCTCTAAGAACATTACCTAATTGCATTACATAATCTCTTGGTTAATTTTTTCAGTGTGGCTTATTAGATTCCACTCATCTTTAGATTCTTCCACAACATGTGATAGTAGCTTATGAATGACTGTGTCAGTGGGAATATTTTCCATTAAAATTTATAGAAAAATTTAATGAATAATTCTTTTAGGTTCCCCACACATTATATCTACCATATATTCAAATACTTTTGAGAAACTAAATATATCATAAGTTTTTAGGATCATCATAATCTTTGAATTTTTCATCGAAGAGGAAATGTAACAAATACATGAGGGAATGTTTGACTACTTCAAACTAAATTCCATGGATATTTCATTATTTTCTTGTGGGTTATGTCAGAGAGACGTATAATGAACCATGTGATTATCCTATATAATCACATACCCAAATCATATAATAGAGGAATCACAATACCCCACGTAACCATTTCCAGATTCAATGGGGAAAAAATCAAATATTATGCCAACCCATAATTAGGCTCACTAAAAAAATACATTTTGGGTTCCCTGGAATCTTTAATCACTTAAATGTGTGAGTTTTTATAATAGTTTTTATCTTCAATAAATATATTACAAATCATGATTAATAACCCACTAGTACTTAGAAGCAACATTCCTCAAAGGCATTCTTTTTTTCTTCCAAAAATATAATGTCCCCACCTTTTAAGGATCAACAAAAATTCCATATTTTACTACCACATGTCCAAATATATTAACATATCAAATCTATAAGATATAATTTTATGACTTCACATAAATATGGTGATATTAAACAATTATCAAAATAATCCCCAAATGATGGTCATTTTCTTCTTTAGTCATGGAATAAACCAAGAAATATTCAACGATTACCAAAATAAAGAGGGAAGGTATGAATAAACTAAATTATTTAAATGTATATATATTATAGGTTCATTATTTAATATTAATTCCATAATCAAAATTACAATTCTTAATTCTAAAATTATTCTTGAGAATGTCTAATTGATTCACCTTGAGTTGATGGTACAATAATAAAAAATAAATCTTTGAAAATCCCCCCCCCTCAGTTGATCATATAGGAATGTGGGGTAATAAGTATTTGTTTCCATACATCCACACAATTTAGATTCATGTAATTGATATATAGATATAATGGTTTATCATACTTCTTAGTAAAAATTACAGGTGTATATCCTCAGGATACACTCAATTAGACAAATCCCCTGGCCTCGAGGTCATATTCATCACACATAGTAATGTTGGTTCAATATATTATGATGAAAACTAAATAATCTAAATCCAAATAACCATATAAAAATTAATCTTTAATTCCTATTTGTTATGAAACCTCAAAAGTCCCTCTATAAACACTTTAGGGAAGTGTTGAACAACAGGGGGAGTTCACTTCCAAAACTCCATTGGTTAGAATTCACTATGAAAATGGATTTATTTCACACTATACTACTATATTAAAGAATAGGGGATCTATCCTGACTATATCTTTTGTTTAATTCTCCTTGAAACTTATTATTTCTCCCATAATTATAATAAATGTAACTCATTGGTGATAATATTCCCTATGGTCATTGAATAATGGCATCTAATACATCCCTAGTATCCTATCAAAGACATCCTTTTCACAATTTATAATTTCTCAATTCTAAACAAAATTAGATGGATAATGATAGAAAAAATGACAACTAAATCCACTATATTTATTATTCCAAAGAGGGATGATATTTCTATCATATATGGTATGGTCTCATATGGTAGATTCATCAAATACATAAATTGTTCAGATAAAAATTATTGAATGGAACTTGTATCAAATAAGGTAATACGAATATATAATCAAAAAAATTCCACCTTATATAGTAGTACATATTACATCAAACTCTATGGAAATTTCCTCAACATCATTCATTTACCTTAATTAAATGTAATCATGATTTATTACAAAATAATATGGTTTAGTAATCAGTTAAATCTACAAAAAAGTTGATCCACCACATCCATCAATCCATTTATTCTAACTACCAATTTCTATAATGGCCTAAAATAGAACTTATGGTCTTATTGAGAAGAATCATCCAACCCACTCCTAAGAGAAGATTTAACTCTATAATATATTTATAGTTATTCTACCTGAAAATAATCCAAACATGACTTTGGTTTCCTTAACACACCATATTCATATGTACCCACATTCCAAATAGATAAAATATGATAGTCTTGATTCTCATGTGTTTAGTTAAGGCGGTTGAAGTTGGATGTCTTGATCCACTACCATTACCCATTTTGATCTCATCCATTTCCATCTCATAAAAAATAATCATATTTCACTTCTACTTAGTAAGGGTGGGAAACCAACCAATAACATAATTATTGAATATAAATTAACCGTAAGGGATCTATTTAACACCTAAAAATATGTATATTTCTTTAACACAACCAATTGAGCTCGAATATTTGGTCAAAGTCGCCTTTCAAACATGAAGACCTACAACATATTAGGGTTACATGGCATAGTGTGTATAAAATTTAATTTGTATAGTATAACTTATCATGTATTTCGGCATAAACAATGGATACCTACTACTTTTTTATGATGGCGTTGATTATAAATTTTTTACACATTACTTCTATAGGATTATTTATTTCTCGAAACTCAAGGATCCTTTTGATGTTCCCGAACTAACCCTTAGTATCTTGATGATCATTACATCCATGAATGGACATGGGATTTTAATATAGAAACTCTAGGGAGTATTTTTTATCTACTATTAGACAATAATCTACATCCTTGTATAGTTTCATATTAGGATTAACATCCTCGCCTATTGATATGATCGTATGTGTAACACCCCGCCTCCCTTGATCACAAAACATTACTTGGACCAGTGGTTGCTGCAAGACCTCAAGAACACCTCCCCTATGATTGAGGAATATGAATATAATTGATATACTATGTTGTTATCTTGTGTATATCATACCTTAAAATAAAATTAATAAACAAACAAAATTAACCAAACAACATCTCCATAAATAATTATTGTACTTGGATGAATTAAAACATAACATGATATATCAAAGGAATTGAACATATAGACTCAACTTCATACTAGTATACATCCTCATTTATGGTCCAAAGGGATGATCCCATATAGAAAATAAATAATTGAAAGAACACACTAAGGGTCCACTATCATCCCCATGAATCACCTTATCAAACTCCCTAATCAATTTGAGATATTCGGATTAACCATGAACATACCTACCTATACCTATGACTAATGATGTATACCCTAGTACTTATGTGGTATGGACAGATAAGTAGGATGTGAGTACGAATCAGTAGTCCACCATTAGTGTGATACCTCCCAAAACTATAAATATGATGTCTACACATGTAATGTATTTATATGTATACATAAAATTCGTAAATAAGAATTAATAAATAATCATAACTAATCCATGGGTTCTATCATGACACATGGGATTGACCATGCCTCCTTTTCCCAATGCTAGGATGTCTATAAGTTTGTCGTATCAACAACCCAAGAGGATGGATTATACCCAAGTACCAGTATCTAAATATCAAAACAACATTGTCTAGTGTTGGAGTTTTTAGGAAAACACAGGTGACCACCTTGGGGAAATATAACCATCCCCAAAACATAAGAAACTAGTCAGGTTCTTATACATATCCAAACGAAATTAGAGAACAACCTTGAGAAAATAAACCAATCTATGGAATATAGTGAACAATACTCATGGAATCGTCCATCCCAAATCCATATGAAATATCATGCATCCAAGTGGTGATATCCCAATCCATAAGATATGTTTTGGGGATTCATTACATATGGGTTGTATCTGGACCTCGTTTCTAGAGCCCTCATTTACAACCAAAATATACCTTAAATTAGAATACATATACCTTGGCTCACAAATCTTCTCATAAGTACATACCACTTAATCTTAGGGTACCCACCATGTAACTTCATATATATAATACTTATTTAAATATATATAATAACTCTAGGAACACTCAATTCCTATAGAATCATGTCACATTACCACATGGGTTAGCATCATTCCAGAATCTAGTACATTTTTTGGATGGGATCTTAAGTGCAAAACCCATTACATCACCACTACCATATTAGGATTGAACAATACAAATGGATTCTAATGTATCACCTAGTTTCATCACGATCTATACACACACTAACCCCATTGATTGTTACATATCACTGTGACACTTGTTATGGTCCTATAAATCACACAACTGTATGGTCACCCTATATGGGATAATATATCTTTATCCAATCCCTAGGACATACCAATCACCCAAAGAGAATACTATCCCTTAACGCCACCATAAATATGTCATGATCAAAATAGACTCATAAGGGAATCCTCATTGGAATTAGTCTCATGATATGGAATAGTTCACAAATCATTTTCTTGATCCTCTCAGATCATCCCTCTCATACAAACTATTCAATGAAAACCCTGCGGTACACCCACCAACAGAAAAATCCCTATAGGGGATAAACAAATTCCCCTATCATAAATTAACTAAAAATGTTTATAATAAATATCATGGTTTCAACTTATCCTACTCAGAAAAAATTTCCCAATCCAAAGATCTCATCTACTAGAAAGACTCAAGTACAACTATACTAGGTTTCATCATGATTATCCATTCCATTTTTATTTAATTACACCCTTGAGGTTCCATAAATCTCAAGGAATTGAATGTTAGTCATGGACTCCCCCATGAGTAATTAATGCATCAATTATTTTCCAGGGGTCCATTGCAATCCATTCCACTTCAACCTGTCAATATCAATATTACATTAAAAATAAATCATTTAATTTTAAAAGATGAGTCTTCCTTAGTGATGAGCCCGTATATCATATGATGCCTAAAGAAAATCATAAACAATACAGGGATGATCATGGGACCACCAACCTCATATAGAGTTACTTCCCTTTAAGGAAACATTGAATCACCCCCCAGAAACTCATCCTATTCATTTACTTGTTTCCATAAACATATTTGTAACAGGTCAAAAAACAAAACATTTAAATTAATTAATTATAATAACAGATAATGAATTTTACAACTCAACTAATTTATTTCATATATGCATAAATACCTAATAACTCACCAGGAGACCTCGTCACATCAAAATGGTAAGTAACCACTCATGGAAGGTCTGTAATGTACTCCCCACACTATTTAGGTAAAAGTATCTATCAACCAATATAAATTCAATAGAAAATTTAATCAAATTAAAATAAAAAGCCCGATAACATCAATAGTGTGGTGTAACTTTATCAAAACAACATGCGATGACAAAGAAACATCATCTCTAAACATCCTATATATTTGTCGACAAAAATCCTCAACCTAACAGGATGATTCCACCATAATATGATGAAATCATCACTCAAATCCCAAATTGAGACAACCATGATCAAAGGGCTATAAAGGGGGAAAACAAAATAGATATAGAATGAAGCATTTCACCTAGAATCGCTACCAAAATTCCACTAGCATTTCTATTGACATGGGGGTTTAAGAAGAAGATATTAGGGTCAAATATGACCGAAAAATTGAAAATTTACATGTTCATAGTTAACCGAAGAATAAATTGGTTCTATCCCAAAAAATATGGGTCTATACCTATCAAAAATTGGATAGTCCCCCCTAGAGTCATGGATATAGGGCCATGGAATAATTCACCTACATGGAATCTGGTTGTGGTTTGGAGCACGGTTCCATGGCACAAATGACCTCGAAGGAAGTCCAACCCTATCTCCTGAGTTTCCTCTAAAGCATGGCCCCTTAGGGTTTCACCATGATTTCACTCATCCTTGTTAGTTCCATGTTGTTGTGTGGCATCTTCATATACGGTATAGTAGAATACCAAGGGCAACAGATGACCCCAAAACCTATATTCCTATCCATAGTGTCTCCTCCTATGGGTACACCATGCTCTTATTTGACTACAGACACCAGGTTGCCCCTCCCCCCATTGTTTCTCCATGGTAGATAACTTTAGTAGAATTTTCAGCTACAATGCCACACATCCCTTCTCCCCCATTTAACGGATAAATAGAACACCCATGTGATCATTTTTTTATTCAAAAATATATCATAGAGATATTACAGTGCCAAAATTTCCACTCCAGAAAAGGGTACCAAAAATAAAATCGTTTCGAATAAAAAAAATTCAACTTAAATTTCACAACCAAGAAAAAATGTGTACCCTTATAGTATACACCATGGTTTCAATCATTTCATATTCATGGTAGGACTCAAAATCAAAAACTTATATATATCTCCCTTGGTAGGGATTAGAGGTGATCTTCTTGGGGGAATGGTACTATATAAAATAAAATACCAAATAAAACACATCAAACACTACTAAAAAAATTAAAAAAATATATAAAAAGTAATAAATATATGCTTAAGACTTTTATAAAAGGAAATGTTTAGAATATAAATACATATGATAATGAAATAAGCCTAAATAACCCATTTCATATGTTTCATGGATAGGGTACATGGTTCGAAACCCATTCTCCTTTTCCATTCATCTTTTTTAATCTACTAAAGTATTATCCCCTGATAAAACATCACTAGTGATGATAAGTGGTCAAAACAATGATCCAAATATAAAATCCCCATATCCATAATAAAACTAGATATCATTACATAGAGTGATAAACATAAAAATATTCATGACTAACCATCTGAATTCCTTAAATATTATCTCCTTTTTAACAAGTACTATTAATAATAACATTAAAAAATATTTAATAACCAAAATTCAAAAATTATATAGTGACACCCATTCTAGATGACCAATCTAGCCCACCAAAATTTATAAATGGAGTTCATGGCCTTCATGTTTGGGAAACTAGTGTTTGGAAATCAAGAACATAGATTTGGTAATGTTTTTCTCTAATAAGGAAAATATACCAAAAGTAGGTAATCCCAATAACTCGACATGACTTTTCCATATCATATGAAGGAATGCTTCCAATTATTATTTTATGAAATGTAATATGAACTGAATATCTTATCATGTAAATAAAAGATAATATCAGAACCATAAAAACAAAATTTTATGAAACCCAATCCTCAAAAAAAAATTATTCAAAACAAGAAAGATACAAGATTCTAAAAATAAAAAATAATGGGAATGATGGGGGGAGCTGGTGAGGTGAGATAAACTATATGAGTTTAACACAAAATAAAAATTAGAAAAATGATTCCCATATTTAGGTGAAATAAGGGTTGACTCCCTTTATGTCATGTCCCCCAAACCATGGTCCATTCTAACAAAAATAACAACAAAGAATAAATAGGTCCTTTTCCTTTTCTGTTTTAATAAAAATGGCCTATATACAGCACTGGGGTATATTTGGTGTCTCAGAAGAACAATCCCAGTATGATTACACTAATCACCATTTTAATTCTTTTTTATGTAATAATCCAAGTCATGCTAGTTTAAAATGTATATCTAAAAGTGAAACATATATTCATTATAGAAAATTAACAATAATTTTATCATTATTAATGATTTATTTTAAGTTATAAGACCACAAAATGTGGTTTATTTTATATATTAATAAAATAAAGTAGAAAATCATTTAGAGGAACCAATGGATAATTTTTGAGGGTTTTTGAAACTTTATACTATCATAACATAATATAAGAAGGTTCTTATGGTGGTGTCTTTTCAACCTGGTGAACAAATTTATGTGATTATTGTTTCCCAAGAATAGGTAGTAAATGGAATAACACTTCTTAGAAACATTTGGGTCATTATATAACATCATATTGAAGGTACTAGGGTGAAACAAAAGTGTTAAACATGTGCCTAATTTTTTATCAATATTAATGAATAAAATTTGGGAAATATATTAACACACCCCAAATACCATCAGAAGATATTAAAAATTTAAATATAATTAATTTAAATAAGAATTAACTTATCCAAACTAATCCCCATGAATGAGTATATCAATAACTTTTACAACAATATTGTTCTAGTGGGGAATCCAAGAAAGGATTCTACTATACATATGCACACCTGCTCCATAAATCAGTAGATGGTATTACTGAATCTTGAGTTACAAGCATGGTGGAATCTTGTGATTCTCTCCATTAATATTAAATAATAATAAAATATCATTTCTTCTTTCTATGTAAAAGTGTTAGTGGAAAGGAGAATATTCTATATATGAAATTTCATAATTACACCAGTTTCATGGTGTTGGTCGGAGTGGATACTCAAGAGGGGGGTGAATTGAGTTCCAATTAAGAATTTCTTTTTAAAATATTAGTATTAAAATCCCCCGGTTCATAAAACAAGTTAAACTATAGTGAATTTATAATGATTCTAAATGTTCAATATGTTTCTCAAAGATTGATTACATCTCAGATAACTTAATATGAAGATTATGTTAGCTTCTGAAACTAACTTACCGGTTCAGAATAATTAAAAACACTTGCTAGTTCAACTTTCAAAGTTACATTAAAATAGATTTATATTTAATGTAATTAGAAGCGTAATATTCAAAGTTGTTTTAACAAAAATAAGAATGCACATAAGATTTAAGCAAGAGGTTCAGTCTCAAGCTGAGACATAGTCCTCCCAAATATTTTATATAAAACATTGATCCACACCCTAGATCGGGGGATATAACAGGTCTCAGACTGTTTAGGTCCTCAGACCTCTACCACAGTTCTACGTGGGAAAGAAATAATAACAACAGCTCATAGGTTGTCCAGGTCCTCAGACCTCTACCACAATCCACAGTGGGATACAAGAGTGTATAAGAAATATAGAGTGAGGTTTAGAAATACTATAATTTAGCTTAGGAGTTAGTGAGTGATCAAAAAGATAGAATAACACACTACTTGTAATGTAAAGAAAAGGATGGTCACAGTCGAGCAAGAATATAGAGATGAGTTTAGAATGCTCTTGTGTGATTTCAATGCAGTTCTGGACTCCTTTGGATTGAAGCAAATAGAGCTTTGAGTCCTTTTATGTAAGTCGTGAGGAAAATAGAGTGTCGCGATTCTGAATGGGTTCTCCGTGAGGTTCAATCAAGTGAATATGTTCCTTAGACTTCAAATATGCTTCATATGTGCTCATTCGTATTGAGTTTCATCCAGTGTGCCTTTCTTTTGAAACTTCCTTCAAGTATGTTCTTCGTTCCCATTCTCACTACCTTAATTTTTTTCTATATCGTGCTATTTGATTCTTGGTCATACTTCGCTTTTAACTTGAAATGAACATGTTGGAGCTGAGAGGATTCATGTGTTCTGCTCCACATACCTCATACTATCAGATGATATGACTACAAGGAAACATTAATTATGTCAGTGCATTAAAGTAATCAAATATGACCATTATAAATTAAATTGAAAATGAAAAAGTATTTTAGGAAATAGTGTCACAGTAAGTCAAGGAAATGGTGTCTTCTTCACACGGTGTCTAGGTTGATCACTATGTCTAAGTGTCACGGTGTCTCGTTCACAGTGTCTCAGGGTCACGGTGTCCTGTTCACGGTGTCTCAGTGTCATGGTGTCTTGTTCAAAGTTTTTCTGGTTCATGGTATCTTGTTCATGGTGTCTCAGGGTCATGTTGTCATGTTCACGTTCTCTCAGGGTCATGGTGTCTTGTTCATGGTGTCTGAGGGTCATGGAATCTTGTTTACCGTGTCTCAGGGTCACGGTGTCTTGTTCATGGTGTCTGGAATACATATCCAGCGACAGACTCACGGTGTCTTAGACTTTCCAAAGTAACTATGTGCAGACTTAAATAAAGATAATAATAGAAAGGATTATACTTAAGAATTTGTTAAATAATGTATTCTAAGATTAGATTAAAGATAGTACAAATAAGTAAACTGAATATAGGGAAATTTAGATCTTGCATGGATCTACGAAAAGTATGAGAAAACATTAGATATAAATGCATAGGATCTAGATTGAATAAGATGTACAATCATTAATATATGATTAAATAAGATTTGTGATCATTAAAACATGATTGAAACATGAAAAAGCATGATAAGTCGAACAATCTCCCCCTTTATGACGATCACAAAACATATTTTGTTAATGTGCATATTAGATTCAACCATAAAATTAATTTCTAACATACTATATAAAAACTTCTCCTCCTTTTGGGATTATAAAAAAAGATGATCTATGAAAGGGAAAAAAGATCCACAGTCCATTGAGAGAAAAGAAGGAATAGAACAAAATAATATTATTACAAAAACAAGCTAATCCCTCTCAAAAAGAGTATACAATGTTCTCCGTCAAGGTCTATATTTCTCTTTTCCTTTTTTAGTAGTAGAAGAGGAATCCATAGATGCAGTGGTTGAGATAGAAGAAGGAAGAGATGTGGTTGATAAATAGGGTAAAGGAAGGCCTCAAAATACCGAGGGAGCCAAGGTAAGAGTAGTAGAATATCTAGGAAGTTAATGATCAATAATTATAGGCCATATAGGACAGAGTGTTTGGATGACAGACATGGTGGTTGAGCCTAGTCCAGAGGTGAAGGTAGGCAGCCCTGGTCTGAGAGGTGCAACCACTAGAGCAATAATGGTTGTACTCTGAACATGAAGATAGGGTCAGAGGAGTATGATGAAATCTATAATTATCTCTCCACCATACTGCATGGCTTTCTAAATATCTTCCTTGTTCTCCATAAACTTGTCCAACAAATGAGTAAACTCTGTTAGTTTCTTGACTTGGTTCTTGA
Organism: Viscum album; assembly: GCA_963277665.1. Lineage (NCBI taxonomy): Eukaryota > Viridiplantae > Streptophyta > Magnoliopsida > Santalales > Viscaceae > Viscum > Viscum album. Next base: position 710,409,186 of record OY728120.1, read on the forward strand.
AACCTTGAGTCGCAGGAGGAATCTGCATGTTTTCCACCCGGTACATGAAATTATTTTTCATATCAGTCTTGGATAAAATTATATTGAAGTTGAAATCCACTTTCTTGGAAATCTCTTGTTGAGCATCATTTTCAATTTTGGAGTGAATTTGTACAGTGTCCAGAACTCCATCTCTGTTTTAACTACTACAGATAATGAAGTCGCATTAAAACCACTGAAGTCATTCTGAAGCTCTTCTTTAATTACTGATCTGAGAAGATCACTATCCAATGAATGTTTAGAGGATTGACTAGATTCTTTTATAGCTGTGTTCAGGGATTTTATTTGATTCATCACCTTTTGATGACATCATGTGTACTCATCAGTGATTTTATTGTGGTTGGAAACATTATCTTTCATTTCCTTCACAATGTTCTTATTCCTTTCAGCAATATTTTCATCTAAGGATGCAAGATAATTTTGAATCTAAGACACACCCACTTGTGGGATTTGAGGAGTATAAGATTCTATAGGAGGATCAACAGATTCAGATCTTGAATACAGCTCTCTCTGCATGTCTTCAACCATACTTCTTAGGGACTTAACTTTATTACTGAGCAGTCTATTTTCAACTCTTACCTCTTGAATCTCAAGGAGTACCTTAGGTTGTATTTTCCAAATAATCTTTTCCAATAATAGTGAGGCTTCTCTCTCACTTATGTTTTTTATCGGAAGAGGTTGGGTATTCATGAGTTTCTCAACTACAGATAAGATAGTATCTCCAAATTCCTTCAGATCATCCTTACTCACAAAGGATGGTTGTTCAGATAGGGATTTAGGAGTAGGAACGGGTACAAGTTTAGGTTCAGGACCCTTCTCAGGTGCATTGCTTTTGATTCATTTCAACAGAAACTAGGGAGGAAATATCAATCCCGGTTGCAGTAACCTGATGAGACTCACTCACATCATTGAAACTAGGAAATTTAAATTGAATGTCTATATGACTTGACTTAGTTGGATGTAAGGCTTTAGCAGACTCATGATTTGGGGATTGCTTCACCTCAATAGGAGCCACCTTCTCAAGACTAAGAGAGCCAGGAGCTTGGTCTAAATCCACAGACTCAACTCTATGTTCCTCAATCATTTATTGTCTAGCCAACTGAAAAGCTAGATCCATCTATTCTTTAGTAGAGGGTATGATTTCAGGAAAAAATTGTTCCACAGGGAGTTCCTCAAGATTGGCCTCTTGAAGAATAGGTAACTCCTCCACTATAGGCTCTTCCATTGTAGGCTCTTCCAAGGCATTCTTTTTTGAGTCTTTGGAAATTTATTCTGTTACAGCCTCATGTTGAGTTTCCAAACTGACAGCCTCCTTAGGTGGAACTAAAACCTCTTCATCCTCTTCTTCAGAATAATCGAAAATCTCATATGGTTCCAAACCACATTCAAAAATATCCTTCGGCCTTGAGGAATAATCCACATGATTGAATATTTCCAAAATCTTCTCATTGTCTTCCACCCATTCCCTTTTCCAAGGATTCCAGTTTATCTTCATTCTCGTGATGGTAGATTTTTAGAGACAGTACTCATAGTCCATAATCACATCTTCATTAGGTCAAACCCACACCTTTTTCAAGAAGAATTGCTGATATAAAACAATAGTAGATTAGAGAGGTGGAATTGGATGTGAATTTCATCAACTCACACATGTGGTGTATGATATACTTTCACAAGTTGATCTTATATACATTTTTCTTGAGGTGAATCAAAAACACATCTTGATACACTAACATAGAAAAATCACCTTTTCTTGGACTTACCAGATTCTGTACAAACATAAACATACGTCTAGTTTCTCCATCTAATTCAGCAGTGATGGCTCTTCTCTGGGTTCCATTTCCAGTTAGGGTTTTCATTACATCATCCAAATAAAATAAATTGGTTGATGGTGGAGGTCCTCTTTGATAATCATCACACATACCCTCATGAGGTATCCTAAGGCATGCAACCCATAACCTTGAAGAGAGAGAACATTTCTGGCCATTGACCCAGCTCCTTACAACAAAACTTTCACCAAATCAAATGAGAACTGTGTGTACTAGTAAAATTGAGCCACTAAACTCGGATACATGGCTCTATCCTCCTTCTAGAACCATTCCAAAAAACCTTTTTGATCTAACACATTCAGTACTATAGACATAATAGATAAAAGCCACTTGTGGAAACTTTCTTTTTCAGGTACAAGACTACGGTTTTCCAAATTCGGATTCAAAGGCCCTTCAGGTGTCAGCTTAGGTTCAATATTCTTCTTCTTCGAGCTGCACTTATCAGGTGTCGATGATGGCAGATGCTTTATCCTTGGCATTCAATGATTGTTCGACTGAGAGAAAGATTGCAAGGACGAGGAAGGGTTCAAAAAGAGTAGATAGAAGAAGTCTCGAGTGAAGAATCGAGTGATACTTTCTTTGTTTTATAATTTAGGATTACCAAACATTGCTAAAATAAAAATGTGGGAAAATAAAATAGGTGAAATAATAATTACGACGATATGTGTTTAAAGAAAAACATAAAGAATTTTTTATAGAGTGATAGTGAGTGAGTTTCACGATGATACGGCGTGTGAGCTTTTCATTGTGCATTACGATGAGATAGTAAACGTCAGACCATAATCACAAAATGCTAACTGTGAGACCGTATACATAAACATTACAATGAGACGGTAAACATAAGAAACAATTACTGAGAAACCATAAACATGAAACAGTAAATTTCAACATAGTAAGATATCACACAGTAAGACCTGGATCAGTAACAAGAAAGGTCCCTATTTGAGATTTATCATGCCTAGTTCATGTATGATGTAGCCTATTCTCTTAGAATTTGATGTGTTAGTGAATATATCAGCAAGTTGATATTCAGTACCAATGAATTCCAATGTGATATCACCTTTTTTATAATATTCTCTCAAAAAGTGATGTCTTACATCAATATGCTTTGTCCTAGAATGTGAAAAAGGATTATTTCAGATGTTAATAGCACTTGTGTTGTCACAATTTATTGGCACATGTCTGAATTTATATCCACAATCTAGTCATGTGTGTTTCATCCACAAAATTTGTGCACAAAAACTACCAGTAGCTATGTATTCAGCTTTTTCAGTAGATAATGCAACATAATTTTTTTTTCATACTACACCATGATACTAGTGATCTGCCTAAAAGGTGACATGTTCCAAATGTGCTTTTTCTATCTAACTTACAACCATTGAAGTCAGCAATAGAATAACTAACACACTCAAATGTTTTTCCTTTAGGATAAAATAGTCCCAGATTGGGAGTATGCCTGAGGTATTTGAAAATTATCTTTACATAATTTAAATGTGATTATTAGGGTCTTCATGAAAATGAGAACACATAAAAACGCTAAAAATAATGTCAGGATGACTAGAATTTAGGTAAAGTAAACTTCCAATCATCAATCTATAAATGGTTTGATCAATAGATTTCCCATCTTCATCAAGATCCAACATACAAGTGGTGCTCATGGGAGTGTCACTACTTTTAGTGATATCTAATCCAAAACGTTTTAGATGATCCTTTGTATATTTACATTGATTCAAAATAATACCATTTTCATTTTGAAAAACTTGAAATCCAAGAAAATTTTTGAGTTCTCCCATTAAACTCATTTCAAATTCGTTTTTCATCATTTTAGAAAAATCAACACATAAATAATTTTTCAAGGATCCAAAACTAATATCATCTATATAAATTTGAACAACTAAAATATCATTAGAAATTCGTTTTATAAAAAGAGTTGGATCAGCTATCCATTTTGTAAATCCTTTAGAAATAAGAAAAGAACTTAATCTGTCATACCAAGCTCTTGGAGCTTGATTTAGACCATATATAGATTTTGATAGTTTAAAAATATGATTTGGAAAATGAGGATTTGAAAATCCAAGAGGTTGTTCAATAAAAACATCCTCGTCTATATACCCATTTTAGAATTCACTCTTAACATTCATTTGATATAGTTTAAAATTCAGATGTGTAACATAGGAAAGTGGGATCCTAATAGCTTAATTTCTGGCTACTGGTACAAAGGTCTCTTCATAATCAATTCCTTCTTCTTGACTATATCCTTATGTAACAAGTCTATCCTTGTTTCTAACTATATTACCAGCTTCATCAGCTTTATTCCTAAAGACCCATTTAGTGCATATGGACAAAGTGTCCTTAGGTCTGTCAACTATTTCCCAAAAATTATTTCTTTCAAATTGATTTAACTCTTCCTACATAGCCATCACCCAAAATTCATCATTGATTGCATCGTTGATATTTTTAGGTTCAAGATGTGAAAGAAAGGCTTTATGTTCAACCTTATTTATTAGAGAATCTCTAGTCTGTGTTCCTCTATCTAAATATCCCACTATAGCATATAAAGGATGGTATTTAAGGGTCCAAGTTAGTCTAGAAAAGATAGGTCTAGATATTTCATGTTCATTTATAGGTTCGGATTCAATATAAGTAGATTCTGGAACATTTCCACAGTTTGTTGTCTTAACAACAGGTTCACCGTTCTTGTCACTAAGGTCTATAAAGGGCATATCTTCTTCAAGATTTTCAAGAGGAGTCTTAGGTTCATCTGGATCAGTTTCCAAAATTTTGATGTGTACAGATTCTTCCACACATTTGGTTATCTTATTGAATATTCTATAGGCTTTACTTAATATTGAGTAACCTAGGAAAATTCCTTCATCACTTTTGGAAGCAAATTTTTCAAGATTATCTTTAGTATTAAGGATAAAGACTTTGTAACCAAAAACTATAAAGTAATTAACCTAAGGCTTCCTATTGTTCCAAAGTTTATACGGAGTCTTTTTAAGAATTTTTCTAACCAAGACTCTATTGATAATGTAAAAAGCTGTATTAATAGATTCAGCCCAAAATTAAATTGGTAAATCATATTAATTTAGCATTGTCCTAGAAATCGCTTAAAGAGTCCTACTTCTTATTTCTACTACACCATTCTGTTGAGGTGTTCTAGGAGTAGAGAAGTTGTGACTATAGCCATTATGTGAGCAATAAGATTCAAACACTTGATTTTCAAACTCACGACCATGATCACTTGTCAAGGACTTGATCCTAAGTACACTACAGTTTTCTACTGATATGGAATATTTAATAAAGTAAGAACTGGCTTCACTTTTGTGAGCTATAAAGTATAATCATGTATATCTATAAATTTCATCTACAAGAACATAGACCTAGTGCTTCCCATTTAAACTAGAAACTCTAGAAGGTCCAAAAAAATCCATGTGAGCCAACTAAAGTGGATGAGAATTTGAAACATCGTTCTTTTATTTAAAAGGAAAATTCTGTTGCTTTCCTTTTTGACAGGGATTAAAAAATTGGTTAGCTGGGAATTCATGTTTAGGTATGTCTCTAACTAAGTTCTTCCCAGTCAGATTATAAGTGAGTGTATATTGCAGTGTCCTAATCTTTTTTTCTAAAGAAAAGATTCTTTATGAAATGCATTTAAACAGGTAATATCTTGTTTATTTAAACAATTCAAATTCACAGCATAAACATTTTAATTTCTCACTGTAGTAAATACAAGAGAATTTTTAGAATCAAATACATTGCAAGCATCATTTTAGAATTTAACATTGAAACTATCATCACACAATTGAGAAATGCCTAACAGATTATACTTTAGTCCATCAACAAATAAAAATTTGCAAATTAAAATTGAATCAGTGTTACCAATCTGGCCTAAGCCAATGATCTTTCCTTTCATGTTATCACCAAAGGTGACATATCCTCCATCATCCTTGATTAAGATTTTGAAGCCTGAAAAGTCTCATGTCAGGTGTCTTGAACATCCAATGTCCAAATAAAATGTCTTCCTACAAGAACATTTTAAGAAGGTTTCCTGAAACACAATTTTAGTTAGAAATTGTTTTTGGGCCCCAGATTTTCTTGTGTCTAAGAAAGTTAGCAAGAAGAACTTTTGGTACACAGATTTGTCTAATGGGTTACAAATAATTAGTAGTTTTAAAATATTTTGAAAGATAAACATGGTTTGATTTATAACTATGTGAGTATCTAGTTGAGACATAAAAATTTTCAGAGCTGGAACTTGTAGCATACTGTCCAGATTTAGGAATAAATCTATTATTTGAAATCAGTCTTTATCCAGGATGATAGCTTAATCCGGTAGTATATTTTGATGCTACTTGTTTTCTTAGAATTTTTGTAAGTGTGTCATTTCCATTAGTAAATTCTTATAAATATTTCCTCAGTTTCTCATTAGATAATTTCAGTTCATTATTCTCTTTTAGTAGTTGATCATTATTTTCCTTTTCTACTTCAAGTATAGATTTGATAGTGCTAGTTAAAGACTGTTTTTTCTCTAAGGTTTTATAATTTTATTTTAGCTCATTGCAGGTATTTTCTAGCATGTTACAGTATTCAAATAATTCTTCACTAGGCATGTTTTCAGCCTCAAAATCAGAATTATCTCCAAAATAATAAGATTTTAAAGATGGAGTATAGAATGTTACCTCAAATATGTTTGTCATGAAACACATATTATATTTTTTAGATTTTTCATCTTTAGTGGAATTAGAATCACCTGAACTATCTTCTGAAGAACTCTAGGTTGCTTTCATAGATTTTTTTTTCCTTGTACTCATATTTCTTCTTGTACTTTAACTTTAGACAGTCAACTTTCACATGTCCTTTACTATTGTATTTGTAGCAAAAAATATCTTCAATTTTATCAGTTCTCTTCCAATCCTTCTTCTAATGACCTTTATTGTCATACTTTACCTTGTAATTTGATTTTCTGGAGAAAAAATTCCTATAAAACTTCTTAAATTGTCTGGCTATCTGATCCATTTCAACATCACTTTTAGATGCACATTCTTCACTACTTGAACTATCACATGCAGCTTGAGTTTTCTCTTCGTCCATGATTTTTGAAGTATAGGTCTTGAAGACTACTGATTTCTCTCTTGGTTCATCATCTTCTTCTTTGTTTACTTTCAATTCTTCCTCATACATCATTAACTTACCAATGATTTCTTTGATGGACAGATCACCAATGCCACAAGATTCTCTAATTGAAACTGATGTGCCTCTCCATCTTTCTAGAAAGCATCTGAGTGTTCTCATTATTGTGTCCTTTACTGGAACAGCTTTTCCCAATGATCTCATTGTATTATCTATCTCATTAAAACTAAGATACATATCTAAAATAGATTCATCAGATTTAATTTTAATGTTATCATACTTAATAGTGTATTTATTTTGTCTCATTTCATTAACATTGGATGTTATCTCATAGAAAGGGCTAATATACCCAAATTTCAATAGTAGTTTTACAAGAAGATATTCGGTTAAATTATTCATCTCTTAAGGCATAATACAAGACATTCATTACTTTACAATTATTTTTGTAAGCAGCTTTAGTAGGTTCATCCCAAGTAGTTCTAACAGTTTCTGGAATCTTATTCTGAGTCTCTATAGTAGTCCAAATGTCAAATCCTATACATTCTAAATGAAGTTTCATTTTGATTTTCCATTGGGCATAATGTACACCATTAAATAAATGTGGCCTATTGGTAGCTAAACCTTCTAATTTATTATCCAAAATAATAATTTTTCCAATATATTTAAAGAGATATAATTTAGATATAACAGATATTTAAGATCTTAAAGATACTATTAAAATCACAGTTGAAAACTTTTCACAAATAGAGAGTTTGGAAACTGTTTAACCAACCTTTGATACCTATTGTTGGTTATATTGGATACTCAAGAGGGGGGTTAATTGAGTTCCAATTAAGAATTTCTATTTAAAATATTTTTATTAAAATCCCCCAGTTCATAAAACAAGTTAAACTGTAGTGAATTTATAAAGATTTTAAATGTTCAATAAGTTTCTCAAAGATTTATTACTTCTTAGTTAACTTAATATGAAGATTAATTTAGCTTTTAAAACTAACTTACTAGTTCACAATAATTACAAACACATGCTAGTTCAACTATCAAAGTTAATTTAAAATAGATTTATATTTAAACTAATTAGCAGCAGAATATTCAAAGTGGTTTTAACTAAAATAAGCATGCATAGAAGATTTAACGAAGAGGTTCAGTCTCAAGCTAATACATAGTCCTCTCAAACAGTTTATATAAAACTTTGATCCACACCCTAGATCGGGGTTCACAGTAATACTCAGACTGTCCGGGTCCTCAGACCTCTACTGTAGTTCTATGTGGGAAAGTAATAATAAAAACTGCTCACAGGCTGTCCAGGTCCTCAGAAATCTACCAAAATATATAGTGGGATACAAGAGTGTAAGGGAAATATTTAGTGAGGATTTATTAATCCTCAAGTTCAACATTGGATTCAGTGAGTGTTAAAACAGAGAGAAGCACACACTGCTCTTAATGTAATGAAAAGGATGGTCACAGTCGAGTAATAATATATAGATGACTTTAGAATTCTCTTGTGTGTTGTCAATTCAGTTCAGGACTCCATTGTATTGAAGAAAATGAAGCTTTTAGTCCTTTTCTAGAATTCATGTGGAAAAAAGACTGTCGTGATTCTTCTTGTGTTCTCCGTGAGGTTCAGTCGAGTGAAGATGTTCTTTTGGCTTCAAATATGGTTCGTATGCACTCAGTCGTATCGAGTTTCATGCAGTGTGTATTTCTTATGAAACATCCTTCAAGTATGGTCTTTATTCTCATTCTGACATCCTTACTTTTTGTTTCTATATCATGCTATTTGATTCTTGGTCATACTTCACTTTTAACTAGGCCTGCACGTGTTAGAGCCGACAGGTTTTCTTCTGTTCTCCTCCTCATACATCATACTGTATGATGATATGGTTACAATGAAACATTAATTATGTTAGTGCATTAAAGTAATCAAAATTAAAAATTAGAAATTAAATTCAAAACGACAAAGTAGTTTCGGAAATGGTGTTGTAGTATGTCATGGAAACTGTGTCTCTTTCACACAATGTCTAGGCTGATCACTATGTCTGAGTGTCATAGTGTCTCATTCACGGTGTCTCAGGGTCACAGTGTCTTGTTCACGGTGTCTCAGGGTCACGATGTCTTTTTCACGGTGTCTCAGGGTCACGGTGCCTTGTTCATGGTGTCTCAGGGTCACGGTGTCTTGTTTACAGTGTCTCGGGGACATGGTGTCTTGTTCACGGTGTCTCAGAGTCACGGTGTCTTCTTCAAGGTGTCTCAGGATCATGGTGTCTTGTTCATGGTGTCTGGAATACATATCCATTGGAAAACTCATGGTGTCTTAGAATTTCTAAAGTAACTATGTGCAGACATAAATAACGATAATAATAGAAAGGATTGCACATAAGAATTTGTTTAAGAAGGTATTATGAGAGTAGATTAAATATAGTATAAAGTAAGTAAACTGAATATCGAGCAATTTAGATCTTGCATGGATCTACTTAAAGTATGAGAAAACGTTAGATATAAATGCACATAATCTAGATTTAATAAGATGTATAATCATTAATATATGATTAAATAAGATTTGTGATCATTAAAACATGATTAAAACATGATAAAGCATGAGAATTCCAACACATGGTTTTACCGAACACATATAACCAATATTATTTTGCAATGTAGAATATATGTATATGGTAAAATAATGATACTCCCACAAACGCCCTCAACTAATATTTAATGTATGTAATTCCCCACATCAAGTATTATTAATATAATTATTATTAAATCCCTTAAGATATAATATCAATAATATCATCTCAAAAATTAATTATGTAATATATATTTATATGATATCAAATAGAGTATAACATTTCAACTGGATCATTAAACTTCTTCCTTATCCTGAAATAATATATTATATTAACTAAACCCCCCCCCCCAAAATTATTTTAATATTCATAACAGTAAATAAATATTTATATTAATATATTCACTAAACTAGTGAATAAAGAAATTTTTATATATTTACTTGTGAATAAATAAGAAATTGAAATAATTAAACTATAATATTCTAAAATAAATTATTTTGGTGATTTAATTTCTATAATCAACATTAATTGAAAAATTATTATTCTAAAATCCAGGAATAATTTTATTTTTAATATTAGATTATATATAATCTAGTGATATATTTGATACATTTTTTTTGTGACCCTATTGACCCATTTCTCAATGGAAATAGATGAACTTAGCTACTGTAAAATATCAATATCTAGCAACACATCAAGTCAGCCATAGAGAAATATTTTAATTTAGAAACTACAAAAACCTTACTAAATTTTTAACTGTGTGATATAAATAATTTTTCCCCTGATTTGTCATAAAAAATGATGCATAATCATGTAATATCTATATAGGATAAATTTATCTATCTATAATTATATTAAATAAAATAGTTTAAAAACTACCATGGACCTAGATTTCATCAAACTATTATATTTCAAAAGAAATCCCCTGATATATTCTTATATGAATATGTAAGGGACAAGTGTTTTCAAGACTTATTCAATTATGACCATAACACTTATGATGCTACTAACATAAACTACCCCACCCCAAGAATATATCGTCACAATATTCATCATTACTTCAAAGTACATGATTCATAATATACATTAATAATAATCTCACTTATAATAACAAATACACATATTCATACATAAGGATATCCAATAACACATAAAGTAGGTGGAATCCTTATTAAAGATAATTTCCTCCAGACCTCCCTATATAGAGATAACCATGTCTGTAATTTATGATAATAAATGTCATTGTATTATGAGATTCCATCACATAATATTAACACATAAATTGAATCCTTTCATATTAATGTATCTAAATTATATTAATTTATTTTAGAATATTATTATTGTATTTCTAGGATATGTTTTTTTCAAGGAACTGATATAACCCATAAATGTAAAGATTACTCTATAGAAATTATCACATTAATTTTATAAAATAGATCATTAGTTATTTTATATCACATTTATTATTAATCAAGTAATCTAATTTATAATGTTATTTTATTTAGAGGAATAAATTCAAAGGTACTCTCACTTTCACGAAGAAAACTTCCAAAAAATATAACCTGATATATTTTATATGATTTCCATTGTTGTGATGATGTATAGATTCATTTAATGGGTATATCGTGTTTCCTACCATCATTGCTCTGTTAACTGTGACTTCACACCCTTTGAGTAAAATTTCTCAATAGGCGATACTTATGAGGTCTACAGTTCATCAATTTATATAACTAATGATATTTTTCTAAAAGAACTATTCTAATATTATTTCAATAAAAAATAATATGATCTTTACCTATATGCTCAAAACCATGATCCTAAATGAATATATGTATCCATATTGCATCTTTAGTTGCATTAGTGGATATTATATATATGCTATTTATTATATAATATACAACCATGATCTAATTATAAATAATCTATCTAAAGGATCATCCATTAAAAAAAATTCATATCTTCTCTATGAATTAAGATCATTTTTATTAGTTATTAAATGGTCATATATGTATCCCCTCATAACTAATTTCTCATATTATCCAAAATTGGGAATGTGTATACTATATTCCTATTGTACTTTGAAAACATATTTAAATATAAATTATATAGATCACTTTCATATTATTTATATCTTTCTACTATTCATAAGGTATAGAAATTTTGGGCTTATTTAATAACATGGAAAACATGGTAAATCACACTACAAAATCATAAGGTATTCTATTAATTATTTTTCCCTTTTCTTTTTTTGAGGAAACATTTTAATGGTGTATACTATTCCATGTGAAACTAGAAAAAATAATCTATTAGTTTATTCTATATTTTTTATTTTAAATAATATTTAACTATATATACCTTACATTATTCCAAGTAACCAATTAGATTTATCTTTGTAGATATTTATCCATAGAATATAGGGCCCTTCACCATAATCTTTTATAGATATGAATTTACTAAACCATGTATTATTATATGGTACGACTGGTATCTCATTTCTCATCAGTAATATATCATAAATATATATTTCTTGGAATGAAATACCACTTCAACTAAAACACTTGTATACATTAGGCTCACATTAATTAATAATAATACAAAACTCTATAATGGCTTCATTAAAATGAGTATTCCATGACCTTGATGGTTTCTTTAACTCATAATGGGATATCTATAAATTCCATAATTTATTTGAATAATTTGTGGTTATAAAAACATTAACTTTTTTAATATAGACATCTTCCATGGGATTTCCCTTTAAAAAAGTGTATGGTTCGAAGATTTTACAGTATAATTATTTCATTTTAAATAACAATTTTGTTTAAAAATTGTTCCTCAAGCAACACCAAACTAAACCAACACAAAAAAAATTAGATATTAAAATAATTAAAATATAAAAACAAATGCTAAATTATTTATCATTTATAAATATATACAACCTTCGATTAAGATAATATAATTTAAAAAAGAGGATTGTTTCGAATAAATATTTTTATTTATAAATTAAAAATATTTAATTTTTTATGACTAAATTCATTTTTAAATTTATCATGTCTAAATTATCTAATGATAAGAGTTTTATATTTTTCTAAAATAAATTATTTTTAGATGAATATTGAAAATACAGATTTTTCTACAAACTATCACTTTTATGAGAATATATGAACATAAGAGTATATTGAAAGTTTCTTAAAATTGTTTTATATGATATATAAAATATTATTAATATAATGAATTTCAAAATTATATTTTTTTCTTAAAAATCATGTTTTATTTTTTTATATACTCAAATAATACATCACACTAAAAACTACTTTTATGCACTTGTACTAAAAATTATTTTTTATCAGCTCAAAATTTTAAATATAAAAACTGGATTTCATATTTTTTATCTAAATTTAGATATTATTAGATTAATTTTTTCCCTTTATTATAATAATAATTATATTAATAATATTAGAGAAAATAATCCAAAACATTGTGGAAGGGTTACTTTCAAAGAATTTTTTTATTTATGTTTTGTAATTTTAATATAATAAATTAAATTATTATATTTAAAATATTTACTCTTGTATGATGTGTTAATTAAAATTTATTTATATTAACACACATTTATTTGGTAATAAATTTTAAATAAGAATAAGAACACATGTTGGTTAAAACATCATTTTTCAATGAAAAGCAATTTTTCTATATAAAAATGTTTTAATTTACAAGTTAAGTTCCAATTTTTTATAATATCAATTATATAAAATATTGTTTAAAATTATTTTTACAACACAAAATGTTTTTATTATGGTTTTTTATATATTTATTAAAATATATATTACCTAGTTTAAAACTAGTAACCATTTTAAAAAATGTAAATGGAAAAATTTTAACAACCTAATGGTAAATTTCATGTGAAATGTTTAAAAATTGTGTTAAACTAATATTTTTAATCTTCCTTCAACTTATACTTGTCCAAAATCTATTATTTCTCACTTTTGGAGCCTTTTAACCTTGAATAGTGTCATTCCATTATAGGAAAAAATGGGACTTCACAAAATTGAACTTTTTCTACACATATTAATGGGGATCACTTCAACACTCTCAATATTACCATTAACCTTATAAATTACCTTGAAACCTTAAAAAAAGTCATTACCTTTATGTTACATGTATTATATAAATCTTTTAGTCACCACAAGAAATATTAATCCCTTCATTTCTATGGAGAGTTTCAAGAAATATTTCAAGGTCCCAAAGTGTGAATTACTAAATTCTTATCCATTTATTATTAATCATTATCATCAAAAAAAACTAACTCAAAATATATTATGTCATTATAATTATTATTATACTAAATTTTTATTATACTAATGTAATGACCATTTTTTATTCCTTCCCATACAATTATAAAAACAAATAACAATGTCTATCATGCGATTGAGTGAAGTCCACCTCAAGGAATTGACGTCTTCCGTTTCTTACAACCACCTATCATAACCTGTTAAAATGATAGAATTAAATAATAAATTTTAAAATTAATATATATATATATATATATATAATTTTTTAGAATAAAATTATAATCCACCTTCATTCCCTATCATTAATTAGGAAATGAAAATGTTAATAATGTATTTTGCATATTGTCGCCTCTATGAAGTAACATTTTTTTAATATTGATTTACATTTTTTATCAAAAATAATTAAAATACGATCCAATTAATGTAAAACAAATATTAATAATGTAATTATAATTATTTTACAATGATATTATAGACTTATTTGACCCAAATCACCTATTAAATTATAGTTCATTCTTATATGAGTTGGTTTAACTGCCTACATAAACTATACTATAAAATTCTATTATTGATGATTGTGGGAAATTAACTAATAATATTATTATTTGTGATAAAACAATTATATTTTAATATTTCCATAAATTTTATATTCCTTATTTAACATATTATTATGATATCATCCTTGGTCACAAAATTTATTAAAATAAGCTGACACCGATTCTATTTTTATAGAAAATAAAAATCATAAGAAAAAACTATATAATAACTAAATTGTATATGATAATAAATGGTAAATATGAAATTAGTTATATTTTAATTTGGTTCCTTATTAGATATATAATAACCATAATTTTATAATTCATGATTTTAGGCACATACTCCAAGTCAATCATGACCAAGGAATGTGTTTTTTCATATTCCATTATATTTTAGTGAGTTACAAACATTGAAATTGAGATATTATTTTCTATTTTTAATATATATACTAACTAGTGATTATTTTTTATTTTAGTTACTTATTTGATCATCAATTATAATGATTCGTAATATAATTATTATAAAATAATTGTTACTAAAAATATTAATTTACTTGAAGGGGTTTCTATGTCTAAATTCCAATTTATTGAGAAATAATTTTTATTATTCCCCAATTTACATTTTAATATTATATGTACTACCTACTTTTTATCATATAAAATGAAATATATTAAATTCATGGTATTTGCAGTAAAGTTTCAGTGTCTTTTTCATTAAGTGGTTTTTATTTAAATTGTAATCAATCCATAATTTTTCTTTTAAAAACATATTTTTATAATATATATCTCCCACATGGGAACCCGATCTAGGAAATTTGTATGTTTTTTCTTTAATATAACACAGTAATTTTATTACCATTTATTTACCCATGGGATTTTGATTTCACATTACATTTATTTAAAATTAAAGTTTCATAATATTTTAAAATAATGTGTTTTTTAAAGAAAGAATTTTAAATATATAAAAACATATTGTTTTGATTTTTTTATCCTTGAATCAATTTTTTTTATATCCCTAACTTTATTTTGAAAATTGAAATGATTTTATTTTTAACTACGTTGAATTTCATTGAAAATGTTTTAAAGGAAATTAAATTTAATAATTTATGTTTGGTTAGTTTTCGACAAAAGGGGTCTATGTTAATGTTTCCATGTTTATTTACAATCCCATTACCTTCATCATTTTATATGAAACATTATCTATACATTTTCATGGTTTTAAAAAGTAATTATTTTTCTTTTAGTCTTCTAAAATATCATTTAATGTTGTTTTAGAAGATTAAGGAAATGTCACATTTCCAGACATGTTTTTTTCTAAAATTCATAAAATGTGGTTTCTAACTAATTTACTATCATTCGACATGTCTTATTCGGTCAAGGATACTTTTATAAAGATATCATATAATTTTATTCTCAAGATTGCTTATAAAATTCTCTATTATATTATTGGAGTGATCCAACTTGTATTGTCCTGGACCTAGTTTCCACTCAATAATTCTCTGTTCCCAGTGAGTAACATGGCCTCAAACGCAACTTCAAAAATTCCATAGGCTCCCAACTACTAATTTGTGACTAGGGTGGTTCGGTAGTGAGTCTGTTCTCTCTTAATAAATTGTAACACATCAGAATCAATAACATATAATTAGAATGACTAGTATAATAACCATACAACATGAACAAAGTGGAAGACTTATAAATAAATAACACCAAAAATGAGCTCATATACATAATGACGATAAATGCCATATGTGCCTAATAAATTATCCAAATCATATATACATGTGATATACACAATACATATATAAAAATTGAAAAAACCTCAATAGTGTATAGGTATCATCATTTTAATGACCCAAACATTCTTTAACAAATTTTTCTCTTGATCTAATTAAATAACATATTATATAAAATGGTTATATAACATATGAACATCATTGGTTTTTTATTTTTGGATTTTAAAATAACATTAATAATTGTTAATGTTTATAATATAGTAATTAAACAATGATCACATGATTTTTATAAATATAGGGCTTTAACAAATCCAATTTACATAGAAAAAGGATGTGATGATCTCATCGAGTAGAATTACTCCATATGAAGACCATTTATTAGATATCCAAAAGGACATGGCGCTATTAGGCTTCTCAATTATCCTAGGCCAATCCAAATATCAACATGTTATGTTTGAGTAGAACCGCCTTTGGGAGAAGTGGATTTTGATATAGATTACCACCCGAGCGATGTTATACAATCCACCCCAAAAGTCTATCACTATCACACACCTTACCATTCAGTCGTATGAGAGAGTTAGAAGGGGTTATGTAATGAGACCCTAGTACTATTATTATGTAAATTATTTTTGTGTAGAGAATAAACATTTATAGTATTATTGTTAAATTGTAATTAGTTTTTGTTGAAAAAATAGTATTTTTAATTAATATTTATTTAAGATACATATTTTTATGAGTTAATTGATTTTTCAATCAAAAAATATTTTAATGAAATAATATTACTAAATTATTATTTTTAAATATTAATGATCATATAATTTTTATGAATACAATTGAAATTTTTATTAATGTTTGAAATCTATTTTTGTCAAAACACATGAATTTTTTATAAACACTACTTTTTATTTTGAATGTAAATAATTTCACATATTTATAATATTATTTATATTAAATGAATATTATTTTTGGAATCAAGATGTTGAAATTATACAATGGTGAATTTTTCATAATTTTCGGAGACATTAGAATTTTTGGGTAAAAATTAAATACCGTTTAAATACATATCGTGTTTTATGACATCATAATGACCCAATTGTGTTGTAATAAAATATTATAAAGATTAATTTTGGCCAATATACGTTTTAACATTAAAATAATGTGATTTTAGGTTTTTTTGATTCATTTTACAATGCTTTAGTGGACCCTACAAGACTTATAAAATTTTTTATCTTATTAAATTAATCCCTTTGAGAGTGTGACTCACCTACACATAAGCAAGCCTGATATTTTAAAAAGTTTGTCCAATGGCCTCATAAAATAATTTTTTACACTCCCCATTATCAAAAACCATTGGTTGGTTTTTGGTTTTTATTAGTTTAATTTGTCATGTGCAAAACCTAAAAAATAAAGAATTCCCTCCCTTTTCCTAAATAAACCCACCCATGCTCCCACTTCCACATCACTCAAAGCCTTTGGAGCTCGAACAAACTAGGACATCCTCTATCTATAATCCTCCCAAAGCACCCCAATCTCCCAAGATGCCTCAATCTAGCCTCTCCAAAGCCATTGGGATCACAATTCCACGTAAGGGATTCCTTCCTTTCTCATTTTATCCAAGTTTTATAATATTTTTATGCCCTTTTATATCCAATAATAAATCATGGGGGTTTGATTTTTCACCTCACTTATACAGACCTGTTTATTTTAAAATGATGACAGACCCCTTTCCCTCTCATTAATGTCTCTTAAGTACATATGTTACCATGCCGAAATTCCATAACGAATTTCCTTCTTCTTTATTTATGTCAAAAATTCCATATATTTTTATGACCTTTTATTTTAAATTAAAAAATAATGGGTATGATTTAACACCATCCCCATAAATCCCTCATTATTTTGGAATGATGATAGATACCTTTCTCTCTCATTAATTCCACTCATGTACACTCATTACCTTGTGAAAATTTCAAAAGGGATTTCTTCCATTCTCTTTTTTGACCAAATTTCATTCTATTGTTATACCCTTTTAAATTCAATTAAAAATATTGGGGTATGATTTATCACCTCCCTATAAATCCCTCCTTGTATTTTAATTATGGTAGATCCTTTCTCTCTCATCAATTCTACCCATTTACACCCTTTACTTTGCGGAAACTCCGTTAGGAATTTCTCACTTCACATTTACATTCAATAAATTATTTTGTATTGTGAATATATATTCTATTATTGGTTGGGACATGTGTATATATAGCCCCATTACTATCCAGTTCATTCACATATTAGGAGACACCCCTTTCTCTCTCATCAAACAAGTTTTTAATTCATATGTCACGTCGTTATGATTCCAAAAATTGCACTATGATTTTCCATGCCATAGTTGTTGGGAAGTGAATACCATGTGGATTTCATTATCAAGAGAGTTCAACTTTATTAACATTTACTTATTTATTATGGGTTTTCATGTATGACATCCAAATTATATTATTGGGGAATAAATAATGATGTTTAATGAATCCACCTTATATGACATATGTGGAACACTTATGCATGAAATGAAATGATTAAGAAGGGTGCGGCCTTATAGTGCTCCAATGCATTGGATAAATATTAGTATCATGATATGACATGTTCAATGAATTTTTACATATTATAATTCTAGTGAAATGAGGGTTTACTCACCATCCATGTTCAATGATCCTCGGCTAATGCTAATACCATGAAAAGTGTTGTTTCCACATTTACATGTTATGATAACCAGGCTATATCTTTCCTTTTTATTCATGTTTCTCTTTGGATCCATTGATATGTCTATTTCCTAACAAGTATTTTACTCTTAATTTTATTTCTTTTTTACTCCCTAACTGGTCTTTATATCTCACCATTTTCTTATGCATGTCCTTAGGTTATTCAATTCAATTTTAAGTACGAAGAATGATGGGGTCATGTAAAGGATGTTTTCAATAATTTTGATGTGTTTAATATTTTAAGTTGATATGTAATGTTCTTAAGACCCAAATACACTAGACCTCTCAATATTCAATGTTGTATTCAATTGAATAGTTTGTGCAATAAATCAAGTTTAATCGTGTAATAAATAGAAGGCTTGTTATATTTAGTATCATTGGATAGGTTATAATTTTTTTAGAATTAGGATTAGAGAACATTATTTAAGCCTTAAAGATAAGAATAAGTCTAATTAAAACATCCCTAAATTTTCATGAGTATTGAGTAATTGGTTTACCAAGAAAATACATCCCTGTCTGGAAGCAAGTAGGTAGAGGAGGCTACGGAATAGATTTACCTGGGAGTGAAATCTCCGACAAGGAGTTTCGAGCTTCACCTAGGGTATACTGGTACATGACTACGGGCCTTGATGTAGTCCTTTTTAGAACAATCCTGGGGGATATGCTTTGGTAAATTCAAAATAATACTATGAACCATTGTTATCAGAATAAATAAATGCCCCTAAAAATAAAGGGTTGGAAGTAGATCATGGATAACATAGATTAAATCCTATAGATTCATAAGTCATGGAAATAAAAGTTATTTATAAGTCATTAGTTTCTTCACTTGGGTTACCATTTATGTTTACCCCTAACATTCCTTTTATTCCAGCCAATGTATGGTAATAGGAGGACTAGGGCAAACAACCGATGTGAAGATCAAGGTCATGACTTTTCTAATGAGATTCCCAATCCAATGGGAGCATGAATAATGAAATTTGTCTTGATACTCTCTTATTTAACTAAAACATTGAATAGAAATATAGTTCAAGAGGAACATTCAACCCCCCCCCCCCCTAAGAATGAACAAGTTGCAATCAAGAGCTTAATGAGTCAAAGGTATATTACTTTTAATGGATCATGTGATCCAATAATTTCCAAAAATTGGATCAACTCCATTGGAAAGATCTTCTACATACATCAATGTTCTGAACAAGAGAAGGTTCTCCAAGATTCGTATTGTATGGAGGGTGAAGCTGATCAATTGTGGACACTGATAAAAAATAAGAAGCATGAGGAGGATATCGAGGCGTTGGAATGGAAGGATTTTCGTAAACAAAATTTCAATAAATATATTCTACACACCCTCTGACATAAGATGAAAAGGGACATCCTTCCCCACAATCAAAAAGATGACAAACCCATCGAAGCGTATGAGTAAAAATTCACAGGGCTTGCACGATACACATTTGTCATTGTCGTTTCCCCCGTATTCAAGGTTGGCCTCTTCTATAGTGGGCTAAAACCTAGCCTACAGAAATCATTGGTGAACCATTACTTCGATATCTATGGGAAAACACTCTAATGTGCCATCAAGGATGAAATAGAGATCTTCAAATATTAGGGGTATCTTGGGGATATGAAGCATATGGTGGAATTCAATTATGGTGGTTCAATGGATAAATCAAAGGGTGCCTAGAAAATCTAGAACCCCAATTTCCAATGGTGTGGAAGGAAGAACCCAAGAAATTTCCTAAAAGGGACGAGGAAATTATTTAGGCATGGAATAGAAGGGTACCTAGCCATTAACTACTGCCATGAAAACCCCATAGTTGTGATAGAGGTGAGGAACGCTTTGTTTGACCCACAATGAGTTGTTTGTTACTTTAACTTCCATGAACTAGGACACCATAAAAATCAGTGCACTAAGACAAGGTTTTTTGGAGGAAACCGACAACCTCAAAGGCAGCAAGGGAGAGGTTTTTCCATCAATACTACCGATGTGAACCCTGAAAATGACTTGGTGACAAGTACACTAGTTATTCAATCAAGAATAGCTAATGTAATTTTTTATATTGGATCTACACATTATTTTTTATCCCAAAAGATTAGTAGAACAATTTCAGCACCCCCATAAAACATGGAAGTAAAGGTGTTGGGGAGTACAGAAAGTGGGGAAATCATTTCATCCCATGAATATAACTCTTTCCCTATCATAATTTATGGATTGAACTTCCCAACAGACCTCTTCATACTCCCTCTAGTGGAATTTGATGAAATTCATGCCATGTATTAGCTTTCCTTATATAGATCCAACATAAATTTCTGTGACAGGGAAATCACTCTCCATATAGTGAATCGACCACCAATTCAATACAAGTGAAATGAGGAGGATGAATATTTTTTAGAACTATCATCTCAAGAATGGATATTACTTCCATATAAGCATGCATATTTGGCTCAAATGATTGAGTTTAAGGAAACAACCGTCCTTGAAGATATGTCTGTTGTGAGGGATTCATTGAGGTGTTTCTCGATGAATTTTCTAGTCTTCCTCCTAAAATAGATGTTTAATTCTCAATTGACCTTATACCTGGTGCATTTCCAATATACAAGAATCAATATAAAATAGATGCTGTGGAGCTTAAAGAGCTGACGTAACAACTAGAGGAGAATCTAGAAAAACGGTTTATACACCCAAATGCTTCACTATGGGGTTCACTAGTCATCTTCATCTAAAAGAAGGATGGGTCAATGAGCATTTGAATTGATTGTCATGAGATCAAAAAATCATGATAAGGAACAACTATCCTCTTCCCTGATTTGATTACATGTTCAATCAGTTATGTAGATCACAATTCTTATCCATGGTGGATTTTCTGTCAGGATATTACTAAGTAAGGGTAAAGAAAGAGGATATTCCTAGAACTACATTTTGTCTAAGGTACGGGGCACTATGAATTCATAGTAATTCCTTTCAGACTCACTAATGACCCAGTAATCTTCAGGGACTTGATTATTATAGTCTTTAGAGATTACATTGACAAATTTGTGGTAGTCTTTATAGATGATATTCTACTATACTCTAAAACCAAGGAGGAGCATGAGGAGCATCTAAGAACTGTACTAGATAAATTGTGAAATGATAAACTCTATTAAAATTATAGAAAGAGTGAGTTATGGTTGAAGGATGTCTCATTAATGGGTCATATCATCACAAGAAATAAGATATCTACTGATCCCTCCAAGAAAGCATCTATTAAGGGATGGCCAAGGCCATCATTATTGAAGAATTTACATAGCTTCAAGGGTTATCTAGATATTATCACTGATTTGTGAGTAATTTCTCAAGATTTTTCAACCATCTTACAAAGGTAACTTTTAAGGCAGTAATGTTTTCATAGAGGGATTAATGCAAAGAGAGCTTCAAGGAGTAGAAATGGAAGCTTATCACTATTCATGTAATCACACTACCCACAAGTGGAGAACTTTTTGTGGTATTTAGTGATTCTTAGAAGAACATAATGTGTTGTGTGTTGATGAAACATGAAAAACTCATTAGCTATGATTTAATTAAATTGATTGTTGGTTGGAAAAAATATGCAACACATGACCTGGAGTAGGCTGTAGTGATCTTCTCTTTGAAAATTTGGTGGCATTACCTATTTTGGGAGAAGTGTGAAATATATACATACCTAAAATTCCTCAAGTATATATTCACCTAGAATGATTTGAACATGTGCCATTGAAGGTGGTTAGAGAAGATCAAAGACTATGAATGGTCAATCTATTACCACCCTAGGAAATCCAAAAATGTAGTGGATTCTCTAAGTATAAAGGACCCTGAAATTCTATCATTAATGAGAATTGAAAAGTATATAATCTTCTTAGATATGGTGATTATGGACATGGGAATCATAAAGAAGGGAATATCATTAATCATTTCACAAATTATTTCTCCACTATCTCTTTTGTAATGGTTAAAGTATGCTCAAAAGGATGATGTGGGAATTTAGACGAAAGTGGAAACTATTAGAAAAAGTAAATCCCCGTAGTTCAATGTTAATGAAGAAGGAATTGTGATATTTGAGACAAGACAATGTGTTCCATTAAATATGATGTCAAAGAATGAACTTTTATATGATTCACAAAGTTAAAATTTCTCCATTCACCCAGTAGAAAAAAAAGACGTATCGATAAATCTGGAATCATTTTGTGGTAGAACATGAATAAATAGATTGTTTTGTATACATCAATTTTCCGGATATGATTTCAAGTGAAGGCTGAGTGGAAGAAGTCCAAGGGGATGATGCAACCGTTACCCATACCAACAGGGAAATGGGATAAAATCACCATGAACATTGTCACCGGACATCCAATGACACCCAAAGGAAACAATTCCATCTCGGTTGTTGAGGATTGTTTATAAAGACATGACACTTCATTGTAATTCGATCGGATTTCTCATTGGTTAAACTGTCAAAGATTTATATCAGAGAAGTGGTAAGTCTACATGGAGTATCACTATAGATTTTATCCTATTGAGATATAGGATTCACCTCTATGTTATGGAGGAATCTTCAACTTTCTCTTAATTCTGAGCTTAACATCATTATGTCTTATCATCTTCAAACTAATGGCCAATATGATGGGACTATCCCGACACTTGAGGAAAAGTTGAGAGTAGGCTCGATGGACATCAATGGAGTATGGGATCAACATCTTCCTCTTTTTGAGTTCTCTTACAACCATAATTTCCACTCAAACATCCAAATGGATCCTTATGAAGAACTTTATGGGAAGAGGTGCACAAAACTGGCATGTTGGGATGAAGATGGGTAGAGAAAACAACTAGGTCTAGAAATGGTTGAAGAAATGATGGAGAAGGTTAACACCATCCGGAAGCACATTTAAGCTTCACAGAGTCGAAAAATGAGCTATGATGATAATCTTAAAAGAGACCTAGAGTTTGATGTTGGAGGCATTGTATTACTATGCATATTTCTAGGGAAGATATTTATGAGATTTTCTAAGAAGGGAAAGTTTAGTCCAAGGTAAATCATCTATTTTTCGATCCTTGATCAGAATGGAGGAGTTTCCTATTGACTATCACTCCCACCAAACCTATCCCAAGTACACGATATAATCCATTTATCACTATTAAGAATGTACATACCTGACCCATTGCATGTACTCAATCTAGTGGTGGCACCATTGGAGAATGAATTATCATATGAAGACATTCCAGTGAAGATCATAGATTGTAGGGGAAATGGTCTACCAAATAATATAATGACCCTCATCAAGGTGTCGTAGAGAAACCACATGTTTGAAGAAGCATCATGGGAATCGAAGGAAGTGATGAAGCAGAGCTACCCACATCTATTTTAGTGTGGGAAACGAAAATTTTGAGGGTGAAATTTCTTAAGGGGAGAAGATTGTAAAGACCCAAACTTTCATTAATGAAAATGGTAATATAAAATATGAACATCCTTTATTTTATGTTTTTAAATTTTAAAATACAATTATGAATTGTGACCATTTCTAAAATTGCTGTTAAACAGTGATCACATTATTAGTATAAATATAGGGCTTTAACAAATACAATTTACTCAGACAAAGGAACTGATGGAATCATCATGTAGAATTGCTCCATACTAAGTCCATTAGTAGGATCTCGAAAATGATGTGGCATCATTGGACTACACTCTTGACTAAGCCAAAGACGAGCATCAACACGTTAATCTTGAGTGCAACTGTCGATGGGGGAAGTGGAATTTGATAGAGATTACCACTTGAGCGATGTCATTCGAGCCACCCCAAGAGTCTGTCACCATCGCACACCTTACCCATTAGTCTTATTCGTGGGTTATAAGTGGTTATGTAATAATATCCTAATACTAAGATTAAGTACATTTTTTGAATATAAAATATGTATTCATTTTATTATTTTTACATTGTAATTTGTTTTTAATGGAAGAATAGTATTTTTAGTTTATATTTACTTAATAAATCTATTTTGATTAATTAATGGTTTTTTAAATTAAATAATAATTTCTATAAATATTATTACTAAATTATTCTTTTTTAAATATAAATACTCACATTATTTTTATGAATACAATTGAAATTTTTATTATGTTTTTAAAGTCATTTTTTAAAAAACCCATGAATTTTTTATAAATGCCAATTTTTATTTTAAAATTAAAAATTGACATATAAAGAAAATTATTTAGATAAAATGAATATTATTTTGGGAATCATGTTGTTAAAATTAACCAATGGTGAATTTTTGATAATTTTCTAAGAGTCAAATTTTTGGGTAAATATTATATATCGTTTAAATACATAATCTATTTTATGACATTATAATGACCCAATAGTGATGTAATAGAATACTGTAAACATAATGTTCTGAAAATATATGTTTTATCATTAATATAATGTGATTTGAGATTTGTTTTTTTAATTTTAAAAATCTTTAGTGGACCCTCCAGGACTTATAAAACATTTTATCTTTTTAAATTGATTTCCTTGAGAGTGTGACTCACCTCCACCTAGGCAAGCCTAATATTTTAATATTTATGGACATTAGATATATAAAATAACTTTATACAATCTCATTTAGAAAAAAAAACATGGGAAAAAACCAGTGGTTTGGATTGTGGGTTTGATTATTTTAATGTGTGGTGTCCAAAAACTAAATAATAACGAATTCCATCCCTTTTCCTATATAAACCCACCCAATATCCCACTTCCTCATCACTAAAATACATTCGATCTCAACCAAACCCTTCCTTCCAGTATCTTTAATACTCTTAAGGTTCCCCAAGATTCCTTGTATCCTCTTTCAAGCCTCTCTCAAGCCATTGGGATCACACTTCCAAGTGAGGGATTCCTTTCTTTCTCATTTAATCCAAGATTCTTAATATTGTTTTGGATTTTTATTTTCAATTATAAATCTTGGGGAATGATTTCTCACCTCCCATAAACTAACCTACTTAGGTTATAAAAATGAGATACCCCTTTACTTCTCATTATTTACTCTCCTGTATATTCATTACCATAGTGATATTCTGTAAGGGATTTCATTCTTCCTCATTTATGTAGAAGTTTCCATATATTGTTAGGCCCTATTATTTTAAATTACTATTTCTGGGGTATGATTCCACACCTCCCTCATACTTCCCTCATTATTTTTGAATTATTAGAGACATATTTCTCTCTCATTTGTTCATCCCATATACACTCATTACCATCACGAAAGTTCATAAGGGAGTTCTCCCTTTCTCTTTATTTTAAAAATATCATAATATTGTTATACCCATTTAATTTTGATTAAAAATGTTGGGGTATGATTTCACACCTCCCCTATACATACCTCCTTAAGTTTTAATGATGATATACCCATTTCTCTATCATATATTCTTCTCATTTTCACTTCTTATCATGCCGAAACACCGTAAGGAATTTCTCTCTTCTCATTTACATTAAAGAAATTCATTTGTATTGTGATTCAAAATTCAATTGAATATGTTTGGAGATGAATATATTTTACTCATTACTGTCCATTTCATGTAAAAGTTTTGGGACACCCCTTTCTCTCCCATCAACCATTTTTATGAATTCTTACATCACATTGTTATACTACCAAAATTGCACCGTGATTTACGAATCCAAAGTTGTTGTGTAGGTAATACCATGCCCATTTCTCTGTCAAGGGTATTCAATATTAAGAATATTTACTTATTTATTATGGATTTTCATGTATTTATTATTCTTTATTTTATCATTTAATAAATGTTTATATTTAATGAATCCATGTTATATGAATCATGTGGCACACTTATGCATGAAATGAAATGATTAAGAAAGGTGCGCCCTGATAGCACTCCAATGCATTGGGTAAAGATTAGTATCATGATACATCAAATTAAATGAGGTTTTAATCTTTATAATTAATGTTCAATGAGGTTTTACTCATTCTCCATGTGCAATGATCCTTGTCTCATGATAATTACATGTTAAGTGTTGTTCCACATTCCCATGTTATGAAAATCATGCAATATCATGTCATTATGTTCATTTTTCTATTATGATTCATTGATATACATATTTCTGATCATGTATTATACTCTTCATGTTATAACTTTTTTACTCCCTAACTTGGAATTATAGCTCACTGTTTTCTTATTCATGTCCTCAGGTTATCCCGTGCAATGTTAAGTACGAAGGAATGTTATGGTCATGTAAGGCAGTTTTCAATAAAGATGATGTATTTTTTGTTTTCAGTTGTTAGGTAATGTTCCTAAAACCCAAAGACACTAGAACTCTCAATCCTCCATGATATATTCAAGTGAATAGTTTATGTAATAAATCATGTTTATGTGATTAATAAGGATAAAGTTTGTTATAATCATGATCCTCATCAAGGTCCCATGCTCCCCGACTCCTATGAAAAAATATCAAAAACATGTAGCAGGGAACATTACCATTTTTTTATTACAATCATATAGTCTTTTGGGTTAGAGAATATCTCCCAGAAATGGTGTCATATATAATCCCGGTAGGAAACCCCCAAAGGTCAGGTTCCAATTAGTCATTTAATATATATAACAAATAGTGGACAGGAAGTAAATAAAAAATTGAAGTAAGTACTAAAAAGTAAATATCCTATAATCCAGGTTCTCATTTTATAACCAATTAATTTAATAAGATTAATTTAACATTTAAATGTGATTTAAATTTTATTTTTCGAGACCTAGTGGAAGCCTGGATTCCCCTATATAATCGTAACAACAATAGATGGCTATGTCTGAAATCTAAAACTTTTAAGTCCAAGACCGACTCCACGCTTGTGATTTGGCTTGGTAGACAGACCAAAAAATTAATTTCATTCATTATTCATTTGTGATCATGATCCTTTCATTGTCATTCATCTATTGGAATCAAATTGTTACTCTATGTGTAATATAATCCAACACCCATTTATCCAATCCCGAGAAATCATCAAGAACCAAGGTATTGATCTAGGAGTGCAATAACATTCCTACAAATCAAGTTTATCATTGGAGGTCCACTACGGGATCCCATGTATCACCCATGGAAATATAATAGATTTCCTTGAATCTATCCATGTAATTCTAAAATAAATCCATGAATCACTCAACACATAGCATCCAAGCCTCGATGAGTCTTCCCATGACATTATTCATTTGAATTCATGTATCACCCCTGGATTATAAACAATCCAGTTTTAATATCATTAACAAATTCATTTAATTTTTGGTACTTCAGATCCAAGGACACTGAAATTCAAACTCATATCAATAGTTTATTCAGGTCATTGTAAAATCCTATAAATCCTGGCTCATAGTTACTCATATAATAAAAATAATTATAACTTGTTTTCATGCTTAATGAACTATTATGAGGAATATAAATCATTTACTTTCATGGGGTAATATATTTATTACAAGAACTACATGATTAACAACTACTATAATCAATTGAATCCATTTTATTCAAAGGAGGTATCAACAAATAAAAATTCATGCTTACTCAAGAATTTACATATCATGGACCCAAGGCCATGGTGATCTATCCAATCCTAATAAAAAAATTTATGAAATCCACAATTGATATTGGAATTCAGTTGATATTTCATGTCAATAATCAATTCATCAATTTTATTCGCAATTCCACAAACAAATCACATCCCACTAAATTGGGTAAAAGGTCAATCACTATGATTTGCATGCAAAAATATACCCATTATTTCCTATTTCAATATTCAACCCCCAAGGGGTGGATTATTTCATTTTTCTTTACCCATGACAAAACATTAATGTTCCCACTTAATTACCTAATCCAAAACTAAAAAATTAATGGTTCAATTTCATTTAAGTATTTTCTAATAAATTGTTTGTGTTGCATGATGGCATCTTTAAACAGCTACACATTAAGTGAAAGGTAGGAGTAAACCAACCAAAGGACTATAGTTGATAGATCATCCTATATCATCTCATGATTATCTCATTATGTGATAATTTCAAATAATGGATGAAGATCCTAATAATAGGGAAACTCAACATTCACCTAAATAATAGGGCTGATATCCATAAGAAAGTACAATGGGTAACAAATAAAGTAGGGCTTACTATTTTGGATCCAAAATGACGAATGACCTTACATTTAGTGACTATATTGATAATTTAGCATGATTTCAAGATTATCCAACAAGGGATTCTCTCAAAAGATGAGTCCACTATTCGTTGAAATAAAAGTGTAAAAATTAGGATTTAATAGAATTTAATTATATTGTAAAATAATTAAATTCTACATAATATATTAGGTCACATGATTAATGAGCATTATTTTAAAACCCATGCACCAAACATATGTGGTTATCTATAGGCAAGGAGTATCCACACGGATTTTTCACACAGTTTTATTAACAATGTGCAAACCATTCAAATCGGCTATTTCAAGATTACAGAGTTTTTTTCATGGTTGTGGATACTGAGTTTCATGGTTTTTATGAAACCATGTAACATGTGCCTTCTATATTCCCATTCCCCATAATGTTCATTAAACTATGATTAATGGCCCACATAGTTTACTATAACTCTGCACCATGCTTTTTTCGCTAAAACAAATGGGTTTCATGCTCCAAACTAGCCCCAGAAACCCATGATACCTCCATGAACTCAAGTTTCATTCACATTACACCATATTTAAACATTTAAAAAAATAATTAATTAGAAAAAAATATTTTTACCTCAATAACAAAATATTTTCTTACAAACATCCACCCTTGAAATAATTCATCCTCGAATTTACCTTCTAGGGGTGAAGCATGATTTATGAATAACTTTGGACACTGTGATTGTAAATCAGTGTCCCAATCCTAGGTCTCATCCTGTAATGAGTTGTGATGTCATAGTACCCATCAAAGAGAAAAGTGCTGACTTCATATAACATTCATGCAATTATCCACAATATTTATAAGATTTACCTCAAAATAAATATCTTCGTGTAACTCAACATCCTCAGTTTGAAAGGAATGTGATAGGTCTAAATAGTAATTTTGTAGCTGAGAAACATCAATGATGTCGTGTATGTCCTCGGACATTGGAGGTACCTATAACTGATAGGATACCTGCCTAACTTTCTCCAGAATCTCAAATGGCCTGACATATAATGGTGAAAGCATACCCTGTCTCTGGATCCTCTTGTGTCCCAACCTTGGTGACACATGTAGGAAAACCTGATACCTAATCTCAATCTCTATATGTCATCTATGGTGATTAGTGTATGATTTTTTATGATATTTTGCAGTATCCATCAATTTCTAAATCAACGGAACCTATCATATTGTCTCTTATGTATGGAAAGGTCTATTCATAGCTACATATCAGGACTCTAACCAACATAATGGTGATATGCATAGCCTACCATAAAAAGCCTCATGTAGCACCACATGAATTTTATCCTGAATTTTAATATTGTAGGAGAACTCAACCAAGGTTATTTGACTCACCCAAGAACCCCTAAAATGAAAGATACATTCTCGAAGAATTTCATTATGCACTTGAATAATGTTCTATAACATGCCATCTATCTAGGGTGGTATGTTTTTATTAGAATATCCTGTTTAATAATTCAATTTTTACCCTTTTCTGAAATCATGGAGTAAACCGTGCATCCCAATAAGAAATGATAGTATGAGGGTCCCATTGAATTCATACTATCTCATAGATATACATCGTTTTGAACTCATACACACTAAAGGATTATTTGATCGGTAACAACTGTGTAACAATCATGGGCCTATCAACACGAACTCATAAGGAATCAATACCTCAAGGTGACCCCGGTAAACCTATCAGGAAATCCATCACAACATCATTCCATTTCCACTTGGTAATGGGTAGTTTCTGTAAAATCTCTGATGGTCCCTGGTATTCTTCCTTCACCTACTGACAGGTGGAGTACCACATGCAAAAACTAGGTACATACCTTTTCATACATAGCCACTAGTACTAGAAATATAAATCCTAATATATCTTAGTGACGTCGGGTTGTATTGCCTAAGATGAATTATGAAAATCCCACAAAAAATCCTCATGAATTTTTGAAGAGACCCATATGTTACCATATTCTCACAGAATCTCATTATCGACTATGGTCTAAATTGTATGAGGGTCCTCATCTACCACACAATCCCATAGAACTAGGTCGTCATATTCTGATAGCTACCTCATCCTAACTCTATCCATAAGGTTAGAGGTAATAGGTAAGGGTGATAGATAAGTCCTTCACTGGCCATCATGCACCTTAAAGTGCATCTCAGAGGACAAATCCATGAGCTACCACTCACTACTACACTGTTGAACTACCTATATCTAAATCCTCCAACATAGTAAATTGGCCACTGCCTTTCCATTACAAGCATGATGCAAAAATGTTGTAGGAATTCAACCCACCATCATTTCCTAAAATTCAGATCATGCTTTGTAAATATATATTCGATGTTTTTTTCATGTACAACACAAAACACTATATCAGTATGTAGTGCCTCCAACAGAGAAATGTGTGAACCACTCTTTCCAGCTCGAGATCATGTTTCATGTAAATAATTGCATGTGCCCTCAATTGTTAAAACCCATACCCTTTGCCTTTGTCCCCCAATATAATAACTACTCATCGCATGATACCTTATGCATTTTAGTATACAGTGTAACTCATTCTAGGATCAATAAAAATATGTATCAGCATTGTATTCAATATCTATTTTAGCTTCTAAGAGGACATTTCACAAGAATATGAAGAAAAAACATCACACCCTTCTTAGTCAATCCCATCAAAGACACTGCTAAGTATGATAAGTCATGTATAAAATTTTTATTATGACCAACAAGAAAAAAGAATATTTATACCTAAAATATGACCATGGGATGAGCCTAGGAAACATTAACTCTAAACATCTCTATGTCTACTAATACTCTTTCCCCTAAGATAATGGGATCTCGTAAGTCAATATGATCCATCCTGAAGTGTTACTTTGTGATCATAACATATAACAGATTCTCTCTATGTGTTTTCAGTGCAATCTCAAGATGTTTGGCATGGTCATGTAGATTGTTAGAATACACAAATATATCATCCATGAAACCCACCATAAACAAATCAAGATAATGATGGGAAAATTGTTCTTAAGTTCTATGAAGATTTATGGAATGTTCATGATACCAACAAACAAAACTAAACAATCATATAGATCGTACCTACTATGAATGTTTTTGGGAGGTATGTATAAAGTTATAAAACATACATGGTGTTTACTAGATCTTAAATCAATCCTTGAGAAGACTTGATATAGTTGTATTTAGTCTAAAAGATCATCTATCTATTTTAGGTGAAATCAGCTCTTAACTGTTAGCTGGGTCAATTTATGGTAATCTACACAAAGCTTGAAAATTCTAACTTGTTTTTCACAAAAAAGGAGCAGAAAACCACCACTGAGAAGTAATGGGTATGATGAATCCATTTTTCTATAAATATTCTACATGCATCTTGAGCTCTTGAATTTTATTATTATCCATCTTCTAAAGAGAAATGGATACAAGTGCAACTCCAGGAACTAGATCTATAGAGAACTCTTCCTCTCTCACTAGAGGTAATCCAGAAAATTCTTTTAGGAATACATCCCTAATAAGATCAATCATTAGAGGGAAATATTCTTTACATGTCCCCTAATCATCCTCAGATAAAATCCATATTTGGGTTTTCATCCTACCCATACCATAATTTTTCACTACTGGAAAAAAGGCCTATACCCACGGTTCAAAACCGTGGGTATAGCCCCCAAAACCGTGGGTATAGGCTATACCCACGGTTTTGGGAACCGTGGGCTGGAACGCCGTCGGTATAGGTCCCCAGCCTATACCCACGGTTTTCCAAAACCGTGGGTATAGGTGTTCTGCCACCGTGTCAAAAAAACATTCCCAATTGCCACAGTGTCAATGGCTTTTACCCACGGTTTCAAAACTGTGGGTATAGATCCTAAAATAAAGCTGCAGGCGGGTTTCGATCCCACGACCTCTTCGCTGCAAAGTACCGCGTCTAACCACTACCCTACTATCAATTATGTGTATATATATTTATATTTAGTTAAATATAGTTATATAAACCGTGGGTATAGAGGGAAGAACCGTAGGTATAGGACTCCCGCCAAAAAAAAATCTTTCCCGTGGAAAAAAAAAATTCCCGCGCACACATGGGAAACCTATACCCACGGTTTTTCAAAACCGTGGGTATAGGTTTTTTATCCTATACCTATCCCCACGGTTTTGGAAAACAGTGGGGATATACGCCCTTTGCCCACGGTTTTTGAAAACCGTGGGTATAGGTCTTGAAAATTGACCTATACCCACGGTTTTCCAAAACCGTGGGTATAGGGGGTACCTATCCCCACGGTTTTGAGGAAAACCGTGGGGATAGGTCCATTTTCCAGTAGTGTTTGTGTCTATCTTGACTCACATAGATATCCCATTCTCCCTAGTTAATATACTCATCGCCCTATAGTGATGTGAAGGACACCCATGGATGATAGTAATTAAGAAAATAATGAAATATAACCAACCAGTTTGGCCTATGAATTATTTCAAAATAAGTCATCTCAAGGTCATCAAGGTCTCATACGATGTGACATTTACTAATATCAAGGGGCACTTCATGCACTAACATACACCCTCCATTGAAATTCCCAACAGACTATCAAGCATCACAACCCAATCATTTATTTTAAAACATATCACAAGGCTCTCCATACTGGACACATATATTAATCTATATGAATACCCTATATCAAAAAATATTGTAGATAATGTAGAGGCTGCTAGAATAGTACCTCTGACAATATAAGGTTTGAGATCCTAATATGGATGGGTCTTTGTCACTCTGTATATCTGGCCTAAACCACATCCATGTTATAGTGCATGTATTCCTTGATCAGATCTACATTGGTGTCATTGTATGTCTGGGGTTTGAATTCCACAGCCACAACCACAACCTCACCTTGATAGGTCAGTTTTACTCCTACTCCATTCCTGATGAGAATTTGTTGACCCCACTCTTGAATGTGGAGTCAATTCAGGCCCTCTCTCACTAGATGTTGGTGGAGAGGATACACATAAGCACTGTAGATGGCCTATATATCATCAAAATTGACACTTGAATGGGCCCCCTGTACATTTTTTCTCTCATATATTCTAGACTATCGCACTAGTATAACCTAACTTAGACACCAGATTGTCTGATATGACTGCTAGTATCACCACATGGATTCACTAGATGATTCTTCCTTTTATTGGTTGACAGAGTAGCATTTTGAGATGTTGAACCCCCCCCCCCACCTCGGATCGCACCTACAGACTCTCTCAGGATATTCTCTATGATATGTTCTTTATTAACTATTCATGAAATTGTTATTAGATGAAATACATTCACTTGAAATCATATGTCATACCAAATACCATACTCAGATCTCATAACATTTTATAACTCATCAAAAATTAGAATGGCTGTGAAGTACTGATGCATAGTAAAAAATACTGAGAAATACATAACTAATAGTACACCCTTTTGTGGGTGAGATAATTCTCGGGCACTGTTGGACCTCAATGTATCATGATAGTATTAATCATACAAGTCTATATTAAAATTCCTCAATTCCATTTCTCAATGATTATTTTTATGAGTTATAACATCTCACCATATCTTAGAGGAATCTCGCAGAATGTTTATAGATAGCTTGTTCCTACTATCTAGAGGCATCTTTAGATTCTCAAAATTAGATATCATGATCTCTAACAAATACTTTGAAGAATGTGGTCTTATATCCTCTGAATAAATGGGAGACTTATACTACTGAAACTCATATGTCCGCTCTATTGTAGTTAGGGTAGGTCATGGTGCTCCCTGAATGGTCTACATGAATCGCAATATTCCCTCAAGGAATTGTGCTTCAGCACCAGTGTCTAGTACAATGGTTGTTGTCACTACTAGAACTACTAAAAGATCAACTATAAGCCCCTGGAACAACACCTCTAAAGTGTTGTCATTGTCAACCACTTGGCATTTGACTGGAGGACATTGTGGTGGAACCACTCTAAAAATATGATGTGAACACATAATATATATATATATATATATATGTGAATCAAATTTCACTATATAAAAATCACAAATAAAAAATACGACAGGTATAATCCTTCCTATATAATAACATACCCATATTCCTGCTCCATGAGTCAGTTCAGGGTGTTATACAGATTATATTTAAGTGAGAGACAATACCAATAGACCACTACTAAGGTTAGGTATAGTCATGTTCTCTTCTATAAACAGC
The DNA here is from genome assembly GCA_963277665.1 of Viscum album. NCBI lineage: Eukaryota > Viridiplantae > Streptophyta > Magnoliopsida > Santalales > Viscaceae > Viscum > Viscum album. The sequence goes on from OY728120.1 coordinate 710,444,443, forward strand.
TCATGTTGTCATTTTCTAGTTGACTAAAATTCACATATTATTTCACAATTTCCGTTTGAATTCACACACATTTAATATTATACAATAATTTAATTGAATATGTTCAGCCAATGGTTTTCCAAATTCTGATCCATGAGGGCCCATACTCCCTAGAGACCAAATATTGGTATCCATATAATCTATATCATAACACATCACATTATACCTATCACAAAATTGGCATTTCCATCACAAAACCTTTCAGAAAATAATGCAACAAGTAATGCATCCTAAATAGAATGGAATAACGAATGGCATGTGAAATCTAGTCTATGCTATATGATGCATCACATGGAACACCATCATATCATCGTGTTGCAACAAAATAAAACCCATAATCATATCAATAATAAAATCACAATTCACGTGTTTTACCCAAAAGCATAATTAAATAAACTCTAATAGTCAAAACATGAAAACAACAATTAAATTCGAGGCAATTTGGCTTCTTCCAATTTGTGGGGAAGTTAATCCCAGGCCCAGATCATTAAAAAAATCTATTTCTTCGCACCCCTTCCAATTTTCAAAAATAGTAAGGCTAACCATAAGATATTTTTCATGTAGCACATTGTAATGTATCATACCTTGATTCCACTCAACAGTGCCATGAGCCTGGTGTGTCACCTAGACTCAAAGGCATCTCCACAAATTCATGATTCATTTGACTAGTAGTGAGGGAATATGGTTATTATGTGGGGATACTATTCCATCTTACAATAGTGTAACATAATAGAGTCTGTAACATACAATTACAGAAACATTATAATAACCAAACAATAAGTATAATGTGGAAGACTAATAAATAAACAACACTAGAAGTCATCTCTTATACATAATGATGATACATGTCATATGTTTCTAATAAAGCATCCAAAATACGTGTAAAAGGATAATACACGAAACATGTAACAAAATTTTAAAAAAAAGAAAAAGTGTGAAGTTAGAATCACAAGGCACACACCATCTCAAGCTCCCCTAATCCTAAGTAAAAAAAATAAACAACATGTAGAATCATGCTTTCCATTATTCGTGCCTGCAATCAAATAGTCTCTTTGGGAACCAAAAGGTTTCCATAATAGGGTTTGAGATATAATACCATTATTCAACCACCCAAGGTTAGGTTTCAAACAATCAATAAATATATATAATAGATAGTGTACATGTAGTAAAGAAATAAGCGGAGGAAGTACTCAAAAATAAATATCCTATAATCCATTTTCACATTTATAACCAATTCATTTAATCAGTTACATTTAACAGTTTAATATCAATTCAATTATAAGTCTCAACACCCTCCAAAAGTTTGATGTCCCCCATATTTCCATATGAACAACATATACCAAAAAAGGCCATCTAAAAAGTATAATTTAAAGATTGTAATATCCCAAATAAATTCAATGTGAATAATAAATTATTATTTAATAAATTAAGTGATTTTATCAAATAAAATATGATTAAATGATTTTAAGAATGTTAAAAATTATAAACGAGATTATAAAAAAATATATTCTATTATAAATGTTGATTTACTAAACTATTATCAAATATTAGGTTATAATTGTTGTATTTTTAAGAAATATTCATTGGGTTCAACTTAGCAATTAAGTTTATAAATGAAATATTTTTTTATTTAAGATTCATTTAATAGAATAATAAATATTTTATAATTTTTTATTTGAATGAACAAAATTTAATTATAAGTATATGAGAAGGAAATTATTATTAAACCTATTTACTTAATATATGGTAATTGTTATAAAATGAATGTATATATAATTTATTTTAATAGGAGTATTATAATTATTTTTAAATTATATAAATTTTTAACTCATTTTTTGAAATATGAGATATGAATATTTAGTGAATATATAATATATAAAATTATGAAATTAAAACTATTTTAAAATTATAAGGATTGGTATTATAAAATTTATGTAATATATTTTATTATAAAAATACTAAAATTTTAATTTTTATTATTAATATTTTAGAATTTATATTATTAAATAAATGTTTTCAAATCAAATAAAATATTTTAAAATATATGAATTAAATTAACTAAGCAAATGAAATATATAATAAAATGAAAATGAAGTAAAATCGAGGTTAGGGGTCCTGGGAGCGGTTAGGTATTCGAGTTTTGGGAAAGGTCTGAGCACGGAGGGAGTTGATGGTCGAGTTGACCATAGGGAACTGTGAGAGATGGCTCCTTTAGGATGAGTCAAGGGTTCAAATTGATTCGGCCTAAGTGAGGATTTGAGTACTACATGATGTTTGGGAAACTGGAGGTAGTTGAATGGCTTCTTGTGCTATAGATTCTGGTTACCAACATTGAATGAGGTCTGTTTTTCATTACGGTTCAAACACAATAAAGGTACAATTCAATTATATATATGCTATAAGTTTATTTTACATATATAAAAGGTGTATTTTTCTGCATTTTTTTAGGTGTCCATTTTTTGTTTGGTTAAATTGTGATGTTGTCTCTTATTTGGTATTATTATTCCATTTTTTTCATCCATTGTTCTTAATAGATTTGTTTTTTCCTATCTTTTTTTTTATAAATAGATGTGTTTTGATTTTTAGTCTGCAACTTTTGTTTTGTTTGACCCTGTAGTAAATGTTTATTGAATCATTCAATTTTTTAATCATGTTCTATCAATGTTTCTTGATTTTTTTAATCAAATGAATTCTATTTCAACCAATGTATGAATAGATATAAATGAAATTCAATTTCTAAACCATTATTATCATCTTGTACCGCATGTGTGATTATGTCTATGATTTCAGATCCTATTTTGTTCCTTTTTCTCAAAAGTATTATCACATCTTTCATGACAAGGTGATATAGGCATTAAAATATCTTATAAGTACAAGTGATGTAATATAATATTATGTCATTTTGAGTAAATAAATAGGGATCTATATCCAAATTACTTCACATGTATGTTGTTTCACACCATGCTCAAGGTGTTTCACGTTCTGCACGTCCTACACAAACACTACATGGGGCGGTGATAGTAAAAAATTCATCTACCCTGAAGAAGAATATATATTCTAAAAAGAATAGGTAAGAGAATTATTTTTATTCAAATATTTATATGAATATTTATTTTGTAAGATGGATTATGTTATGTTATTTTCAAATATTTATTTAATTGTTGTTCTCAAATTATATTAATTCAATTTAAATATTTTATTTTAAAAAATTAGTTAGATTTCCTATTTTATCTAAGTTCCCATTATTATTATTATTATTATCGATTTAATTTGAAAAATATTTTTTATTTAAATAATATTTAATTTGTATGTAATGGATTGTGTAATTATTGATTTTACATGTTCAAATTTATTTTATATGGGTATTTCCACATTTATTTATCTTATAATAATTATATATATAATAATAATTTCATGTTATTTATTAATAAATTAAGTGTTAAAATCCCATTCAGTCATTTATTATAGTATGATTTATATTTTATTAAGACTTTTAATCAATTGAAACAATGATTTTATATGTGAAACTACATGTATAAACATGAATGTCATTTTTATTATAATATTTAGCCATTATGTAGCTCGTGAAATATCATGAATTTATATTACATGCAGTAATTTTGTTATTTGTGTAATTATACATATGTGTAATCACTTTGAAAAAACACGGTTTTTAAGATCTATATGAATGAAATTTCAATAGAAAATTTGTAAATATTATTTCATTAACATTATATATATTGAATTAATGCTAAAAAGTGGTATGATTCATCTATTCATAATTTAGTAGATGACTTCATAAGAAGTATATATATATATATATCTGTGTTTGTATATAAATATGATATCATGATTATAAATTTTTAAAAACCTAGTGAGTAATGTATGTATCTATAAAGAAATCATAAATATTTTTCATAAAATCTAGAACATGACTATTTTAAATATGGTAGGAAATGGGGGGGGGGGTGAATCCATCTATTTGAAAGTGAGTAGACCCAAGACAGCCTTCAATGATTCATGTCGCCATGATGTTTTGTTTTCAAAACCAAGAATATTTTTTTAAAAGAAATTACGAGATTATTTTAAAACCAATTTATTAATTTAATTGGGTTCCTGTATTAATGTATTTTTCAAAATCGTAAGAGTTTTCAATAATATTTTTATTATATTACAAAGATAATTTCAAAAGAATTTCTCAAAAATATATTCTCAATATATGTTTTTTTTAAAATCAGTTATTTTAAAACCCCTTACAAGGAAATTTGATTCTCATCCCTTCATTTAAAATTATTCTCACAGTATAACTAGAATTTTTAAGTCTGTAGCCTTTGATAAAGAGTTAGCGTGTGTCAATTAAAATAGATATTTGATTTTTAATTACTTTTTTTCAGCTCTGAAAAAATGTATGGACTTTCTAATCCTCTAAAATCTAGACTCGTGAATTTTTTAGTATGTAAAATGTGTTGTGTATTGTTCCAGTCATATTTTATAAAACAAATACACTGCATTTTACTTTGTTGTAACCAGATATGAAATTTTGGGTTTTTACAATTGGTATCAGAGTGATGGTCTAGATAACTTTGGATATTAGATTTTTTCAAAGTGGTAATGTCAAAAACAATTAGTATTCTATCTTTTAATAATTCTAGATAAGGAAATTCATAATTTTCTAAAGTCTGAAAAACTAATTGAGAGGGCATAATGTAACATCCCAAAATTTTCAAGGTGATTAATAAATTATATTTAAATTAATTAATTAATTTTATAAAATAAAGTTTATTTAATGTTTTTTGGAATTTTTAAAATTATAAACAATATTAGAAATAAAATTACATTGTATGATAATTTTTTTTAATTTTTTTTTAATATTATGATATAAAAATATTTTATTTTTGAAAAATTTGCTTTGAGTTTAACTTTATAACTAATATTATAAAAGTGGCGTTTTTTTAATTTAAAAGTATTTTAATGTAAAAATATTTTTTGATTTTGTTTTTAATAAAAAAATTATTTATATATATTTGATAAGGAAAGTAGTTTTAAATATATTTACATCCTTTTTTATACTTATTATGTAAGGAATTTAATATAAAATTTATTTGAATGTAAGTATTGTTATTATTATTGAATTATGAAAATTATTTTCTACTTTTTATAGAATTTGACATATAAATATTCTGGGAATATATATTATAGGAAAATATGAAATTATACATATTTTAAAATATTAAGGTTTTGAATTATAAAATTTTTGTAATATATTTTATAACAAATAATTGAAATTATAACTAATGTTACTAATATTTCATAATTAGTATTATTATATCATAGATTTTTGGACTATATATTATTAAATATACGAATTAAATTAAAAAATACTATTGAAATATAAATAAAGACTAAAATGAAGTAAAATTGGGTTTTAGGGATCCAGTGAGTAGTTTGGGCTTCACATTTTGGGGGGTGGTTTGCGCATGGAGGGTGTTATTGGTTGATCCAACCAATAGGGAGCTACCAGAGATGGCTTCTTCAAGATGATTCGAGGGCTCTAATCGATTCAAGACAAATGAGGTATTGACCACTGAATGATGTTCGAGCAATAGGTGGCAGTATAAGGGTTTTTTTGTTTTATATTCGAGTTTCTGACATTAAAGGAGGTCTATCTTCAATTAAGGTTCAACCACGGTAAAGGTACAGACTGATTCCTTGTCTACTGCATGTTGATTTCATATCTCTACAATATTGATGTTTTCTATCATGGTTTTAGGTGTCTTTTTATTCTTTCGGTTTGAACTGTGATGTTTTCATTTCTTTGGTATTCTTCATCCATTATTGTCCTCCATAGTTATTTGTTAATTTTTTCCATACATTTTTATTTAGAATAGAAATAAATTTATTTTTTGTTCTCATATTTTTATTTTTTCCTTGTAGTAATTTCATATTGAATCTTCCAATGTTTTGAGCTGGTTCTGTCAATTTTTAGAGATTATTTTTCCTCATATGATTTCCTTTGCAGCCAATATATGATTGAATATTAATAAAATTATATGTTTTCATCTATATTCTCTTCTTGAACTGAAATATTTAGTATTTCTATATTATCATATTCTCTATTGAGTCTTCTTCTCACAAATGGTATCTCATCTTTCACAACAAGTTGATTCGAGCATAAAAATTTCTGAGAAGTTGAAATAAAATAATCACTAATTATAACTTATTGTGCTTATAAATATGGTGTTTGTTCCACTTTGCTTCACATGTCTATAGTTTTACACAATTTTCACGGTGTATCACATTCTTCTTGTCCTATACAGACACTACATGAGTCAGTGAGAGTTAATGTGTCATTTATCATAATGAAGAAGATCGTTTAAGAAAATATTATGTAAGGGAAATAATTATGTTCTGATATTTATATGAATTTTTTTTGAGTGAAATTATTTTACACTATTTTAATGTATTTATTTATTTGTTAAAATCAATTTATATCAATTCCATTTAAATTTATTATTTTAGAAAATTAATAACATTAACTATTTTATCAATGTCTCCAAATGTATTATTATTGTGTTCTAATTCATAATAAAAATATTATTTATTTAATTAAAATTTAATTTTTAAGTAAGATTTTATGTACTTATTATATTTTTATGCATAAATTTTTTTTATATGTCTAATTTATCTATTATTTATTTTATAATAATTATTTATATAACAATAATTTTAGTTTATTTTGAAATAGATTATGATTTAAAATCCTGTTTGGGTTTTAACTATATCTATATTTGTAGTTTTTATGCCCATTAATAAATTGAAACTGTAATTTCCTGGTTCCGAAACCCACCTGGAGGTGCCCCGTACCTGGTTGGTCACACGGCCTCAAGCGCATTTCCTCAAAATCCATTGGTTGTCGACTAGCTGCGAGGGCCTTGGGTGTGATAGTGGGAAAACTATTCCTGCATTAGAAGAGTACGCGTCGGAAGTAAACAAATACATACAAGAGAAGAAGCAGTAATAATATCATACAAGGATAAAAAGAAGAAGACTGAACATATAAACTGGAAAACATATATATAGAATGATGCACGATACCTATGTCTAGGAAAACAGCCAAACAAGTCACAATTCTGGAATACAAAAGTGCTAAACCAAAATGTAAAAGAAAGAAGATAAACTCCTCAGTATTATAAACCATAGCTTGATCCCATACTTTCCAGCTCCACAACAAATCAAGTACCTGATGTAGAAGGGCGCTTGATATTATCTATACCTGCAACAATATAATCTGTTTGGGACCATAAGCATGACCCAAATAGGGTGTGAGACTAACTCCCAGTAGGCAACCACCTGAAGATCTGTGCCTAACAGTCAGTGAGTATATGGTAGGTAAAAGTACAGAAAATAGTAAAGTGGAAAGCACTAACCAGTAAACAATCCATAGTTTAAAACATTCAAAACACCACAAAACCTGCAACAGCTAAACAAAGAAGACAACACAATAAGTAACCCTCTGTGAAGTACCCACAACATATCCCCTCTGGTCCTACCTAGCATCACAAGAAAGAAGTTAAACACAAGGTAACCCTTTGGGAAGTACTCACAGCCTATCCCCTCGGTTCCTACCTAACAAGTAAAATAAACCCTCTGGACGGTACACTCAGTCTAACCCCACTGGGTTAGCTCTATCATAGACTCTCTAAGGAATCACTCACCATCAATTCCCCTTATAGTCTCGTCACAACACTAAAGGTGCTCTGGGGAAGCACTCAACGTCACATTCACCCTATGACCTCTGTCAAGGAACTATAGAAACTCTAGGGAAGCACCCAATTCCAATTCCCCATGTGGTCTCACATCATAAATTATAAAGAGACTCTAGAGAAGCCCTTACGTCTATCCTCCCTATGATCTATACATCAGGTTCTCATGACCCTGTGTAAGTCCAGTAAGTGTAGAAGTGTGTAATGGACAAGGTAAATCTCATGAACTACTTGGCTAGAATTCCTCGGCACTAAAGGATAACAGAACAACAGTCAAACCATCCTAAAATACATGGAATGGGAAAGTAAAGAATATCCTTACAGGAAAACAAGACCCAAAGGTCAAAAAAGATAAAACATGTGTGGGAAAAACATCCAAGGCACAAGAATTCAACCCATTCATAACCAATAATCATCTACTCAGGCATACCAACAAAGTAGAGAAACAATATTTCTATAACTGTAAATGCGCAATACCTCGTTCATGGGTATTGAGAAATTTTTTACATAAAACTAAAAGTCTTTCAACTGGAAGGCACAAACCACCTACCTCGGGGTTATGAGAGCGCTATATGTGAACCTCGAAACTTGAATCTCCTTAGAACGTTGTAGATCTAAGACAAAATCTATAACATTCAACCCATGATAACATGGAAAGGAAATGAAATCATGAAATGATTTTCCATAAGAAGAGAGAACTCAATGATGTGATTTCAATGAAAATGACATTGTTTGATTCAGAGGACGGATGGAGGCTTGGGGGCTCATCAAAGATCTATGGCTGCTCGTTGCTCTCGGACAAACTAGGTTGAGAAAGAGACGGTTCTGTCTGTCAGACATGACCCATATGCGTTTAATGAAATAAAAAAATACAATACATGTACTTTTAATGTACATGTGGTGTACTCTCCATTTCCATACTCTGCTTTAGGCGGCCTCCAGGTCATGACACATGGCTGTGTGTAAGGCCGTTACACGGCCAGAACACGGCGTGTGCTCATAAAGTACACAGTGTGTACTTCAAAAATATCCAGAAACTCCACTTCTCTCAAAAACTCCAGGAAAAAGAAAAACATACCTGAAAAGAAGATCTGGGTTCTTACGAACATCCCCCTTAAAAGAATTCGTCCGTAAATTTTCCTAATGTGACGTAGAATAAGAAACCTCGAACAGTTCCGACCACTATACTCGTACCTCGACCTCCCTCTCCTATGTCTCGTCTCGCACTAGCCCGTGCTACCATAGCACTCGTACCAGAGGAACAGACCGGCCACGGAGAACCTTTGTTCTATGATCCAAAATCCAGATAGGATGGTCTTCAAATGGTCCATGCACTTCAAGCTCAACCTCCTCGGGTTGAAAGGCATGAGATCAGTCTGAAAAGTAACGTTGAAGCTGAGAAACGTGGAATACGTCATGCATATCTTGGTACATCTGAGTAACTGCAACAGGTAAGCAACCGACCCAACTCTCTCTAACACCTCAAATAGCCCGACGTACCTCAGTGAAATCTTACCTTGTCTCCTAATCCTCTTGTGTCCCAACCTCTGTGTGACAAGCAGGAAAACTTGATCCCTAACCTCAAACTACAGATGTCAACTCCGCTAATTAGCATATGGCTTCTATCAAGATGGTGTAGTATCCATCCTCTTTCAAATCAACTCTATATGCTCAGTGGTCTCCAAAACAAAATGAGGTCCCAGAGAAGTTTCCTCTCCTGCCTCCAGCCAACATAAGTGTTGTCGACATGGCCTGCCGTACAAAGCCTCATAAGGTTCCATCTGAATAGTTTCTTGAAAACTATTGTTGTAGAAAAACTCCATAATAGGTATATGCTACTCCCAAGAACATCCAATATCCAGAATTCTTGCTCGGAGCATGTCCTCCAGCACTAGAATCGTATGCTTGGACAGGTCATTTGTCCAGGGATGGTAATCTCTACTCAAAAGTACCAATGTACCCAAATCCTTATGATGCTTTTTCTAGTCCTGAAAAGTAAAATGTGCATCCCTGTCTAAAACAATGGATTGTGGAAATCTATATAGATGTACAATCTATCGGATGTACAACTGTCCCAGCTCATCAAAACTGAAGGTCTCCTTGATCGGAAAGAAGTGAGAAACCATCATGAGTCTGTAAATGACAACCCACATAGCATCATTCCCCCGAGGCGACCTCAACAAGCCGGTCACAAAGTCCATCGTGACGTCATTCCACATACACTCTGGAATGGGTAACTCCTGTAAAAGCCCTATTAGTCGCTGATATTCCACCTTTACCTGCTGACAATTGTAACACCTCATGACAAAACTAGAAGCATCCCTCTTCATACCTGTCCACCAATACTGACTGAGTAGATCACGATACATCTTGGTGACGTCAGGATGAGCTGCCCAAACTGGGGAATGAAAATCCTGCATCAGCTCCTTGCATATGTCTGTTGGAACCCATACGCGCCCCTGGAAACACAAGTTCTCATCTTTTACTATGGTCCATCTTGGAATAGGGTCCTCTGCTGACACACTCTCCCTTAGGACTAGGCCTTCAGGATCTGATAGCTACCTCATTCGATCATGATCCAGAAGAGTAGAGGCAATAGCTACAGAAGAAAGAAATGTCTACCCCTAACTGTCATGCACCTCCAAATGCATATCAGAGAATAGAGACATAAGCTACCACTCACATATGGCTTCCTGAACTGCCTATATTTGAATCCTCATACTCAACACATCAGCTAGTGTGTTTCCTTTCCCGTGCATATAGGCAAGCTCAAGGTCAAAGGACTGTAGGAACTCAACCCACCTGATTTGTCACAAATTTAGATCATGCTGAGTGAATATGTACTTGAGTCTTTTGTCATCGGTGAAAACTGAAAAATGCCCTCCCTGAAGACAATGTCTCCAATAGCATAAGGCATGAACAACAACTGCAAACTCCAGATCATGTGTTGGGTAATTCCACTCATGTGGCCTCAACTGCTGAGACCCATACGCAACGACTCCATCACCCTGCATAAGCATAGCTCATAGCCTGATACCTGATGCATCATAGTAAACAGTATAGCTCCTTCCCAACTCTAGGAAGACTAGTATTGGGGTTGAATTCAACCTCCCTTTCAACTCCTGAAAGGATTAATCACAAGAATATGACATAAGAACTTTTCCCCCTTCTTTGTTAGACCTGTCAGCGGTGCTGCTATGCGTGAAAATTCTTGTATGAGACATCTATTATATCCAGCCAGCCCTAGAAAACTCTGAACTTCAAAGACGTTCTTCAGCTGCTCCCAGGAAACTACAGCTCTCAATTTCTCTTGATCTTCTGATACTCACGCCTCTAAGATAACATGACCCAAGAAGTGAATCTAAACCATCCAAAAGTGGCACTTTGAGAGCTTAGCATATAATTGATGTTCCCTCAGTGTACTCAAAATGATCTAAATATGGGTAGCATATTTGTGTCAAGTTTGAGAGTACACCAAGATATCGTCCACGAAGACCACCCTGAAGGAGTCAAACAATGGATGGAACACTCATTTCATCATTTCCATGAACACTGCAGGTGCGTCCGTGAGACCGAACAACATAACCAAGTACTTGTAGAGACCATACATGATCCATAAGGCTATAGGAAGAATATCTAATGGCCTAACATGCAACTGATGATAACCGGACCTCATGTAAATATTTGAGAACACCTGGTCTCCTTGAAGCAGGTCAATGAGATAATAGATCCTTGACAAGGGATGTCGGTTATTAATCGTCAACTGGTTCAACTTCCAATAGTCCACACAAAGCCTGAGGGTATCGTCTGTTATCTTCACAAACAGGACAGGTGAACCCCAATGAGAAGTACTGGGTAGGAAGAAACCCTTTACTTGTAACTCCTCCAACTGCTTCTTAAGATTGAGAAACTCAGGTGTAGCCATCCTATACGAAGGAAAGGACATTGGTGCCGACCCTGGAACAAACTCAATCGAGGAGTCTACCTCACGCTCCGGAGGCAGACCTGAAAAGTCCTCTGGAAAGACATCATTGAAGCGATCCACCACTAGAGGTATGTCTAACTGTGAAGTCCCCTAGCCATCTAGATAATGACTGGAAATATGGACTATAACTCCTCCCAACCCATGATGCTCTAGAACCGCTCTACTCGTATGGACGTCCCACACGCCACTATGAAGAAAAGATCCACCCTCTAGTGATGTGAAACTCAACCTACGTCGATAACAGTCGACGACTTCTTGGAATGGAACTAACCATTCCATACTAATAATAAAATCATATCCTGTCATATATGGGACATAAGGGTCCCATAGAAAGTGTCATCCACCAACCTGTAGAGGGAACTCCCTACACTGACGTACACTAGCCATTCTAGTCCCCAATACAGTTTCTAGAATCAAGATATTAGGAGAATAATAGTTGTAGTGCCCAAGGATCTCCAGGACAATGACAGATATAAATCTTTGGGAGGCCCATGTATCAAAAAAGAGATCATGCTAAGATTGAGGCTACTAAGATCATACCTCGAATGATAGAAGTTTCGGGATTCTGCTCCACTACAAAAGTATGGCTTGTACTGCGGCCCTCTGACACTACTTGACCACTCTGAACTGATTCACTATGATGTTGCTGAAAACCAGGTGACTGGATACCATGGCCATGACCTCCTCTTTGGCCTGAATGGCCGGAAAAACTCCAGTTCTCATACTGGTGAGAAACTAGTTGTGCTGCTCCTAAATGAGGAGTCATAGAAGAACCCCTGTCACTAGAGACTATAGAGATGATCTGACAGAAGTGCTGAATATGACCCATCTTGCCACAAGATCAGCACTCCACTGGGACTTTTGGGCATTTTGGCCTCGTATGCCCACTTTTTCCGCAATGGTAACACACCACCTGGGTACAAGGAGAAGTCGCTCGCCTCCTTGGATCCCAACACAAAGACTCCCTTTGGAACTTCCTACTATTAGTAAGAGGAATAATAACCCCAGACATAGAGCCTTCCTAGATCAAAACTCTATAATCCCTCATATTGCACTCTTTGATCAGCGCCTGGTTGATTATAGAAGTGATAGAAGTCAACCAGATGATGTTCACCTGTGATCGGATGTCTTTCCTCAGACTATCCCCAAAATTCCTTGCCATGAACAGCTGATCAACTCTTGGAATAGGTGTGAAGTGAGGTATCTCGATAATACATGAGGAATAATCCATAACAGAAAGAGTACCATGCTTAATTCTTATAAACTCCCAGGCTCAATCGACCCTTAGGGTCTCCCGATTGAAGTAATTAAAGAAGATGTGCTGAAACTCATCCAATGTCATAACCTACTAGTGTCCCGCCTACGATATCACATCCCACTACATCTTGGTGGGGTCCTAATGCATATAGTAAGCGATCTTGACCCTCCTCTATGGAGGCATCTCTAGATTCTCAAAGATCCTCATCATGGCTTCTAGCCATGACTCTGCAGCCTGAGGTCCTCCATCCCTTGAGATAGTGGGAGGATGCTGTTGTTGGAAGACCCACGTCAAATCTGCCATTTATGGGGAAGGAGGCGGAACCCTTAAAAGGTTTGCATCATCCTCACGAATCCCTCCATAAATTGTGAATCAACTCCTATGTCAGGTACAATGGTTGGTGCCAAGGCTTGAACAACTATAATATTTGCAGGTAGTCCCTGATCAGCCTTGTCCAGTGTCTGATCACCGCCAAGAAACTGGCGTACAAACAGATGACGTCTCATTGGCATGACTCTAAAAGGTCAAGAACACACCTAGATCAAGATATCAAGGGCGGAAAACAAGGATTTTAAGAAGGGAAATGGAGAAATGAAGCAATAAAGTTTTACAAAGGATGACTACAGGACCTGTACGATTCCAACACGTCATGTTCCCTAAATTCATTCACATGGGAATATACTCCTACCTAATCCGTTCATGTAACACCCCAAACAAACAACATGTTGTCTTAACACACGACATACACCTGAATCGTCTTCCCCTACCCGAGTCCTTCTACATGGTTAAGCCACCCAGCTCTTCTAAGGCAGTACTACACGGTGTTTTCAAGATAGACACGGTGTGTACAAGACAAGCTTCACTTGTCCCGTGTTGTTAGTGACACGACCTGACACATGTCTCACACTACACATCATGTTCCAGATGGACACAGTGTGTATGGGAAAGGATAACACCAAACCGTGTTGTTCGTGACACGGTCGGGTACCTGGGTCAGACTACAAGGCGTGTTCAAGGAGGACATGGCATCTACGTGAAATGGTAACACCAACCCTTGTTTTTTGTGACACTGACTGATACCTAGTTCAGACTACACTGCGTGTTTAGATGTCACACAGATTGTGTTAGACAAGTCTCATCCAACCTATGTTGTTAGCGACACAGGTGGGAACGGGGTCGACATGACATGACGTGTATAGACGGTACACGGCATGTTCACTCTAGATGTTTCCCCATCCCGTGTCTCTTCCCACACGACATATGACACGGTAAGAGACTATACAGTGTGTACATAATGTACATGACATGTACATAATGTACACATCATGTAAATAAAAAAACTCTTTCTTCCCAAACAGAAGAACACACTGTGTGTACATAACATTACACGATGTGTATTTTGGGTTTTTTCAGACAGTAAGCCTCAGAAACTACTCTAGAAACCCTAAAACACTGAAACGAGCATTGAAGGTGCCAAATTCTGATCCATGGGGGGCCCTACACCCCGGTAATAAAATTTTGGCATCTTAGACAAGTTATTGTAAGGAAAATAAAGTAATGATCTCACAAATTCCGGTGCATGAGGACCCATAAGAACTCAAAAATCAAAGTTTGGCATTCATTCAAGAAAATCTCTACACAAAAAACACCCTATCAAACAGTAGGTATTTTTATCAAGGAAACTATCACAACAGCATGCATATTTTACAAATCATCTATCCTAACAACATTAAATCTATAATGCATCCTAGATTGCATTAAAAAAGCATGACATGTGATATTTAGAAAGTGATAATACGATGCATTAGATGGCATACCCTCATCTCATCAAGTTGCTACAGAAATAGAACCTCAATAACATCCATAATAACATCACAAATCATGTGAATCATGAAAGGTGAAATCATATTAATTGTAATAATTACAAAACCAAAAAAAATTGCAATTTAAACTTGGTATATTGACTTTTCCCTGTACACAGGTTAGCTACTCCCAGACACAACTTATTACCAAGTACCTACTCGGTCCTCTCCCTTGATAAGGCTCCAAACAGTAATCCAAGATAAAATAAATCCTCTGATACCACTTTGTAACATCCCGATTCCAGAATCCACCCAGAGGCACCTTGTACCCGGTAGGTCACAAGGCCTCAAGCGCATTTCCTCGAATGCCAAAGGCTACCGACTATCAGCATGGTACTTGGGTGTGATAGTGACGAAACTATGCCCTCATTTGTAGAGTATGAATAAGATGTAAACAAATACATACAAGAGAAGAAGCAGAAATAAAATCATAGAAGGATATAAAGCAGAAGAATGAATGAATAAACTGGAGAACATATATATAGAATGATGCATGATATATATGTCCAAAAAAACAGCCCTATAAGTCACAACGCTGGAATACAACAGTGCTAAACCAAAATGAAAAATAAATCAGATAAAATCCTCAGCATCGCAGGCCATAGCTTGATCCCATGATTTCCAACTCCATAGAAAATCTTGTTCCTGAAGTAAAAGGGCACTTTACCTTATCTAGACCTACATCAATATAATCTGTTTGGGCAAAAAAGCATGACCCAAACAGGGTGGGAGACTAAATCCTAGTAGGAAACCACCTGATGATTTGTGCCTAATAGTTAGTGGGTATATAGCAGGTAAAAGAATAGAAAAAAGTAAACATGAATGCACTAATCAGTAAACATTCCAGAGTTTAAATCATTCAAAACACCACAAAGCATGAAACAGCTAAACAAAGTAGATAACACAATAGGTAACCCTCTGGGAAGTACCCACAGCCTATCCCCTCTGGTCCTACCTAGCAAAACAAGCAAGAAACTAAATAGAAGGTAACCCTCTGGGATGTACTCACAGCCAATCCCCTCTGTTCCAACCTAACAAGAATAAGAAACCCTCTGGTCAATACACTTAGTCTACCCCCTTTGGTTCTGCTCAAGCATAGACTCTATGAGGAAGCACTCACCATCAATTTCCCCTATAGTCTCGTAACAGTACTAAAGGTTCTCTGGGAACGCACTCAACGTCACATTCCCCCTATGGCCCCACATCAAGGAACTATAGACACTCTGGGGAAGCACTCAACGCCAATTCCCCATGTGGTCTTGCAACGTAAATTATAAAGACACTCTGGAGAAGCCCTTATGTCCATCCTCCCTATGGTCTATACACTAGGTTCTCATGGCCCTATGTAAGTCAAGCATGTGTAGTAGTGTTTAATGACCAAGGTAAACCTTATGAACTACTTGGATAGAATTCTACAGCAGAACAGGATAACAGAACAACCGTCACACCATCCTAAAATACTTGGAATGTGAAAGTAAACAACATCCTAACAGGAAAAAAACCCAATGGTAAAAACAGGCAAAACAAGCATGGGAAAAACATCCTAGGCACAAAACTTCACTCTATTCACAACCATTAATCACCTACTCAAATATACCATCATTGTAGAGAAACAATAGGGCTAGAACGGTAAACACACAATACGCTGTTCATGGGTATTGGGAATGTTTTCATATAAAACTCAAATACATTCAATAGTAAGGAAGAAAACACCTACCTTGGGGTTAAGAGATCACTGTATGTGAACCTCAATGATTGAATATCCTTATAAAAAAGTAGATTTAATAAAATGTCTAAAACGTTTAACCCAGGATAACATAGAGAAGAAGAAAATCATGAAACGATGTCCCAGAAGAAGAGAGAAATCACCAATGCGATTACAACGCAGCCGACGGTGTTCGATTTGAGGGAAGGATGGAGGCTTGGGGGCTCGTCGAAGATCTGTGGCTACTTCGTCCTCGCGAATGAACAAGGTTGAGAAGGAGATAGTTCTGTCCAACAGAAGTGGCCCCGGTGCATTTAATGGAAAAAATACATGTCTTGTACTTTTTAAGTACACGACATGTTTTCATTGTTTCGGTACTCTTCTATAGGCGGCCTCTAGGTCATCACATAGGGAAATGTGCATGGCCTCTACACGAGCAACCCACGGTGTGTACTCATAAATTAATCGGCATGTACTTCAAAAATATTCCAAAACTCCCCTTTTCACAAAAACTCCAGTGAAAAGAAAAACATACCTGAAAAAAATATCCGGGTTCTTATAGAAACTATCATTCAATGTGTTCAAATACGTATGAAATCATGAATTTAATTTTTAGTATTAGATATGGCCATCATCAAAATCACAATAAAACATGTATTTATATTACATTCACTAGTTTTATTATTCGTTTATATATATATATATATACATTCTCAATTTGAAAAAATATTTTTCATGGGCTTACTGAATGAAATTTTAATATAGGATTGTCAAATATTTTTTCATTAAAATTATATTATTTTATGTAATGCCTAATAGAGGTAAGAATCCGTTGTTCAATATTTAGTTGATAAATTCTAATAAAGTATATATATTTAGGTTTATATTTATAAATATGATGTCACTATTTCTAAACTAGATAAACCCAGTAGATAATGTAGGTATCAAAAAAATGATAAAACAATTTTTGTAAAATTTTTATATTAAAAATTTGAAATACCATTAGAAATTTGGAAGTAAACCCACCCCTCAGAATGAGGGTAGACCCATGATAGCCTTCAATATTTCATGTAGCCTCAGTTTTTTATTTTCAAATCCTTTCATATTGTTTTCACAAAATATATTGATTATTTTTAAACCAATATTTTGATGTAATTACTTTAATGTGTTAAATTATTTTTCAAATGATTAAAATTTTCAACAATATTTTTATGATATTTCAAAATTAATTTCAAAATAATTCCTTAAAATATATTTTCAATGTCATTTTACATAAATGTTAATTTATTGATTTTGAAACCCCATGCTAAAAAATTTAACACTCATCCCTTTTTATAATATTTCATTCATTGATCAACTAGAAGTTCTACGTCAGATAGCTTTGACAAAGAGTAAGCACACATAAAGTAGATGAGATATTTTATTTTTTCTACATTTGTTCAACTTAGATAAAAATGTATGGTTTCTATAATCATCCAAAACCTATATTGGAAAAGTTCCTTATATGTATAATGTGATGTGTATTGCATCAGTTATCTTTTTAAAAAATAAATATCATTTTCATGTGTTGAATCTGATAGCATGGGTGTATGTCATTATAAATATTGCCTCTGAATTTGTGTTGTGACATTGTAGACATGTCATAAAATTCTTTTCATCCATTATTTATTCATGAACCTAATCATATCCTAGTGTTTCCTAAGTTGGAATCCATGTTTCACTCCTAGTTTAATATAAAACATCACCCTATTATCCCAACTATAGAAATCCTCAATAACCTAAGTGTCACTCTAAGTGTGCTATAACATTCCTTCCAATCGTGTATGTCATTTTGGACCACTAAGAAAGCCTAAGTATCACCCCTGGATATATTATCAATTTCCATGAGTCCTTACATGGAATTACAATAAGAATATATATATCACTTGACATATAATAGTCAAGACTCAATGATTCTGTCCATGAAATTATTCATTTAAATTCATGTATCACCCATGTCTTATAAGCAATCTAGTTTTAAAACTATTAATCAATTCATTTTATTGTTTCCAGGTCAAAACCAAGGACATTTCAATTCAAACTCACCTAAATAGGTTAATCAAGTCATTGTAAAAGTCTATAAGTCATGGCTTGTAGTAACTCGCCTGGGAAAACTAATATAACTAGAATGTCATGCTTAAATTACTATTACATGCTAGATGCATCATTTAACTTCAAGGGAAAATATATTAATAAAAATAATAACCTTATTAACATCTATTAAAAGAAATTTACTCCATTTAACTCACATAGTCATATCAATAAATAGAAATCCATGCCTAATATATCCCTTGCATAGTATGGGCCAAGGGAAATGGTAATCTATAGGTTCCCATTAAACAATTCAATACAGAATACACAATTTATATTTCAATTCAATTCACAATTCAATACATTAATCAATTCATAAATTTTATTCACAATTCTATTTACAAGTCACACGCACTGGCTAGGGGATTAAGGCACACCCTATGGTATCCCAGCCAAAATCCACCCATTAATTCCTATTTTAATGTTAATCCCACCAATGGGTGGTTCTAATTTATGGTTATTTCCCAACAAAAAACATTATCATTCTTATTTAATTACATAGTTTATGTATTACAGTTTAAGGGATCAATTTCATTTAATGTAGGCCCATAAATTTGGTGCAGGGAATTACAGAATATATAAACAGCACGACATTATCAAAAAGGCATGATATCACTAACCATAGGTCTGATGTTGATTGCTTTTCCAATATGAGCTCCTAATTTAGATCAGATCACGAGAAAATAAAATAATGGATGAAAATCCAAATAATAGGAAAAATTATCTTGCACCTAAACATGAAAATTGATATCAACAATATTTGAGAACGACTATAAAGGAATCAGTATTATACCATTGTGGACCCAACCATATAAACACGATTTGATTTGGATATTGAATGGAGAAGTTATCGTGATTCCAAGATTAGTCGTCAAATGATTCTCTCAAAAGATGGGGATTATATTCATTGAAAAAATGGTAAAAATTAATTTTTAAAATAATTTAATGTAATTTAAATTATGAAATTTCCCAAAATATCAGGCGTTACATGATTTAAGTGCACAGTTTGAAAAACTATGCACCAAAGGTGATTGGTTGTCTGTAGTAAAGGGGAAATGCATGGTTTCCCTACACAATTTGACTAATTGTCTATAAACCAGGAAAATATCCTATATAAATATTGTACATCTACCTGCATGGCTGTGTGGACTGAGTCATATGGTTTTACAAAAACGTTTAGGCATACCTAGCATGGTTTACTATATCCATGCACCAAGCAATTTTTACCCTAAATCTCTGGTTATGGGCTTTGAATTAGCCTCAAATACCCCCTGAAACCTCCATGGCCTCAATGGGATAAACATTATTCCATATTTAAACATTTAAATAGAGAATTTATGAAAAAAGGATAAGTACATCAATGAAGAACTGGGTTCTTATGCATCACATACATTTTCATACCTAACCATCCATATTGAATAGGAAAAACTTTTCATCTGATGAATTTCTTTTCTAAATGCTTTATTTCCCATTTCCCTAATTAGAGGGTGTTTTCCTATATATCATACATCTATATATTGGGAAAGTTATTTACTAAAATTTATTCTACTTTATATAAATTTTGTAAATACCATATACTTCATTCAATGATATCTACCTAGAATTTTATTTATTATAATTGGATATCCATATATATTCCATGGGATTATTATGATTATTGACAGTATTATGAATATTATTCTTATATGATCCCATTTTTTAGGGAAAAAAATCTCATTTAATTTCTATGGGTTCTTTATGATATGGTTGATTTTATAGTGAACACATATGAATGGATGATGACGGGTGGGGACTTATATCTCTTTAAAACACATTGTTTTAAATTTATATTTCATAATGTAATCAAGAATGGCAACAATGAGTTTCGAAATACTTATAAGCATGGATATGATGAGTTTTTTAACACATGCATAAACATATTGATCTTCTCCACAATGTTTTCTCATGATCATGGTTGTAACATATTTCAGTGTTTTTAGATGTTTTCCCACCATTAAAATTTTCTTTTCATTTCAGCCTACGTTATATTCTTTATTTATGCAAATTTTATATGATAATATTCACTTTTTTGTTATAATATTTCTTATTACAATAGAAAAGTTAAGTTTCACATTAATAACTTATGTAGTGATTTTTCCCCTTAATATAAATTAAAATTTCAATCACTAACCAATTTTAATTAGTGAGTTATATTTTTTGTATATTTTAATATTTATGAGGATTGTGTGAATGATCTAACGATTATTCTTTAGTACATCTAGTTTATAGATTTGAAAACATATATCAATTGGTATCAATAACATTGAAATGATATTTTATAAAATTTATATTCTGTGGGATAAATATTGGACAACACATGATTAAAGGATGAATAACCTGTACATTTATTATATTCTTAATGGTAAGGTAGTAAAGGGTTGATTTATTTTTAGAAATGTGAATTGTATAGTATTGAAATCCTTGGAATTAATTTCTTATTTGATTAAAAACTGATCCATGATATATTTTTTTCAATTTTACCTCATTTTTTTATTATGAAATATATTGACTAGTGTTTTCCTTTACAAATGACTGGTGAATACATTTTAGGGTCAAAGATATAGTTAATTTTTATATGAATATATGATTTCACTATGTTATAATATATGAGATATTATAATGATTTTGGAAAATTTTTATTTTTTAATTTATATGATTAGGTAATAAAAATACTTGATCATATCATTGAATGAAAAATAAATATTGTTTGAGGAAGGATGAGTAACATGACATAGCCTAGGAGAGGATGATATATGTCATATTAGAAGTTATATACAGAGTGATATATACATTAATAACATCTTCAAATAAATTCATCAATGATTAATAATTAAAATTGTGATGATTCCATTTATTTAACAGGGTAGAATGTAACGACCCAATATTTCATGATATTGTATTTTTAATTTAAATAAATATTAGGTTAATATATTTCTCAACATGAAAATAAAACTAAAATAATACAAGATGTATTATATAATAAAATAATAACATAAAAACTAATGGAAGACAAAAATAATGTAATCTATTACAAATGAACACAAAATCAGATTAAGAGTACTTAATGTTTTAATAACGTCTTATAAAAAAAATAGTTTTTTTATATACTATATTTTGATTTAAAAGATTAATTTTTTAAATTTTTTAATTTTAATTTTCAAAAATGAACTTCATTTTTGAATTCTTAATTTAATAATTAATATAGGGTGAATTTTAAAATTTTTCTAAAATATTTGATTTTAAATAAAATGGTTAAAATAAAATTTTAAAAAACATGTCACATTTATGAAATTATCCTAATATAATAATGACATAAATGTTTATGGAAAACAATTATATTAAATATATATTTTTATAATTAGTAATTTATGTCTTAAATTAACTATGTCAAAATTTTAAATCATATGTTTAACATTTTGGAAACTCAATTAATATATCACATAATAAACTACTTTTTGGGTATTATATTATAAATTAGATTTTATAAAATTTAAAAATTAAATATAATAATATTTATTTCATATTTTATAAAAAAATTTACAATTATATTTTAAATTGCATTATATTTTTGATCAAAAATATTATATCAACAAAATTAAAGTTCATGACCATGAAATTTGTGAAAGGGTTATCTAAAAAAATTACTTTATTACAGTTGTGTAATTTTAATTTAATAAATTATGTTTTTAAATTTTATATAATTATTATAATATTATGTTTGAAAAAATATATAATTTAATTACAATGTATTTAATTATTAATCAATTCAATATACGATTAACAACACATAATGGTTAAAAAATTTAATATGAAATAATAGTTTTTATACACATAAAATATCTTAAATTGAATGTTAGTTGTCTATTATTTGAAATATTAATTAGATTAACATTAGTTAATATTTAGTCTTAGATAACCAAATTTTTTTAATAGTGGATATTTTATATTTTTTAAAAAACATATATTACTTTCTTAAAAACTTATTTCCTATGTAAAAATGAAAATGGTAAAAATGAAAAAACCAAAGGGTAAATGAGATGATGATTGATTAAAATAATTGTTAAAATGGTATTAGAGGATTTATAAACCCTATATCACCCCAAAAACCATTATATATCACTTTTTTAGCCTTTTATACATGAGTATTGTCATTCCAATATTGAAAAATAATCGGTCTCCACAATAGTCTCATTTTCATTACTTATAAAGGGGAGAAATTAAACCCTATCATAGATACACATAAAATTAGATATTTTAATTGAATCCAACAAAATATTCCTTTCATATATGTCCCTTTAATTATCTAATTCTCTTTTTCACCCTTAGTTATCGCAATCCATTAATTTTCAAGGAGACATTCATGATAAATTTCAATGTCCCAAAGTGAGTATTAATTAATCCTTAACCTTTACATCATAATATATATCTTCCAAACCAATCATAAACATATTATTATAATTAACCTAGAATAATTATTATATGAAATATTAAATATATTAATTTAGACCACTTTTTATTCCTTGTCATTCACTTATAAAAAGAAATGAAAATTGATTGTGCATTTTTGCGGACTACCTCCAACATGAAACAACATATTCTATTGTTTATCTCCACTTATATTCACATGTTATAAAGATATAATTGTTTAATAAATGTAAAATATATAATATTTTTTTATTATGGATATAAAGAATATAATTATCCTTTATTTTTTCTCATTCCATGGGAAATGAAGCATTAACTATGCCCTGTGAAAACTAATACATCCATTAAGTAACACGTTTCATTTTTCATATTCATATTTATTCGTTATACAACCACATAAAAATAATTCACAAACAGAAAAAAACCAAATAATAATAATATTTTACTATTATACGGATATTGTACACTTCCTTAACCATACGAATCCATCGAGTTATAATGTGTTCTTGTTTAGGTCTGTTTAATCGCAAACTTAAACACTATTGTAAAACATCAGCACTGATGAATATGGGAAGTTAAATAGTAATATTATTGTAAGATAGTATGAAAATAATGATTGTTTAATATTTCATGGATGTTTTTATTAATTATATAAATTATTATAAAAATTTCATCCTCAATTTCTATAACTACCAAAATAATCTCAAACTCATTCAATTTTCATGTAAAATGACAATCATCGTAAATATATATATAATAAGTAAATATAATATGATAATAAATTATTCTTATTAAATTATTTATAGATTTTTAAGTTTCATAAGACTATATGTAAAAACTTAATTTCATTATTCAAGAGGTTAGGCACATGTATAATGTGAATCAGTACCAATGAAACAGTTTTTTCTATCCCTATTTTCTTCTATCATGTTGTATACATTAATATTGATATATTTTATTACAAGTTTGATTCATCCTACCTAATGAATAATTTATATTTTATTCCACATTAATTTATGTGGTTAAACATTTAATCTATATAACATTATTATCAAGTTATTATTAACATAATTATTATGAATCATGAAAGGTTTTCTTGGTCTCAATTCCAATTTCTTGGCGCATACTTCATAGTAACCACAAATTTATTTTTAAAATGTTCATTAACTAGATTTTTTTATTTCATGAATTATATTCCATTATGGTTATCTTAAATTCAAATTTATTCTCTCTATGATTTATGTTTTTTGATTTAAATGTTACTTAATTCTTAATGTTTTTTCTCAACCACATTTTAAAATCAACGTCTATCAAATGTGATAGCTCATATACGGAAATTGTTTAGTTTTTATTTACATTATCATAATAATTTTTTTCACCTTTGGTTAAAATTGGTGAGATTTTTTCTATTTACCTTAATTTAAGATGAATTTATTATAATCATTAAATGCAAGGTTCTTTTTAACAAATGTATTTTAAAAATTTAAATAATGTAAATTTATTTTTTTCTCATATTTTATCTTATACACCAAATTTTGGGAATATCCCAAAATTCATTTGAAAATTTTAAAAATATCATTATCATAAATTTTGTATTCCATTTTAAATATTTTAAAAAAAAATCAATTTCATTTTTTATATGGTTCATTATAAAAAACAGAATCAATTTTAAAATTTCACTTTGAACATATATTTCTTCCACCTTGATCATTTTATATGAATCATTCTATGAATGTTTTTAATGTTTTTAAAAGAAATTTTTAGTGTCCATTTTTTTAAAATACTTCTCTTGAAATTATTTCAAAATATAAAGGATATTTATTATTTAAAAAATTTATAGTTTTACTCATAAAAATTGGTTTTCTCCTAATTCATTATCATTTAAAATGTTTTATAATTTATTCAAGATTTTATTAAATTCATATAAACCACTATCATCATCAATATGGAATACGAAAGTCCATTTCCTATCATAAAATTGATTCATCATTATCTTTATTTTTCTTAACCATCCACTGTTAATGGTGGAAAATAAATACCATAAATTAATTGGTTGGGGAAATTATTCACAATAACATTTACCATTATATATATATTTTATAAATAAAATATAAATCATTTAATGGAATTTACCAATAATGATAATTATTATCATCAGATACCCACTGATATTACATGATTTATTTTTTTATTAATGGAATTATGAATTATTTTCTTATTGATTACATTTTAAAGGGACATAAAACCCATTTTTATTCAATGATTTATTTATGATATGGTTGAATTTATTTTCCACACAAATGTATATCTAGTGAAATGTTTTTTCCAATATCTGGCATGTTTTAAAGTGTCTACATAATGAGTTTTCTGACATTTTCAATAATAGACATAACATGTTTGTTCGAATACGTATAATAATAATGAGATTTCTCACCTGAATTTATTATACTTTTGGCTGTGTGATATTTTAATTTTTTCTCAGTTTTTCCTAACCTTTTAAGTTATTTTATCTTTTAGGATTTTTTATATTCCACATTTATTCCACATTTATATGTTATTTATCACTATTATTTAATTCCATGCCTTATTACTTGATTTATGGTCAATTGTTTTTTACAACACTGTTATCTATATTAATTATATCGATTTTCTCATATTAATATTACCTTTATTGAGTATTTAAACTTACCCCTTATAATGTTTGAATTTCTCTAAGATGTGAAGATAGTTAATATGAATGATTTTTATAGAATAGTAACTCATGTAGAGAAAAATTAGTAGATATTAAGACATGTTATGGATTAAGTAGTTTCATATATAGTGGGAAATTATTATAATTAGAAAAGTCATGAGTTTATTATTTAATGTAATGTAATAATTCTCCAAACCAATAATCCTAAAAAATTATGGATATTTTCAATAAATAAATATTTCTCTTAATTCATGTATTTGGCATGGACTAGTCTATGGGTAATTGAAGAAAGTGTTTTTAATAACCATTTCCAAAACTTACATATTCACAATAATTTATTATAGAACATAGAATTCAAATGAATTTTAAAATAGAATCTTTTTAAAATGCTTCATCAAATTCAATACCATGATGTTTCATGAATCCATTAAGAATCAATTTATAATTATAGGTACTAATATTACAATCAATTTCTACATTTTTCATGAATAACCATATTAAAAAAGGATATATATTGATAAGAGGATCTACTAAAATAAAAACTTGATTTTGTTATATGGAATTCATCTCATAATTTATATCTTATTTCCTTTTTTAATTATAGATATTTTTAATACTTTTTTATGTGACCAAGGTTCATTATTACCAAAAAATAATGTGACGCCTTCTATGCTAAAGTGAAAAAAACATCACTCTGGTTCCCTAACTTCCCTAGTAGTCCTGCAAGGTTTTTTTCATTAGAAAGACATATTCCGCTATGGATTTTATAAATTTCTAGTATTAAAACTCTAGAACCAATATATATTCAAATTAATCAAATTATACCTTTATATGAATATTTATTTTAGTGATATACTCACATTGATGAAACATTTCACATCTGTTAACAATAAAAATCATTACTGAGGTATTTTATGGGTAATTTCCTTTACTTTTATTAGGATGACCTATAAATATGAACTTTGGGCCTAATGATGCATGTTTTATGATATGATAATCCTTAAAAAATTACATACATCCCCATAAAAGAATAAGTGACTTGGTAGATTTCATTACACACTATCACTCAAAGGGAATTTCTATATCCACTTTAGTTGGAACTCTATTTAGTATGTATGCTGATGTTAGCAATAATTGTTCCTAAAAGAGTAATGGAATATCTTAATTGTTCATCATTAACCTCACTACATATAATAAAATAATGATCCTACATAAAATAAAACCATTCAACCGTGTAGTGTAAGGAGGAGTGAGTTGATATTGTATCATAAAATTTATTACATAATCAATTTACACTTAATTAATATATTCCACATCATTATCTTAGTGTGGCTTCTATATATTTTTAATCCGTTGATACTATACTTCATTATTATATTCCTTAAATTTATCAAAGTAATCAAAATCAATCAACTTCATATAGATATATCAATACCCACTAAAATCATTTGTAAATGTAATGAAGTATGATTATCCGCCTCTAGCTTCTACTCATAATGTTCCACATACATCTGTGTGAAATAATTCTAGATTCACTATGGTTTTCTAATATTTCCCACTAAAAGGTGATTCATTTATTATTATTTATAAATAGGAATGATATATTTTTTAATGTTTTTGAATCAAAATAATTAGAATACCCTTCTTTTTAAATTTTTTTTAAATGTGTCTAGTTTATATGACCATGAAGAAGATTACAAAATTGGATGTGATATGTTTCATGTAAATTAGATTCATTATTAACTTTATAGAAGTTGTTTTTATATTCTATTATAAAAAACTATTAATTAAGTATTTAATACCATAAAATATGTTACCATAATAAAATTTTAATTCATTATTCTAAAAAATTAATATAAACCCATCCCAGTCATAATTGGGAAAGTAAATGATGTTCTTGGTTATAAAGAGAAAATAATACTAGTTGGTCAAAACTAAAACCATTCTAATTATTAGTGTGGAGTGGTAGTCTCCTATAACTAGTACAGTTAGTATCACTCTATTATAATCTGTAAGATCACTAATACATTTAGTAATATTTTTACATCTACTTGGTTTCGTTATTTTGTTAAAAATGTATGATCGAAAATGTTTTATTATACCCAATTCATAGAAATGGAAGTATTACAGTTGATCATAAAGAAACATGAATCCTCCCATATCTTCTTCACGGATTCACATTTAATGTTTTACTATCCCTTCTATACAAATTAAAAACATACAATATCATAATTATTATACACTCTATATATATTTTTCTTCATTTAAGGTCACTGAAAATGTACCTTATCCTTTCACCCTAATATATATCTTTTCACGTTAAATTTCCATTAGTTAACCATAATAATATAAATTTTTCACATTTAATGGATTTATTTACTTTTTAAATCAAATTCAAATGATCTATGAGTGACGTATCTATATTTTTCACATTAATAGTCATTATAATACAAAATAATATCAAAGGAATTTATGATAGGACTGCATTTGGGATCTAAAAATTGGATATCTTGAATCTGATAATTTATAAATTCTCAATATGGATATTTATCAAATATTCTTAGGTCATGTTCAAACACCTTCTTATAACATACCTTTAGGGAGTGACTTATACATTTAATGATTCTTTTGTATATAATTCTTGTGATAAAGAACAAAGATATGAGACAACATTGGCTTAGAATCTATGTTATCATGACGCTTCTGAAACTCACTAGTCATATTTGACAGTAAGAGGCATTAGATATCAAATTCATCACATAGTTGTTTCCATTCGAAATTTTTATCCACATTAATTTCTTCTTTGTAGGGATTAGCTGGAATAGGGGACTCGAGTACATAAAACATCTTCTCATGGAATAATAAAATATAAATGATCATGTAACAAACCTATAATTCCACACTATTGATGATATTATTTTTCTATATGTCTTATCATGTGGAAAGTTTTGTAGTAATGTTTATTTCCATAATATATGAAAATTAAAACATATTTTATTACTTTTTCATGATAACTAGTTATGATATAATTAATAATTTAATAATTTTACCGCTATTTCATCAAATCACAATAACCCTTATAATAGGATTTTTAATATCTAAATTTCAGGATATTATAGTGGTTTGGAGACATGCTTCCATTTTCATAACCTTGACTATTGCCAAATAAGTAACTTAATGGAATTTAAGTTGAATTTTAATGCCAATTGTATTAACTCACTAATCCTTGACCTATTGAGTAGACACCTAATAATAAAATCCCTCAATAAAATTTCACAAAAAAAATCCTCCAATTTAAATTAAGATGACTATATCCACTACCCTAAATTCAAATTTAGTTAATTCAACACATTATCATTGTTTAGACTACCTAATAATTAAAAGGGTAATTGACTATAGCTAGACCAACAATTTAACTATAGTGTTATTGTAACATGGAAAATAGAAAATATTTAGGTAATATAGTATTTTTGTTAATGTATTTTCTTAACCTATATATAAACACTAATTATTTTTCCTTCACTTGATTTTAAATTTCATAAGGAAGAGTGATAAATAATTAACCCTTTCTAATAACAACATTTATTCATAATAATTTCATCTATATAACACAACCTATGTTATCCTGCATATATTTAATTACATCATATAAAACTTACAAAAGTATTTAACTATACCTGTTAAAAAATATCTTAGACTTATTATTTCATTTTTTTCTTAGGATTAATGTAAATTTATTTATATAATTTTATCATGTTTAATGATCCAAATAAATTGTTCATTTTATATATAATTAAATAACAATTCACTAACAACTAAAATAGAGGCATTATATGACCATGATTTTCTATATACTGGTTGGTCTGTCCAGTTATGATAAACCAAAATAGACCTTATGGGAAATAAGTTCATCGGATTTAGCATCACTATAGTTATAACATACAAAATTTTTCTATATATCTCTGTGGCTAAATTCATATTGATTTGGGCCCAAAAATGCGTCCTCTTATTGAAGAATACTTCATTTAATAATTTTTACACTCACACGAGTTAGGGATTTCAGTGGTTTGAGGTCATATAAAATAATCCTTGGATATATTGACCCATTCATAAAAATAGAGTAAGGGATGATTCAGATATCATCACATCAAAATAATAATAAATATCACATAAAATCATATAATATATATTTAATATAAATTAATAAAACTAACAAATACGTGGGACGATCTAATATAATGACATTATGAAAAAGAAACAATGACCACATTTAGTATTTTTAGCTTGAAATTATATTTTTTCTAATGAAGATATATTATATAAAATTATTAAATAAATAAATAAATTATTCAATTAATTAATTAATTAATTTTTTATCCTCGAACTATAAATTTACTAGTGCTTGGGGGATTTTAAAAATTCCATGAATTATCTTAAAATAAATTCAATAAATTGATATCTAATTTAAATTAATTAAATAAGTTGAGGGTAATTCATAGATTACAGTTTGTGCACAATATCAATTAGATTAAATTTAATTTTTGATATTTTATATTTAAATATTGCTCAAAATAAATTTACATTACATGTAAAACACATTGTGTATGATTTTCATTGTGTAATGTATACGTACACAATAGGTAGACAATGAAAAATCTCATTTTATAAATGAAATTTAGTTCAGAGTGGTCAAATTATATAATCATTACAACATGTTTTACTATATGGAATTCAATAAATATATATGGTGTGTACCACTGGTCATGCACATGATTGACACAACCTGTACAATGACTGTTACATGTCATTTAATATCGTGTTTTATAATAATATTAGTTATTGAGTGGGTATATCTATATAAAAACCACTCAGTGTTTATCTAATATGATTTATCACATGTGACACAAAATATAAAGCCTATTTTTAATCTTGTAGTTTCTTTCCTGGTTTAATTACTCTTTGTTGGACAAAAATACACGTCAATAATCACTCATTGTGTCCTTGGTGTGGATTAATGCATGTTACATAGCATGTACATGCGAGTTACATTTATTGTAGTTTTTGTTTCATCATACTTATTTGTTGTAAGCCAATACACATCATGAAATGATGTCTTGAATAAACCCACATGATTCGTCATTAATTACACAATGTGTGAATTGTGTTTGGTTACATGGTATATAAATTCCATCTATATGTTGTGTTGTCCTTTTCAACCTTCCTTCCAGACTGGCGATCATTAAATTGTTTTTAATGATTCCATCCACTAAACTATATGAAGCACGGATATTTACATTTAATGTCCCATTTTCTATTTCACCATTGGTAAATAATATATAATTTAACATTATGTTCCATATAATTGTTTCATTCAACTAGTATCCTTGGAACCCCCAACCAAGATCCTATAAAATTATACACACATTTTTTGTCTCATTATTGTCTATAAAAATTTTTATTATCACACCATATAATTCATTAGTACCACAATAAAAATCTGAATTTGAAAATTAAAAATAAAATACTGGAAATTGATAAAATAAATTATAAATTAATATAAATTATAATTTGAAATCATTGAAACATGTTAAAGGTTTTAGGTTTTGGTGGAATCATCGTGTGGGTGTTTGATTTTTTTTCATTGATATGAAGGGATAAAATCTAATGAATCAGACAAACACACCCTGAAATATCTATAGAATACATTGCCTATTAAATTTTTAATTAATTTAAATTATAATTAATTAATATGTTGTTATTTTTTTTATTTCCATTCTATCTATTGTTATGTTGTTGTTGTAGTGGTGAATCCAGGAGAGTATTCCTCAAAACATATCCACATGGGCTCTATAATTCTTTATAAAACATTTTTGATCATCCTCATTCTAGATGGAGGAATATATTACTTCTCACCATTCATCATCAATCAAAAAATAAAATCTCTTATTGTCTATATGTTATTCAGAGCTATAAATTGTGGATGATATCTATAGCGCATGATAAAAATATAGAGGTATATTTTTTTTATAAAGCACATATAAACTGTAAAATGATATAATTTAGAATATATAATTTGGGTTATATAATTAGAATTACACAATCTACCTTATCTATTATTTAATCTAATTTATTCCACATGTTAAATATTATCATCATTATTATTATTATATCCAGTTAAATGAAATATATATAATACTATAAATTTAAAATAGAAAATAACATTTTTTTAAATGATATTTTACAAAATATGTCACTTTTAACTGGATATTAATTGCAATCAATATCCTCCCATAAAATATTATATTCACTTACCTTGTGAATAAATATTTATTTTAATATTTACAAAATTAAATAAATATTTATATTTATCTATTCACTAAATTGGTTTTAAAATAAATTTATTTAAATTACCTTGTCGATAAAAACAAAAAATAAAATTCTACTAAAATATTATAAACACAAATATTTAGTGAAATAATTTTTCTGATTAACTTCACTTCAGAAAATATCATTACAAAATATAGAAAATAATTTATTTTTGATATTATACTGAATAAAATTTAATAAGATTCATGATACAAATAGTTTTTGACCCTCTAGGATCGTTTCTTAGTGGTAATATGTGAACACACATAATGTTCAAGATCAATTTTGAGAAAATCAATGAGAAAACCATAAATAATGATGTTAATGTAGATACTACCAACACCTTACTATGAATGGGATTATGTAATATAATAAAATTTTCTTGATATCTCATCAAAAATGAGGCATTCTCACACTATCACCCTATATTCTTGGTTATCATTCTTTGACATTATAAAATAAATATTTATGTAAACTACAAGGGACATGGATTTTAGTAGAGAGTTCTATTTCAATAAAAGGGACAAAGATATATTATTCAATCAATATGTGTCTAAACAAAAAGAGATTGGTTGATGTCTGATTTGTTTCCAATTATTATATTTTCTTTCGATAATTAAAGAATCCAAATAATATAATATAGAGTATTTGATAATGAAAAAAAATCATAATATGATTAATCATGCACATTCTATTATTTCAGAGAGTGGAATCAATATGTTGGAAATAAATTAATATATATAGTGATAGATTTAATCACTATTTCATGCACCGCATCATGGTAATATGTTGTGGAAATCCATTGAACATATTAATAGCCTATGGTAGACATGAATTTGAGGGATTTGGGGTTCAATTTTTGGTTTTTTAAGGTAACTTTACAATTCTATACACCATTTTGTAGTGAGTAGTTGTGGTGTATCTATACATTTTGTAGTGAATAAGAAATGAACATTAGTGGATATTCCCGATTAATTTTAGTTTTTGGTTCAAAAAATTATGTAAACCTATGGGAAATAAATAAGATTACCAAATTTTGGTGTTCCTATAAATGACTTGGTCAGTAAATATATTAAACAAAATATGAATTTTAATTACGGAAATATGGATAAAATAAAAAATAAAAAAATCCAACCCTTTAAACATTATAGTATAAATTCATCATCATGAGTAAGTTTAGAACTCCAATAAAATGAAAATCTTTGTGGCTTGAGGAGTATAAATTTTTTGATGGGTTATCAGTAGAATGAGTAACATGGTGTAGCACTGGGGAAGATAAATGTTGAGAGGAAAGCCCATGGATAGTTATTTTAGAAGTGGGTTGTACTATGTAAGTTATTCATGTTGTGGATTATTCATTATATGTAGTAAATATTGTCCCTTCTCAACATTTTTTTGATGTATGAATCATGAATATTGGTATAGTGAAGTGGATAATGCCACATTATAGAGGAAGTATACCATGGGAATTATGTAAGAAAAACGGTAAAAACATCACCATTCCATGGATAAAGGTGTTTTAAAAAGGGGATTCCTACATGAAATAGGGAATCCCAACATGGTTGTTTGCAGTGGTAATGGTTGAAGGTTTATGTCATAGGTGTGAATGAAATAGATGAACACATGTTCTCAGACTCAAAATGGGAAACTTGTTGGAGGCCTCACTTTGGATATAAGTATGTTACATTATAATTTAACCTCTAAAAAATTGGTATCCCCTAATGGGTATTATGGTAATCATGGTGGACTCATGTAGGGATAAGTGTTGATGGAAAATAGATAAACCTTGTTCCACGGCCTTGGGAGAGTTTTTTATCATTGTTTTAGAGAAAAAGATGAAATTAATAAGTGGGAATAGTGCACAGAATATTGAAGGGTGTTTGACCTAATTTTTTGATATGATGTGGAAATTAATGAAAAAAATTCTTGGATGATCAAATTAAAGTATTAAAATTTCCACTTGAATTTTTAAATGAGGAGAATATTTCCTGTAATTTTGAGCTGAAAAGCTAAGATGGATCCCTAAAACGTGTGTTTTTGTTTTTACCATATTGTGGTACAAGAAAATATAAATAATAACATAATAATAATTTTGTAAAAGGTGGATGTCATGAAAAACATCTAGGTAAGTAATTTAAATTAAATGGTATGTATGAACACTATTAAACCTTGTTTCAAACCCAATTTGTTTTTAAAATAAGGTATAGGAGAATAAATACCAAACCTCATATCATATAGGTTATTTTATAGAGTTTATTAAATTTTCATAGTATTTATGGAGGATTAGTGAACCGTACATATTTTATATTCAACATTAATCATTAATGAGAAAAAAATAAGATATCCTAGATAATACTATTTCCATATCTAGATCGGTTAATAGGCTCAAGAAAATAATGTGAAATACACAACAACATCTAGTTATTGGAGAAAAAAATAAGATAATTTCATCTTGTAATTGTCTTCTTTAGAATGAAGAGATCATTTTTGTTATCAAATTGTACAATAAATTAATCAAACCCCCATAATATGGTGTTATCACATCTAGTTTAAAATAAATGAATATTCATGGATGTTAATATAAAATTTCCTCAGAATAGGGACTATAATTCATACAAAGTCCCACATTGAATTGAGATAAACCCACATGTTATTGAACTATAAAAGAAAACATGTAACTCTATAATTTTTATATCCATGTGTTAAATTAAT
Organism: Viscum album; assembly: GCA_963277665.1. Classification (NCBI taxonomy): domain Eukaryota; kingdom Viridiplantae; phylum Streptophyta; class Magnoliopsida; order Santalales; family Viscaceae; genus Viscum; species Viscum album. The sequence goes on from OY728120.1 coordinate 710,479,419, forward strand.
TTAGTAGTAGACAAGAATATATTGTTTCCTTGGATTGGTATTTCATGCTTAGAAATTAGTTGTAACTCATATAGTGAATATTGTTAATTTCTGATATACAAGAACAATTTTGTGTACATTATCTTTGGACGAAGCCTTAGTGGTTAACCATTTAAAATAATTTTCTCCCATGAAATACTTTTTTAATTCGTTTTTTTAGAGTGAGAATAATAATAGATAAATAGGTTAAATTTTTTTATTCTAACAAGAAAAAAATATCTATACAACCAAAATAGACAATTTCAACGAAAAATTATATTTTGTAGACACCCTAATTCACCCCACCCACCCAATGTGATTCATGTCAACTTGGTCCCAACACAAGGTTTCAATGTGTAATGGTTATAATATGAAATTACATATATGTATCTCATTTTGTTGTGCACATGTACTCTATGACAAAACAAACCTTTTTCAGACGACCAAACATTGATGGATAGAAAAAAAACTTCTCATCTTTCAATTATCATATGTTAACGAGGTAATGGTGTGTGGTTTTCAATATAAGGATATAATTAAACATAGAGAAATAGTTTTTGATTCCATGATAGAGAACACCTTAATTATACCATGATACAATAAGGCTTGCAAGAACAAATTTAATTATATACCTAGATTATAGATGTGAAAGACTCTCTAGATCATTAATTAGAATATAGAGGTAATGAAAGGGAGGGTGATGGAAACATATTCCTTAAGAATTAGTGAAGAATAACATATAGAAACGTCAATATTAAAAGAAAATATAACAAGATAACTCATGGGAGAACCAATACACATCTTAAGGAAAAATATTTCAATTCAAATATTATATACTATTCAAAAAAGATTAAGATGTTTTGGAATCATTATTTTTAGAAATTTCCCAATAGATATATATAATTTTAAATTCTAGTTATAATATGGGAAAAACGTCTAGTACTTTATCTAAAGCATTTTTATTTATTAAAAAAATAAAATACATGCATTAAATGAAATGTTAGATCATTGGGAGATCATGCATGATGTAAATTTTGACATATTTAAATCATTTAATATATATAATAAATAGATAAAAAATTAATTCTACTAAAAATATGAAATATTGACGATAAGTGTAAATATTAAGAGTCATAGGTATATAATCAAATAAATTTTACAATTAATAGGTAAGACTACACACACTAAAAAGAATTGAATTACATCACTATCTCTTCCACCACTAAAACAAAAGATGAAATATGGTTTATAAATGAATCTATATCAAATATGAAAGAGATGAATTCCAATTTAAATATAAAAATAAGAAGATTTGGGATATCAAAGAGAGGATGAAATTATCTAATTATATAAAAAATATACTTCTCATGGAATCCTAAATAATATAAATAAATATAATTTAAAAATATAAAATCTTGAAATAAGATGAATATACCGAAAAATATTTCTAGGATAGTTCTATTGATGATATAGAATTTTGGTGCTACTTTTATTGAAGAAAGAAAAACACTGTGACTTTGAGTGTTTATAATCATAAGGGATCAATCATAGAAGAATAAATTCTACATCATTGTCTCATTTTTTAATAAATAAAAAATTGGTATGTTTTTATATGATATTAATTATTTTTAATAACCCATGACTGATAGACAGGTATTTCTAAAGAAGGATAACCAAATAAGCCAATAGGAAATTGTCAATTCTTACAACATAAAGGAGAGATTTTTAACTTGAAGGAACTCTCTTAAGTTGGAGAAAAAATATATATATTGGAGTAAAATATATATATATATATATATATATATGAAAGATGAATCAAAGACCTATTATAGTACACCAATAATTATTGTCTTGGAGTGAATGGAATAAAAACGTGTAGATGAATAAAAAATATGAAATTTAATGCAGTTGTGAGGAAGAATGAAGTTCATATAAAAAATGACTCAATAAGTAAAACCATGTATAAAGTGTATCTTATTTCTATTGAAGATGATTGTCATGAAGCATGAATTAGTGGATTCAAAAATCACTCCATAAAAAAGAGATAATGGACAGAATATGAGACATCTATTAGAGGAGAAGTCTTTTTAAAGGGTGCAAGAAAATCTCAACAATTGAAGAGAATTGCATAATTATGATTAATATCATTATAGAGAAGGAAAAAAATATATCAAAGATAAAAAACTATTAAGAGAGAATATATAATGAAATATTTACATGTTATATATAATAAATAAGCACATGTAGAGATTAGAAGATCAATGGAATTGAATGTTTACTTGAGCATTATCAACCATACTCCTAAAACTAACCGTGTGATTCTTGTTAAACATATACATGCACTATACTCTTTCAATGATCCAAAGGGATTAATTACCAACATTTTTAAGATATTGGATATGTTTATATGGGACCCCAAATTTGAGGTAAAATTCCATTGGTCCTCCTGTAATAGAACTGCAAGACCAGCCAGCGGAGGTGGTATTAAACTTTGAAGTATTGTGGATACTCTGGAGTATATGCATGCTAAAATAGAATTGAAATCTAGGAACAACAAACTCTTTAGGGCCAAATTATTACTACCTCCTAGATCAGGAATATGGCATCACTCGAGGGATACTCATCCCCATTCTCAGAAATTATCCCCCCTTGTTTTGGATCTCCAAGCTTATACACACTGGATTATAGAGAGGGGAGACATATCATTCTGGCATCAAAATTGGTCAGGGGATATTCTCATTTCCCGGGATATCATACCCCCTCAATTTCATTTAGGCAAGATAATAGTCACCCTTCCTTCATTAAAGTATTGTTGGATGAAGATCAACATATCGCTTAAATCTTTATTGACATGTCCCCTGTAAATGATAAATGTGTCTTCACTCCTTCGTCCTCAAGGGACCTCACTTCTCATAATATCCTCCACTCACGGGGTTTCCAAGATCCCCCTCACAATGGGAACAATACCTTGTGGTGTAAATCCATGCCTGGTAATTTCAACTTCTTAATTTGTAGAATCAGAAAAAAAATCCCTTCCTACTGAGGAGAAAATAAAATGTTGTGGGATTCCACTAGTGTCAAACTACTCATTTTGTCAAAGCTTCAAGGAGGAGAATGTGGACCACCTCTTCTTTAGTGGCGAATGGGCAAGTTCTATTTAGTGCTTCTTTGGAGAGGTCACAAGTATTCACATCCATATCTTTGTAGATCCCTCTTTCGTGGAAAGTTTTTCCATGGCTTGAGAGGTAGGGGTCTGAAAAATATGGCCTGAACCGTGATCATGCAGGTCGGATGCTAGAGTATATAGCAGGATAGCAATTAGGAAAGGCCTGATGGGGGATGGTAAAGCCCAACATTATCATTATCAGGACCAAAATACTCCTCCAGAATATGGCTATGCTTGTCACCAACTGGAAAGAGGCGCCCTCACTTCTTATATTATAGGTCAGATACCATATTCAACAACATTTTTATAGTAACAGCAGGGGGCAGTGGGTTTGATGGTCCCCACCAACCTGAGATCATAAACTCAACACGTATGTGTCATGCATAATGGGAATACTTCTGGGTGGAGGTTTTTTTTGGAATTCCTAGGTCTCAAAGGTGCTTATATCTTATACTAGGTTAGGCCAAGGGACCTCCCATCAAGCTGAGGTCAAAACTCTTCTCACTGGACTCCGCATTTTCCACCACAAAAATGTCTGATTTGAAAAGGTGGAAACTGACTCCAAGATTCCTCATGACATAATTCATGGATTTTCCCAACCTACGTTGTCCGTAAAATTCAACAAGAGAAAATGCGGGGTAGATCTAAAAAACAACATCAAGGTTAAACACACCTGGATAGAGGAGAACTAAGTCATTGACTACATTGCGTCTTTCGAGGTTATGGGATCTGACCCAATATTTTATCATGTGGTGAGATCCTTAAAAACCAATGGTTTCAAATTAATAAGGGATTCTGTTGATCATCACTATTATAGACCACCTTCGGGACTTTTCCAATGTATATGTTTTGGTGGGCTTTGGTTGTATCTCTTTACATACTTAATAAAAATTCAAAATGATGATGTTGATGATCTGTAATACTCCTAAAACTAAGGATATTAGAGAAACCCATGTCCTAAAAAAATTTAAATGTTACAAACCATTTTTAAATTATATTTTCTTAAGGGGAAGATTAAATTCATGCGGTTTATTTATGATAGAAGTATAATATAATTTAAAAATTCTAAATGAGTCAGATGTATTATTGTTCAACATTAGTATCAGGCCTAATGAAATGGAGTTAAGGCATTGAACTGACATGATAAATTCTTTCAATAAATCACTTTTTATTTACAAAGATATATATTATTTTTCTTAGTTTGAATAATAATACACAATGATGAATATTGTACTATAAAGTTCGGTTATATTCAAACCACATTGGGTGATCAATAAGTTAAAGTAGGTCATATTGTATGTGTTATTGGACCAATAAATATCATAATACAATTTAGTCTATAAAAAATTATTTTTCCTTGAAATACGTTTCTATTTATATACTAACATATGGCACAAGATGACTATATTTTAAGGGTACCATGAAGCTATAGGGAGAGAAATAGAATTTCCAAATAATTGGTTCCCCATGTTAAAAAATAATTTAATGACATGATATTAAGACCTAAAGAAATTCAAGGGTAATAATGGTGTGTACTCCAAGGAATTGTAACCCCAAATAAAAAATGAATAATATTGTAAGGAAGATACAAATAATATCAATTGATATCTTGATTTGAATAAAAATAAGTCATTTTAATTGATCCAAAATTATGGAAGTCTCACACACTTTGGATTTATTTATTATTTACTAATGTATTGATGTAAGTATTATTGAGTCAATGGGAAAATTTGTAATCATTTCAATATTCCATAACTTATTGAATAGATGAGTTACAAGGATGATTTTAGGATTACTATCTAAGACTCTTGTTTCTTAAACTAAGTTATAAATTTTTTTTCTTAAAGTACATATTAATGATTCTGAATCTAAGAAGTAAATTTCACAAACTATAATAGTTAATAAAATTGTATCTAATCATGGAGGATAAATTTTTTTATTTGAATATATTAACTCTATAATTATTTAACAATTTCTAGATATATCCATCCAATTGTGGATCTAGGTAAATATGGAGAATAGTTAAAATAAAGTCATCCCTTTGTAAATATGTATGAAATGATGAGTGTATAATAATAAAAATATGGAATTAGTAGATTCATATAATATATTTATTTCCATTTAAGATATAGTAAATGAAATGTGATGAGAATGGTGGTAATAAAAATATAAATATATAGTTAAATAGACTTTGGATTATGTGGAGATCAAGAGTGAAAATTCTAAAAATGGACCTTTTCATTATTTTCAAAGGGGGAGAAAACAATGGGATCATAAAATCTATAGCCTCAAAGGGGTATTAAAAATATTTCATGGATGATGTATTTAAGATATTATCTAAAAAAATATAAATGGGGGGAGAGTTGAACCCATGTATTGTGGTTGATGTTTGATATATTTTTAATCATAGGAGTTTCTATCAATCATTAGAAATGAAAAAATAGAATATAGAGTGTTTTGAGGACGAATAATTCCTATTCTAGTAAATCAAGACTTTTATAGTTATGTAATGAGTTTATAATATGTTATGGAGATAAATTAATGTTTATGGTGATTGGATTATTCAATAAAGAATTCATAACATCGTGGTAATCTATGGTGTAAATTATTGGTTTATATAGATAAGTATGTTGGATATGTAGTTGTGGGAATTTAAGAATTTATATGGGGAATTTGGTGAAGTTACATTCAAAAATACATATAATACAGCACAATTTGTGTCCATGGGGAATCTAGATATTCTCTAGTGATGATAGAAATATCCTAGGAGGATTTGGACAGGGTTTTATAGTTTTCATTTCAAAGTATGGACTACACTACTGTGAAATGATAAATTTTACCATAATATTATATTTTTATATAAGACTTGGTGAGAATATATGTTTTAAAAAATATTAATTTTCAAAAGGAAAAATATTAAATAAATATATAATAATAATCAAAGTGACACAAAATTTGTATTACCACAAGAGTAAGGAACCATTGTAAGGAAGCACTGAGCTCCATCACTATAATATGCAATGGAGGATTAAGGAGAAGATAGTTGGAACTGTGTTAGTGATGGCATGAGAACTTAAGGTCAGCATTAGTAATGAACCATGATGAGTAGTCAAACCCTAGATAGTAATCATATTATGGGGTTTATCCATGGTAATTATTCAAGTTGTGGATTTCACATTCTATGTAACTAAGAAGTTACCTTCTAAGTTGTTTTTTTTAAAATATATGAATAATAGTATAATAAAGATTAGAGGACCACACCATCGATGAAGTGGAAGAATAAAGAAAAAAATAATATTTCATATATAATAATTTTTAAAATGAAAATATAGAGAGGTTCTAGTGAATAACATTTCCATATTTGGATTAGGTCAAGAAGAAGATGCTCAAGAATTGTAGGAGGAATACATTTCTTCAACTAGTTATTAGATAAAAAGACTACATGAAAATTTAATATTAAATTTATCCTTATCCAAATAAAGAGATCATTTATATTTTATAATTATGGAAGAAATATTTTAAACCCTTAAAGTTGTTTGTAGATCTCATAATTTGATAAAGAAATTTATATGCGGTGAAGTAAAGAATAAATTTACATCAGATCAAGATCAATGATCAAAGTAGAGTACCATACTTTATGGAAGGAGATCTGAATATAAGATTAGTATTTTAGAAAAACAAAAATTCAATAAACTATTCATCGTTGTCTTCGAGTAATGTTTTGGTAGCAACGAATAGGGTTTTCCCTCAGATTGCTTGAATTCCATTCAGATTCAATTGTTAGAATTATAGTGAAAAGTGTTAATTTCATGTACACTTTCACAAAATTGTGTGTATAAAACATAAATTATCCATTAGTATTTAACCAATTAATATCCCTCTCTGTACATTTTTTACATTCCAGGTCTATTTTACTATTCAAGGTGGGAAGTGCTAGAGATCAAAAATTTAAATTACTCCAACTAACATGGTAACAAATACATTAAGCCTATAAGGACCCTTGATAAGGAAAATTCTTATTCAGTACACACTATAATTCACCCCACCTAACCCCACCCCACGGTCTACTGGGATAAATTTTCAGAGTAATATGTATTGGACAAATCCTTTTTTAACCTATTTAGTAAATTTCATATCACTTATGACATACCCAATATATGATACCTCACAATATGAATATTTTATCATGGTTTTTAAACATTTATTGAAGTAAATGATTCCTATTAAATAATAATAATGATCTCATGTACAATGAGTAATATAAAATTTTGTAGATATGGATATCAAAAGACATGTAATACCTATGTAATCTCTATGGGATTCTCTATACGCATGGCAACCCTACTCGAAGATCAACAAGTGAAAACATAATGTGAGGAATTTTCAATTTTATATGCCTCTATTGTCATATAGGGATAAATTATCTATGTCATAATAGATTTATGTATCTAGATAAAAGTAATTTATTTAATAATATCATCATAGATTTTGTAAGATCTCGTTATGTGGGGAACTTCTATAACCATTCATTTCCATGAATAATCTAAGAAAATAATCACATTTATTTTTCATAGAATAAAAATAATGATACGACAAGACATTTATTTTACTTTATTTAATCAAAACTATTAATTATGTTGTTACTAGGCCACTACCATCATCACATATCACCCATGATCCATTCAAAGCACTAAAAGAAACCACCCCTGATGTTTAAAATAATTTTAATTTCCATTTCAACCAACTCATACAAAGTTATAGGTAAAATATAACATGAATTTCATAATTAGTTAATTATTTAATAAATCTAAAGAGGCTAATTCCCTTTTAAAATAGAAACAAATTCCATTCAAAACCATGAAGATATAGATTCGGCCATTCATAAAACACTTTTTCATCTTCTTTTTAAACTTTTTTTTTGATAAACATTTAAAATATAGATTTCATATATGTGAAACAAATAAGTGGGAAAATGTTATATTGAATAAATATTATCAATATAAATTTAATTCTATATAAATTTCCTGTAAAATTTATCAATAACTCATGTTTTAAATGGAAAAAAAGTTTACATAGTTCCACCTACAAGAAATTAATTGATTTTTCTACCAATTATTTTTTCACACTATAAGAAGGAGGATTATATCCTAAAAATCCAATAGAGATCCCAATTATCATGAATAACACTTAAATCCCACGAAATATAGGAAATCAAGGCCATTGTATCCATGAAAGAATAGATATATAGAGAAAAGTGGAATAATATGAAGATGGGAGAAGAGAGGGTGCACTTACTAAGAGATAATGTGGAGTTTGATAAGGGAATACAAGATTGAATCCAATTGGAGAGGGAGAGGAGAGTGTATTGGCATGTGGAAGTGTTGTATAGGATCTTCTAGAGAAGATGAAATAAAATTATTGAGGATTACGAAGAATCCACATTAAAAAATTGTTTTTAAAAAATATAATTTTTGTATTGGTTGGATATATAAAATGGTATCCCATGCATAATTACCATCCTACTTACTTATTCCCAAGGATTACCCTATAAAACATCAAAAATTTGGACACAATCCTAAATTTTAATACACATATAATAAATTAATAATATTTATAAAAAATAGAATCAAGGGTGTGATAGTATTAGATAATCTCTAAGGAAATGATATGAATGGGTGAGAATTCATACCTTCCTAGCCAGCTATAGAAGCCACAGTTGAAAAACATGTAAATATATGGTGATTCCTGCATTTTATAGTGTAAAAATATTCTAAATCCATCTAATTTATCAACAAAAATCATACTGGATCTACAAAGTATGATGATGGATCAAGGAGGAGAATAAGTTTGAGTATATTATGGATTCCCTTTATGTGGAAATTTGGGGAAGTGGAACACAAAGAGGGTTTCTTGAAAAATTGTGATCCAAGATTGGAATTTCTGGTGTTTTCTGTTTGTCTTCAATCCAATATAATTTAATTATGGTGTTGGAATAATAATGTTGACATTTTATTGAAGGTAAAATCACAAAATACTTTTCAGAATAGAGTTTTTAATTTTATTTTAAAAAAGTGTGGGTAATAAACATTTGGGCCAAATGAATGTTATTTTGTGGTCAGTATGTGGATCACATATAAGGTATTTAGAATATGTGGTAAGTGTGTAGAGAATATATTAATATAGAGATAGTGTAATGATTGGGTGAATCACATAAGTACACTATAGAGAGGGTTTCATGAAGGAGTGACTGGACTTGGAGTATAAAGACCATGTTCAAGGTTAGTAGTTAAAAGGTGGCGATTTCAATTGTATTAGGGAAGCTAACCCATATGGTTTTCACATAATGGTGTTCCTATGAAGGGGGATATTCTACAAGGTAGGTTTATGATAGGTGGGCCAAAAATAAAGTTTTTTTATGATCATTAGTGAAGGTTTCAATAGTAATCTTGTTTTTTTGTTTGTTTTTTGGAGGATTTTTCTGATATATAAAATATTTTAACTTCATTAGAGATATTTAAAATCATAATAAGACATCTATGATTTTTAAGAATCACATGAAGGTAATACCTTACAGAATTTGAGTGGTAATATGGTACCACATGGGAATTACATCGTGGAAATTTCAGAGAGTTGGTGTTCGAAAACATAGTACCTGGAAGAGATTGTGTGCATGAGAGGTTTATAACACCCCAAGATTTCAAAGTACATTATTTCTTCAAAAAAAAATTCAATAACATTCGTTACAAGCAGCACAATGTTTAAGCACCCCACGACTTACCAAACTTGAATTTTTGAAAAGCGGTTATGAATTTTATTAACTAACTTTTGAATTTTATATATTCCATGTAATTTTATCATACATATTATGTCTTTCATAGACATAATATAAGAACAAATTCATTTTTTCAGATAAAGGAAGTATTGGCTAAAAAAAGCAATTTTACCGCCTTTTAATGGATAACCCTTTTTAAATCTAATATTTTACACTTTTACATATTCAATTTGACAAAATAAACTTCTTCTTTCCAATCGGGACATAAAAATTTAGTTTCAATAAATTTTTGATATTTCTCTGAAAACATTCAATTTTTTATGAATAGTGAAAAACACTACGTTATTATTTAAAACTAACATTTTATTTTAAAATTTTTTATTTTATTTTAATTTATTTTAACTCAAAATAGATATGTAATACCTATATAAGTTCAATATAATTCATTGGATTCATTTTATAATAAAATAATATGTATAAAATTTTATTGATCTTTTTTATGTTTTTCCCTCCAAAGAGAATATGAAAATTTATTTAAAACATAATTTTACCGCTTCTGTGAGTTTAATTTTCAAAATCCAAGATACCTGATAGAAATTACTATATTTAATTTGGTTCAATAAGATAAAAATAATTTTTGGTGAATCGTAACTTTTTACATTTTTACCACGGTTAAAAGTAAATATGGTCATTAAGGGTTAAAATTATATTATAATTAACCTAACATGTGTCCTAATTCTATTATATAAGTGTAATTCGACTAAAAACATTCATAGAAATAAAATATTATCCTTTTTGGTCCACTAGGATTAGATTAAGACATTTATTATTATTTTATTTTAAGAAGAGTTAAAAGTGTTAAATTCAAATATTATTAAATAAAATATTTTAATATAGGGTAATATAGAGGATAAATTTGACTATAAATATAAATTATTAATATAAAATTATTTCCTATATAATGGATTTTTATTTATAATTTTTAGACATTAAATAATTTTATTTATTTATGAAACAATAATGATGTTCTAATTGCCTTATTTATGAATGAATCAAATAAATTGTATTATAAATATTAAAATAATTAAAATTTCAAAGTTTTTATGAGATCCAAGAATTTTATATGTGAATATGACATGTTAGGGTTGATTAAATTTATTATTTTCAGTGTAATCATGTTGTTATGACTTTCTCATAAAACAAAATACCAAATAGTGTCAAAATAGACATAGATGAGTTTTTAAAACATATACTACATCATTAACTTATATAATAGATTTATAAATATTAAGAATATGAAAAAGGACTCTTATATTGATATATATGTCATTAATTAACCAATTGGTTCTCTCTTGTAATTTTATTGTATGTTTACAAACAATATAATATTAAAATACAAGGAGACATGGTAAATGTTAAACTATTTAACTAAGAGTTAAATATAAATGATAAAGTTAATATGGTAACCTAAACTTGTCTAAAACCTTTTAGTTAAGATTATTTCGACACATAACCACCTAATTCTATAAAAAATCATTTGTAGACATTAGAAACTGAATATGATTGTATAATAAAATAATATTTCAATATTTTAAAAAAGTGACCCTCACCTCTCTTATAAAAGGGAACTTCCCCTACTCTCAGAAGCACACATCCAAATCCATTTGGCTCTGCCAAAACAACCCACATATCCTCCCAACTTCCATAAAATCAACATACATTCCTTACATTGATCATAAATCCTACCTAAGGAACCCTTTTGATCCACTCAAAAGGAAACTCCCGAAGAAGAAGTAATAATTTCACCACCCTCTTTCAAGATCTTCTCTTCTTCCACTTCCTCATTATTCATTACTTCCATACCAAAATAATAACTCCAGGACCTCATAAATACTATGATATTATTATAAATATGGTATAATCATATTTATTATTCTATCAATCCTATAAATGACAAATTCACTATACGTGTGTACGTATAGATTACCATCTCCAAAACGTGATGGGATTCATTTCCACATTTACCATTCAACCAAGATTATAAAAATATATATTATAAATAAGTATTTAATATATGAAATAATAATTCTACTAAATTAAGATATATATATATATGTAGTTACATATATCTGATTCAGTTACTTCCATTCAATTTGATATGAAAAAATAAACAACGTTTTTGCGTACATACGGCCTACCGTCTCCATAAACAGTGCCTTCCATTTCATATATCTATATATTATAAATATTTATATTCTAAATATATATGATATATAAATATAGTTTTATGTTCTAGAAATATTTAAGTCATCATCTAAATGATACGATCAAGAATAACAAGTTAAAACATGTATGATAAAGAATGGGATAATTACCAAATTGTTTATTTGACATGGAAATCATTATAAAATGGGTAAAATAATATCATAAATGAATCATTTATTATATAATAAATTTTAATATAGTTCTAGTATAATTTAATATCATACTATGGTCATTATAATGAGGGTAAACATACCCCCAACCAACGGAAAGTGCAAGGTAGGGGTTAATTTCACAATCTCTTTATTATCTGGGGTTGATTTAACATAAGTATCTACTGGGAAATATTTATTATCCATGCCCATTTTTCATAAAATATTTTTCAAATGGATTATTTTTAAGGGACTTGTTTACTAAAACATCATTTTAAATGTTTTAATGATTTATTCTTCTAAACCATTCTCACTAATGTCCAGGTTTTCAAAAGGGTTTTAAGGATTTATTTGTATAGACATGAATTTTTTAGAATATTAATTCCTTTTAAAATTCTTAAAGTTGTATGGGAAACATTTATTCACTACAATCTTTTCAATTACTTCCTTTACAAATTATGTGACTTTTAAATGATTTCATGAAAAAGGGATATTTATCTAAAAGATTTTTACTGATCATTTTCAACCATTTCAACATATTTTACGGGGTATTATTATTGATCGAGGCTGATTTATTATGATACAAATCATCCATATTGTATTGAAGGTTTTGGGATATATTTGATTGTGTATGTGTTATTTTTATTCCTTTCATGGTTTAGGGTTAAATTATGGACATTTTTTATGCTAGTTTTAATGAAAATGTTTATGTTATGTTTCAACCTTTTTATATGTGGAATTTATTAGACTTAGTAAGTGATGGGTGGAGCCACCTATAGCTCCTCGGTGCATCATTATGTCTCAGGAGAAAATTAGACAAGGAATTGGTTGAGGCCTTTCACAATTATATATATGGTTTTGGCCAAGGCCTAAATCATTTATAAACAACATGTTCGGGGCCTTGACAAGATGATTTAGAATGTCCGACATTATACATTTTGTTATTATGAAAATAATAATGATTTTTAATATAGTTATTTGACTATTAGAATACCCATGACTATGTTTTATTTTGGAATTATTTACTCATCTCATATTCCTCCCATAATGTGTTCATTTTTATTATTTTTAAAAGATTGTGTTTTAAATTATTCACAAAGCCTAATTTTTATGGTATCTTCTACTGTATTTCTTACCCTTAATGAGATTTTGAGCTCAACCCTTTCTTATGTTTTATTTTTCCATGATTTCCAATAAGTTTATTAAGATTTATATATTGGATTATGTTAAAAGAGAATAATGGCATTCTAAAAGAACAAACTATTCTATATTTTAATTTTAAAATTACAATGTGAAGTTGATATATGTAATTTATTTCCAAGGATTCTAAACTGATCGGTCTTTAAGGACATGATTTCCTTGTATCATGTCAATGTATTAAACTAATGCACCGACATTGGGTAACTAGGTTCGGGGCGTTACAGTTGGTATCAACAGAAATTTTGAAACAAATCCTGGAATTGATTTAGATAAACTCTTATTAGAAAACATTGCCCTATGATAGAAATTTAGGATAAGAATATAATATCTTACTAGAATTTTGGTAATGTTGAGATTTAGTGTATTTTCCATGTAATACATCCAGTTCTGGATACGAGAAGGTAGATGTGGCTCTAGTATAGATGTACCTAGGAGTGGAAACTCTGACAAGGAGTTTTGGGATTGACATGGGTATCCTGGTACAGGACAAAGGGCCTTACTTCACTCTTGGTTATGACACTCCGGGGGTATTTTCTGAGGATAATTCACATTTTCATTGGAATCCATTATAAAGGATTTAGTAGTAAACACATCCACAAAGAAAAAAATTTATGAGTATAGATTATATTAATAATCATTTCAATTTATGTTTGGTAGTTTACAAGTTTTGAATTATGCATTATGATTCATAAACTAACCTAGTGTATTCCATTGTTTAGAAATTGATCCCAGTTGAAGGAATGACAATTCCAGCAATACGCATGATCGAAAGATTAAGAAGAATCATATCGATCATGGTTTTAAGAAAACATTTAAAAGGGAAATAGTCCCCCATGTATTCTCATCATATGATGAAATAATATCATGTTTTAAAAAGATTAGTAAATAATTCTCTGAGTCCATTTTTTTCGAAAATAAGCAGGATAAGAAAAAGAATGTAAGAGAAAAATATGGATAAAGGGAAGAGGGGAAATAAGTGTTTTCCCATATGTGATAATTGTGAAAAGAATCACCTTGGAAATGCATTAAGGTAAATGGAATTTTTTATAAGTGTGGATAGAAAGGACAGAAAGCATGTGATTGCAAGGATAAGAAAAAGGTTTCAAATGTACAATTCTTCACCTGCAAGGAGTTGGGACACTACGTGAATCAATGTCCAAATCATAAAAATATACCCCAAATACTACTATTGGATAATAATAAAGTTATAATACTACTGAAGATTAAGAGGAATGACTAGATTTCTTATGTTTTTAGTAATGTATCGTGTCATTTTATTATTGAATTAATGATTTATATGTTATAATAATTATAGAGTATATATAAGTATTGTACTATAGTACTATTTCATTAAGGACAAGATATTGTGTGGAACCAAAAGAAGTGACTGAAAAGCATGTTGAATTTTATAGAAAATATTTGGGTGAAAGAAAGATAAACCATAATATGGTCTTGATACCGAGGCATTGATTTTGGAATAATATATGATTGATTTGGATAAATTATATTAGATATTCTTGACTACTATTAAAAAGGGTTAATTATTTTTATATTCCATCATTGTTTGTGTTTACAACATTTTTGGATAGGAGTATATCAAGTATTCTATAAGGAATAATGGAACATGAATGAAATCATTATGTTTTTATGGTAATTTGGGGGGTTACAGTGTTTTAAAAGAATACATGATGAAGATATTCACATGTTATTACATGGAAAAAAGGATCTTCATTGTGTTTACCATTTATATTTATTTCAGACTATGAGTTTGGACAGATTTATTTTTGATAATTCTAAAGGTTTGAATCGATTAAGTTTGACATTGGATACTATTGTTAAGGTTAAATCATTTCATAAGATTATTTCTGGATGGTCATTAAAATGACAACCTTGAGGTCGGGTGACAACTAATCACATCAGTCAAGGCCACGAGACTTGAACTTGCAACCGAAGGGAGATAAGGGTAGATCATCTACCACTGGAATATGTGCTGGCCCGGTTTGTATAATGTATTTTTTAAATGGTCTGACATATAAATTATAAATTCATTTTTTTGGAACCCTATACAATTAGGATAAATAGAATATTTTTTGATTATATTATCTTTTGCAGTGAAAGAAGAGTTTGTGGTAAGAATTAGTTGAAGGATAAAACTCTTCATGTCAAGTATATTTTTTCCTCTTATTCTATGAATAAATAAATTTTTATACTTTAGGGAAGGGATCTAAATACTATAAATGTGTTATCCCAATACCTTATGTTAGTTGAACCGATGATATTTTCCATTATCATAGATTGATGGCTTTGATGCCCAATATTTTACATTTATTTGTGATTGGTGACCTGAATCACTCGCGTTAAATATTTAAGTATTTTCTCCAATTGTGTGTCTCTAATGTCCACCGATGTTCTCCTAATCAGGATCATAATTTGGTGGTGACATTTTCATTTCCATTTCCCTCTTAATAAGAATAAATTTTATTAACCCAATTTCTTATGTTGGTTTCCCAAAATGCTATTTTTTTTATTTTTAATCTTTTACATTCATACAACAATTTCAAATTTCGAGGACACAATTTATTAAATGGTGGATAATCTAACACCCCAATATTTCAAAGTATGTTATTTATTTAAAGTAATTCAATAACCTGAGCTACACACAACAATGAGTTCAAGCACACCATGAATTACCAAACAAAATGTTCCATAGTGGTTATGAATAGTATAAACTGAATTTTAAATTTTACAAATTCCATATAATTTTAACAACCATATTATGTCTTTCTTCAACATAATATGAGAAAAAATTCATTTTTTCAGATAATGGAAATATTTTTCAGAAAATGAAATTTTACTTCCTTTTAATGGTGAACCCTTTTTAAATACAATATTTAACAATTTTATTCATTCAATTTTACATAATAAAGTTCTTCTTTATAAATGGGACATAAATATTTAGTTTCGATAATTTTTTGGTATTTTTCTGTAAACATTATATTTTTAATGTACAGTGAAAAACACAATGTTATTATTTAAAATTGACTTCTTATTTAAATAATTATTTATTTTATTTAAATTTATTTTAAGTCAATATATATATATAATACCTATATAAGTTCAATGTAATTAATTGTATTCATTTCATAATAAAATTAGAAGTATAAAATTTTATTCATCTTTTAAACGTTTTTTACCCATCTTCTAGGAGCATTTGAAAATTTGCATAAAACATAATTTTACCGCTTCTGTGAGTTGAATTTCGAAAAATCTATGAGACATGGTTAGCCTCATCAAGTAAAATGTGGTTTAATAAGATGAAAATAATTTTTGGTGAATAGTAATTTTTTGACTTTCTTCTGCAGTTAAAAGTAAATAGGGTAATTAAGGGTAAAAATGATATTATAATTTTCATAAGACATGTCCTAATTCTATTGGTTAAGTTTAATTCTACTAAAAATAATAGTTGGAATAAAATATGATCATATTTGATCCAATTGGTTTATATTAGGACATTTATTATTATTTTATTTAAAGAAGAGTTAAAAGTGTTAAATTCAATGTTTATTAACTAAACCATTTTTAATATGGAGTTATACATAAGGTAAATTCGACAAAAAAAATCATTAAAAAGATAATAATTTTTTACATACTTTTTTTTATTTATATTTTTTAGTCATTAAATAATTTGATTTATTTATGACACAGTGATGATGTAGTAAATACCTTAGTAATTAAAGAATAAAATAAATGGTAATTCAAATATTAAAATAAATATAATTTCGAAGTTTTTATATCATACAAGAATTTTCTAGGTAAATATGAGAAGTTAGGGTTGATTCAATATTTTTGTTTTGATGTAATCATGTTGTTATGCATTTCACACAAAAAATACCAAATAGTGTCAAAATTGACATAAATGAGTATTTAAAACAAATATTATATAATTAAATTATATAATTGTCCAATAAAAATAATTCAATTCTAAATGACTCTTATAATGATATATATATCATTAATGAGCCACTTGGGGTTCTCTTGGCATTTTATTTTCTGTTTTTTAACCATATAATATAAAAATACAAGGAGACATTGTAATTGTTAAACTATTTCACAAATAGTTGAATCCACAACATAAGGTTAATATGGTAACCTAACCTTGTATAAAACCTATTGTCTGAGATTATTTCAACCCATAACCACCTGAGAATAGAAATAAATTTATTTAGATCCATTAGAAACCGTATATGATTATATAATAAAATAATATTTCAAGATTTTCCTAAAGAGACCCTTACCTCTCTTATAAAAGGGAACTTCTCCTTCTCCCAAAATCACACATCAAAAGCCATTTTTCTTGACAAAAACCTTCCCAAATATCCTCCCAAATTCCCTCAAATCAACCTAGAGTCCTTACTTTTATCAGAAATCCATCCTATAGATCCCATTTGATCAACTCAAAAGGGAACACGCAAAGAAGAGGTAATAATTTCACCACCCTTTTTCAAGATATTTCTTTTCCACTTCCTCTTTCGTTATTGTTTCCATACCAAAGTAATAAATATCATACATCCTACATACTATGATGTTATTAAAAATATGGTACAACCATATTAGTTATTCTATTCATCCTATAAATGACAAGGTCACCATACGTGCGTACGTACAGATTACCGTATCCACGACACGATGAGATTCATTTCCACATTCACCATTCAACGATGACAATAATAATATATATTATTAATAAGTATGTAATATATTAAAGAATAATTCTATTGAATATATATATATATATGAACATATATATATCTTATTCACTTACTTCCATTCAATATGATAAGAAAATGGAAACATCGTTTATACATATATACGGCCTACCGTCTCCCTAAACTGTGCCTTCCATTTCATATATATATCTATTATAAATACTTATATTCTTAATATATATGACTTATAAATAAAGGTTTATATGTTGGAATAATTTTAATCATGATCTAAATGATACGATCATTAATAACAAGTTAAAACATGTACGATAAAGAAGGTGATTATTAACCAAAATGTTAATTTGACATGAAAATAATTATTACATTGGTAGTATAAATTCATAAATGAATCCTGTATGATATAATAAATATTTATATGGTTCTGGAATAATTTAATAACACTCTATGGTAATTATAAACGAGGTTAAACGTACCCTCAACCAATGAAAAGTGCAAGGTAAGGGTTAATTTCACAATCTCTTTATTATTTGAGGTTGTTTTAACGTATGTATCTACTATAAAATATTTATTGTCCATGTACATGTTTCATAAAAGAGTTTTCAATGGGATTCTTTTTAATTTATTTTTTTACTAAAACATAATTTCAAATGATTTAAATATTTATTCTTCTAAACCTTTCTAATTAATGTCCATATTTTCATAATGGTTTTAAGGATTTATTTATATGGACATGAGTGTTTTAAAATATTAATTCCTTTCATAAGATTCAAAGTGGTTTGTGACACATTGATTCAAAAACTATCTTTTAAATGACTTCCATTATAAATTATGCGAATTTTAAAAAAAATCATGAAAAAGTGATATTTTTCTCAATGATTTTTACTGATCATTTTCAACTATGTCAACATCCTTTATGGGATATAATTATTGATTGAGGCTAATTAATTATGATAATAATATTCCATACTATTTTGGTAGTTTTGTGATATACTTGACTATGGATGTGTAATTTTTATACCAACCATGGTTTAGGGTTAAAGTATTGACATTTCATATGCATGTTTTAATATGAATGTTTATGTTATGTTTCAACCTTTTCATATGAGGAATGTATTGGACTTACTAAGTGACAGGTGGTGCCCATTGTATCTCCTCAGTGCATTAGTAGGTCTCAGGAGGCAATTAGATGTAGAATTGGCCTAGGCCTTTCCCAATTTGATATATAGTTTTGGCCGAGGTCAAAATCAATTTTAGACATCTTGTTTGAGGCCTTGAAAAGATATTTTAGGATGTTCAGCATCATACATTCCCTCATTATGAAAATAATAATGATATTACATGTGGATATTCACCTTGTACAATACTCATGACTATGTTTTATTATAACATTATTTACTCATCTCATATTCCTTTCCTAAAGTTACCATGTTTATTATTTGTAAAGGAATGTGTTTTAAATTATTCACCATGCCTAATGTTAATATTATCTTCTACTGTATTTCTTACCCTTATTGAGTGTTTTCCATCACCCCTTTTTCTATTTTATTTTCCCTAGATTTCCATGAAGTGTATAATGATTGATATGCATGGTTATGCTAAAAGGTAATAATGGTGTTCTCAAAGAACTATATATGCTATATTTTATTTTCGAAATTTTAATGTGTAGTTGGTGAATGTAATCTATATCCAAGACCTCTAAACAGATCAGTATTTCAGGATATAATTTAATTGTATCATGCCAATGTGTTAAAATATTTCACTGACTCTAGGTAAATGGGGTCAGGACATTAGAGGTGGAATCAGAGAAGTTTTAGCAACAACCTTGGAAATTGATTTAAATAAACTTTGATTAGATAAAATTACCCTAAGATGTACTTTTAGGATTAGTATAGTATAACTTCCTAGAATTTTGGTAATGTAGAGATTTTGTGTATTTCCAAAGAAATAAATGCCTATCAGGACAGGAGCTGGTAGAAGCCACTCTGGCACAGATATACCTAGGAGAGAAAACTCTAACATGGAGTTTCGGGCTTGACCCGGGGTATCCTGGTGCATGATAATTGGCATTGCTGCACTCTTGGTTATGAAACTCCCAGGGGATATGCTTAGGATAATTCACTTTTTCATTAAAAGACATTATGAAGGATTTTGGAGTAAATACATCATCAATGAAAACATTTTATGATTATAAATTTTGTACTGTGAGTATGGAAAGAAGTATTTAGGATATGTCTAATGGTTGGAATCAACTATGTTTGACATCAGATACTATTGTTAATGTTAAATCACTACTTGAGATTATTTTCGGATTGTCATAAAAAAGACTACCTGGAGGGTGGGCGACAACCTATCGCATCCGTGAAGGCCACGAGATATGAACCTGCAACCGAAGGGAAACATGGGTGGATCACCTACCGCTATAATGCTTGATTTTCTAGTTTGTATAATGTTTTTTTAAATGGTCTGACAGATTAATTATTTAATAATTTTTTTAACCCTATACGATTAGGATAAATAGAATATTTTTCAATTATGTAATCTTTTGAAGTGAAAGATGTGTTTTTGGAAGGAATTAGATGAAGGATGAAACAGTAATTTTCAAGTATATTTTTTTACACATATTCTATTAATAAATTAACTATTAATCTTTAGGGAAGGGATCTTGAAACCAAAAATGTGTTATGATAATACATTATGTTTTGTTGAACAAATGATATTTTAAATCATCATTGATTGATGGCTTTGAGGCCCTCAATTTTAAACTTGTTTGTGATTGATGAACTCAATCACTCCCTATAAATATTTATGTTTTTCCTTCAATTGTGTGTCTCTAATTTCCACTATTTTTCTCCAAATCGAGATCATAATTCTATAGTGACTTTTCATTTCCCTTTCCCTCTTATTAAGACTTAATTTTATTAAGACAATTTCCGATGTGGGTTTTCCACAAAGGTATTTTTCTATTTTTAACATTTTAATTTTGAAAAACAATTTCAAATTGTGAGGACACAATTTATTGAAGGAGGGGAGAATGTAACAGCCCATATTTTCAAAGTACGTTATTTCATCAAAGTAATTTAATAATTTGTGATACATGCAACACCGAGTTCAAGCGTACCATGACTTACCAAACTATTCATTAAAAAGCTGTTGTGAAAATTATTAACTAAATTTATAATTATATATCTTCCATATAATTTTAACATCCAAATTATATCTTTCATAGACATAATATGAGAACAAAATCATTTTTTTCAGATAGAGGAAATATTTTTTCAAAAAATGAAATTTTACTACCTTTTAATGGATAACCCTTTTTAAATCTAATATTTGACACTTTAATATATTCAATTTGACAAATGAACTTTTTATTTAGAATTGGGACAAAAAATTAGTTTCGCTAAAATATTTGGTATTTTTCTCAAAATATTCAATCTCTGATGAATAGTGTAAAACAATGCGTTATAATTTAAAAATGACTTTTTATTTAATTAATTAATTATTTCATTTAAATTTATTTTATGTCAAAATAGAATTATTATTCCTATATATGTTCAATATAATTCATTGGAGTCGTTTTATAATAAAATTAGATGTATAAATTTTTTTTGAACTTTTTAACGTTTTTTACCCGTCTACTAGGAGCATTTGCAAATTTACCTAAAACATAATTTTACTGGCTATGTGAGTTGAATTTAAAAAATCCAAGTGACACAGTTGACATCATTATGTAAAATTTGGTTCTATA
This sequence comes from Viscum album, assembly GCA_963277665.1. Lineage (NCBI taxonomy): Eukaryota > Viridiplantae > Streptophyta > Magnoliopsida > Santalales > Viscaceae > Viscum > Viscum album. Next base: position 710,501,464 of record OY728120.1, read on the forward strand.
AGATGAATATAATTTTTTTTGAATAGTAAATTTTGACATTTTTTTAACACTGTTAAAAGTAAATATGTTAATTAAGGGTAAAAATTATATTATAACTACCCTAAAATATATCATAATTCAATTGGTTAAGTTTAATTCGACTAATTACATTCTTATGAATAAAAAAAGATCCTCTTTGTTCCAATTTGATTAGTTTAGGACATTTATTAATATTATATTTAAAAAGAGTTTAATGTGTTAAATTCAAAGTTTATTAACTAACCCATTTTTGATATAGGGTAATCCATAAGATAAATTAGAATATAAATATTAATTAGAAAGATAAATATATTTCCTGCATAATTCTATTTTATTTATAAATTTTCAACTTTAAATAATTTAATTTATATATGACACAATGATGATGCATAAATTACCTTATTAATGAAAGAATCAAATAAATGGATTTATAAATATTAAAATAAATATAATTTCAATGTTTTTATGAAATACACAAATTTTCTAGGTGAATATGGCATTTTATGGTTGATTAAATTTATTATGTTTCAAGTATTCATGCTTTATGACTTTCACAAAAAAAGAAAATACCAAACAGTGTCAAAATTGACATAAATGGGTTTTTAAAACAAATACTATATCATTAAATTATACAATAGTCCTAAAAATATAAGGTTCGGCCAAAGGACTCTTATAATGATATATATATAATTAATGAACCACATGGGGTTATCTTGGAATTTTATTGTTAGTTTGTTAACCATATAGTATAAAAATACAAGGAGACATGGTAAATGAAAAACTATTTAACTAAGAGTTATATTTAAAAGATATGTTTAATATGGTAACCTAAACTTGTCTAAAAAGAATTTTTTGAGATTATTTCGACCCATAACCACCTAATTCTCGATATAAATTTATTCTAAACCATTATAAACGTAATATGATTGTATAATAAAATAATATTTCAAGATTTTCCTAAAGTGACCCTCACCTCTCTTATAAACGGGAACTTCCCCTTCTCTCAAAATCACACCTCCAAAGACAATTTTATTAGCCAAACACTACCCCAATATCCTAAAAACTTCCCTAAAATCAACATAGATTATATTATTTGATTATAATCCAACCTAAGGAGCCCTTTTGATCAACTCAAAAGGAAACACCCGAAGAAGAGGTAATAATTTCACCACCCTCTTTCATGTTCTTTTCATCTTCTACTTTCTATTTCTTTGTTGTTCAAATACAAAAATAATATATCCAGTTCCTAATACATACTATGATGTTATTATAAATAAGGTACAACCATATTCTCGATTCTATCCATCCTATAAATGACAAAGTCACCATACATGCGTACATACAGATTACCATCTCCACGACGCGGTGAGAATCATTTTCACATTCCCCATTCAACGATGATTATAAAAATATTTACTGTTAATAAGTATATAATATATGACATAATAATTATACTTAATAGATATATATAAGTATATGTGTGTGTGTATGTTTTTACATATATATTATTCACTTAATTACATTCAAGACAATATGAAAATGGAAACATCGTTTATGAGTACCTATATATTATTAATTAGTATGTAATATATGACATAATAATGATACTTAATATATATATATATATATCTATATATGTGTGTGTGTTTGTGTGTGTGTTTATGGTTTTACATATATATTATTCACTTACATCCATTCAATATGATATGAAAATGGAAACATCATTTATGAGTACATACGGCCTAACATCTCCATAAACGGTGACATCCATTTCATATATCTATCTATCATAAATATTTATATTCTAAATATATATGATATATCAATCAAAGTTTATATTCTAGGAGTATTTAAATCATGATCTAAATGATATGATCAAGAATAACTAGTTAAAACATGTACGATAAAGAAAACGATTATTACCCAAAATGTTAAATTAACATGGGAATCATTATTAATTGTGTATTTAATAGTAATAAATTAATCATGTATGATATAATAAATATGAATATGTTTCTATTATAATCTAATAACATAATTTGGTCATTGTAGAGGATGTTAAACGTACCCTTGTTTAAAGGAATGTGCATGGTAAGTGTTAATTTCACAATCTCTTTATTATCTGAAGTTGTTTTTACGTAAGTATCTACTGGAAAATATTTATTATCCACATATATGATTCATAAAAGAGTTTTCAAATGGATTATTTTTAAGGGATTTTTTTCTAAATCATCATTTTAAATGGTTTATATATTTAATCTTCTTACCCTTTCTCATTAATGTCCTTGTTTTAAAAATGGGTTTAAGGATTTATTTATATGGACATGAATGTTTTAAAATGTTAATTCCTTTCAAAAGATTCAAAGTGGTATGAGACACATTGATTAAAAATCTATCTCTTAAATGAATTCCTTTATAAATTATGTGGCTTTTAAATGGTTTCATGAAAAAGGTATATTTCTCTAAATGATTTTTACAGATCATTTTCAACTACGTCAACATCTTTTACGGGATATTATTCTTGATTGAGGTTGATATATTAAGATACAAATCTTCCATATTGTATTGAGGTTTTGTGATATATTTGACTATGGATATTTTATTTTTATACCATTCATGGTTTAGGGTTAAAGTGTTGACATTTCGTATGCTAATTATAATACGAATGTTTATGTAATGTTTCAACCTTTTCATATGAGGAATTTATTGGACATAGAAAGTGATGGGTGGAGCCCGCTATAGCTCTTCGGTGCATCAGTAATTCTCAAGAGACAATTAGATGTGTAATTGGATGAGTCCTTTCCCAATTAGATATATGGTTTTTTCCGAGGCCTAACTCATTTTTATACATTTGGCGAAGGCCTTGACAAGATGTTTTAGAATGTCCGGCATTATACATTTACTCATTTTGAAAATAATAATTATGGTTCATGTGGTTATTCGACTAGTAGAATATCCATGACTATGTTTTATTATGGAATTATTTACACATCTCTTATTACTATCATAAAGTGTTCATGCTTATTATTTTTAAAGCCATGTGTTTTAAATTATTCACCATGACAAATGTTTATGTTATCTTCTGCTGTATTGATTACCCTTACTGAGCATTTGAGCACACCCCTTTCTTATGTTTTATTTTCCCAGGATTTCCAAGAAGTGTATTAGGATTGATATACAGGTTTAAGATAAAAGGGAATAACGGTGTTCTCAAATAACTATCTTTGTTGTATTTCATGTTTGAAACTGTAATGTGATGTTGATGTATGTAATATATTTCCAAGACTTCTAAACAGATCGGTGTTTTGGGACATGATTAATTTATATCATGCCAATGTTTTAAAATAATGCCCCAACTCAGGGTAATGGGGGTCGGGGAATTACATGGTTGATGAGGACATCTTGTGGTAAAGAATTAAAATGGTGTCATGGAAAAGAGTAAGTGGAATTGCTTCAATTGGTTGGTCATTCCCTAGTCACTGATGATCCATGTCCCCCCCCCCACCGAGGTAGATTCCTTTTGTGTCATTAAAAGTTGGTCAACCCAAGACAATTACCCCTTCCTGAATCCCAAATATTATCACCTATTTGCATCAAATAAATATCATCCTTAAGGTCTGAACTTCCTTAATTGAGCTTTGAAAGTGCTGATTTTAATTATGGATTTCACCTAAGCTTATTTTTTAATACATCTCACTTTGACTGCATGTTTCAAGCATCGAAGACCATAGGTGAATGTGTTCAACCACTTCTTCTCTGATTCATTGGATCTTAAGGAGAATATGACAGTCCATCTTCTTGATTCTAAAATCTTTATGATTTGGTCTTTTTTGGAGGAGGACTTTATATTAGCTTGGTCGAGTGATCCTCGATACTCTAATGGGATTCAATTTCTCCTCTTCATATGGTCATATTACAATTTTATAAAATGGGATTATCCTTTCATGGAGATTGGGATTAAGCTTCCAGAATATCCCATACCCATCCAAAACCCTTCATTTCTTTTTATAATGGGGAATTTGGTAGGTCGTAACTTTTTCATGGGTAGAAGTACTTGATATGTATGACACCCAATTTCACCTAGAATCTGCGTTGAGGTTGATTTTCCAAAGCCACTAATTGAGTTTTTCTAGATCAATGTTGGTGAAGAGTTTAGGCATAAACAACTTATTATTTTTTAATCATGGTTTTATTTCTATGAATTGAGTATGAAATTGGGACATGGAGAGATGGTATGTAGGTGTAAATTGTGGAAATGCCCTAGATAACCTACTTCTCAAACATAAATGGCCCCAGATAGGGTGATTCCTTCTCAAGACAATACATTGGTTGTGAATTTTCCTACTGTGGGTGGGGGATGATTGAGTCTGATCATCTTCCTCGGTAGACAAATGGTTCATATTAGTGTTGAATGTTAAGGGTAATGTTCCTTTTTCAAAGCTGCATGGAATTGAAGCTACTCACGTAAGGTCGAAGCCATCTAAGACTCCACCTTCTAATCTGAAGGTTAAGAATGTATTCAATAGATTACTAATTGATCTTAAGGAACCAAACACTCTAGTGGAAGTGAATACTCAAGGAAATATAGTGGGATTGGATGTTTTCATTGATATTGATGTTTCTTCTCATCCTCGGTTAGAAAGGGTGATAGATCAATTGGATTTGGGGGAAAATTGTTGATCCTAAACTATTTTTATTCGAGGAACAGAGATTAGATGATTAAAATACATTCTCAGATAATGGGGTGATGGCTCTGAAGACAACTGAGGGTGAGAAGGACACCCATACGAAGATGGTAGGACATTGGGTTGCAGGACATTGTCAGAGACAAGAGGATTTTAAAATATGTAATAATTTGTCACGTTTTGAAGGACTGGCTCAAGACAAAGAGAATTTAATTGAGGCTCATATTTTATGAGGGACATATATGGATCATGTTCTCATAGGCAAGGATTTTGGATATAGCTTCTTTTCTATAGGGAAGAAAAAAATGTTCACAAGGATTAACAATATCTTCCAAAGCCAATAAAGACCAGTTCAGGGAAAAAATCTAAATCTAATGATTTCAAATGTAAGCGTGTTTCTAATATGAATGGGATTCTAGTAGAAGACTCTAGTGTGGTTGGTGTGGTCCAATTTGGTGTGGAAAAAAGAGTTATAATGAAACATCTGGTATTCCTGGTACATTCATAAGAAGAAATGGTGGAGGATTTTCTTTATATAAATACTAGAAAAGAAGTGGCAGACAAAATGTTGGGTAGGGTGCTTCGGGTGTATGTTAATAGTGAGCAGGCTACATAGGCCGACAAGAAAGACCCTATTTTGATAAGAAGTTTCAATTAAGGGAATATAAGTAAATAGGATTACTCTCAAATTTATTACAATTTTTCATATTTCTTTGAAGACATCATCCTTAAAAATCAAGATGAATTGCTGCACTCTATTACCTAGATACTATTTTGGGAGTAATAATCCTATAAGATTATGTTCTATTTCAATAATATTTTTATTTTTTATGAGGGTTGTCCTCGGGGTTGATCATTTAAGTTTCTCACTTTTCCATAAAATTTTTTATAATAAAAAAATTAACTTTCCATCATGTGGAAAGGAAACACAAGGGTAATTTCTATAGAAGGTAGTTTGTAGCGGTGTTTACATTATTAGTGCATATTTAATATTGTTTAGAATGGTATGTTCAATGTGATCAGTAGTTTACATATTTTTAAATATATATTATTCGGATGGTGTTTTCTAGTTGGTATTCTTGAGGCAATGAGTTCGAAGGGGAATTATATTTAGTCTATCATGATACAAATAAAACAAATTTCATGATGATATTATGGAAAAAATTGAGTGGATAAATTAAGGATGACTTCATTCAGAAAAGTGTGCAAGGATGAGTCAATGGATGTTTTCTAAAGGAGGCAGTGTGTTATCCCAGATTTCATGGTAAAAGAATTCCCCCTTGAGAATTGTTATTTTGGTCAAAAAATTATAACATAAAAATCTAGTAAATATTACTTGATTATGTAATAAATTATGCATTATTGATGTGTTCTTGTTGACCTATCCCTTAGTGGCTAGCCTATTAAGTTTTTTGTGATTCATTTTACTTCTAAATTTTTTAGAGGATTAAAACTAAATTTAGTAGGTTTGAAAACTTTCTACTAATATGGTTGAAATATAGATTAAATAAAAAGAAAATTATAACCCCCTGTTTCAACGCTATACTTTTAAGGAATCCTAGGGTAAAAAATAGGTTTCAATTCCTAGGTTTTACGAGATTAATCTAACATCATAAAATTTATTAGATATAGAATTTATAAAATTATAAATTAGTTACTCTATTTAATTTCATAATCTACCAAATTTGGATAAAAAAAACATTATCACATATTTTATCACTCTTACTAGTTGTTATCTTCATTACATTACATGGGGATGAAGTTAGTGTTTCAATGGGAAAGTCTATGACTGAAGAAAATAGGTAATGGATATATTTTAATACCAAATATCAAAATACTTTTTCTATATCTATATAGTGTATTTTATATATTATGGTAAAGAGATAAACTTGTGTAATGGCCATGTGAGGAAAATTATTTAATATACATGAATATGATAATACGGTGAAGGAGGTAAAGTTACAGGTCCTCCATGGTATATTTCATGATTTGAAAATGATTACCTAATTGAATGTTGATAGATACTTAAATTAAGTCATTAATGTTGTTGGATCCATTTGTGGTCTTTGTGGATGAAAAAGGATATCAATATTGTTAAGAAGATTTTGGGACAGTTGGGAACTCTACACAATATAAACGTGGCATTTCTATTATGGAGGTAGTTTTCCAATCTTATTCAAGAAGATCTATTCAGTAATTTTGTGGATTATAAAATGATTTTTAAAAAATATTGTACATCAATTCAAGAATATAAGTAGATTTAATTTAAATTAAATGTGAATCTTGAAATTTCATAATTTTAAAATGGAATAGTGTATATGAATGATAAACATATGTATCTTCCATTGAGAAAAATTTATAGAGTAATGGGTGTATTTGAAGGATGTCTACACTTGGCTTGTTTTCATTATGGTAATGTTGGTGACATTAAATAAAGGAGGTCACGAATATTTTATAATGATGAAAGTAAAGTGGAATTTACATATAAGTAACAAAGTAGTTCCCATATATAATGGACTCTAAAATTGGAATTTTATTAGGACGAAAATTTCATTAAAATTGATTTGTGAGAAAAAAAAGTCTATTGAATACTATCTTGCGAAAGGAGAAACTAAACTAAAATATAATAAAGAATATTCCTTGACTGTTACTATTGATAAGTAAGAATATTAACTAGAAAAATTCAATGAACTTGGAGGATTAGTTTATCTCATAGTGAATCACCAAGAAGCTTTCAAATAGTTTTATATTAAAATAAAGAAAAATAAGATTTTTTATTTTCTTATAAAAAATACTCTAAATATATGGATCATCTTAAAGAAGATATTAAATATATGTAATAAGATTTATAAAATTTCATATATATTCCAATGAATTATGATGAAATATTTCGTATCAGGATTAATATTGATGAATAGACTAAGGTGGTCAATTCCCTTAATGAAATACTAGAATGGATAGATAAAAAATTTTATCCCTTTGAATAATTGGTTGTATCATTGAGAAAAAAACTTGAATCAACATTATAATCAAGTGATTCAAATATGAAGCTACACTTTGTGATTTTTTTGTATAAAAAATTAATATAAAGTGTTAAGTGGGGCCTTGAATGTTGTAACAAAATTCTAAATGAAATACTCCCAAATTATTTGTTAATAGTTAAAATGATTATAATGATAAGAAATAAAAATTATTAACAGTGATATATTTGAATAATGAAAATCCTAAGGTTTCTAATTAGGGAATCAAAACTATATCACTAAGAATATATCACAATGGCCACTCTAAACAATGAAAAATCATATGGATGCTAACAAACCATTATTATATGAAAATTTCCAATTTCCAAGGTAAAATAAAAAGCTTAAGGATTTGTGAAGGAATTTAGGAGAAAATATGTTTCCTCACATAAAGTTTCAATTTCATGGATACCATGGCCACACAGTATAATAATTTGAAGAGGAAAATATTTATTTCAATTATGAAATTCTTAGTACTCATCAAATTTGAATGAATCTATATCCTTATTTAAGTTGGTAAAAAAATTTCTATGCATATTATTTTCATCATTATAACATTGGGAATGAAAATATTGACTACAGGGAAAGATTAAGTGTAAATTATTACTACAAATCTTAGAGATAAATGAATAAACAAAACCTGAAAAAAATAATTCTAAACAAGATCTACTCTCTATTGGAATAAAATTAAGATTGTGATTTCACCCCACAATTATAGTATAAATTTTAGAGTTTGTCTTTTTCTTCGACATAACCAGTTATATCATGGATGGAAAAGTTGAATTTTGAGAGGAAACATCTAGAATTAATTCCTCTCAAAACAAATATAAATAGTAGAATATAGACTTTCATTAGTGATTATTCATCATCCATGATAGGAAATGTAAATATCATGAAAAATGTAAATGGTATAGTTGATGGAACCATTTGTATTAGTAATGAAGGAGTTTTGAACATCAATAGGATTGGAAATATCCATTTAGTAGCTGATGAGTAAATAATGACCAAATGTCTCTTTGACGATGGGTTATAATGTAGCCATTTATGTGAGATTCAACTATGCGACTTCTGTCTTGAGATTAAATTTAACCAGAAAGGGTCACTGATCAAAGGAGGAGTTGCAATCACTCTTATGAGAGAACTAATGCTATCTATACCATAGAAAAAAATCATAAAAATACATGTTTCCATATAGTGTTCAAAGAAAAAAAACTTGTTACATTGGAGGTTAGTTCATATTAACCAAAATAATAATATAATATTATCTAATATATGATCTTCATTGTACATAGATATAATTAATAAATATCAGAAAATGACATGTTATGGTTTTATTAAAGGGAAAATATTGTAGAATCCTTATCTGTCAATGAAAAAGAGGTAATATAGTGGGATTTATCTATTCAAAAATGATGTATGTGATCAAATGAATATATGTAAAAACATAAATATTTCCTTTAATTGATTAATTTAGTAGAATAAATTGTTCTATGTTTATGCAATGAAAGTGATTGTTCATTGGATGCGTAAAGATGTAACAAAGAATAGTCAAAATGTTACTGAGTGTATAATTAAGATATTGTGGTCTAACAATATTATAGTGTATTCCTCAATTTATTTTGAAAAAAAACGTTTGAAACTAGGAATAAACCATTATGATTCATCTAGGATAACTCTACGTCATAATTGAGTTAATGAAATAAGAAATTAGATAGCAAAAGATATAGAAAAAACATTACTCGCTACAGGTGGCATTTCTAACCACTCTAAAAAAGAATAATATGAATTTGAATTTTACTCTTAGAATTAGTTATTTCTAAGCACTAGGGAATATTGGACCCTCTGTGAAATGTGTTATAAAAGGAAGACATAATAGAAACATGTTTGTCTCCTCAGAATTATGTTCTACATCCAAAATAAAGAAAATAATCAAGGAAAGTATGATGATTTTTCATATGAGGGGATATTCTTTAATACTCAACAAAGTGTAAATACTTAAACTGTTACAACAATAGTATGTCTAAAATTATAAAGGGAATTTAAATTAATGCCACTGAGGAGAAAGATCATATGATCTATAGAGGAACACGTCTGGATGTTTTTGATAAAGAATAAAGGGAATAAAATGAATTTTGTGAAAATTTAGAAGATGTAAAGAGTTATTTGGTTGATGAAGTCTATGAGGATAAGTCAAAAGATGAAGTCATTATTGAATAATGGAAATATATTCTATAAGAATGAAACTTGAGGATACTAGAAGATCCATACAATATAATTAGATATAGATATGAACCAACATATACAAGGAGAATGATATATAATGATCTTGGGGATCTATTATAAAAATTGGAACCAACATTTTTATAATAAGTTCCAAAAGATGAATAATGGATTAAGGACATAAATTTATAATTACATCAAATTGATTAAATGGTCTTAGGAGCCTATTAAAGGGTTAAAAAACAATGTGATCAAAATAACATGGATCATTAAAAAACAAATTAATGAGCTTGTAAATTTACTCATAAAAAAGGTGTTCTATATTTTAAATGTTATTAATAGATTGAAGGAATCGATATTGAAAAAATATTTTCTCTCGTAGCTCTGTTGGAATCAATAGGTCTCTTTTTTGGAAATATATATTAAAATTTGACAAAATTTTTACTAATTGGATATTATAACAATATGATTAAATTATATTCTTAATTAATAAGTTTATGTTGAACAACTAGCAACATTTCCAATTGAAAATGATTAAATAAAAATAAAGAAGACTCTATATTTTTAAAAGTAAGGTCATGATATTGGAATGCTTGGATGGATTCGTTTTCATAGAAGCGGTAATTCAATAGTTGTGGTCTCAATCATTAACCATATTTGAAAATTACCATTTCAATCTAGTATATGTTATTTATATAGGTGGATGATACCATCTCTAGTCAGAATAAGAAGAATTCTATTAAAATGTTTTCGAACCAAGTGAAATAAAATTTTCAAGTTTCTATGGTTTGTGATGTAATAGATATGCTAATTAATTTTAACATACATTCTTCAAAAACAATGGCACCTCCAATTTCAATTAGAACTAATATGGGGATCCAAGTTGATCACAATATATATATGCCACCTTCTACAGGAGGATAATTAGAAACCTTCTTTATTTGAATTTAGTCGTACTAGACGTTGTCTTTGTAACGTGATTTGTGGCTCAATTTTAGATTAATTATAAGTAATAACATCTCGTATTAGTTAAATGAATCATGATGTACATCCAAGGTACTATCAATTCTTTCTTGATCATTTATGTGAGAAATGGTCATTTATTTTTATCATTTTTCTATGTAGACTGGCCTAGTGACATGGTGGATCCAATATCCATGAGTGGTTTATTAATTAGAAATATATATGTTGGTTAGTTGAGTAATATGTAGGGAAGAACTTATTTATGTATTGTATAAGTAGAATATATCATAGAAACTAGTAAATGAGAAATATTTGTGGATGAAGATATAGGTAGAAAATATTATTCAAGGGGTGAAGTAACTGATGGTGGTTTTTTTTGATAATAATGTCATTGGTGGAGTAGGAATAATCAGAATGGAATATGTTGGAACTAATAACCAAGGTGGAGGTATCATGTCTAAATCTATTGAGACACCAATATTTTGGAAACATCGATTGAACCTTCATGTTTAACCACATCCCTCAGCTTGATGCAGTTCCAAGAATTCTCCTCTCAACATTTTTTATATTTATTTAAATGTTTTTACAAGAAAGGTTATTACGAAATATCTTCTTTTTTTATAAAAGGTGTGAAATTTTTGAAATTCATGTTTTTAAAACATTATTTTAGTGTTAAAATAACTCTCTCGTTCTTGGTTTGTTTATGGGTTAAAAGTTAAGGGTTTATAAAATTAATGGGGAAATTTAATTAACATTGGGGGAGTTCTGGGATGAGGAATTTCAGGAGGCATAGATTCATCTCTTGATCTCTTAATTTCTACACTAATCACTAATTGGATAGACATTTATTGATATATTATTTGTTCTAAATCCATCTTGAAGTATTGAACTATGTTTTAGAGTAAAATTTCATTGTTGATTTCCAACAGACCTAATGTTGGAGAATGTTGGAAAATGGTGATCCGTGTTGGTGTTTAGTGGTGTATTGTATTTTTTCCATCCTTTATGGGTTAATTAAGGTTTTTTTAAATGAAGTTAATTTTTATAAAATTTTATACCAAAAGATTTTTTAATGGGATTTTTCTCAAATTTATGGTCCAAACAATAAAAATATTTTCTCATGGTTGAAATGTAGATCATGTGGTAAGTACATGAACCATGAGGTAATAGTGTATCCTACATAAGAGGTTAGTGATAACATAGTGATTAATTAAACAACATAGTTAAAGAGTGGAAAGCGTCTCATGAATGAGATAAGTATTAGAGAGTACACTTACTATTTAAGAGGATGGTGGTCAAAAGGTGGTAACATCAGGTTGATCATGATGGTGGGCCTATGTGGTTTTAATGAAGTGTAGAAATAAAAAATTGGTATACTAATATGTAGTCGATTCATGATATTTTTACCGCAATGGGAGTATCTTCAAATCCTATAATATATTTTTGAATTTTAATATCTATGTTTATTGTGTTTTTGGAGGATATTTCCTATAAATACCATGCTATTTACATCATTAGGGAATGGTAAAAACATTATTGGGCATTCAAAAGTTTTAAGTAGCACACAAAGGTAATACTATATTGTAAGTTCATGGTAACCAAGGTCCATTTGTCAGTTTTATGGTAGAATGATCATAGATTTGGTGTTCTAAAACCTATTATGTGCAAGATATGATATGTTTAGTGTGTATATATGATAATTGTTATGTAAAGTACAGTGTGGGAAGGTAGTTCATAGGTAATTCATGAGGAAGTTATGGAATGACGGTGTTCTCATGGTTAGTTCTCGATGAATGGTAATTCATGAGGTTAGGTGTGTGGTGATCAATATTTTGTAATCTATATAGAAGGTTTTTATCTCATTATATTTTCTATTGGATATTCTAGAGACCAATAAGTTCCATATAGAATCATACTTATGTTATTATGATATAAATATATCCATATAGTCAATATAATATAAATAAGACCTTCAAGTTGATAAACTAATGATAAATTCATCAAAATAATTATACAAGGAGGGGTTGTTGGAAATGTTTTGAGTGAGGTATTTTAATGTCCCTGAATTCATTATAAATTTAGTACACCAGGATGGAGTAACTAGGGTGAACTAGTATAATCCAAAAAATCTATAAAATCTTAATGGATATTAGTATTAACAAACCATCATTGGTTATAAGAACCCATCCATTTGTAGATTCATAATGGGAATATTTTTAGGTAATTTTTGAGGTTTCTCAGTCCCTTTGTTTTGTAGTAGTGTCTTGGGGTGTTTTGGGATGAATTTTTAAGAAAAAATAATGGATAGTGGGTTGTGAATGGTTTGTGAACGATTTAAAAAACTGTGCCACTAAAGCGTGACAACCGTGTAAACACTGATAGAGAATTATGCAAGGTTTGCACACAAATTGGAAAACCATGAGACTAAATAGTTATGACCATCAAAACCCAGATAGATAGGTCCACACAGTTGGCACACAATTTTCCTTAACCATTCTTCCCTACCTAGGAAACCATGTGCATGGGATTAATTATCTTAAAATCTATTTTAAAACAACACAAACCCCCCGAGACTCCCATATTTCGACCTTGGTTCAGGATTGAAACTTTATATTTTGTCCTACTGCATCCTCATGGGATTCTAATGTTATTAATACAATGTTATATGTGATTGAAAGTACAAATTTAAGATCCTCTCTCTTCCTAGTAAGTGTATTTCATTCTGTTTCTTCTCCTTTTCATCCCTTTATCATTCCTTGAACTTTTCATGGATGATGTCCAAAATTTCCATGGATATAACCATATGATTTGAGATATAGATCTAGGATTGCAGATCTAGATCAATATTTGAATGATTTTTATGCCTTTGATCTTAATTTTGATTTAGGGATTTAGATGAGGAGCTGGATTGATGATGTTGTGCAGCTCAAATTTTGGAGTTTTCCATTAGTCTAACATCTGTCAATAAACCAAGGTATGTGGTATAAATCGAACTCCCATAGTAAATAAATTTATATGTGAATATGAGTTTATGGATTTGATAGCTTCCCTTGATAATTATTTTCCTAAATTGTATAAAATAGGAATATGTATTTGACTTTTGATTTCATTGTTGACTAATTATTAATTTAGTCCCAGAAAAAATGAAGGGGGATTTACCAAATAAAATTTTTTTTTGGGGATTGGTTATAGTATGAGATATTGTAATTTAGATATTTAATTTATTGGGTTTAGATAATTTACTGGGGAAATTAATTATGAAATTATGTTTGGCTATGTAACATAAATAATTTTCAGAATTAATTATGTGCCATAATGTTGATCATAGATAATTTATTATGAGATTTAATAATGAAAAGATGATATTTGATATGGATAATTAATTGTGAATAATTAATTATGGAATTAGAATTTTGATGATTGATTAATTAATCGATGATTTAATTAATGGGTTATGTGATATGTTGTTGTAGGACAGGATAAGGTCAAGGCCATGAGAAAGGTTTTTGCTCTATATTGGAGCATGGGAGAGGGAACCAGATGTGGTCTGGGACCCTTATGGGAGTAATTGTATCTTTAAATTTAATTTCATTACAGACACAAGAAATTCTAATTGAAATGAAATGTTTTAACTTTTAGTTGAGTGTTTTATTTTCTTGTTTTGAACATCATATGTCGTGGTATTTTTTTTATTTCTACGCTTCCACACTTGGATATTGTTGTTTGATTTTGTCTAGGTTTTATACTGATAAATGAGGGTATTGTCTCCCCAAGACTAAATTACCAAACCCTCATAGCTATTCAGGACCCCTATCATATAGGGATGTATTCTTGAGGTAATGTATCCCACTGGCTTGGGGTACCATTTAGTGGCACCTGGTAAGAGACATCAAAAAGTGGTATCCGAGTAATTTAATTTTCATTCTTAATATTGTGTCTCACTATTTTTGGAAAGTTAGACAGGTGACTAGAAAGAGTAGAGGCTCAGTAATGAGCTCATGTATGAGAGTTACAAACCCATGTATGGGGGAAAATCCTAGTACTTAGGGTGGGATTTTTGTGATTGTTTGTTGTTATATTAGTATATTATTTCACTTCAGGTGATGCTCTGGGGGTGTGATGTGTTATTTTTTTGACGATTATTGAATTCTGATTCTTAGCCTAAAGAGAAATGATACTTGAGTCTGCATGCATAATTCAAGGAACTCAAGGTTGTTGTGACATGCATCATTATCAACAGTCACAGTCAAATGGGTTATGGGTATGTTGATGAACTTGAACTATTTTCACTACTTGTGGGATTGAAATGATGATGAAAATTGAGACTAAATTGGTGTTTAAGGAAAAACATGATTGATAAAATGAGTGTGATTAATTAATTAATTTTTGAATTATTTAGTTTGATATAATGTGATTATTTAATGGTTGAATTAATTAATTATGATGTGTGTATCCTTTTTAACTAAGTCCTAGTAGTAGGATGGTTAATGTTAGTGATAAGTCCTCGGTGTCGACCATGTGGTGAGAAAAAGGGGAAAGGACATGTCGAAACTTTTTTTTGTTAGTTTCTCCACTTACATAAATGTTATAAGGTTGTGTTATGAGACCTAAGATGTGTGTTGGTCTTTGTATAGATATGCATCCAAAATGCATGTTGAGGGAGAGACTGAGGGGTATGGCTCGGAATGAACTTCCTGGTAGGGAACATGAGGCATCATTGGTGAAAGCTGAGGAGTTAGGGGAATAGTTACAAGATATCCTTGCTCGTTTAATGAAATTGCTGGAGAGAGTGACCCAGGGTGGGTTCTGAAAAGCATGTATGAGTTGACAAGGTATTTTCAGTTGTAGTACCCTCCTACTTTTACTGGATATGGTGAACCTGAGGGAGTTGAATTCTAGATTGAATCCACAGAAACGATTCATGACCATTTCGAGAATTTTGTTGGTTGGAGATTTATGCTGGATGCTTATATGGTATGGGGTCAATAAAGCACTGGTGGTTCATATAGGTATGATCTGGATAGACTAATGAGAATATATGTAAGGTGTTTTGGGAGATTTTCTTAGAGAACTTCTATCTAGAGATGCTGAGATGAGAAAAGGATTATGAGTTTATTCGTCTGACCAAAGGAAGAATTTCCATAATGGATTATGATTAATGTTTCACAAATTTAAATAAATTTTCTCCATCTTTGGTTGAAGATGAGGCTTTTTGGGAAAAACTATTTCCGGATGGACAGAGGTGTGAAATTTTGTCTAAAGTAAATATATTTAGGCTGATGAAATTCATATAGGTGGTAAATTAGGCAGTAATTTCATAGTGAATCCTATATGAGTATTCCATTACTGGATAGGTAGTCATCACTAGAGGATCAGGGTGTGTGCCTTTCGAGAGTAGGAAGTGCCTTTATAAGAATCTTAATCAAGATATTGGAATTCAAGGTGGACATCAAGGAGTAATAGTTGCATCAGATTTTACTCATGTGATTTCCACAAATGTGGTAGGAAGGTACCCTAATGTACACATTTTCCTCGAACAGTAGTGGAATGCCAATTTTGTGGAAAGATGGGGCACCTGCATAAGTTCTAGAGGAAGCAGTGACAAGCTGGTGCTAAGGGAGTAGCTGTTCAAAGTCAGAGTGTGGAAATGAGGTCTTATACACCAAATTGTTCTGGCAGCTAGAACTCAATGGGCAGAGGAGGTTAAGGTATTGTATGTGGTGCTTTTGGGTATGCGAACCCATATGTTCAGAGTGGTGCTACTCAATCTAGTCAGACGACACCATAGGGAAGAGGGGTATAATAGTTTCATGTAGTTTAGCCTACACTTGAAGAGAGTGAGGATCGTCAATCCACAATGAGAGGTACTATTCCAGTTTCTTATACTCTAGGTACGTCCTTGTATGATACTGGTGACAATCATTCATTTATATCTGAAAATCTTGTTAATGGTTTGAGTGTGGCGGTGAAGTCTGTAAGTAGGGTGATGGATATCGATACATAGTTGTGAACACAGTCTAGGGAGATGTTTTTATGCAAGTTATGTTCTCAAGATATTTGAGTGTTCCATTTTCATTGGGTAATCTATGTCCTTGATATAATGATCCCTGGCCTAATTATGGGTATGGACTGGCTAGTCGCATAGCAAGCCCAAATATATTTTTACCAGAGGAGAGTGACCTTTGTATCGCTGAAGGGTGACATGTATTATCATCCTGGAGAATGGGATATCCATGCAGGCCGAGATGGGCTAATTACTCACCAACTAGGAGAGTTTACAGCCCAAGTTACTTGTCTTTTGTTGGATGAAGGGAGTGGTAGGCAAGGTGTTTTTCCACCAGTAGTAGATTTATTTCACGATGTCTTTCTTGAATACTTTTCTAGGTTTTCACCAAAGAGAGATGTGGAATTCACTTCTGAGCTCATACCATGGGTTGAGATGCTATCTATTTTTTCCTAAAGAATGTCACTAACTATGATTCAAGAGATCAAAATATTTTTAGAGGATTTGGGGGATTAGGGGTTTATCCATCCATGTACGTCGCATTTTAAATCTCCTATGTTTTTTGAAAAGAAGGTCGACAAGAGTTTACGCTTGTTTGATGATTACTGTAAGTTGAATAAAATGGTCGTGAATAACCTATATCATCTTATGCATATCGGTGGTCTTTTTTAATTGCTAAAGGGGGCTTCTATGTTCTCAAAGATCGATCTTAGATCAGGGTATCATCAGGTGAGATTTCCAACCTATGATATACCCTGAACTTATTTCTGAATCTAGTATGGCCTTTTTGAGTTTTTTTTAATTCCGTTTGTGTTAAAAAATGATTCAAAAGTAATTACAGACCTGATGAAAAGGATCTTTCATCCATACATAGATCAGTTTGTGGTGGTGTTTTTGGAAGAAAGATTGGTGTACTCTAAGAATCATGACAATCATTCCCAATATCTTAACATCATCCAAGGTACTCATAGATAGAATCGGTTATATGAAAAGCTATCTAAATATTTGTTTTGGATTGATATAATACACTTTTTGGGGCATATTATATTGGAAGAAGGTGCGGAAATGGAACTAGAAAAAGTGCAGGTATTGATTTATTATTAGCATCCCAATAATCATTTTGATATCTAAAGCTTATTTTCATTAGTTGGTTATTACAAGAGGTTCATTTATGACCTTTCTCGATTGGTAGACCAACATTCAAGTTTGAAAAATAAAGGTAAAATGTTTGAGTGGACAGAAGCATGTGAGAATGAATTCTAGGTGTTGAAGAAGAGCTTGGAATCAATACCAATTTTGATCTTAACATATTTGTGTGAGGAGTACATGGTGTATTGTGATGCTTCTAGGATCGGACTCGGAGCTGTGTTGATGCAAGGGGAGCAAGTCGTTACTTATGGGTCATGGAAGTTGAGGCCACACAAATGGAATTACCCTACACTTGACCTCGAGTTGGAATCAGTGGTTTATTCTCTTATGTGTTGAATATATTATCTCTTGGGTGAAAATTTTATAGTTTTTACAGAGAAAAAAATCATGATGTATATCTTTTCACAGCGTGAATTTAATTTTCATCAGCAAAGATGGGTATAGTTTATATAGGCCTTTTATTTTGAACTGGCATATTGACCCGGAAAGGGGAATAGTGTTGATCATTCCTTGAGACGGAAAACTAAAACATGGTTTGTATATGAGTCATATTAAAGGAGGAAGATGATGTATTTTCATGAAGAATTGCATGTGGTAGTTCAAGTGAGTCCATAGATGATTACTCTTGATTCTGTAGCAGTGGAGTCTACACCCTTGAGACGGATTGGGGATATGCAGTATTAGGGTATGAAGTGTTTATCCTTAAGGGAATACCAAGAAGGTTGGGAGTCACCTTTATACTGGATAATAGAAGAGGATGAGATCATCTATGTACAAAATCAGGTTTTTGTTCATACAAGTATATGAGAGGAAATCATGCAAAAATATCATTCCTCAAAGAGGGCGGTACATCCTGGGTGACAAAAATGATTCATGTCCTATGACTGCTATTTTGGTAATCAGGAATGAAAAATTATATAACAGTTTTTGTAACAAGATTTTTTTCCCATCAATAAGTGAAAAAAATATAATCAACTACTTGGAGGCCTATTGAAGTAGTTTCCTCTTCCGAAATATAAGTGGGATGACGTGACTAAATATTTCATGGCAGAAAATCCAAAGACACTTAGGAAGAATGATGTTATTGGGTCATTGTGGATCAACTAATGAAGTTATCACATTTATTACCTATCAGGTAAACATTTAGAGTAGATTAGTTGGGAGAACTATTTTACAAGACATAG
This sequence comes from Viscum album, assembly GCA_963277665.1. Classification (NCBI taxonomy): domain Eukaryota; kingdom Viridiplantae; phylum Streptophyta; class Magnoliopsida; order Santalales; family Viscaceae; genus Viscum; species Viscum album. Next base: position 710,520,707 of record OY728120.1, read on the forward strand.
TTTTTTTGCATGGGGTGCTAAGGGATATAGTTTCATATCGAGATTTGCGCATTACTTAATGCTTCTGGAAGGGATTATAGAAGGTTCTTGGTACACGTGTTTTCTTAATTATGGCATTAAACCCATATAAATATGGTTAATAAAAGCATACCATATAGGTTGTAGAGGATATGGTTCGAGCATGTGTTCTTGACCATGGTGGTTCTTAGGAAAAGAACATGGCTTTTGTGGAGTTTTCCTATAAAAATAGTTATCAGGAATCTATACATATGTCACTATATGAGGAACTTTATGGTAGAACTTGTAGATCACCACTATGTTTTTTCGAGGCAGGGGTGTCATAGTTTTTTGGAATGAGTCTCGTTCAGGAGACATTGAAACCGGTGCAGTTAATTCTAAAATGTATGGCTACAGATCATAGTAGGAAAAATTTGTATGTTGATAGATGTAGAAGACCCATAGATTTTTGCAGAGGGAGATCGTGTATTCCTCCGAGTATCGAATAGATTGGTTCACCATAGGATACAGAGGCAAGGAAAGTTGTAACATATGTTTGTAGGACCATTGGAGGTGCTGGAAAGAATTGGGCTAATCGTATACCTATTATCCCTTCCAAAAATATTCATCTTTATAAATGATTTTTCCCATGTTTCGCAACTACGGTGGCATCACCCCAAGCATTCTCATGTGCTGGATGTGGAAGAGTTTGACCTTGAGATAGATGCATCCTTTGAGGAGCATATGATACATGATCTAGGTTGCAGTGAGAAAGTGTTATGGGGAAAGATTGTGTTGTTAGTTCATGTTTCAAGGAAACATGGAAGTGTTCAAGAGGAAGCTTTAGAATAGGTATTCTTCATGAGGGCTCAATGGCTCAATATTTTTGGCTTGGAATATTAAAGAAGATCGAGAGTTTAGCTTGAGGATGAGAAATTATAATGTGTGGAGATTTTAAGATGCCAACATTTTGTAGAGTCATCTCATGCACATTTCCATGTACTTATTGAGGTTTTTATGTAACATTATTTTTTATTAGATTCTTGTGGTGTGTTTCATAAATTTGTAAGAAAAACTCATGAATTGTGGGTTGTGCACAGTTTGCACACGGTTTGACTAACCATGAGACTAAAATATGCCATCCATGAAATAATGTATAGAGATGTATGCACAGTTTGAGCATGGTTTGAAAAACCACGCGACTATACTATGCCAACAAAGAAAACCAGGTAGATAGGTCTGCACAGTGGGGAACTGTTTTCCTTAACTGTGCACCCCTAACTAGGAAACCATGCACATAAGATTAATTATTTGAAAATCTATTTTCAAAAAAACTCAATCCCCATAACACTCCCATATTTCAACTTTGGATGGGGATTGACTAATTATAAGTGATCCTAGAGCCCTCCATATGGATTCCAAGGTGATTCTTTGATCGTTCATCAAGGTCGAAAGCCCGAATTAAAGATCTTCTCTCTTCTCGGTATATGGATCTCATCTCGTTGCTTCTACCATTCATTCCTCTATCTTTCCTTGATATTTTCATGGAATATGTACACCATTTCAATTGAGCTAAACCTATGAGTTGAGATCTTGATCAAGGATTTTTATCTAGATATAGATTTGAATGATCTTTATGCCTTTGATATTAATTTTGGTTTAGGTATTTAGACTCGGAGCTTGATCGACGGACTTTTTCCACTTGAATTTTAGGGTTTTCCATTGGTGTAGCATCCGTTAATAAACCAAGGAAGGTGGTCTATATGAAAATCCCAAAGTCATCGAGATGATATGTGAATGTGGTCTTACGTATTTTCAAGCATCCCATGATAATTGGTTTCCTAAATTGGAGTTATTAGAAATTTCTATTTGAATTTTGGTTTCCTTGGTGATTAAGTTATAATTGAATCACAGAACAAACAAGGGGGTTGGGATTTCCCAAATAGATATTTGTTTTCATGATTGGTTATGGGTTGAGATATTTTAATTGTGATATTGAATTTATTGTGTTAAGATAAGTAATTGGGGGAAATTAATTATGAAATGATGTTTTCATTTGTAAGATAATTAATTGTGAGAATAAATTTGTGCCTTTATGTTTATCCAAGATAATTAATTGTGAGAATTAATTAATAAATTTTGAAATTTGATATGGATATTTAATTGTGAATATTCAATTATGGAATGATAAATGTGTTGATTGATAAAAAAAATTGATGAATTAATTAATTGGATATGTTCTTTGTTAATTATTGGATTAAATAATGGACATTGAAATGTTTAACTAATCAAAGGATTAGTAATGGAATGATGTTGATAATTCTTGTTATTAAAGAGTGATTAAATGGATGTGATTTTTGTGGTGATAGACATGGAATTCTAGAATGACTAGAAGTTGGGACTTGGGCATGGTTTTCCTCCACAATAGTTATCCAGGATTGAGATTTTGGGGTTCTCGGCATGACGACCTACACTGAATGAGATATAGAGTGTTGGGAATGGTAACCAACATAGAATGATATTTTCGGTGCTTGACATGAAGTTCAACACCAAAAGAATGATAATAATGAATGATGATTCAAGTTTAAAACATGAATTGAAACATGACTTAATGTGTTGATTAAAGATTAAATAAAAATTTGATAACTATATAATTATGAATTGTATTTATTGCTTCATAAGACTACATACACATTCTTTTGAATAGACTTGTTTTAGGCACCATTGGTGGTGGCCAACTATGTTGTACTCACACCCTATTTGGCCCGCCTAATCAACACCTCATTATACATTTTTGCTGTAGGATATGATAATGTAAAGGATCTATAATAGGTTTCTATTTGAGATTAGATCATTGGAGAGGGAAACAAACATGGTTCGGGACCTACTAGGGAGTCATTGTATCCAAACCTTTTTTTTCATTGTAGACACTTGACATTCGCATTGTAATAGAATGTTTTACCTTTCATTTGAGTATTGTATTTTATTATTTTGAACATCATATGACATGGTATTGTTCTTTTTATTTCTATGCATCCACACTTGGTTATTTTTGTTTTCTTATGTTGGTGTTTTATTTAATAAAAGAAGGAATAGTCTCCCCAAGACTGACTTACGAGAACCTTGCTGCTTTTCAGAACCCTCTGGTGTACGGGGAGGTGCACATGAGGGCATGTGGCCATCCATGTTAGGGAACCGGTTAGTGGAACCTGGGAAGGGACCTCACATTGGTGTATCTCCTTAGATAATCCCTTTGTGGTGAACAAACAAAATTGTATATTCTATTTTATTTTCATATTTATGTATTTTGTGGATATTCACCATTTTAGAAAGGTTTAACTAGTTTCAAAAAACATGTGTACATGATAAATTAAATAAAAACGTTTACACCCTAATTCACCCATCTCTTATTATAGTGTCTCTGGGTAAAATAAGGGTCTCCATAAAAAAAACTCTTAATGATTCCCTTATATAGGGGTTGTGGTTTCACTAGGTACAAAGTAATGATGAACCAAACACCAAATATGCCATCTAGTAATTGACATAAACTAATTTAAAAATCAGTGTGGTATGTGTAATGGTACTTCTAATTGGAACATAGTGGTATTCTACTAGGAACACCATTGTTCTAGAAACCACCTTATAATTTCATTTAACTAACTAAACATCCTTAAATTTTTCTACATATTTTCCTCATATCTTTACACATTAAAATAACATTTTTAAATTTTAAACCCATCCAGACTCTCACTTTCCATATCAAAATTGATAGTTTCAAAATGAACACCACTATAATTCTATAAAATTATACATTCCCAAACATCCACTAACACCCAGTGGTGTCGGTCATTATAGATTCCACCCCATAAATATCAAAAAAATATATAATCATCAAGATAAACCATATAATTTTTACAATCATTGTCTAAAAAAATTTAAATGACATAGATAACCTTAAAAATAATTATTGGATAATCTACTAACAAAGATAAAAACATCATTAAATTCCTAAATCTTATTTCCTCTAACTCATACATTCTATCATTAATCTTTTAATTATGATTTTTGTCTAATAGTTAAACTCTTTCTCCAAGAGAATACTCCTTAAATAAATTTTCAAACATTCAAACTCAGTTTACCCCTTTTATTAATAATCTTTGTTTATAATCATAAATATCCACATTGATTATAATAATCTTTGGGTATTCAAATTAAACTCCCCCTTTCTATTATAATTTAATCAATTTTTTTTATTTATATTTTTTCTATTTTCTCCACATTTGAAAAAATCCAAAGTAATATAGAGGAAATTGGCAAACTCCCCATGTGTTAGCTCTTGAGAAGAGTTGTCCAGATATTCATTATTATCTCTAATTCTTCAAACCAACTATTTATTATTTCCATGGTGAAAATATCGAAAAGAATATTTTCTGGGAATATACAGAAGTTTAATTATACCATGTGAAACTTTATATTTGATAAAACGATAATTACTCAAAATGAATATTTATCCTTAAAGGAATTTTCTTAGAAGTGGTTCAATTAACCAATAAAAACTATTTAATTATTAGAACATATTTTTTTTAAAAACTGATCACCCACATTTATTCATCCCTATAAACTCTACATTACTTTTTCCCTCCTTCAATGGAACCTTGGGGTAAATTATTACCTAATTCACATCTCAAAGAATTATTTCACTTATACCAACTCAGATCTTATTCTTCTTCTCACTATCTAAGTTTACCTCCCCTATTTATTCATTTCCACTACCATAGTACACCAAACACTCATCCTTGATTCAATATCCCCTCCATAATTTATATATTTCCTACTATTAGTCTTGTGTTTCCTTGCATCAATCTCATACGCAATAATTATCCAATGCTTTTTCCACTATTAATATTATTTATCACGGGCTATAATAAAATTTTTCTACTCTATAGGGTGTGAAAAAATAATTATATGATATATATAAAACAAATAAAAATGATTTGTTCATTGCAAAAAATTTAAGTATAACAACAATCCATGAATTAATTATTTTTAAAAATTAAAAAAACAACATTCTCAAAAACTTATTTTGATTTAACAAATACTTGTATATTTTTTCATTAATGATTTTCAACATGTGGATAATTTATTTAATGTAATAACTTCATCTAAAATGATTCATATATTTTTATAATATGTGTTATTAATTGTTTTATGTAATTTTTTTTTGATTAAGAGGAGTACCTTTGAATTTTATTTTGTAACACCCCAAGATTTCATAGTGTGTTATTTCTTCAAAATAATACAATAACTTATACTACACGCAACACCGAGTTCAAGCACACCATGACTTACCAAACAAGCCGTTAAAAAGAGGTTATGAATAGTCTTAACTAAATTTTAAACATTATATAATCCTTATAATTTTAGAATCCATATTATGAGTTTCTTAGACATAATGTAAGAAACAATTCATTTTCAGTATTGCACTTTTACCAACTTTTAATAGTGAACCCTTTTTAAATACAATATTCTAAACTTTTTGACTAAATGGGGACATCAAAAAAATTTAAAATGAAACATCCCAAGCTTCCACGGTACGCTTTCCTTTGAATAATACAGTAGCGTGTGTTGTACGCAACTTCGAGTTCTAACACACCATAACCAATCAAACTAGACGTTATGAATAGTAATACCTACCTTTTAAAATTTTAGAAATTGTATCTCTCAAAATGGACTTCATTTTTGGATTCGGAGTATTGAATTTAGCCTAAGGTGAAATTTTGGTTCTTTTCGGATAACTTTCATATTTTGATGAATGGTGAAAATTACTAAATTTTAATTAAAAACAATTTTTTTAATCAAAATAATTAATAGTGATAAATTATGAATTTGAGTGGTTTTAAAGTATATTTAGAATATATTTTTACCATTTAATATAATGTTGGTCATTGGACATAATTTTACAATTAAACCGAACATAAACAAGTGTCAATCTTTTGATAGTTATTATCTTTTAAAAACACGCTTTTTGTTTTGACAGTGGGAAGTAATTTTAAATTATTTTCTACCACTTCCATGTTTTGAATTTAGAAAAATGGATTCAATATTTGGAATCAGGATGTTCAAATTGTGTAAATAGGTAACTTTTATTTTTAGACATTTTGAATAATTACTGCGGTAAATATTTTATTTACCATGGTTATGGGTAAATCCGGTAAATAAGGGTTAAAAAATAATATTATAATAATACTAAATTACCCTAAAACATATCATAGCCTTATTAGTTGACACATGTTCGACCATAGGAATCTTTGGGTCGATTTTGGGACCCCATGGTGCCGCTTGTAGGTGATAGGGACACTTTATTTTAATTAAGTTAAAATGAATACAAAAATGACACAAGCATATATCTTTTAGAAAAACAATTTTTACATAGGGATATATATGTTGGATTTTAGATTATAAATATTAATTAGAAAGATAAAAAGATTTCCTACATAATTATATTTTATTTATAATTTTTAGACATTAAATAATTTAATTTATATATGACACAATGATGATTAATTAATCACTATAATAGTGAAAAATTAAAATAATTGGTATTATAAATACCCAAATAAATATAATATGAAACTTTTAATGAATTAAACTAATTTTCTAGGATAATATGATATATTATGATTGATATAATTTACTTTCTTTGAAGTAATAAATCTGTTATGAGTTTCACAAAAATCAACTATTGAATAGTGTCAAAATTGACATAAAAGAGTTCTTAAAACAAATAATATATTATTAATTGATATTAAATTCCTAAAAATCTAAGGTTCGTTCAAGAGACTTATATCATGATAGTTTAATCATTAATGGACCACTTGGGGGTCGCTTGGATGTATATAGTAAGTTTATTAACCATATTATATAAAAATACAAAGAGACATTGTAAAAGTGAAACTAATTAACTTAGAGTTAATACTTAAAGATAAGGTTAATATAAGTACCCAAACCTGTCTAAATTATATTTGTTGAGTTTTTTTCGACCCATCCCCACCTTAACATTTAAATAATCAACTTTGGAGCCATTAGAAACCGAATATTAATTTATTATAAACTAATATTTCTAGCTTTTCCAAAGGTGCCCCTCACCCCTCTTATAAAAGGGCACTCCTCCTTCTCATTTCTACACACCTTCAAAACCTTTTGGTTCGGAAAAACTCTACCCAAATACTCTCCCAACTTCCCTCACTACAACCTAGAGGCCTTAGTTTGATCAGAAAGCCAACCTAAGGATCTCTTTTGATCAAATCAAAAGGAATAACCCGAAGAAGAGGAGGTTAACCTACCCCAACCAAGGAAAAGTACAAGGTAAGGGGTTTTCATCTCACTCCTTATTCCCGTGAGATTAATTCCATATTCCCACCATCACCTTTTGTGTGTTGTATGTACTTCCCATAATTATATTCTTTGTGTAATACACTCTAATTTATGTGTATTTACATATTCATTGTATGATACCTCTTTCATGGGTTGTATATTTCATAAGTTACCAAATTGGTAAGGGTTATTTCACAATCTCTCCATTATCCGAGGTTGTTTATACGTAATAATCTATTGGTATCTCTTTATCATCCACATCCATGTTTCTTAAAAATGAATTCCAAAACATTTTTACTGTTTACTAGATATGGGTTAAAGTCATTTATACCCTTGTTTAACTTTTTATAAGAGGTTTATAAAAAAATCATTCCATCGTTTTCCAAACAAGGTGCTTTTTAACCTTTTGGACAAAATTAAGGTAAGAATGTTTTTTTAACTTATACGGCGGGTGTGGCTATTTTCCGTCGTTATAAAATCGTCGAAGCTTCCCTTACAAGATAATAAGAATATTTTCAAAAAAATGTTTTATTTCATAAATATAAGCCTCTTAAATGATTTCAAAATAGAAAGAGATATTTTTCTAAAATAGTCTCCATTTCATCTATGTCAACATCCTTTGATGGATTTTCAGATTATTTGAAGTTGATTTATTATGATACAAAACATCCATATTTTATTGAAGGTTTTGCGATATTTTTAACTGTGGATAAGTTATTCTTATATCACTCATGGTTTTTGTTTAGAGTATTGACATTTCATAAGTTATTTGTAATCCGAATGTTTATGTTATATTTCAACCTTTTATTCAGATGAATGTGTTAGACAAGTATGTTCCGGGTTGGGGACCGGTAAAAGTAAGCCCTCCGGTTTGGTCTCCGGTTATTAGAGGAACTCCAGTTTGGTCTCCGGTTATTAGAGGCACTCCAGGTTGGTGTCCGGTTATTAGAGGCACTCCGGGTTGGGTTCCGGTTACAGTTAGCCCCTAGGTCTTGGGACGAGGCCTTGACAATGAAATTAAAGTTCAACATTATGCATTCCATCATTATGAAAGTGGTTATTTATATTTCATGTGATTATTCGATTAGTAGAATATCCATGTAAATAAGTAAATGGAATTATTTCATTTTACATTTGCCATACTATGTTGAAGTTCATGTTTAAAAGGCTTTTGTTTTAGTAATGCATTGCCTTAAATGTTTATGCTTTTTTTTGAATGTTCCGCTATATTTTTATCCTTACTGGGCATTTGAGCTGACCCCTTTTCTATGTTTTGTTTTTCCTTGGATGTGAAGAAGTAAGTTATGAATGACCTGCAGGGATATTATGAGGGGATAATAGTGTGGACTATGGAGACATTATGTTGTTGTAGTATTTTTTCACTTTATGATGTAATGTAAAACTTATGAATATATCTTGTGTTTCCAAGGCTACTAAACCAATTGGTCTTTCTAGATTTGATCTTTCTTGTGATCATGCTAATGTTATTTAATAATGCACCGACTCTGGGTAACTAGGGTTGGGGCGTTACAGTTGGTATCAGAGGAAGTTTAGTACACACCTTGGAAACTAGATTTAGGTAAACTCGGATTAGAGCACATAGACCTAAGATGGACCTTGAGGATTAGTATATAAGAACATCCTTGAATTTTGGTATTGTAGATATTTTGTGAGTTTTCCGAGAAATACATCCCTGTCTGGATACGAGAAGGTAGAGGCGGCTCTGGCACAGATGTACCTAGGGGTAAAACCCGAAAACACCGCTTTGAGCTAGACTCAAACGGGAACTGGTGCACGACAACGGGCCTTGCTGCACTCTTGGTTACGACACTCCCGGGGTATATTCTTAGGATAATTCTCATTTTATTTACAAACCATTATGAAGGGTTTATGTGTATATAATTCCTCAAAGGAGACATTTTTATGATTATGGATTATATCCATAAACTATTTAATTTATGTTATGTGTTTTAAAAGTTTGGGATTAGGTATTGTTATTCATAAACTAATCTAATGTATGCCATTGTTTATAAATTGTGCCCAGTAGAAGGAATGAGAACTCTAGCAATGCAAACGATATAAAGAGAAAGAAGGACCATATATTTCATGGTCTTAAGCCAGAATTTATAAGAGAAATAGTCTCGCATGTATTATCATCATATGAAGAAATAATATCATGTGTGATAAGATAAGTGAAGAGTTTACTGAGTCCTATGGCTTTGAAGGGAAGCAATTGAAGAAAAGGATGGAAGAGAGAAAGATGGATAGAGGGAAGAGGGAAAAGAAGAATTTTCCCATATGTGATAATTGTGGAAAGAAACACCCTGGAACTTGCCTGAAAGGAATGGGAGTTTTTTATAAGTTTGGAGGAAAAGGGCACAAAGTACGTGACTGCAAGGGTAAGAAAATGGTTTCAAATGTACAATGCTTCATTTGCAAGGAGGTTTGACACTACAAGAACCTATGTCCCAGTCATCAGACTATGCTGCAAATGATGATACTGGATAATAATCAAGTTATGATACTACCACAGATAAAGAGGAATGATTAGAGTTCTTATGTTGATTATCTCATTTGAGTGTTGTATCAACAATGTACTTGTTATAATAATTATAGAGTATATAAGGATTGTACTGCAGTACTATTTCAATAAGGACTTGAGATTGTGTGGAACAAAGAAAAGTGACTCAATAGCAGGATAAATTTTTGGAAAATATATGGTTGAGAGAATGATAAACCATAATATAGTTCTGATACCGAGGTAGTGATTTTGGAATAATACATGATTGTTTTGGATAAATTATATTGGATATTCTTGACTACCTTGAAACTGATTAATGATTAGTATATTCCATCATTATTGGGGTTTAAAACATTTTTGGAATGATGAAGTATATCCAGCATTCTATATGGAATAAGGGAGCATGAATGTAATCAATAAGGAATATGGTAATTCAGGATGTTTCAGGGTATTAAAAGAATACATGATGAAGGTATTCATATTCTATTACGGGGTAAAAAGGATCTACATTATGTTTACCTTCCTTATAAATGTTGGACTGTGAGTTTGGATAGAAGTATTGTGGATAGTTCTAGTTTGGATTATTTTGGATTGCCATAAAAGGACAACCCGGAGGTCGGGCGGTAACCCGTCGCATCCGGCAAGGCCGCGAGACTTGAACCCACAAACGAAGGGAGACAAGGGTGTATCACCTACCACTGACCCACGTGATGTCCTGGATTAAATAATGTAGTTTTTTTTAAAAGATCTGGAAGATGAATTATAAATTTGTTTATTTTGGAACCCTGTACGAGTAGTATAAATAGAATTTTTGGTTACGTTCTGTTATCTTTTAGAGTGAAAGACGAGTTTGTGGTAGAAATTTATTCATGGATAAAACTCTAATTATAAAGTAAGTATATCTCCTTATGATCTTAGCCAATCTCATAAATAAATTCCTCAACATTAATAAAAGGAACTTAGAACAAAAATGGTGTCCTAGATGGTACCTTAAATCATCACTAATTTATGGATTTGGGATTGTTGGCCTTTTCATAGCCATGTTCTCTACCACTCTCCATCAGATAATTGATGGTTAGATTTCTCTTCCATATCCATATTTTCCTACACGGAACCCTAGTATGTGTTATTTTCGGTAATCTTCATACTTTCCACTCTTCATATTAAATAGAGGCCTCACTAATTCATTTTTCGATGTGGGATTTCATCTAAGATATTTTGAAACGTCAAAAATGTGTTATCCTAATACCCTATGTTTTGGTGAACCGATTGTATTTAAAATCATCATAGATTGATTAATTTAAGGACCTCAATTTTACACTTGTTTGTGATTGATGACCTCAATCACTACCTATAAATATTTACGTTTTTCCTCCAATTATATGTCTCCAATTGCCACCAATGTTCTCCTAATAAAGATCATAATTTGGTGGTGACCCTTTCATTTCTCTTTTCCTCATATTAAGACTAAATTTTAGTAACTCAATTTCAGATGTGGGTTTTCCCACAAATATATTTTCTGTTTTCAACCTTTTATTTTCAAAGAACAATTTCAAATTGCGAGGACGCAATTTATTGAAGAAGGGGAGAATGTAACACCCCAAGATTTCATAGTGTGTTATTTCTTCAAAATAATACAATAACTTTCAATACACGCAACACCGAGTTCAAGCACACCATGACCTACCAAACAAGCCGTTCAAAAGAGTTTATGAATAGTATTAACTAAATTTTAAACTTTATATAATCCTTATAATTTTATAATCCATATTATGAGTTTCTTAGACATAATGTAAGAAACAATTCATTTTTAGTATTGCACTTTTACCAACTTTTAATAGTGAACCCTTTTTAAATACAATATTCTAAACTTTTTGACTAAATGGGGATATCAAATAAAATGAAACATCCCAAGCTTCCACGGTATGCTTTCCTTTGAATAATATAGTAGCGTGTGTTGTACGCAACTTCGAGTTCTAACACACCACAACCAATCAAACTAGCCATTATGAATAGTAATACCTACCTTTTAAAATTTTAGAAATTTTATCTCTCAAAATAGACTTCATTTTTAGATTCTGAGTATCGAATTTAGCCTAAGGTGAAATTTTGGTACTTTTCGGATAACTTTCGTATTTTGATGAATAGTGAAAATTACTAAATTTTAATTAAAAACAGTTTTTTTTAATCAATGTAATTAATAGTGATAAATTATGAATTTGAGTGGTTTTAAAGTATATTTAGAATATATTTTTACCATTTAATATATTTTTGGTCATTGTACATAATTTTATAATTAAACCGAACATAAACAAGTGTCAATCTTTTGATAGTTATTATCTCTTAAAAACACGCTTTTTGTTTTGACAGCGGGAATTAATTTTAAATTAATTTCTGCCACTTCCATGTTTTGAATTTAGAAAAATGGATTCCATATTTAGAATCATGATGTTAAAATTGTGTAAATAGGTAACTTTTATTTTTAGACATTTTGAATAATTACTGCGGTAAATATTTTATTTACTATGGTTAAGGGTAAATCCGGTAAATAAGGGTTAAAAAATAATATTATAATAATACTAAGTTACCCTAAAACGTATCCTAGTATTATTAGTTGATACATGTTCGACCCTAGGAATCTTTGGGTCTATTTTGGGACCCCATGGTGCCACTTGTAGGTGATAGGGACACTTTATTTTAATTAAGTTAAAATGAATACAAAAATGACACAAGAATATATCGTTTAGAAAAACAATTTTTACATAGGGTTATATATGTTTGAATTTAGATTATAAATATTCATTAGAAAGATAAAAAGATTTCCTACATAATTATATTTTATTTATAATTTTTAGACATTAAATAATTTAATTTATATATGACACAATGATGATTAATTAATTACTATAATAGTGAAAAATTAAAATAATTGATATTATAAATACCCAAATAAATATAATATGAATCTTTTAATGAATTAAACTAATTTTCTAGGATAATATGATATATTTGGATTGATTTAATTGACTTTGTTCGAAGTAATAAATATGTTATAAGTTTCACAAAAATCAACTATTGAATAGTGTCAAAATTGACATAAAAGAGTTCTTAAAACAAATATTATATTATTAATTGATATTAAATTCCTAAAAATCTAAGGGTCGGCCAAGAGACTTATATAATGATAGTTTAATCATTAATGGACCACTTGGGGGGTCTCTTGGATATATATAGTATGTTTATTAACCATATTATGTAAAAATACAAAGAGACATTGTAAAAGTGAAACTAATTAACTTAGAGTTAATACTTAAAGATAAGGTTAATATAAGTACCCAAACCTGTCTAAATTCTATTGGTTGAGTTTTTTTCAACCCATACCCACCTTAACATTTAAATAATCAACTTTGGAGACATTAGAAACCGAATATGAATTTATTATAAACTAATATTTCTAGCTTTTCCAAAGGTGCCCCTCACCCCTCTTATAAAAGGGAACTCCTCCTTCTCATTTCTATACACCTTCAAAACCTTTTGGTTCGGCAAAAATCTGCCCAAATACTCTCCCAACTTGCCTCACTACATCCTAGAGGCCTTAGTTTGATCAGAAAGCCAACCTAAGGAGCTCTTTTGATCAAATCAAAAGGAATAACCCGAAGAAGATGAGGTTAACCTACCCCAACCAAGGAAAAGTACAAGGTAAGGGGTTTTCATCTCACTCCTTATTCTCATGAGATTCATGCCATATTGCCACCATCACCTTTTGTGTGGTGTATGTACTGCCCATAATTATATTCTTTGTGTAATAAACTTTAATTTATGTGTATTTACATATTCATTGTACGATATCTCTTTCATGTGTTGTATGTTTCATAAGTTACCAAATTGTTAAGGGTTATTTCACAATCTCTCCATTATCCGAGGTTGTTTATACGTAATAATAAATTGGGATATCTTTATCATCCACATCCATGTTTCTTAAAAATGAATTCCAAAACATTTTTACTATTTACTAGAATATGGGTTAAAGTATTTTATACCCTTGTTTAACTTTTTATAAGAGGTTTATAAAGGAATTTTTCCGTCGTTTTCCAAACAAGGTGCTTTTTAACCTTTTCGACAAAATTAAGGTAAGAATGTTTTTTTAACTTATACGGAGGGTGTGGCTATTTTCTACCGTTTTAAAATCGTCGAAGCATCCCTTACAAGATAATAAGAATATTTTCAAAAAAAATGTTTTATTTCATAAATATAAGACTCTTAAATGATTTCAAAATAGAAAGAGATATTTTTCTAAAATAGTATTTATTTCATCTATGTCAACATCCTTTGATGGATTTTAAGCTTATTTGAAGTTGATTTATTATGATACAAAACATCTATATTTTATTGAAGGTTTTACGATATTTTTTATTGTGGATAAGTTATTCTTATGTCACTCATGGTTTTTTTTAGAGTATGGACATTTCATAAGTTATTTGTAATCTGAATGTTTATGTTATATTTCAACCTTTCATTCAGATGAATGTGTAAGACAAGTATGTTCCGGGTTGGGGACCGGTAAAAGTAAGCCCTCCGGTTTGGTCTCCGGTTATTAGAGGAACTCTGGTTTGGTCTCCAGTTATTAGAGGCACTTCGGGTTGGTGTCCGATTATTAGAGGCACTCCGGGTTGGGTTCTGGTTACAGTTAGTCCCTAGGACTTGGGATGAGGCCTTGAAAAAGAAATTAAAGTTCAACATTATGCATTCCAGCATTATGAAAGTGGTTATTGATATTGCATATGATTATTCAATTAGTAGAATATCCATGTGAATAAGTAAATGGCATTATTTCATTTTACATTTTCCATACTATGTTGAAGTTCAAGTTTAAAAGGCTTTTGTTTTAGTAATGCATTGCCTTAAATGATTATGCTTATTTTTGAATGTTCCACTATATTGTTATCCTTACTGGGCATTTGATCTCACCCCTTTTCTATGTTTTATTTTTCCCAGGATGTGAAAAAGTAAGTTATGAATGACCTGCAGGGATATTATGAGGGGGTAATAGTGTGGACTATGGAGACATTATGTTGTTGTAGTAGTTTTTCACTTTATGATGTAATGTAAAACTTATGAATATATCTAGTGTTTCCAAGGCTACTAAACCAATCGGTCTTTTGAGATTTGATCTTTCTTGTGATCATTCCAATGTTATGTAATAATGCACTAACTCTGGGTAACTAGGGTCGGGGCGTTACATATTTGATCAAAATAATTAATCTATGAAATTATATTGTTTTTTTATTTATTGATCCATTTGGGTTTAGTGTCCCTAGTTTTTTTATTTCCCCCTCTTTCATTGATTTCTTTTTTTAGGAATTTATATTTATAATTGACCATTAAATTGTGGTTTCTAAAGATATTTCTATTGTTCTTATATCTTTATTTGATTGATTATTTTAATGGTGATACGATTATTTACAATCCATTGATAAAGGATTTAATTTGAATCATAATTTTTTATATATATTTTTTATCTCAACAGTTTATGATGATGATTTTTAAGGAAAAAATTTATAATAGTGGGTAGGAATGATATGATTTTGTTATTTATTTAAATTTATCTATTTATTATAAGATTTGTTCGTAATAATTTTTTACATTGATAATTTAGAGGAGGTTAATTTCTCTTTTAATTCATGATATAGTTTTAAAATTAATATCAATGATCATACTATTTTTAAATCAACTATTTAAAATGAAATTTAATTTTTTTTAATAAAATGATTATTATTATAAAACCATAGGGTTTTTATAAAATATTTCTCTACATATAATTTGATTTATTTGGTAGATTGCATTAGACACAACACCGATCAAAAATGATTTGTGCTATACTATTAAAATATTATTATTTAGAATGAAAATTATTACATAGAAAATATATTTTTCAGTTTTGAATAAGAATTAATAAATTTTTAAATATATATATTTATATAAGTATACATTTAACTAATTTATTTTCAATTTATTAGAAATGAAAATAAAATACATTTGAAAAAAAATTCTAAAAATTATTTCTTATGCTTGTAATGTATTTATATCATAACAAATTAAATTAATCCCTACTGGTGAATGATTTTAATTAAATTGATATATTATTTAAATGATTAATTTTTTAAAAAATTCAATTTTTTTAGGAATAGGATAATAACAAATCCACCTTTTGGTTAAAAATATTTTTTTCCTAAAACCCAGTTCTGTCTCTAAATGCACACTAAATATAAAATTATTTTACACCACTATTAGAAATTTAATTTGGTAAAATGGATTCCATATTTGGAATCATTATGTTCAAATTTGATAAATAGGTCCATTTTAATTTTTTTAATAAGATTTGTAATTGATGTTAAATTTATCACCTCATTAATGTGTAAATAATGTTAATCTCAGTTACAAATAAGTGATAAGACCATATTTATTCCTAAAAAGTAATATTAGATGAAATTATTTAGACCGCTAACACCTTAGGTTCAAACTGGAGTTGTTTAATGGAAACTTTTCAGAAAAAATAACTTATTTATTATCTAAATAAATGAAAGTTACAAAATTTCACTCTCATTGTTTTTAATATCCTTCATATTTCCACATAGAGAAAAAGTATGTTATGAAAAAATGTAAGTTTTAATATTCAGTTTTATAAAATTATTTTTATTATATAGATGTATTTTAAATTTTTAGTAATTATATTATGACCTTAGATGCTTATGAAATACTAATGCAGTATTTCCCCATATAATAGAAAAATATAATAAATGATTTTAATGATATTAAAATTGAAATAATTTTAATTATTTAATACAAACCATGAATTTGATATATCTATTAGAAATATTATGATGTTTTAAAATCATTATATGTGAATTCCCCATTTTCTTGATGTATTTAATGTTCTGTTAAATGAATCGAGTCAAAATTTGAAATAATTGGGTTTCATAAAAATAATATTTTATTACATTTCTAAAAAATCATAATTTTTTTAATATTCTTTGGTGGTCATCATATAGTCTAAAATTTTATAAATATACCATTTATTGTTCGATTTTTACCTTATGAGTCAAAAAATTACAACAATTTAAAAATGAAATTGTTGTTACCTTAGTTACAATTAATATTTTGAATGAATTTTAGCCAGAAGCAAAGATACTGACCTTATTAAATATTGTAAAAAAGATGTAACACCCCAAACATCCATGGTATGTTTCCCGTTGAATAATGCAATAGCTTGTAATGTACGTAACATGGATTTTTAATAAACCACGACCAACCAAACTAGCTAATATGAAGTGTAATACCCACTTTTTGAAATTTTATAAATTTTATTTTTCAAATTGGACATCATTTTTGAATTCTGAATATTGAAATTAGCTTAGGGTTAATTTTTCGTATTTTCCTGAAAACATTTAATTTTTTATGAATACTGATCAACACAACGTTATTTTTTTAAACATAATTTTAATTTTAATAATTAGATATTATATTTAAATTTATATTTGGTAAAAATATATACATAATACCTATTAGTGTTCAATGTAATTCATTGTTTTCATTTTATAATAATATTAGATATAAAAAAACATGTTGAACTTTTTACCGTATTTTTACCACCTTCTAGGTGCATTTGAAAATATTCATAAAACATAATTTTACCACTTCTATAAATTTAATTTCAAAAATCCATGAGACATGGTGGACATCAGTAAATAAAGTTTTGTTCAATAATATTAAAATATTTTTTGTTGAATTGTAACTTTTGACATTTATTTACCACGGTTAAAAGTAAATACAAAAATCAAAGGAAAACAATGATATTATAATTACCCTAACATTTTTCTTAATTCTACTGGATAAGTTTTTTTCGACCAAAATCAACCTTAGGAATAAAATATGATCCTTTTGGTCCACATGGATTAGATTAGGTCATTTATTATTATTGTATTTCAAGAAGAGTTAAAAGTGTTAAATTTAATGTTTAATAAAAAAAACCATTTTTAATATAGGGTTATTCAAAAGATAAATTCTATTATAAATATTCATTATAAATATAAAAATATTTCCAACATAATGGTATTTTATTTATAAATTTAATACCTTAAATAATTAAATTTATTTATGATACAATGATGATGTAGTAATTACCTTATTATTGAGAGATTAAAATAATTAATATTATTAATATCCAGAAAAATGTAAATTGAGACATCTGATGAATTCCACTAATTTTATAGGTTAATATGACTTGTTATGTTTGATTATATAAATTTTGTTCGAAGTGATAAATTTTTTATGACTTTCAGAAAAACAAAATACCCAATAGTATCTAAATAAACATATATGATTTTTGAAATAAATACAATTTTATTAATTGATATAATATTACTAAAAATCTAAAGTTTGGATAAAGGACATATATAATAATATATATTTTAATAATGAACCACTTGGGGTTTTCATGGCTTTTTATAATATGTTTATTAACCGTTAATTATAATATATGGTAAACGTTGATCTATTTTACTATGAGTTAAATCTAAAAGATAAGGTTAATATGGTGACCTAAACATGACTAAAACATATTGGTTGACATGTTTTATACCCTACCAACATTATAATATAAATAAATTATTTTTGATCCATTATAAACCGAATATGATTGTATAATAAAAGTGACCCTAACCTCTATTATATAGGGCACTTCCCCTTCACTCAAAATCACACCCCAAAGCCATTTATATTAACGAAACCATGCTAAAATATCCTCCCAATACCCTCAAATCTACTTAAAATCCTTACTTTGATCAGAAATCCAACCTAAGGATCCCATTTGGTCAACTCAAAAACAAACACTTGAAGAAGAGGTAATAATTACACCACCACTTTCAATATTCTATTCTTCTTCCACTTTCTCATTCTTTTTTGTTTCCATAAAAAATTAATTACTCTAATACCATATACATATGGTTATTTTATTATAAATATTTTATATCCATATTCAGTATTCTATCCAATCTATGAATGACAAGTCAGCATACATGTGTATGTACGGCTTACCGTCTCCACGTCGTGGGGTAGTTGTTATTCAAACATTTCATTATTTGTATGGGTATAATAATTAGTATTACTGGTTTAAATAATAATTAAAACATGTTATGTACTATTTATATATGATATATCATCAAATTACATACGATTTCCCCTTAAATTGAATGATATTGTCGCTCGTGTGTACGTACAGATTACCGTCTCCACGAACGCGTTGAAATTCATTCCCCATCCTAACCTTTCAAGATTAATTTTAATTTTATAATTAAAAATAATGTTTAAGAACTTAATATAATTATGGTTATTAATTAAAAACATCCTATTCATAATAAACATGGATTATGTAAACATTCGTGTAAAAGAAAACAAATCAGTTAAAACTCTAAACGATTATACTACAGAAATATTATTAACAAAGTAATATTAGAAGATCGTATGTGATATCATATTTCTTTATGTGGTTCTTGTATAATTTAATAATAATGATATAACTATTATAAATTAGGTTAATGTATCCTCGATCAAGGAAAAGTACAAGATAAGGGTTAATTCTACAATCTCTTCATTATCCGAGGTTTATTTATGTGTGAGTGTCTATTGGGACTTCTTTATCATCCACATTTGTGTGTCATAAACATGTACTTCAAAAAAAGTATTATTTACTCTATTATGGGTTAAAGTTATTTATACCGTTATTTGACTATTTATAAGATTTTTATAAAGGAATATTTCCATCATTTTCCAAATAAGGTCCTTTACGACCTTTTCGACTAAATTAAGGAAAGTATTTTTTTAACTTATACTGTGGATGCGGTTGTTTTCCACCATTATAACACCTTTGAATCTTTCCTCTCAAGCTTATAAGAATATTTTAAAAATAAATTTTAACTTTTATAAGTATTTGAATTTTAAATTATTTTAAAATATAAAGATATATTTCACTATAATAATTTTGATTTCATCAATGTCAACATCCATTGATGGATTTTAAGTTTGTTTAAAGTTAATTTATTATGATACAACCTTCGATGTTATATTGAAGTTTTTGTGATATGTTTGACTTTGGATGTGCTATTTTTATACCACTCATGGTTTATGGTTAAAGTATTGACATTTCGTATTCTATTTTTAATATGAATGTTAATGTTTCAACCTTTTCATACGAGGAATACATTGAACTTAGTATGTGACGGGTGTAGCTTGCTATAGCTCCTTGATGAATTGGTAGGTCTCATGAGACAAACTAGTGTCTTGGCACAAGGCCATGAAAAAATCTTATTTATAGTCTTGGCACAAGGCCTTGACTATGTGGTTATGAAGTCTGGCATTATGCATTCTATTATTATGAAATTGGCTATTGATATTGCATGTGATTATTTGGCGAGTAGAATATCCATGTAAATAAGTAAATGGAATTATTTGATTTATATTTTACATATTATACTGATGTTTATGTTTGAAAGGATTGTGTTTTAGTCTAATACATCGCCTTAATGATTTATGATAATTTATGAATGTCTCTGCAATATTGTTGTCCTTACTAAGCAACTGAGATCACCCATTTCTGTCTTTTATTTTTCCTAGAATGCAATGAAGTATATCATGACTGACCTGTAGGGATAGTCTAAGGGATATTAATGTGTTCAATGGAGAGAATTTTGTTTTTGTTTTTCATTTTATAATGTATTATAAATCTTACGTATGTATATAGTGCTTCCAAGTATACTAAACTAAATGGTATTTCATGACATAATTACTTGTATCATGCCTATTTTATGTAATATTTCACTATATCTAGGTTACTGGGATCAGGGCGTTACAGTTGGTATCAGAGGAATTTTAGTACAAACTGTGGAATCTATATTTATGAAAACTCTATTTAGATAACATTACCATAAGACAGACATTGAGGATTAGTACCAAATAATATCATAGAATTTTGGTAATGTAGAGATTTTGTGTACTTTCCATGAAATACATCCTTTTCTGGATACGAGAAGGTAGAGACGGCTCTGAAAGAGATGTTCCTAGGAGTGAAAACTCTATAAAAGTGTTTTTTTCCTTGACCCGGGGTATCCTAGTACACAACAGTAGGACATGATGCACTCATGGTTATGACCCTCCTAGGGGATATTTTAAGGATAATTCACATATTCTTTACAAACCAATATGAAGGATTTATGAGTATATACCCTCTCAATGAATTTTTTTTTATGATAATGGATTATATCCATAAACTGTTCAATTTATGTTAAGTGTTTTACAAATGTGGAATTATGTATTGTGATTCATAAACTAATCTAAGGTATTCCATTATTTATAAATGGATCCTAATGGATGGAAAGGAACCATATCGACACACATAATCCATAGAGGGATTTCCCTCCAACTCAAGATAATTATAGTGGATCTGGTGATGCAACTGGTGCTGATCTTCTTATCCCCATACTAGGACAACTCACTCGGGTTATGAATAATAACCTTACCCGTATGGAGCACCCTGATCCACAACGTGGAGGATCAATGTTATACTGCTTAATGAGGAAACAACCACCAAAATTAAATTGGAATACAAATCCATTTGTAGCATAGAAATGGATATGTTCCCTAGAGAAAATATTTCATGATTTAGGGAGTAGTGAAAGGGAAAAAGTGGTCCATGTTGTTTATCACATAACGGGAGATTAAAATCAATTGTGGTCATTAATTCAAAGCACAAAAGACAATGAATAACTATAAATTATGGAGTTAATGTAGTATAAAAATACTTTCATAGAAAAATACTTTCATCGTGACCATTGAGTAGATATGGAAAGACAATTTCTGAGTCTGAGGAAAAAGGAGGTTGAGAATGTCCCAAAGAATGAGGCTATCTTTACAAGGTCAGCAAGGCATACATCAAATTATATATGAAAACCAAGGAGTATGATTGATCGGTTATTTTTGGTGTTAGAACCATTTCTCCATCGATAGTCTAACAATACTTATCATTATATGAAGATATTGACTCATGGGATATCAAGAGAGAAAAGGAATTCTCTAAGTCTTACAACTTTAAAGAATAGAAAGAGAAGAATATATATTCTGAAAACCCTATAAATGGAAATAAGGGGAAGAAGGGAAAAGATGAATATCCATCCTACATTAAATGTGGTCAAAAACACCCTAGTACTAGCCTGAAGGGAATGGATGTCTGTTACAAGTGTGGTGAAAAGGGCCACCAAGCTAGTGACTGTCAGGGAAAGAAATAGGTTGCCAATGCTGAATGCTACAATTATAGAAAAGATGGTTATTATGAAAATGAATGTCTCAATACCCATGGAAACGTACCTCAAAAAATTCCAAGGGAGAAATTCCAAACTTATGTGATCACTACTACTAAGGTTGAAGCTCCAAATTAAGTAGTGGTTGGTAATTTAATGGTTTCCTCAAATTTAGCCAATGCTTTATTTGATTTTGTATCATCAAATTGTTTCATATCTTCCCAGTTGGCTAAGAAAATTAGTTATTTCTAATTTTATTTAATAAGGAAGTTGTTAGTCAAAACTCCTAATGGAAGTAACATTGCAACAATTTTTTGGGAATCAGTCCCCATTAGGGCATATAAATGTTCTTAATATGCTGATATCATCGTCATACCCAAGATTGAATTTGATATAATCCTCAGAATAGATTGGATTCTGGACCATGATGCAAAAATTTATTGTAATAAAAAGGAGGTTACAATTTTAAATGATGATAAGGAGTACCTTATCTTTAGAGCAGAAATATCACCACTTTTTTTATTATCTAGATCCACCCCCAATAGATCATCAAAATTCAATTATTGGGGAGGAAGGTATTTGAAATTACAATGGGTGAGGAAAAGAATTTTCAAATAGATTATATATATATTGTTCTAGAATATGTTGATGTGTTTCCATAGTATTTAAATAGACATCCTCAAGAATGAGATATTGAGTTTTCCATTGATTTAATTCCTAGTTCAAGGCCCATATCAAAGACCCCTTATATAATTTCCACTGTGGAATTAGTGTAAATAAAGAAAAACTATAGTAATTTATTAATAAGGGATTTATTCACCCTGTTGTTTCTCCATGAGGAGACACTGTTCTTTTTGTTAATAAAAAGATATATCTTTGTGGTTTTGAATTGACTACAGGGAGATCAATGCTATAATAATAAATAATAACTATCCCCTCTCTCTCATTGAAGAATTATTAGGTATAATTCATGGATCTAAATATTTTTCAAAGATTTTCCTTCGATCTGGATATCATCATTCATGTGTGATGAAGGAAGACATTCTGAAAACAACATATTGACACAGGTATAGGATTTACAAGTTTACAGTAATGCCTTTTGGAATGACTAATGCATCCTCTATTTTCAAGGATATAATGAATATGGTTTTCAAGGAATATCTCGATGACTTTTAGTGGTATTTATTGATTATATATTGGTTTAATTCAAAAGGTTTGAAAATCCTTAAAATCACTTGTGAACTATTCTGAAAATCCTTAAAATAAAAGAATTATATGGGATGTTTAGCATGTTTGCATTATGGATTTAGAAAATTTGTTTTCCTGGCCATATTGTCTCTAAGGATATAATTTTTTTTGATCCTTCTATGATAAGAGAAATAAAATAATGGCCATCAATGAACATTATAACTGAGGTACATATTTTTATTTTTTTAGTAGATTATTATCAGTGTTTCATTTAGAATTTTGCACGATTGGATAACCTATTAACCAAGATAACACATAAAGGGGTTAAATTTTTTCGGACAAAAGTGTGTGAATTTTTCTTTGATGAACTGAAGAGAAGATTATTCAATGATCTTACGTTGAATCTACCCTCGGGGAATGATGGGTTACTTATTTGTAGTGATCCTTCAATGAAAGGACTTGGTTGTGTCCTTATGCAGAATGATAGGTTTATTTCCTATGTGTCGTGATGGTTAAAAATTCATGAACAAAAATATCCCGCTCATGATCTCGAGTTAGTATCTGTAATAATTTATATAATGATATGGAGACACTATCTCTATGGTAAAAAAGGTGAGATATATACCGATCACAGGTGTTTGAAGTATATTTTCACATAGAAAGAGTTGAACATGAGCCAAAGATGATGGATTGAACTACTTAAGGATTATTATTTCACTATACACTACAACTCAGGGATGGAAAATAAGTTGGAAGATGCTTTTAGCAGAAAGGATAATGGAGTTTTGAACAAGATGAGAGTTGAATGGAATCCTATGTTAATAGATCTAGTAATGATTGTTATGGGAATAACCATGGACGATGAAGCATTAATAATTTTTCAAAATTTTGCCAAAACATCTTTTCTAAAAATTACAAAAATTTCTCAGACTGATGATGAGAAGTTTATAATGGTAATTAATTTTGTGAATGATGGGAAATTGATTGACATCGTATGTGAAGATAGAATTTTGAAAATTGGGAAAAGGCTTTGGGTTCCCAATATACCTGATCTAAAAAATGGAATAATTAGATGATTCTCATAGCTCCAATTTCTCTATACACCCAGGTATAACTAATATGTATAGATATTTGATGAAACATTACTGTTTGGAGAACATGTAGAGAGAGATTGTTGATTAAGAGTCAATATGTATGGCTTCTAAACATGTGAAGGGTGGAAGACAACATCCTAGAGGAGTAATGAAACCTCTTCCCATACCTGGGTGGAAATGGGATGATATTATGATGGACTCTATCATGGGTATACCAAAGAATCCTAGAAAAAATGATGAAATATGGGAAATTGTGTAACGTCTTATCATGTCAAAGTATTTTCTTGCTATAAGTTAATATTTACCACTTGAACGTCTAGCAAGAAAATATATTAATGAATTTGTAAGACATCATGGAGAACCTGTAATGACCCAAAGTTTCATTAATTGAAATCCATCTTGATCTAATAAAATGTCTCTTTATGTTTATATAAAATGTCTACTTCTTTGGTTTTATGTTAATAATTTTGACCGTTTCTAATATAGGCATTGAATAGTGATCACATGATTAGTATAAATATAGGGCTTTACCAAATCCAATTTACTCAAACAAAAGAAGTGATGGCATCAAACAGTAGAATTTCCCCATACGAAGCCCATTTGTCGGAGCTCGAAAAAGAGGTGCCATCTTTGGGCTTCGCTCTTGACCAAGCCCAAGCTGAGCTTTATCGTGTGAAGCTTGAACGGGACCGTCTACGGGAGAAGTGGAAGTTGATAGAAATTACCACTCGAGCGATGTTATCCGAGCCACCCCAAGAGTCTGTCACCATCGCACACCTTACCCTTAGGTCTTATGCGGCTATTTTAAACGGTTATGTAACAAATAAATAAGTACTATGTTCATGTACATTATTTTTGTATATAATAATTAATATACTTTCTTGTCATTATTGATACATTATAAATTGTTTTTAAAGAACCAATAATGTTTTTAGTTATTATTTAATTAAGAATTCTATTTTACTAAATTAAGGTATTTTTTAGTTAAATAATATTTTAATAAAATATTATTGTTATTTTTAAATTAATTTTTATTAAATATAAATGATCTTATAATTTTATGAATGCAATTGTAATTTTTATTATGGTTTGAAAGCCATTTCTGTCAAAACCCGTGATTTTTTTATAAATGTCGGTTTTTATTTTAAAAGTGAAAATTAACATATATAGAAAATTATTTAGATAAAATAAGTGTTATTTCTAGAATCAGGACTTTGAAATTATCCAATGGTGAATTTTTCATAATTTTCTGAGACAGTCAAATTTTTGGGTAAAAATTTAATAACGTTTAAATATATAATGTGCTTTATGACATCATAATGACCCAATAGTGATGTAATAAAATACTATATTCATTATTTTCGGCCAATATATGGTTTATAATTAAAATAATGTGATTTTAGGTTTGTTTGACTTACTTTTCAAAGCATTAATGGACCCCTCAAGACTTATTAAACGCCTTGTCTTTTTAAATTGTTATCCATGGGAGTGTGACTCACCTCCACATAAGCAACCCTATTATTTTCAGAAGTTCAGACTTTGGCCTTATAAAATATATTTTTTCCTCTTACCTTTTCCAAAAACCATGGGCAAAAACCCTGGGATGGTTTGTGGTTTGGATTAATTTAATATAAGGGGTCCTAAATATAAATAATAAAGAATTCCCTCACCTTTCCTATATAAACCCACCCAAGCTCCAACTTCCTCCTCAGTCAAATCCTTTGGAGTTCTTCCAACCTCTTCCCTACTCTCTCTAGAATCCTCCCAAGGTGCCCCAAGATCCCAATAAGCCTCTCACAAACCTCTCTCTAGCCTTTGGAAGCACACTTCCAAGTAAGGGTTTTTTCTTCCTTTCTCATTTTTGTCCAATTTTATTTAAGTTGCTTTGCCCTTTTAATTTCAATTATGAATGTTTGGTTATGGTTTAGAACCTCACTCATATATCCATATTTATGTTTTGATGATGGGAGACATTATCTCTCTCATTATATGCCTCCAATGTACACCCGTTACTATGCCGAAATTCCGAAAGGAACTTCTCTCTCCTCATTTACATTCAAGCAATACTTTTGTATCATGAATCTAAATTCCATTAAAATTGTTGTGACATGTATCTATATGACCTCCTTAGTTTCCATTACATGTAAATATTATGAGGAACCCCTTTCTCTCTCATCAAACATTTTTATGAATTCTTATGTAACACCGTTACGCTACCGAAATCGCACCAATTTTCTAAGCCAATGCCATTGTGTAGTGAATACCATGCCCATTTCTCCATCAAGGGTATTCACCTTTATGAAAATTTACTTATTGATTATAAAGTTTCATTTATGTATTTTACAATTCCTTTATCGTGGAATAAATTATTGTTTTTTATGAATCCATGTTTTATGATCAATGTGCCACACTTATGCATGAAATGAAATGTTTAAGATGGGTGTGCCCTTATAGTGCTCCAATGCATTGGGTAAATTATAGTATAATTATATGTCATGTGCAATGAGTTTTGACTCGTGCTAATTCAAGTGAAACAAGTGTTTACTCATGCTTCATCTGCAATGAGGATTTACACATGCTCCAAGTGCAATGAGCCTTGGCTCATGATAATTCCATGTTAAGTGTTGTTGCCACATTTCCATGTTATGATTATCATGCTTTATCATTCCTTTATGTTCATGTTTCTCTTTTGCTCTATTGATATGCCTAATTTCTAACATGTATTGTACTCTTCATGTTATTCCATGTGTATTTACTTACTGGGCTTTATATCTAACCCTTTTCTTATGCATGTCCTCACGTTATTCCATGCAATGCTAAGTTCGAGGGAATGTAGTGGTAATGTAAAGGAAGTATTCAATAAAGATGTTATATTTCATGTTTCAAGTTTTTATGTAATGATATGAATCCCCAATGACACTAAACCACTAGATCTTCTTTGTTGTATCAAGTGAAGTTTTATGTAATAAATCATGATTAGGTTTGTATTAAAAAGCAGGGTTGTCATAGTTGGAATTAGAGGATAGGTTTAGTTATTTTTGGAATTAGGATTAGAGAACCCTAGTAAAGCCTTAGAGACAAGAATCATTATAATAAAAACATCCCTAAGTTTTGGTAAGTACTGATTAAGTTGTTTATCAAGAAAATACATCCCTATCTGGATACAAGCAGGTAGAGGCGGCTCTAGCACAGATGTATCCTAGGGGTAAAACCCGAAAACACCGCTTTGAGCTAGACTCGAATAGGAACTGGTGCATGACAACGGGCCTTGCTGCACTCTTGGTTTCGACACTCCCAGGGGATATGTTTTGAAAAATTCACAATCTTAATATGAACCCTTATTAAGGGAATTAAAAAAAATGCCCCTAAGAATATATGTTAGAAATTAGATCATGAAAATTCTAGATTGAAGCCTATAGACTCATTAGTTAAGGAAGAAAAAGTTTATTTATAAGTAATCAAATTTTTTCATTGGATTACCCTTTATGTGTTACCCCTAACTTTCCTTTTATTCCAGCCAATGGCCGGTAATAGGAGGACTCGTGCTAACAACCATTGTGAAGATCAGTGTGATGACTGTAATAATGAGATGCTCAACCCAATGGGAGCGGGAATCGCAAACATTGTCATGATTCTCTCTCAGATAACTCATGGTTTGTATATAAACACGGGTCAAGAGGAACGTTCATCCCCCCCTAAGAAATAACAAGTCGTTATCAATAGCTTCATGAGACAAAGGCCTCTTACTTTTAGTGGATCATCTGATCCCACGATCGTTGAACAATGGATCAACTCCATTGAAAATATAATTTCCATCCTTCAATGTTCTGAACAAGAGAAGGTTCTCCTGGCGGTTTATCATATGGAGGGTGAAGCTGATCAATGGTGGATGTTGATCAAAAATACGAAGCCTGAGGAGGAGATCGAGGCGTTGGAATGGAAGGATTTCTGGACAATGTTTTTCGATAAATATTTTCAACGCACCCTCTGGCCTAAGATGGAAAGGGACTTCCTTTCCCTCAAGAAAAAAGATGAGGAATCCGTTGGAGCGTACGAGTGAAACCTCACAAGGCTTACACGATATGCTTTCGGCTTTGTCGTTACCCCCGAATGCAAAGTTGACCGCTTCTTTGGTGGGTTGAAGCCAAGCCTATGGAAAGCATTAGCAATCCGTGACTTCGAAAACTATGAGGAAATTGTCTGATGTGCCCTCAAGGTTAAAATGAAGATCAGAGAATCACAGGGGTATCATGGGGATAAGAAGCGTAAGGTGGAATTCAATGCTGGTGGTCCGATGGATAAATCCAATGGTTCTATGAAGATCCAGCACCCCACTTGACAAAAGTGCAGAAAGAAGCACCCTGGAAATTGCCTTAAGGGGACGGGGAAATTCTTAAGGTGTGGAAGATATGGGAACCTGGCTATTAACTGTCAGCAAGAAAGACCCGCGGCAGTGACAGAGGAGAGGAATGATCTATTCGAACCTCAACGTGTTGTTCAATGCAACAAATGCAAAGAACCAGGTCATTTTTCAAATTAGTTCCCTAATCCAAGGGTTTTCAGAGGAAACAACAACCTCCAAGGCAGCAAGGAAGAGATTTTTCCATCACTTCTACTGAAGTGAACCCCGAAAATGAGGTGGTGACAGGTACGCTAGTTATTCATTCAACAATAGCGATTGTACTTTTTGATTTAGGTTCTACGCATTCTTTTATATCTCAAAAGTATAGTAGAACAATCCCAGCACCACCACAAATCATTGAAGTGAAGATGTCGGTGAGTATAGAAAATGGGGAAATCATTGCATCCCATGAATATAAGTCATCCCCTATTATAATCTGTTGATTGAGTTTCCCGGTGAACCTTCTCATACTCCCTCAAGTGGAATTTGATTCAATTCTTGTCATGGATTGGCTATCCTTATATAGAGCCAACATAAATTGTCGGGAGAGGGAAATAACGCTCCATATGGAGAATCGACCCCCGATTCGTTACAAGTGTAAGGAGGAAGATAAATCTCCTTTAGCTCGATCATCTCAATCATGGATATTACTGCCTTATGATCATGCATATCTGGCTCAGATGATTGTGTCCAAGGATGAAACCATCCTTGAAGAAATGCCTATTGTGGGGGAATTCGCTGAAGTCTTTCCCGAGAAACGTCCTGGTCTTCCTCCTAGAAGAGATGTTGAATTATCAATTGAACATATACCCGGGGCTTTACCAATATCCAAGACTCCATATAGAATGGCTATTATAGAGCATGAAGAGCTGAAGAAACAACTACAAGAGAATCTGGATAAAGGGTTTATACACCCAAGTGCTTCACCATGGTGTGCACCAGTCCTCTTCATCAAGAAGAAGACTGGGTCAATGCGGCTTTGCATCGATTATCGTGAACATAAAAAAATCACGATAAAGAACAAGTATCCTCTCCCAAGAATTGATTACTTGTTCGATCACCTACGTGGAGCACAATAATTCTCCAAGGTAGACTTTCGTTCAGGATATTTTCAAGTAAGGGTGAAGAAGGAAGATATCCCCAAGACTGGTTTTCGCAAAAGATACGGGCACTATGAATTCATAGTAATGCCTTTCGGACTCACTAATGCTCCAATAATCTTCATGGAATTAATGAATAGAGTATTTAGATATTACTTAGACAAATTTTTGGTAGTCTTTATAGATGATATTCTAATATACTGCAAAACCAAGGAGGATCATGAGGAGCATTTATGAACTGTACTAGAGACATTGCGCAAGGAGAAGCTCTATGAAAAGTATAGCAATTGTGAGTTCTGGTTAAAGTGGGTCTCATTCTAGGGCCATATAATCACAGACAATGGGATATCTATGGATCCCTCCAAAATAGATGCAATTGAGGGATGGTTGAGGCCAACATCTGGAACAGATATCTGTAGCTTCTTGGGGTTAGCTGGATATTATCGATGATTTGTGAGAAATTTCTCATGATTTTCCAACCCTCTAAGCAAGCTAACTCTAAAGGGAGTAAAACTTTCTTGGAGTGATGAATGTGAAGAAAGCTTCAAGGAGTTGAAAAGGAGGCTTATCACTGTGTCTGTGCTCACTTTACCCACAAGTGGTGACCTTTTTGTTGTTTTCAGTGATGCATCAAAGAATTTCTTAGGATGTGTGCTGATGCAGAATGATAAAGTTATATCATATGCCTCAGGTCAGTTGAAAATCCCTGAGTGAAACTATCCAACGCATGATCTGGAGTTGGCGTCGGTGATCTTTTCCTTGAAAATCTGGCAGCATTATCTCTATGGAGAGATATATGAGATATATACTGACTACAAAAGTCTTAAATATATATTCACACAGAAAGACCTTAATATGCACCAAAGAAGATGGATATAGCTCATCAAGGATTATGACTGTTCAATCCATTACCACCCTGGGAAAGCGAACAAGGTGGCAGTTTCCACAAGTAGAAAGGACCCAGTGATTCTATCAATGATGAGAATTGATAAGGATCCAATCTTCTAAGACATGATGAAGATGGACATGGGAATCATAAAGAAGGGAACATCATTAATCCTTTCACAAATGATTTCTTAACCATCTCTTTTGGAAAGGATAAAGGATGCTCAAAAGGATGATATGGTAATTAAGGAAAATGTGGAAGCTATAGAAAAAGAGAAATCCTCAGATTTTAATGTTAATGAAGAAGGAACTGTGCGGTTTGGGAAAAGACTATGTGTTCCATCATGTCAAGAGCTGAAGAAGGATCTTTTGGAAGACTCACATAGTTCAAATTTCTCTATTCACCTAGGGAGCACAAAGATGTATCGAGATCTCTGAGAAAACTTTGGCTGGGATAATATGAAGAAGGAGATCACTGAATATACATCAAAGTTCCTAGTGTGTCAGCAAGTAAAGGTAGAGAGGCATAAGTCTAAGGGGATGATGCAACCATTTCCATACTAGAATGGAAATGGGAGAACACCACCATGGAATTTGTCACCAGACTTCAAAGGATATCCAAAGGCAACAATGCAATCTGGGTTGTGGTGGATCATCTTACAAAGACTGCACACTTCATTGCTATTCAGGAGGGTTTCTCATTGGATCAACTAGCACAGATATATATCAGGGAAGTGGTAAGGTTACATAGAGTACCACTATCTATTGTGTCTAACCAGGATCCAAGATTCACCTCTATGTTTTGGAAGAGTCTTCAACATGATCTCAATACTGTACTGAACTTCAGTAGGGCCCATCATCTTCAAACTGATGGCCAATTCCAGCGGTCTATCCAAACACTTGAGTATATGTTGAGAGCATTCTCAATGGACATTAAAAGAGGATGGGATCAACATCTTCCTCTGGTTGAGTTCACTTATAATAACAGTTTCCACTCAAGAATCCAAATGGCACCATATGGAGCCCTGTATGGGAAAAGGTGCAGAACACCGGATGGTTGGGATGAGGTCGGTGAACGTAAGCTGCATGGACAAGAAATGGTCAATGAAATAGTGGAGAAGGTGAAAACCATTCAGCAGCATATCAAGGCAGCCTAGAGTCGACAGAATAGTTATGTAGATAACCATCGATGAGACATTGAGTTTAAAGTTAGAGACATGGTTTTTATGCATATCTCCGTGGAAAAAGGTCATGGGGTTTGGAAAGAAAGGGAAGTTAAGTCCAAGGTACGTCATCCCCTTCGAGATTCTTGATCGTGTCGGGGCTGTGGCATATCGACTAGCACTTCCACCTACCATGGCCAAATTACATGATGTCTTTGTTGTATCCCTCTTAAAAAAGTACATACCAGACCCTTCACATGTACTCTCTTCTGAGGTGGTACAATTGGAAGATGATCTTTCTTATGAGGAGAAACCTATGAAGATCATAGATCATAGAGAAAACGTTCTACAAAACAAGACAATTCCCCTCGTCAAGGTGTTGTGGAGAAACCACAGGTTTGAAGAAGCAACTTGGGAATCGGAGGAAATGATGAAGCTGATTTACCCACATCTGTTTTAGTGTGGGAAAAGGAAAATTTCGAGGGTGAATTTTCTTAAGGGGGAAATATTTTAACGACACAAATTCTCATTAATGGAAATCCCTATTGATCAAATTAAATGTCTCTTTATGTTTATATAAAATGTCCACTTCTTTGGTTTTATGTCAAGAATTTTGACCGTTTCTAATATAGACGTTGAACAGTGATCACATGATTAGTTTAAATAAAGGGATTTAACAAATCCAATTTACTCCGAAAAAAGAATTGATGGCCTCATCCAGTAGAATTACCCCATACGAAGCCCATTTGTCATAGCTTGGAAAAGAGGTGGAATCCTTGGACATCGTTCTTGACCAAGCCCAAGCTGAGCTTCATCATGTCAATCTCGAAGGGGACCATCTACGGGAGAAGTGGAAGTTGATAGAAATTACCACTCGAGCGATGTTATCCGAGCCACCCCAAGACCCTGTCACCATCACACACCTTACCCTTAGGTCTTATGCAGCTATTTTAAGGGGTTATGTAATAAATAAATAAGTACTATGTTCATGTACATTATTTCTGTATATAATAATGAATATACTTTCTTGTCATTATTGATACAATGTAAATAGTTTTTAAAGTACAAATAATGTTTTTAGTTATTTTTTAATTAAGAATTATATTTTATTAAATTAAGGGATTTTTTAATTAAATAATATTTTAATAAAATATTATTATTATTATTAAATTAATTTTTATTAAATATAAATGAAATTTTAATTTTATGAATGCAATTGTAATTTTTATTAAGGTTTGAAATCCATTTCTGTCAAAACCCATGAATTTTCGATTAATGTCAGTTTTTATTTTAAAACTGATAATTACCATATTTAGAAAATTATTTAGATAAAATAAATTTTATTTCTGGAATCAAGACATCAATATTATCCAACAGTGAATTTTTCATAATTTTCTGAGACAGTCAAATTTTTGGGTAAAAAACAAATACCGTTTAAATATATAATGTGTTTTATGACATCATAATGACCCAATAGTGATGTAATAAAATACTATAATCATTTTGGTAGGCCAATATATGTTTTACCATTAAAATAATATGATTTTGGGTTTGTTTGACTTACTTTTCAAAGCATTAATGGACCCCTCAAGACTTATTAAACACCTTGTCTTTTTAAATTGTTTTTCATGGGAGTGTGACTCATCTCCACATAATAAACCCTATTATTTTAAGAATTTCGGACTTTGGCCTTATAAAATATTTTTTTCCTCTTACCTTTTCCAAAGATCATGGGAAAACGATGGGATGGTTTGTGGTTTGGGTTAATTTAATATAAGGGGTCCAAAACCTAAATAATAAAAAATTCCTTCACCTTTCCTATATAAACCCACCCAAGCTCCAACTTCCTCCTCACTAAAAGCCTTTGGAGTTCGTCCAACCTCTACCCTAATCTCTCTAGAATCCTCTCAAGGTGCCCCAAGCTCCCAATAATCCTCTCACAAGCCTCTCTCTAGCCATTGGAAGCACACTTCCAAGTAAGGGTTTGTTCTTCCTTTCTCATTTTTGTCCAATTTTCATTAAGTTTCTTTGCCCTTTTAATTTTAATTATGAATGTTTGGGTATGGTTTCTCACCTCCCTCATGCTGACCTCTTTATTTTTTAATGATGGGATACCCTTTCTCTCTCATTATATGCCTCCCAGGTACACCCATTACTATGTCGAAATTCCGAAAGGAACTTCTCTCTCCTCATTTACATTCACGGAATACTTTTGTATCATGAATCTAAATTACATTAAAATTGTTGGAACGTTTATCTATATGACCTCCTTAATTTCCATTACATGTAAATATGATGAGTAACCCCTTTCTCTATCATCATCCATTTTTATGAATTCTTATGTCACAACGTTACGCTGCCGAAATCATACCGATTTTCTAAGACAATGCCATTGAGTAGTGAATACCATGCCCATTTCTCCATCAAAGGTATTCACCTTTATGCACATTTACTTATTGATTGTAAAGTTTCATGTATGAATTACACATTCATTTATCGTGGAATAAATGATTATGTTTTATGAATCCATGTTTTATGATCCATGTGGCACACTTATGCATGAAATGAAATGTTTAAGAAGGGTGCGCCCTTATAGTGCTCCAATGCATTGGGTAAAGTATAGTATCATGATACTTCATGTGAAATGAGTGTTGACTCATTCAAATTCAAGTGTAATGAGGGTTTACTTGTGCTTCATGTGCAATGAGGATTTACTCATGCTCTATGTGCAATGAGCCTTGGCTCATGCTAATTCCATTATAAGTGTTGTTGCCACATTTCCATGTTATGATTATCATGCTTTATAATGCCTTTATGTTTATGTTTCTCTTGTGCTCTATTGATATGCCTAATGTCTGACATGTATTGTACTCCTCATTTTTTCCATGTGTATTCCCTTACTGGGCTTTATATCTCACCATTTTCTTATGCATGTCCTCAGGTTATTCCATGCAATGCTAAGTACGAGGGAATGTAGTGGTCATGTAAAGGAAGTTTTCAATAAAGATGTTGTATTTCATGTTTCAAGTTTTTATGTAATAATACTAATCCCCAAAGACACTAAACCTCTTAATCTTCGTTGTTGTATCAAGTGACGTTTTATGTCATAAATCATGTTTAAGTTTTTATTAAAAAGCAGGGTTGTCATAGAACCTATTTGTGATCGTGAAACCCATTTTTCATCAAGATTCAAGAAAAGAATTTAGAAGGCCTTGGATACCAAAGTACGTTTGAGCACTGCCTACCACCATAAAATTGATGGAAATTCTGGACAGAATATACAAACCGTAGAATACTTGTTATGATCTTTCTCACTTCACTTTCAAGGTTTATGGGATCATTATTTACCTCTGGTTGAATTTTACTATAACAATAGCTTCCAATCAAGTATTCAAATGGCAACATATGAAGTGTTATATGGAAAGAGATTTCGCACTCCAACTTCTTGGGATGATATTGGTGAATGAAAGCTCGTAGGCCGATAACATGTTGAGGAAATAATGGAAAGGTAACGGTTATCCAAAACCACATCAACGCAGCTCTACGTTGGATAAAGAGCTATGTCGTTAATCGAAGGAAGGATTTGGAAATTGTAAGTAGGAGATCATGATTTTTTGAAGGTATCTCAATGAAAGGGTGTTGAACATTACAATAAGTGGGGTAAATTGCGTACCCGGTATATTGGACCTTTTGAAACTCTTGAACTAATTGGAGTTTTAGCTTATTTTTTGGAAATGCCACCAAGTCTCTCCCAAGTTCATGATGTGTTCCATGTATCAATTTTGAGAAAATATATTCTAGACCCAATGCATGTACTCACCTATGATAAAATTGAATAGGAACCTGATCAGTCTTATTTTCAAGTTTCTATTAAGATTCTTAATACCATAGAACATGTGTTCCGAAACTAGGCGAGTAGTCTGGTAAATGTTCTATCGAGAAATAATAAGATGGAAGGTGCAACATGGGATCCCGAGGAACATATGATGAAGAACCACCCGAATCATTTTATGCAGCAATATTATTGAAATTTTGAAGATGAAATTATTTAAATGAGGGGAGAATATAACACACCACGATATGTTTCCCTTTGAATAATGCAATAGCTTTCATTGTACAGCACATGGAGTTTTAGCACACCAAAACCAATCAAACTAGCCATTATGAATAGTAATACCCACTTCATAAAATTTTATTTATTTTATTTTTCAAAATGGAAATCATTTTTTGAATTCAAAATATCATAATTATCTTTGGGAGAATTTTTGGTATTTTTTGAAAACTTTTATTTTTTGGTGAATATGGAAAAATACCGCGTCATTGTTTTAAAATGAATTTTTATTTAAATAATTAGTTATTATATTTAAATTTATATTGCTTAAAAATATATACATAATACCTATTTATGTTCAATGTAATTCATTGAAGTATTTTTATAATAATATTAGATATATTAAATTTTATTTCACTTTTTACCATCATTTACCACCATCTAGGCATATTTGAAAATTTGCATAAAACATAGTTTTACCATTTCTTGGAATTGAATTTCAAAAATCTAAGAGACACGGCTTACATTAGTAACTTTTGACATTTATTTACTATGGTTAAAAGTATATAGGGAAATTAAAGGTTAAAATGATATTATAATTACCTTAACACAGTTCCTGGTTCTATTAGATAATTGTATTTATACCAAAATCAACCTTAGAAATATAATATGAACCTTTGGGTCCACTTGGATTAGAATAGGACATTTATTATTATTTTATTTCTAGAAGAGATAAAAGTGTTAAATTCAATTTTTAATAAGTAAATCATTTTTAATATAGGGTTATACATCAGATAAATTCGACTATAAATATTCATTAGAATTATAAAAATATTTACTACATAATTTTAGTTTATTTATAATTTTTAGACATTAAATAATTAATTTTATTTATGATAAAATGATTATATAGTAATTGACATATTAATGTAAAATTAAAATAATAGATATTATAAATATCCAAATAAAATTAAATTTTGACTTCTCTTGAATGCCAAAAAATTTATAGGTTAATATGACATGTTAGGGTTGATTGGATAAATTTTTCTCGTATTGATAATGTTGTTGTGACTTTTAAAAAAAAACCAAATAGTCTCAAAATGAACAAAAATGTGTTTTTAAAACAAATACTATATTATAAATTTATATAATATTTTGAAAAATATACAGCTTGGTCAAAGAACATATATAATAATATATATGTTAATAATGAACCAATTCAGGTTCTCTTGGATTTTTATAATATTTTTATTAACCATTTATTATAATACATTGTAAAAGATAAAATATTTAACTATTAGTTAAATCTAAATGATAAGATTAATATAATGACCTAAACCTATCTAAAACCTATTGTTTGAGAGGTTTTATACCCATTCCCACTTTATCCTCAAAATAAATCATTTTGGAGCCATCATAAACCGAATATGATTGTATAATAAAATAATATTTCAATCTTTTCCTAAAGTGACCCTCACCGCTCTTATAAAAGGGTACGCCCCCTTCACTCAAAATCACATATCCAAAGCCATTTCCCTCGGCCAAACCATGCTCAAATATCCTCCCAACTCCCCTCACTTCTACATATATTCCTTAATTTTATCATAAATCCATCCTAAGGAAAAATTTTAATCAACTCCAAAAGAAACACCCAAATAAGATGTAATAATTTCACAACCTCTTTCAATGTTCTTTTCTTCTTTCACATTATCTTTCATTGTTGCTTCTATAAAAAAAATAACTCCAGCACACTATACATAATTTGATGTCATTATAAATATGGTACCATCATTTTCATTATTTTATCCATCCTATGAATGACATGTCACCAGATGTGTGTATGTACGGTGTACCGTCTCCACGTTGTGGTGTAGTTGTTATTTAGACACTTTGTTATTTGGATGGTTATAATAATGAGTATAACTAATTTAAATAACAAATATAACATGTTAATGATTCTTTAAATATGATATACCAGCCAATTACATAGTATTTCATCTTAAATTGAATGATATTGTCTTTCATTCATACGTACGGATTACCGTCTCCACGAACACAATTAAATTCATTCCCCATCATATCCATTCAAGAATAATTTTAATTTTTTAATTAAAAATAATAATTAAGAACTTAATATAATTCTGGATATGGATCAAATTCATTCTATCCATAAAAACATGGCTTACATAACCAATCATATAAATGAAAATGAATCATTTAACACCCGAAACGATGATACTACTGAAATATTATTAACAAAGAAATATTAAAAGATCATTTATGATATCATAATTATGTATGTGGTTCTTGTATAATTTTATAAAAATGTTTTAACTATTATACTATAGGTTTACATATCCTTAATCAAGGAAAATTTCATGTTAAGGGTTAATTCTACAATCTCTTCATTATCCAAGATTGTTTATACGTGAGTATCTATTGGGTCCTCTTTATCATCCACATCCATGTTTCTTAAAAATGTTTTTAAAAAAATTAATAATATTTCCTAGACTATAGGTTAAATTTATGCAAACCATTTTTTGAATTATTATAATATTTTTATAAAGTTATCATTCCATCATTTTCCAAACAAGGTCCTTTAGGGACTTTTCAACAAAATTAATGAAAGAACGTATTTTAACTTATACAGAGGGTGCAGCTATTTTCTGTCATTATAACACTTTAGAAGCTTCCCTTAAAAGCTTATAAGAATATTATGAAAATAAATGTTTTCTTTTATAATAATATTACATTTAAATGACTTTAAAATAGAAAGAGATATCTCTCTCAAATAGTCGTAATTTCATCTATGTCAACATCCTTTGATGAATTTTATGATTGTTTGAAGTTAATTTATTATGATACAATCTTCCAAATTTTATTGATGTTTTTGTAAAAGGTTTGACTATGGATGTTTTATTTTTATTTCATTCATGGTTTGTGGTAAAATTTTTGACATTTTGTATGATAGTTTTAATACTAATGTTTATGTTTCAACCTTCTCATATGAAGAATGCATTGGACATTATAAGTGCGGGGGGAGCCCACTATAGCTCCTCGATGAATCGGTAGGTCTCATGAGAAAAAAACAGTATCCTGGCACATGGAATTGAAAAAAAATTATTTTTAGTCTTGGAACGAGGCCTTGACTATGTGGTTATTAATTCTGGCATTATGCATTCCATCATTACGAAATTGGCTATTCATATTTCATGTGATTATTCGTCTTGTAGAATATCCTTGTGAATAAGTAAATAGAATTATTTGATTTATATTTTTCATATTATGCTGAATTTCGCATTTAAAAAGCTTGTGTTTTTGTCTTTTACATGGATATAAATGTTTGTGCTTATTTATTAAAGTTTCTGCTATTTTGTTATCCTTACTGAGCATCTGAGCTCACCCCTTTATTAAAGTTTCTGCTATGTTTTATTTTTTCCAAGATTTAAAGAAGTATATTATGACTAACCTACAGGGATAGTTTAAGGGATATGAATTTTTTCAATATAGACTATTTTGGGGTTTTTTCATTTTATAATGTAGTGTAAAACTTATGTACGTATCATGTACTTACAAGGCTAATAAACTAATATGTATTTCAGGACATGATTCCTTGTATTATACCAATGTTATGTAATAATTCAGGAACTCTAGGTAACTAGGGTCAGAGAATTATGAAAGATAACACAAAATAGAAAAGGATTGATCATAGATATAGACCCTCATCCAAAAAACCTTTTAAAGAATTAAAATATGAAAGTTCATTTTAATATTCAGTGTTAGGATCATTAGAAGATTCTCATTCTGATTGTGAGTGGTCTTGATTGAGGATACATAGAATTGTTGATTTGGACCTTTACTAGTTTAGAGTTGTCATGATCATTGATGATTTATAGGAATAATATGTAGATATATTCTTTTGGATATTGTAAAAAATGTTCCGTTTATTTATTTTTTTACGATACATTTCATTCATCTGCCCCTTACCATTGATCACAACATCCACAAAGGAAGAAACTCCACTACTACCAATAGGTATAGTGGTATTTAATAAAATATTCCAGTGGTCATTCTCATTTATACTTACTATGTTTCCCCATTTATCAACTTTTTATAAATAATAAATATACGAAGTATCTGGGATAGATTTGAAAAAATCCATTACTGTAGCTACAAGTTTCATGTCCTAACCATGCCAAACACTTTGGAAATTTGAGGCATCACAAAAATCCATATCAACAGGATAAGAAGAAAATATTATCCACTCTTGAATACTTATAATCCTTACCTGATAAAACTTACCCAGTTATGTTTTAAATGTAGAGGATGTTTTATTTGACTCATCATCATCAACCAGACCAGTAATTCCCTTATCGGAAAAAAATCCCATTAGGAGAAGGAGTAGTGGGACCACTAGTTGTCGCACCATTTTTATCTAATACAATATAATTTGTAGAACATTAATCATATGAAGTAACCTTCACTTCAAAATGTACCCGAGTATTAGGGAGCCAACTATTATCTCTCACCAAAGAATCATCCACCAATGGCCCATTTCATTCCCAATTATACACCTAAGAATGA
This sequence comes from Viscum album, assembly GCA_963277665.1. Taxonomy (NCBI): domain Eukaryota; kingdom Viridiplantae; phylum Streptophyta; class Magnoliopsida; order Santalales; family Viscaceae; genus Viscum; species Viscum album. The sequence continues at coordinate 710,561,413 of OY728120.1, forward strand.
AAAACCAATCCAAAATTAACTCAATTATATTTGATGATGTTATTAAAACCCTATCTAACCTTATCTTAAAATCCATATCCATTTTGGGTAATTTTTATTATGAATTAATTTATTATAATTTAATCTTTTTATAAATTATAAAAGTTCTCTTATCCTTGATTATAAAAGGACACCTCTTATTATAGTTGATTCCCTAGAACCTACATATTTTTTTCTTTCTGATAAAAATGTATTAGTTGTATGGATATTAATAATCTTATTATCATATCATGATTGTTCTTATGAATGATATTGTTTTTGATAATGTCCTAAGAGTAGTTGTCATACTAAAAGGTTATAGTGGATCCCTTCTATGATGAGAACCTGGAAGTGCCATGAAACAATACATTAATCAATTTTCAACACCCAGATGATATAATTTGAAGGGACCCAAATGATTTTGGCTATCACGGGTGGAGACTCATGTGACTTTGAGAGACCTTCTCATGATGTACGACCATGGTAATTTCTAGGAGGATATTATAAGAATGACACCTTCTAGTAGGAAATACACATTTATAAGTGTCATTTTATGTTCATATATGCGGACATGTGTATTGGTCCTTATACATTAATATTATAATTAAAGGTTATTATGACTCAAGAACATAGAGTAATGGTAAAAACTGTGATGGCATATGATCGCAGAGAGTTAAGAAATTTTGGTTGTGTCACGATTAATACTGCATTAATGAATAATGTGAGAAAATATTTGTAACTTCTAGTAAATAATGAATTTATTATCTTAGTACCTTTTATGGAAATGATATTGCATAAATAAATTAATTTCCACGGTGTTCTATATACATGTTCCAATTTTGCAATGTTAAATAATGAGAAATCGATCACATGGGTTAATGGCACTTGCATGTAACCCGCCTGATTAGAGTTATCAGGAGGGTTACATGCTTATATAACATATTAATTTTTTGTATGAGGTGACATGTCATTACAGCATTAAAGTCATTATCTATGGGTGCCTTTCTATGCTCCTATACGCTACCCTGGGACTTTAGGTAGGTCTACCTAATGCCACTAAAAAGGAGGCCTAGAGGGTCAAACACTAAGAGTATCTAGTATCTCAGTTAAATATTTTATTTATTAGAAAGTTGAATAAATCTTATTCCTATTCATGATTTAATAATTATTCAAATATTCTTTATAACATTTATTCCACCACTAGTTATTTGATAGAATATATTGTGATTGGAATAATTAATAAATATTGTGGAGTATTAGTGGACCGAGTTTACTAGTCCTGTAAGAAATAATAATATTGAATATTATTTAATTAAATATTATATTTATAACTCATATGTTTAGAACATGTCAAGAAATAATAATGATGTTGGTGTTATTCGACATAGGGGTTTCTCAAGGATTAATAAAATAATTAAGGAACTAATGGAGATTATTTATTATTACCCTTGTGAATTAAATTTTCTATTATATTATTCTATTATTACCCAAGTGCTACCCAAGAGATGCCATGTTGGTTGTGAACAATGAATTGGATAAAAGATATCAATCATAGAGTTCTATTTCCTCTCCAAAAACGTTCTCAAGAGTGGGAGAGATCCTCCTCCAATGGATATGGAAGAACACTTTGGAAGCAGTTCTCAAGGTGATCGAAGGCTGACATCACAAGTATAATGATCTTTTGTGGTATCACCCAAAGACTCCTTTACCAATGTTTAGTGATACATGGAACTTGTGAGGTTCACCGCTAGAGGAGATATACCCTTTATCTATATAATTCAATGATGGTGCATCTGAATATCGATCGTTGAATGCACTAATGAAGAAAGAATCACCTTGGAAGAAATTATTATTTATATAAATAATTATAATCAAAATATGTTGATCATATTTCATGGTTCTGGGGGAAATTATTTTTTGTCTAAATCCTTGATTAAACACTAAGGATACTAGTGATTATTATCATATTGATCCCAGATTGATCATCGAGTATGGCAGAAATCAATGCATTCCACCGACCCTCCCACGCTTCTGTTGCACCCGAAACCTTCAAGTGGTATCCAAGCGGACATATAATCGTTTATAATTATTTATTTTCATTTATAATTTATGGATTAACAATTTATATTTATAATTCATGTTTAATCGTTCTTAAATAAGAATTACATGATCTATTTATTGTTTCATCAATTCTCACAGATCTAACAGAAATGATCAATTTTATGAATAAAATAAAACTGAGGAACTCATCCAAGGGATAAAAAGATCATTATTGTAAAACACTAGACTACACACTCTATAATTAGAATTACATGTCAGGTAGTATTGGTAAATTATTCTAGATATGGTTCGATAATCAACTTGAGATCTTGTTTTAATTATGAATTTGTGACACCATTAATGACCTTTAATCCATGTGGGGATAACCAGTATTAATTGGTGCATGGAAATTGTACTACACATCATGTGGCCTATTTGACACGGCGTGTATTCTTTTTGGGTTAGGGTCAAATCATGTATCCTGTACATGTATTTCTCTATTGGTGACTACGTAATGTGGAGTCCACACGACATGTGGCCCACTGGACACATCATATACTCTGAAGAATTCTGAAGAACACCTCCCACATCATTTTCCCAGGAATGTACATTAGATGGACGGTGAGTAGGGTACACACCATGTGTTTAGATCTATAGACCATGTATTTTTCTAGATTATACAGATTTAGAATTTATTGTTATATTATGTAACCCATGATAAATGTTCCTTCGTCTGGGCATAAAACTATGACACAACATGTGATAGGTTTTTGATATATATTTATATATATATATATATGTGTGTGTGTGTGTATTTAACATCTATGTAATGTTAAAATATCATCACATCATGTATGAGTTGTATTATAGTTATAATTTTTTATGTATGCAACATGTCACAATGAAAAAATTACATATAACTATAATACATATAGGGTAGTTTTAGGGAGTTATTCAACATGTTGCATCCATGGTTAAAGTTATGCATAAGATAAATTTTTAATGAATTCAGTTTTTTTAAATTATAGTGGCTGAGAATCTCAAGGGAATTCTGAAGAGTATTATGGTAAAAGTATTGATTAATTGAAGATAATAATTAAGCGATTCAGGCGAGATTTATCTTAAATTAGAACAATTAAATAATTGAATGATAGTTTTATTAAATGTGTAAATTATTTTCATGTAGTTTTATGATCATGAGTTAGACCACATATTTGGTATGTGATTGGTTTCCTTTTAATTTATTAAATTAAATTGTTTTCATGTTTTCCTTCTCTCCTTATTAATTTATAGAGATTGTGTACCCATGGTTACTTTTATATAATCCTGCTTTCACCCCTAATCAATATGTGAGTAAAAGCATATGTAATGGATGGATCTCTTAAGATTGTAGAGGTAGTTCAATTTAGGATCTAAGGTGAAACCAATCCATGGAGATACAATGGTGGATTGGTGGAAATCTATAAACATGAAACTAATATTTTCAATGTGTTTCTATCCAAAGTCACATTTTAGTTTATCAACCTTAAGATTAATTATCCATTAGAATAGGCTCATGATCATACCCTTTATTGTTTTTTATTGTATGGTTTTTCATTATTTATATTTTTTCACGATCACTAAATTAATGAAATAACAATCATGAAAGATGGTGCTAAAATAAGCTGGATTATACATAATTATTATCTAATACATTGTTAATCAATTAATCTTTTTCCACTTAATATTAACAAGATTGTGAAAAGATAGTAAATTGAACTTTATGCATAAAGTATAAATTATCTCAATAAAATATTATGTCGGTATATCCTTTCATTACATCGGTTAGAATCAAACCATGGTTCAATGTGCTTGACCATCCAAGGTTGTGGTGATTTCAATTATTACGTAATTATAATTTGAGTTTTTTTATTGAGTTGATTTATTTTACATCATTTCCTGACTGCAAAATTAGGACTTGTTGTTTCTGGGAGGAAAAGGTTGAGGAAATACAAAAATATGGATTTTAGGATTGGGGTGTCCACTCAAAGGATATAGGAGATGTGACTTAATGCAGTTTGACTTTTTAATGCCTAAATAAAACTTTTCAAATTTATTGAGAAACAAAAGATGGTGTAATGAAAAGGGAAAGATGGATCATGGCTTCTATAATGTCCAAGAAACAAGATATTCTGTATCCAATGATGTGGGATACAGGATTTCGAAAAAATAGTGGGAGACTAATGAATATTTATTTATTTTTTTGTCTTAACTTTATCAAATAAAGTACTAAACCTTTTTTCTTATTATTTTTAGAAATGTAATTCCAAATGAAATTAAACATATCATTGTGATCCTTAGTCATAATTCAAAACCTTCTCACTAACACTAATTTCCAAAAGTGGAAAAAGAGCCTTTTGGTAATCCTTCACCATGAAAGAAAACAAATTGTTATGGAAGAACCTTTACTAGTTGAACCTAGAAATGAGGTGAGAGATGAGGAGCTCTTTATGTAGGTTAAATATTTGAATTATTCTACAAATGTTTAGTTCCTCATGAACTCATACATGACTGATGATATCTTGAAGAAACTTGAGTAAATCTATTCTTATAGCATGAAGTATCACATTTGGGGTCTCTATAATGAAAATTCTAGATAAGAGATGTATGAGATCTCTAATTATTTGATCACCACTATGCTTGGAGAGTTTGTGCCTACTGGGCCACATGTATTAAATCTTATTATCTATATTGGGTATCTAGACATCTTAGGCATTAAATTCTCTGATGAGTTGCATACAGATATCAAAATATCATCAATTCCCAATAACTCCTCTATTATTATTGTGAATTATAATATGAGAAATAATTAGAGAGGTCTATCAAAACATGTTAATTTAATTTGGAAAGTGGATAAGGACATGGGGTGTCAGGACCCTGTACTCCATATGGTGTATATGAAGAGCAATTAAAACGCTAAGGGGCCTATGACATATCAGTATTCTAAGTCCCTAGGGAAACATACACCCAAGAAGAAGAAGATCCAAATGTAGGCAATGTAAAAGGAGGGAGTATGCTTTGCATGTGGTATGTCTGGCCACTGGAAGAGGAACATCCCCTAGAGGCAAGGGGAAGCCAAAGGTGAATTTAGTATTGATTTTGTTCTTTTCATTTCAACAGATTGGATATTAGTTATAGATTTTTATTCTCACATATAAATTTGAATTCAGGAACCATGTAGATTTCAGACAATTTCAAAAGGAGAGGTGGATTTGTGAGTTTCTAATGGTGCGATATTTTCCACTCTTTCCATTGGAGGCAACCACCTCACGTTTACAATATGAATTATTTTTTTATATTACTACTATTATGTACGTACTCTTATCAAATAAATAATTTATGCATCATGTTTGGAAACAAATTGGTTTATTTTCATGTTTAGAAAGAGATGTTTTTTATTTTATAAATAAAACATACTTTATGGTATGGTGCATTTAAATGAAAATCATTATGTAATAAATTATGAAATCCTAGTTTTTTAAAATGATAATGAATCAAGATCACATGACTCATATAACACCTAGTTGGGGCATCACTGTATCGGACATATAATCGAAATACTTTTGAATACTCTCATTCAAGGTTGTTATTTAGACACTTCTGAGCTAAAACAACTTGATTGATGTCACGATTGTTTACAATGTAAAATGACTAAACCTATATTTAGTGGATAGTGTGATAGAGCCAAAAATATTCTAGGATTGGTACACAATGATGAGTTTGTACCATTTTCAGTAGAATCTATAGGTAGATATTCATACTAAATAAATTTTAATGATGAATTGAGAAGATATGGATATATTTACATGATGAGGTACATGTCTAAGTCCTTTGAGAAATTCAAGGAATTCAATAATTAATTTGAGCATCATTTTGGTAAGAATATTAAGAATATTTGATTATATTGAGGTGAAAAATATCTTAACCAAGGGTTCATCAACTTTTTGTTGGAGTTTGGGATTCTATCTCAACTCACTCCACCTTATACACAACAATGTAATGGTGATAGAGAAAGGAGGAATTTTATCTTATTGGACAAGATAGGGCCGATGATATGTAATTTAGATCTTCTATTTTCCTTTTAGGGATATGCATTACCAGCATTTTCATACACCTTATACCGTGTACCAATTATGGAAGAAAATGGATTTCCCTTAGAGTTATGTAGTGGAATGAAACCCATTTTGACACATACTTGTGTATGGGGATGTGAGGAATTTGTTATAAATTTCTGAGGAAATAAACATGCACCCCAAGGAAAGAGGTGTTTCATTATACAGTATCCTAACAAAAAAAGTGATACGACCTATATAACCTCTTGAACAAGAATGTAATTATATCCAGACATTTTGTCTCTCTTGAGAGGGATAACATCCATAAAAAAAGTATAGTGGGTGAAATATTGTCTTTGATGAAGTTGGTGCTCATGAAACGTAAGGGTGGGTATAGGAACTAGTTCCATAGGTCCCAATTTAATATGTAGTTCCAAAAACACAAGTACTTCGTGGGCGCTCAAGAGAGGTAAGAAAACTAGAGAAATATGGTTTTCTAGTCACTGAGGATAGTTACTCATTATTGTTGGAAAATGATAAACCTCGCTCCTACAAGGAGGCAGCAGATATCCCAGAAGCTGCAAGATGAAAAAATAAATGAATGTTTCAATGGATTCAGTTAATCAGAACCACATATAGATTCTGGTCAATGTGTTTGTTGATTTAAATCCTTTTGGGTGTAAATGGGCATTCATAAAGAAATTGGACATGAAAAGTAAAGTAAGCACCTATAAAGAAAGGATTTTGGATAATGGTTCTAAATAGTGTCAACGAATTGACATTGAAAAAAAACCTTTTATCCAGTTTCCATGTCTAAATCTATAAGAATCGTACTTTCAATAATATCTTACGATGACTATGAGATTTGGAAAATGGATTTAAAAACCAAATTCATTAATATGAACCTTCAAGAAGATTTCTATATGACACAACCATAAGGGTTTCTAACTCCATGTGATTCTAAATGGATTTGCAAGTTATAGAGGACCATTTAGGGATTGATGAAAGCATCCAATTCATGTAATATTCTATTCAATGAATCCATAACAGAATTTGGTTTCATTAATAATGAATGTGATCCAGGTGTTTATTAATGGATTAATTGGAATATGATTGTTATCCAAGTAGTTTTTTTATGAAATATTACTTACTGGAAATGATATACTAGTATTACAATCTGTTAAGGACTCGTTGAACATGTGCTTCTCCATAAAGGACATAGGTGATGTATCCAACATTATAGGGATCCAGATCATTTTTGATAGATCCAATAGGCTACTTGAACTAAGACAGAGTACATATATTGACCAGATACTATAGAAATTTAGTAAGTGGGGATTGGTTCTAGTGTCACATAGAATACATATTTATAAGAAAATGTGCCCCTAAACATAGCAAGAGAAATATACAATGAGTAATATCGCATACACATCAACGATAAGATCTATCTTGTGTTCCATGTTATGTACTATACATGATGTTGCCTTTACACTGAGTACAGTAGGAAGATATCAAGCAGATCTAGGAGAAAAAAAATTTAATGCTGTAAAGATTATCATTCTCTATCGGAAATGAACTAAGGAAATGTTCCTAGTGTATGGAGGATATGAGGAGCTTGACATTGTATGTGGTAATGTCCTTAGAGTAGTTATCACTCTAAAAGTTCATAAAGGATCCTTGTTATGATGACAACTCAGAAGTAAAATGACACTATTCTTGAATATATATTCTATAGTAGGATGATATCATTTTAAGAGAGAAAATGATATAGTTAATCATGGGTGGAGTCTAATAGGACTTTGATCAACCTTCAAATGGTGTAAACCCTTGGTAATGGTAGGGATAATATTATTCAAATGAGACCCACTATTATAAATACACATTTATAAGCTTCATTATATTTTCCTATATCTGGACATGTGTATTGGTCTATAGTCTTTAAGATTATTATTAATTGGTATTATGACTCACACACTTAAATTTATTGGAAAAAAGAGTGAAGACTTATGTTCATGGTGAGGTAGGATATGTTGGGTGCATCACGAGTAATACTATATTAATGAATAATGAGAGGAAGGATTTTCCCTTCAATTCCATAATGGAAGTTGATATTATAGACCCTTTAAAGGAAATGATATATCATAAATAAATCCATGGCTATGGTGTTATATAGCTTTGTTAAATTTATGGGAAGTCAAAGAATGTGAAATCGATCACATGGGTTGATGCCACTTATGTGAAACCCACATGATAAGAGATATCATGATAAAGGGATTATATTACTGATAAGAATTAAGATGATGTGACATTTCATTTTTTCATTTGAATATACCCCTATGGGTTCCTTGGTATATTTCTAGATGCTAACCTTGGACGATTGGCTGTTTCACCTAATGCCACTAAGAATGGGGCCTAGAGGGTCACACACTAAGTGTATCCAGTGTCTCTATTAAATAAATTATTATTTAAAAAGTTAATTAAATATTATTCCCAATAATGGTTTAATAATTATTCATGTATGTATGATCTCATTTATTCCATCACATGTTATTCGAGAAAATATATTGTGACTGGAATAATTAATAAATATTCAGGAGGATTGGTGGACTGAGTTTAATGGTCGAGTGATATATAGAAATATGTAGAAATATTTGTTTTTAAATCACATTTAATTATCACGTTAGTAAACAATAATTTTACTATTATTATTCGACATGGTGGTTTCACTTGGATTAATAAAATATTTAAGTTACATGTTAAAATTATGTATTATTTCCTTGGTGAATTAAATGCTTGGTTAAATTATTCTCTTATGAGAGAAGTTCTAGCCAAGCGACTCCAAGTGTTTTATGAAAAAAAATTGGAGAAATATCTCAAGCCTAAATATTTATTCCCTCTCTAGGAGAACTCTTTATAATTAGACATATCCAGTTGCATTAGATCAAATAGAATGATCTGGAAGAAGTTCTTAAGGAGATTGATGGTGGACATAAAAAGCATAAGGATCTTCCATACTAGAAATCAGAGACTACTTTGGTGACATCCATATATACATGGAATATGTGTGGATCACCACTATATGAGATCTACCATTGATCTCTATAATTCAAAGACAGTACCCCTATAGATCTGTAACTGAATGCATCGTCAAATTAATAATCACCTTGGAGTTAATATTTATTTAATTAAATTAATTATAAAAAATATGTTGATCCTCTATCTTTATTTAGGGACCAATTATTCATTCCATAAATCCATGATTCGTTACCTTTCATACTAGAATTCATCATCATATTCATAATGGATTTATCCTTTATTTTGGTAGAAATATATTTTGGCCCCCGACCCTCCTGTGCTACCAATGCACCCAGAACCTTCACCACCTACCAAAAATATTCACACTACATTAAACATTCAAGATAACAAAAACTATGAAATTTACCCTATAAAATTCCATATCCATGTTCAGAAAAAAAAATTCTTTCTAAAATACCAATCCTATAGCCCTTTTGAGGAGATATAATGGATTTGTTTTGAAGAAATTCAATCACATTCACTGATCAATTCCATTTATACTCTTCTTTACCACATAAAAATATATGTTATGTATCATAAAATAATATGTTAAATGACATAAATATAATGAAATTTTATTATTATTATTAATAAAACGCCATTTTTCACCATCTTCTCTATTAAACAATGAGAGAAATTATCACTCGTGCATACGTATGACAAACCATCTCCATGTAGTGATAATTTTAAATCATTGTCACCATATTTTCGAGATTGTCATTATATGGGTTTAATTTTTAAGTATTCTATTAATGATGAAATTTTAATTATAAAATAATAACATCATGTACAACTTCATATCATCTTATCCTTTGAAAAATGATAATGTCGTACGTGTGTATGTGTGGACTACCACCTCCACGAAGTGATGTGAATTGTTTTTCATTCATATTTTACATGAATAGTAATAAGGTTGAAATTTTTTAATATATATGGTATATATGATATAATAATTATATTGTAAAATTAATTTAATATTTATCATGCTTTCTTAAAACTATTGGAAAATTAAACCAATGTTCATTCATAAGTATATCATATTGTCTCTATGAACGATAAGATAGATTTTCCTATCTATAACATTTATGGATGAATATAAACATATTAATAATTAATATATATGATATTTTTATAATTATTGATATTTTTTAGATGATTGAACCAAGATAATTGTACGAGGATCAAAACTAATGAACTGATATACTCATGAAAAACCAAAATGTTAACACCCATAAACAACAATTTTAATAAGAAATTATTCAAAAAATGGGGTGTTAAATTATTATAAAGGGATCATATATGATAAAATAAGTATAATAATGAATATTTTATAGAATTATAATAAATCTATATTTATTATATAGTTGGTTAGATTTCTTTCAAAAAAAGGTCAACTTTGAGGTAAGGGTTTATTTCAAAATATCATCAATATTTGGGAATGTTTATGTTTAAGTCTCCTCTAGTGAATATTTCTCTTAAATATATATTTTATAAAGAAAAATTTAAAATGTACTTAACAATATTCTATTATTTTTTAAATCTATTTCAAAATATGTTGGACTTTTTACAAAACTACTTGAATTGAATCTTTTTTTTTCAGTTTTCAAATGAGTTATTTTTTTACTTTTAAAAAAAATAGAGGGAATGTTTTTTAATATAAAAAGAATGAATGTATTTTCATTCCATAATGAATAATGTTTCCTATGAATCATCCATTACATGTTTTTAAGGATCTTTTCAATGAATATTTTTTCTTTATAATTTCATTGCATTAAATAGAGAAAATATTTTGAAATAGAAAGGTTGTTTTCCTCAATAATTATTCTATGTAATATTTCATAATAATTTTTCATATAAGATGAAATTATATGATGTTAGTTATTATTTACTATGGATATGGTTCCAAGGAAATAATTTATATTATTTCTCTATATTTTTTATGTTCATGATGAAAAATGATTTTTATGAAACCCTATTATTTTCTATATGTTATGTTACAATTAAATGTCCTGAACCAACCTAGGATAACCCTGAACTAGTCACCCATGAGGATATTTGGAGTGGATCAAAGGTAACACTCACTCCCAATGTGTTGTGTAACACCCCTAGATTTCATTATACGTTATCTCTTTAATGTGATTCAATAACTTTCACTACAAGCAACACCGAGTTTGAGCTCAACACGACTTACAGTTAAAAAATCATTTATGAATAGTATTAACATAATTTTGAATTTTATATACTCCATATAATTTTACAATCCATATTATGTGTTTCTTAGACATAATAAAAGAACAAATTAACTTTTTTCAAATAAAAGATGTTTTCTTAAAAAATGAAATTTTACAGCCTTTTTATTGAAAACCATTTTTTAAAACCAATATTTGACACTTTTATACATTAAATTTAATGATATTAAATTATTCTCTTGAATAGGGTCATAAAAACTTATTTTGGATAAATTTTGGGTACATTTCTGATAAAATTCATATTTTGATGAAAAGTTAAAAATACTAAATTTTAATTGAAAACGTCGTTATTAATTGAAATAATTTATAGTGTTAAATTAGGAATTTGAATTGTTTGGAAGAATAATTAGATTATAATTTTATCATTTAGTAAAATGGAGGTAATTATATGTAATTTCACATTTAAATTTGATGTAAACACATTTCAATCTTTTTATAGTTTTTACTTTTTAAAAACATGAATTTTGGTTTTGACAACCGGAATTAATTTTAAGGTAATTAATGAAACTTGTATGTTTTTAATTTTATAAAATAGAATTTATTTTTGAATTCATAATATCAAAATTATCTTTGGGTGAATCATTGGTATTTTTCTGACAACATTAAATTTTTGATGAATAGTGAAAAATGCTATGTTATTCTTTAAAACTAGCTTTTTATTTAAATAATTATTTAATTTATTTAAGTTTATTTTAGGTCAATATATATATAATACCTATATAATTTCAATGAAATCCATTGGAGTAATTTTTTATTAAAATTAGATGTATAAAATTTTATTCATCTTTTTAACGTCTTTTACCCACCGTCTAGGCACATTTGAAAATTTTCATAAAAAGTAATTTTACTTCTTTTATGAATTGAATTTAATAAGTCCAATAGACATGGTTGGCATCAGTATGTAAAATTTGGATCAATATGATGACAATTATTTTTGTTGAATAGTAACTTTTGAATTTTATTTACCATGATTAAATGTAAACAGTGTAACTAAAGGTAAAAATGATATTATAATTATCCTAACACATGTCCTAATTATATTGTATAAGTAATTTTAGACCAAAATCAACCTTAGGAATAAAATATTAACCACTTTGGTCCCCTTGGATTATATTAGGATATTTATTATTATTTTATTTAAATACGAGTTAAATGTTTAAAATTAAAAGATTAATAACTAAACAACTTTTAATATAGTGTTATACATAATAAATATTTAACTATATATATTCATTAGAAATATAAAAATATTTCCTACATCATGGTATTTTATTTATAAATTTTAGTCATTATTTAATTAAATTTATTTATGACACAATAATGACGCACTATTTACATTATTAATGAAAGATTAAAATAATTGATATTATAAATATCCAAATAAATATAAATTGAGACATTTTTTTAATTACAAATGTTAGGAATGATTTAATTTATTTATTTATAAGTAATAATTTTTTGTATACTTTCACAAAAACCAAATACTGAATAGTGTCAAAATTGACATAAATGAGTTTTTAAACCAAATACTTTATTATTAAATGTAATAATATTCCTAAATATCTAATGTTTTGAAAAAGGAATCGTATATTGATATTTATATAATTAATTAACCACTTGGGGTATCTTGGATTTTTATAGTAAGATTATTAACCATATATTATAACAATATAAGAGGACATGGTAAAAGATAAACTATTTAACTAAGAGTAATATCTAAAGGTTAGGGTTAATATGGTGACATAAACTTGTCTAAAACCTATTGGTTGAAAGGATGTAGACCCATAACCACCTTATATTATAAATAAATCAATATTATCCATTAGACACTGAAAATTATTTGAAAATAAAATAATATATCGAACTTTTCCTAAAGTGACTTTCACCTCTCTTATAAAAGGGTACTACCCATTCTCTCAAAATCACACCTCCAAAGACATTTGTCTCAGAAACCCCTTCCCAAATCACCTCAAAACTTCTACCACTTCAACCTAGAGGCCTTCCCCTGATCATAAATACAACCTTTGGAGCCCTTTTGTTTAAATCAAAAGGAAACACCCAAAAAAGGTAATTATTTTATCACATTTTTCAATGTTCTTTTCTTCTTCCACTTTCCCATTATTCTATTATTTCCATATAAAAAATTAACTCCATTACATTCTACATAATGTTATGTTATTATAAATAAGTTACAACCATATTCATTATTATATCCATCCTACGAATGATAATGTCACCATGCGTGCCTACATACTGCCTACCGTCTCCACGTGATGTTGTAATTTGTTATTTAACACTATCTAATTTGGATGGATATAATGATGATTAATATGTATATAAATAATTAAAAAACTTGATAATTTATTTTTAAAATTAATATACCAAACAATTCCACACCTTTTAGTCATTAAGGAAATGATATCATCGCTCGTGTGTACATATGGCTTACTGTATCCACAATACGATGAGATTCATTTCCATGTTCGTCATTCAACGATGATTATAAAAAATATATATTATTAATAAGTATCTAATATATGAAATAATAATTCTACTGGATATATATACCTATGTGTGTATTTAGATATATCTTATTCACTTACTTTTCTTCCGTTCAATACGATATGAAAACGGAAGTAGCGTTTATGTGTACGTATGGCCTATTGTCTCCATAAATGGTGCTTTCCATTTCATATATCTATCTATTATAAATATTTATATTCTAAATATATAAGATATATAAGTCATTTTTTTATACTCTTAAGTATTTAAATCATGATCTAGATTTTGCGATCATGTATAACAAGTTAAAACACATACGATAAAGAAAGAGATTATTACCTGAAATGTTAATTTAACATGGAAATCATAATTAAATGGGTAGTACAATGTAATAGATGAATTATGAATGATATAATAAATATGAATATGGTTCTATTATAATTTAATTAATTAATATTGGAATTATACAGGTGTTTAAACATACCCTTGACCAAACGAAAGTGGATTCTAAGGGTTAATTCCTCGATCTCATTATTATCCGAGATTGTTTATGTGTAAGTATTTTCTGGGACATATTTATTATCCATGTCCATGTTTCATTATAGACATTCCAAAATAATTCTTTTATGGTACTCTTTAACTAAAACAACATTTTAAATGTTTTAAATATTTCTTCTCCTAAATCATTCTCATTAATGCCCATGTATTCAAAATGGTTTTAAGGAGTTATTTATATGGAAATGATTGATTTAAAGTGATAATTCATTTGAAAAGTTTCAATGTGGTTTGGGACACTTTGATCAAAAAATATATGTTAACTGACTTCCTTTTCAAATGTGTGACTTTTAAATTATTTCACCAAAAAAATATTTTTCTCTCAAAACGTTTTACTGATCATTTTTATTTATGACGATATCCTTTACTAGATATTATTCTTGATTAAGGTTGATTTATTATAATACAATCTTCCATATAGTATTTAATGAGTTATGATATGTTTGACTATGGATGTGCTATATTAATACCCTTCAAGGTTTATGGTTGACGGATTGATATTTCGTATGCTAGTTTTAATAAGAATGTTTATGTAATGTTTCAACATTTTTATATGAGGAATATAGTAGACTTAGTATGTGACATGTGGGACCCTCTATAGCCCCTCGATGCATCGGTAGGTCTCATGAGATAAATTAGTGTCTTGAAAAAATCCCTTGAAGAAAATTTAATTTATATTCTTGGAACGAGGCCTTGACTATATGGTAATGATTCCCGGTGTTAGGCATTCCCTCATTATGAAATTATTTATTACATGTGATTCTTTGACTAGTAGAATTTCCACGTGCATTTTTATCTAGTAATGATTGATCTATTTTCCCCATATTATGTTCCGGATTATGTTTAAAAAGTTTTTTGTTTTTATTACACATCTTTCCATGTTTATAACTTCCACTAAATTATTTACCCTTACTAAGCATCTAAGCTCTCACCTTTCTTTTGTTTTGTTTTCCCAAGATTGAAAAAAGAGTATTATGTTTGATATGTAGGGTTAAGATAGAGGAATAATGGAGTTATCAATGGAATATTTATATTTTGTTTTATTTTTGAAAGTGTAGTTTAACATTCTTGTATGAAATCTATTTTCCAAGACTGCTAAACTGATTGGTCTTTCGGGAAATGATTCCGGGTAATCATGTCAATGTTTTAAAATAATGCACAGGCTTCGGGCTTCTGGGGTTGGGCCGTTATAGTTGGTATTATATAAAGTATAGTACAAACCTTCGAAACTAGATTTAGAAAAACACTGATTAGAGAACAGTACCCTAAGATAGACTTTGAGGATTTGTATAAAAGAACATCCAAAAAATTTGGTAATGTAGATATTTTGTCTATTTTCCATTCAATATGTCCATGTTTGGATATGAGCAGGTAGAGGCGGATCTAGCACAAATGTACCTTAGAGTGAAAACTCCAGCAAAGAGTTTCAGGCTTGACCCGGGGTAACCTGGTACATGAAAACAGGTCTTGCTACACTCTTAGTTATGACACTCTTGGGGGATATGCTTAGGATAATTCAAATTTTGTTTATAAACCATTATATGGGATTTAATAGTAAATACTTCCTCAATGAAAACATATTTATGACTATGGATTATATGCCTAAAATTTTCAATTTATGTTATATATGTTACTAGTTTGGAATTGTGTATTGTGATTCCAAAACTAATTTAGTATATTCTATTTTTTAGATATGACGCTCATTGGAAGGAATGAGAAATCCAGCAATATGCATGATCCAGAGAGTAAGAACGATGATATCTTTCATGGTCTTAGGCAAACATTTAAAAAGGAAATAGTCTCCCACTTATTCTAATTATATAAAGAAATAGTATCTTGTGTTAATAAGATAAGTAAAAATTATATGAGTCCTATGGAATTTAAGGGAACCCATAGAAGAAAAATATGGTAGAGCGAAAGATAGATAAAGGGAAGTAGGGAAAGAAGGATTTTACCATATGTGATAACTATGTAAATAATCACCTTGGTGAGTGCTTGAAGGGAATGTGAGTTATTTATAGGTGTGGAGAAAAAGGACACCAAGTACGTGATTAAAAGGTTATGAAAAAGTTTCCAAATGTAAAATGCTTCATCTACAAGGAGTTGGGACACTAGGTGAATGAATGTAAAAAATCATCTGAGTATACTGCAAATGATGTTGTTGGATAATAATCAAGTTATGATACTATCGAAGATGAATCGTAATGACTTGTGTTCTTATATAAATTTTAAATAATTATGTCATTTGACTATTGTATCAATGATGTACTGGTTATAATAATTATGGATTATATAAGTATTTAACAAGAGTATTATTTCATTAAGGATCTAAGATTGTTTGGTACCAAGAAAAGTTAATCAATAACAAGTAAAACATTTTGTAAAATACATGGTTAAAGGAGAGATAAACTTTAATATGGTCCTGATACTAAGTTATTTATTTTGGAATAAGATATGGATCATTTGGATAAATTAAATTGGATATTATTGACTACTTTGGAAAAAATTAATGGTTTGTTTATTCCATCATTAATGGAGATTACAACATTTTTGGATTTGTTGAGTATATCCATCATCCTATGTTTTATAGAAAAAATAAGGAATTACATACATATTAAAATATGGTTTTCTAGTAATTCATTTTATTACCATATTTTTAAAGAATACATGAAAACGGTATTCACATGTATATTATGTGACCATCCTTATAAATTTTGGATTGTGAGTTCAGAAAAAAGTGTTGTGGATAAGTCTAAAGGTTGGAATGAATTTAGTTTGACAATGGATACTATTTTTAAGGTTAAATCATTTCTTAATATTATTTTGGTATTGTTATAAAAAGGACAACCCGGAGGTCGGGCGACAACCTGTTGTGTCTGGAAAGACCGCGAGACTTGAACACACAACTGAAGGGTGACAAGGGTTCATTACCTAAAACAGGCCTACATGATTTCCTGGTTTGTATACCAATGTTTTTTTAAATATTTTAACAAATTAATTATAAATTCATTATTTTTTCAACCCTATACGATTAGGATATGTTTAATATTATTGAATTCTCTTATCTTTTGGAGTGAAAGATGAGTTTGTGGTAGGAATTAGTTAAAGGATTACATTGTACTTGCCATGTATATTTTTTCCACTTATACTATGAATAAATTAATTCATAAACTATAGGGATGGGATATTGAAACCAAAAAAGTGTTATCCAAATACCTTATTTAAACAATGATATTTTAACTCATCATAGATTAATGGATTTGAGGCCCTCAATTTGACACATGTTTGTGATTGATGACCTCAATCACTCCCTATAAATATTTATATTTTTTCTCCAATTATGTGCCTTTAATTTCCACCAATGTTCTCTAAATCGAGATCATAATTTGGTGGTAACTTTTCATTTTCCTTTACCTCCTAGAAAGAATAAATTTTATTAACCCAATTTCTGATGCGAGTTATCCTCAAAGGTTATTTTCTATTTTTAACCATTTATTTTGGATGAAAATTTTCAAATTGTGATGATCCAATTTATTGGAGGAGGGGATAATATAACACCCCATTAATTCATAATTCATTCTCTCTTCAATGGAATTCAATAACATGCACTACATGCAACAATGAGTTTGAGCACTCTACGACTTACCATTCAAAAGAAGGTTATTAATTGTATTAACTGAATTTTAAATTTTATATACTCCATATAATTTTAGGATCCATATTATTTCTATCTTAGATATAATATAAGCGAAAATTCATTTTCTTCCAATAAAATAATTATTTTTCAAAAAATGAAATTTGGCATCATTTTAAGGGAGATCAATTTGTAAAACCAATATTTGACACTTTTACATATTCAATTTAATTAAATTAAATTCTTCTTTATAATCGGGACATAAAAAATTTAGTTTGTATAAATTTTTGGTACTTTTCTGATAACTTTAATATTTTCACAAATAATGAAAAATACTAAATTTTAATTGAAAACATATTTCTTAATCAAAATAATTTATAGTGTTAAATTATGCATTTGAATTTTTTGGAAAAATAATTAGATTATGTTTTTATCATTTAATACAATTTATATCATTATAAGTAACGTCCCATTTAAATTTCACATAAACACAAGATAATCTTTTGATAGTTTTTACATTTTTAAAACCGGCTTTTTGGTTTTGACAACGGGAATTAATTTTAAATTAATTAATGAAACTTCTATGTTTTGACATTGGTAAAATAGAATTCATTTTTGAATTCAGAATATCAAAATTATCTTAGGGTGAATTTTTGATATTTTTCTGAAAACTTTCAATTTTCAAGGAATAGTGAAAAAAACAATGTTATTATTTAAAACCGACTTTTTATTTAAAAAATTAATTATTTTATTAATATTTACTTTACATAAAAATTGATATATTATACCTCTATAAGTTCAATTCAATTCAATGGAGTCATTTTATAATAAAATTATATGTATAAAATTTTATTGTTCTTTTTTACGTCTTTTACCCACCTTCTAGGAACATTTGCAAATATTCATAAAATGTAATTTTATAGCTTCTATGAATTGAATTTAAAAAATCGGAAATATTGTTGAATAGTAACTTTTGACTTTTATTTACCACGGTTAAAAGTAAATAGATTAATTAAATGTAAAAAATGATTTTATAATTACCGTAACAGATGTCCTAATTCTATTGGATAGGTGATTTTTGACCAAAATAATCCCTATGAATAAAATATGAATATCTTTGGTAAAAAAGGATTAGATTAGGACATTTTTTTTTCAAGAATAGTTAAAAGTGTACAATTCAATGATTAATAACTAAACCATTTGTAATATAGAGTTATACAGAATACAAATTTTTCAATAAAAGTTCATTAGAAATATAAACTTATATCCTAAATCATGGTATTTTATTTATAATTTTTGTGCTTTATATAATTCAATGTATTTATGACACAATGTTGATACAATAATTACTTTATTAATGAATGAATAAAATAATTAATATTATAAAAATCCAGATAAATGTCAATTGAGACTTTTGATGAATTGCACTAATTTTCTATGTTAATATGACACGTTAATATTGATTTAATTTATTTGTTTCAAAGTAATAATGTTTTTTAGACCTTCACAAAAACCAAATATGAAATATTGTCAAAATTGACATAAATGATTTTTTAAAACAAAAATAATAATATTAAATTTAATAATATTCCTAAAGATCTAAGGTTCATCCAAAGGACTCATATAATGATATATATATATATATCATTAATGAACCACTTGGGGTTATCTTGGATTTTTATATTATGTTTATTAACCACATATTATAATAATATAGGAGGACATGGTAAAAGATAAACTATTTAATTAAGAGTTAAATCTAAAAGTTAGGGTTAACATGATGACCTAAACTTTTGAAAAAACTATTGGATGAAATTATTTCGACCCATCCCCACCTTATCTTTGAAATAAATCAATTTTATCCATTATAAAGAAAAAATTATTTTATAATAAAATAATATTTCTATATTTTCCTAAAGTGACCCTCACCTCTCTTATAAAAGAGTACTCCTATCAAAATCACACCTCCAAATCCATTTGACTTGGCCAAACCTAGTAAAAATCTCCATACAAATTCCATAAATTTATGCTAGTGTACTTACCTTGAGTATAAAGGCAACCGATGGAGGCCTTTTGTTCAAATCATAAGGAAACACCAAAAGAAGAGGTAATTATTTTGTCCCCTCTTTAAATGTTCTTTTCTTCTTCCATTTTCTATTTATTTATTATAACCATACCAAAAAATTAACTCCAATACCATCTACATACTGTGATGTTATTATAAATATGGTACGCCCATATTCATTATTTTATCCATTCTATGAATGATAATTTCACTATGTGTGTGTATGTACGGCCTACCGTCACGTCATGGTGTAATTTGTAATTAAACACTATGTTATTTTGATGGATATAATGATGAGTAGTATGTATATAAATAATAAAAATAACATGAAAATTTCTCTATAAAATTAATATACAATACAATTACAAATTTTTTAATCATTATGTAAATGATATCGTCGCTTTTGTGTACGTACGACTTACCGTCTCCAAAATGTGATTAGATTCATTTCCACATTCACAATTCAATGATGATTAAAAAATATATATTATTAATATGTATGTAATATATGACATAATAATTCTACTGGATATATGTGTGTGTGTGTTTCTGTGTGTGTGTACTTACATATATCTTATTCACTAATTTATGTTCAATGCGAAATGAAAATGGAAACAGCGTTTATGTGTTTGTATGGCCTACCGTATCCATTAACTTTGTTTTCCATTACATATATATATCTATTATAAATATTTATATTATAAATATATATGATATATACATCATTTTTTTATATTCTGGAAGTATTTAAATCATTTTCTAAGTGATATGATCAATTATAACAAGTTAAAACATGTATGATAATCAAAGCGATTATTACCCAAAATGTTAATTTAACATGGAAATACTTATTAAATGGGTAGTATAAAGTCATAAAAGAATCATGTATGATATAATAAATATGAATATGGTTTTGATATAATTTAATAACATACTATGGTCATTATACACGAGGTTAAACATACCCTAGATAAAAGTAAAGTGCATGGTAAGGGTTAATTCCCCAATCTCATTATTATATGAGATTGTTTATGTGTATGTATTTTCAGGAAAATATTTATAATCCACGTCCATGTTTCATAAAATACATTTCAAAATTATTCTTTTAAGGTACTCTTTAACTAAAACTACTTTTCAAATGTTTTAAATATTTATTCTTTTAATCATTCCAAATAATGTCCTCTATTTCAAAATGATTTTACGGATTAATTTATATGGACATGATTGTTTTAAAATGTTAATTCTATTAAAAAGTTTTAATGTGGTATGGGACACATTTATTCAAAAATGTATTTTAAATTAATTCCTTTTTAAATCAGTTACTTTTAAATGATTTCACAAATAAGGGATATTTCACTCAAAAAACGTTAATGATCATTTTCAACTATGTCGACATTATTTACTAGATATTATGCTTGATTAAGGTTGATTTATTATAATACAATCTTACATAATGTATTAAATTAGTTTTGATATGTTTGAATGTGGATATGCTATTTTTATATCATTCGTGGTTTTTGGTTGAATTAATGACATTTCGTATGCTAGTTTTAATATAAATGTTTATGTTATGTTTCAACATTTTCATATAAGGAATATTGTGGACTTGGTAAGTGACAGGTGGGTAACGCTCTATCCTCGCGATGAATCGGCAGGTCTCGTGAGCCAAATTAGTTTCTTTGAACAAGGCCTTGAAGAAAAATTTATTTGTAGTCTTGGCACGAGACCTTGAATATATGGTAATTATATCCGGTGTTAGGTATTACCTCTATATGAAATTAATTAATAAATATGATTATTCGACAAGTAAAATATCCATTTGTATGTTTATACGGTAATGTTTGATTTATTTTCTCCATATTATGTTCAAGATTATGTTTAAAAAGGCTTTTGTTTTTATTACGCATCTTTCCTTAAAAGTTTGTAGCATCCGCAAAATTCTTTCCCTTTACTAAGCATCTGAGCTCACCCATTTCTTATGTTTTTTTCTACCAAGATTACATGAGGAGTATTATGTTTGATATGCAGGGTTAGGCTAGGTGAATAATGGAGTTCTCAATGGATTATTTATGTTGTTTTTTAAGTTTCAATATTTAATTTAATGTTCATGTATGTAATCTATTTTCCTAGACTACAAATCTGATCGGTCTTTCGGGACGTGATTCCTTGTTATCATACTAATGTATTAACATAATGCATAGGCTCTGGGCTTCTGGGGTTGGGTTGTTAAATGTTGGAAACCAGTATCGGGTATCAACAGAGTGTACAAATTGAATTATATTTCCCAATAATAAATAAATACTTGAACAACAGAAATATATATAATGAAGCCCCATAAAAATATTTATCCAAGAAAAACACAATTTACATGAAGCTTTAAATCAAAAATTTGAACAAAAAACCCCACTAAACATGACTACAACTACATATCCATGTGACCCTAAAGGTCACTCTCTAATATCAAAACCAACCCTCACTTTTGGCAATTGATACTAAGATGAAACCTTCGCCACAAGCTAAATACAAGAAGAACTACAGGCATGAGTATTAAAATAGAGTAGGTGTGCCCAAAAAATCTATTCCCACTAACCCTAATTTAGAATAAACAAAACATCAACATTAGGTTTGAAATACTATATATAAATGTAATTTATTCCCATAAATATTTTCACTTTAAAATAAAACATGGTCCATTTCACTTTTTCATTTTTTAGGAATAACCATTTACATTTTCAAGAAGAAAATTGATTATTTTATTTTAAAAGTGGAATAAGAATATGTGAAACATTTAAAAGGAGAAACCTGTTTCCATAAACAAAGTGGAACCAATTTATCATTCTTTTATTAAAAAAACACATGTTTCCAAGAACATGAACAAAAACTATAAAATAAAGGAAATGTAATGATATAATATAAAACTAGACAACCAATAATGCAACACAACCATCGATCATAAGTTACCAGGATCCAGTATATGTGGGAGGAACCTAGGAGTTTATGAGTAATACAAAACATATTACACATCATGAATCATCCAGAAAATAATGACTCAATCTATGACATCAAATATTCCCACACACTCAACCACGCCCCACATGGTATAGGCCAAAGGGTACCATCCCAAAGAAATGATATCAAATATTCCCCTCCTATGGGCCACTATCTAGTTTTTAATCTAACTAGTGTAGTAATCATTCTCAGAAAATTCAATATTTGTGATAGGTTATCCATGTCAAGAGTATAGAAGTGGGTGAGCTAACTCATGTCAACTGAGTATTGAATCACATACACATATATAATAACTCAACAATATACATAAATAGATTCGCTCCAAGGTTCAATATCTTTCCATATAACTCATATATCACGGAGGTGTCCATTATGAGGATCTATCATTCCATATAATGTACGTGGGTCACAAGGATTCGACAATGATAACATCCCATCCATCCAAAATTCATATGTAAAAATTTCAACAAAATTTTCACTGAGGGTTTTTTGGTTTAAACCATACATCATCTTAAAAAAATTGCCAATTAGGCCCTTAAGAACATTTAACAAAACCATCACCTTAAAATAACCAAAAATAATTTTATAAAAGGGTGTAAACACTCCATTTTCCACTTCAAAATAATTATAAAAAACTTTTTTAATCACTCACATCACTCTTTCAAACAAAATAATTTTTATAAAAATTCCACACTGGTTATTAACTGTCATAACATGCCAAACCACATTTTCAAATCAATAAACATTGTTTTATAAACCAAAAGCACTTGGGGGACCCATACATGGAACTAAAAACTTCATTTCACATGTCACCAATATATTTACAATCCAAACCCATGCTTTTTATATCAAAAGTCACATAAAAATCATAACCTATGATTTTATTAGATGGTTGGGGTGAAACATTTAATAACTCAATATTATTTATCAAAAAACAAGGAAGAAACCATGATTTTTTCACACTAAAATAATATTAAAAAAATTATTCAACAATATTTATCATATAAAAAAGGTTTAAAAAGAATTAAACCAATTAATTATAAATTTTAAAGGCTTGTTCAAGGGAAACAAACATCAAACCCACTGTGTGTTGATAATGTACTCCTAAATCCACTCTACGATGGTTCCAAGATACAAGATCTACCAAGAGGAACCCTGAAAAATAAAAAAATCCAGCATAAAATAAGGGAAACAAAAAACCTAGATCTAGATAGCCTTTAATGAGGAAGATCTCAAGATTAAATGGGAAAATATGGAAGAAGGATAATAGAGTAGAATACTTACCTTGAAGATCTAGCCAAAAACAATGATGAAATCTTATATCTATACCAAGAGAGGAAGGAAAAGGCTTGAGGAACCAAGGAGAAGCCTCCCTAGGGTCATACAAACCCTCTAGGGGAAGGAGTGGGTGGATTTGGGTTTAAAATTCTATAAGGTTAGGTTTGTAATTTTATTAAATTCTAGTTCCGGGAAACTCACATAGTTTGGCAACATGATTTACCAAATTCTTCACCAATAATTGTCCCCTTGTTGGACATACCTGGACACCTACACGATTTGGCCACATAGTCCTAAAATCATTCCCAAACCATGTTAAATTCCATGACCCCAAGGTTGATCATTTCTTCCGGATTTCCACACTGTTTTTCAAACAATGCGCAAGTCATGCACCATTCCCATAAAAATAATACATAAGTCACATGGTTACATGGACAAGTCCCATAGTTTCCCTATCCTTGTTATGACCACACACAGACTACATTCAAGTTTGAAAACCCCACTCTTTACCAGAAACACATTGAGGAGAATTAGTAATGAAAATGAGGCCATATTTAGAAAAAATAGTCACTCAAAATAAAACAATGGAACACCCATAACTCAATAAAAAACCATGATCAATGATGAATCAGATCAAAGATCGAAAATGAAATTTCAAGGTGCGACACATCTCCCCACCACTAATTCTTTCCTCACCCATAAATCCATTATATCTTCCAGTTGATTGATCAAAGGCTAAATATTTATATTTCCACATAATCCAACCTATTACATGAAAAAACCTTTCAACACCAAATAATGGAACATAATCCCATTCCTTGAAAACAAAAAATAGACTAAATCCATTTCCCATTAAACAATGGGAAACTAAAGCCACATCCCTAAAACCATGTATCGATCGGGGCCATTTTTACATGCTCTATAACCCCAAATTCCACCCAAACAGAAAGATAATTCAAAACTAAATAACATTAATTGAAAAATTACAATGATTAAAAACACCAAATACCAAGACAAACCGCTGATAGGGGAGGCCTAAATGGATTAACAACTATTTGAAATAACCACAAACCTATTCATCAAATAAGAAATTTCAATGAGACCAGTGGTGGGAGTCCCCACCATTGAGAACCAATGACATGAATAGAACTCAAAATCTTTCATAATGATCACAAATCCCCACCACAAGGGGACGGGAGGGGATGGGTTCAATGGAAGGAACACTAATCCAAATGAAAAATAATCCATGACTCATCCCATCTAGATGGATGAAACCCAAATCCACACCCAACTAAAATAAGTGGTCCATACAAGGAAAACTATTTTGAAACATTCATCTAAGAAGGAAGAATCCTAGTCATTTTGTGATGGATAAATCTACCATGCTCTTTACAATAAGATAGAGCTCATAATGATAGAGAAACTATGATAAGAACATAAAAACTACGAGACACCAATTGTGAAGGCACGAGGTTATATAAACTCCTCACACCACCAAGGATTCTTGAATACATTCTATCTTCACTAAGAGGCCTTTGTCTAGATCCCTAATGTTAGAATGATCCACTACCTCATAGTCCAGAGCTGCTAAAAACTGATCGTGACTACTTCTTTTTGTTCAAAAAGAATCTATATAGAATACCAAGAATAAATAGAGGAATATATCAATAAGAATCTCCCATTCTTTAATAAGGATCCCCCAGCCAAATAGGAATCATGATGATACAGACCTTGAATATACCACGACATAGAATAGAAGAATTTCCATGATTTCTAAAAAGGGACACATACTTTTATTGAAATAGATGCTCTCTCAAAATATTCATAGAATCACCCTTTCATTAAAACAAAAAATATCACCATGAACCACAACCACAACAACCAAAAGAATCATAATAATAGGAATCCACATTAAATCAATCCTAAATAGATTTCTACTCTAGAAAATAGGATGGGTGTCCTTCGAAGAGGAGGATTTTACTTTCAAAACTCTAGAAAAAAATCAATAAGTTGGTCAACTGAAAAACTTTATAATGGGGAATCACCAGATGATTCACTACTAATATTCATCAAATATTTATGGGGGTGAAAACTATGTAACAAGAAACCCAATAAATCTTTCAAAACAGGCTCACTAAGACACCTCACCTCCAAAAAGATTCCTAAACAAAGGGAAACCGGCACAAATATTTCCAAAGGCATTTCTAGATACCTGTAAAACACTACATTAAGAAGAAATTACCAAAATTATTTCAACTCAGGACACGACATGAAAATAACATCCAGAACATAAAAAAACAATCCACATAGCCATGGTCAATCAAAATACCATTATTTCAATCTTAAAAAACTTTTGAAAAAAATAGTGGATTTGCACTCTCACCAATGGTGTTCTGTAGAATCTCACTCACAAGATCATTTATGTGCCAATCCAAGGACATATAAAATCATGCCAAACCAGTTACTCAACCACCATGCCAATCCTGTGAAATCTCTTCCCACATCATCATTTAACCAATTTCTACACATATATATGCATGTGAGCACTTAGGGGACACACTTAAAGTAAAAAAACATTCTCATTTACTAAAAAATCATTCCAACCAAATAAAAAAATATTTACACCATCCAAAGGATCAATAACAACCATGTTAAAATCATTTTTCATATTTTAAATAACAATCTGTTTCATTATTTAAAAATAAAATATTAGGATTTTCTACCCAAAAAATCAATTTGTATCATTCAAAACATTTTCTTGAGGATCAATAAATATAATTCTATCAAAAACCATTTAATTAAAACTTGTTTATTATCAGTTGAAACAAGATTCCAAACCCTATAATTTTTTTAAAAAAATAGTTTTCCAGGAAATTGACTTTGATAAACCCCAGGTTTTGATTATAAAATTACATTTTTAATTTACTCATCCCCTTTTACTCAAAAACTAGTTTACAGAAATCCATTTTCTAATTCCTTCCTACATAAAGTCTTTGAAAATTCATTTACCATCATCCCAAAACAAAACCATTCCACTTTAAAAATATTTTTCAAAAATCCAAAAAATGATCTCTCAAAACAATTTTCATGATCAAATTACAGTCAAAGAAAGTTACAAGGGAAACTAGTGTTGTGGGGTGAGACAACTATATGATTGGTGACTATATTCCAAACACACCACCATAATTTAGAGGCTTTAATCACCATTTCCTTTGATCCACATGACTTTTTAGGCCCTGAGATCTCATGTATACCATTATTCCAACTATCGTTTCATATTTCAAAAACCAAACAATTCAAAAGAACCAAAATGAACCAATAAAAAAGGACATCCCATGGAATCCTGAGGATCAGAAAGAGGAAGGATTCATGAATCCTTTCCCATTCCAACCTATCTAGTTCTGATAATCCTACCACATATACCTTGACATCCCAATGTTACAACGAGTTCTATGAAAATAATGTTCCTCTAATGTTCTATCTTCCTTCGATTCCATTTTATCACAAATCAACCTGGGTCAACCCCAATCTGGTAACCTGAGCCGATCAGTGAAAAGTCATGAAGGGTGTTACCAATCCCCACACAGTGTAAAATATTATGGGTCTTAAAAAGAGAAATTAGAGGGAATTATTTAACCCAATAACAATATAATAACTAAATAGCTTGAAATAATCAAAGTATCCCAATGCACATTTATTCCCAAGAAAACACCTTTACACAAATTTGGAAATATGACAACTAAACAATAAAACCTAACTAAACTAGACTACAACAATAGCTACATGTGACACTTAGGGTAACTCTATGATATCAATACCAACCATCATCTAGAGTGATCAATAAAAATATTAAACCTTCCAACAAGGTAAAAATAAGAAGAATAATAGGAATGCATTATAAAACATAGTAGGTATGCCTGAACAATATTTTCCAAATGTAATTCCATTATAATAAAAAAAACATCAACATTAGGTTTGAAAAACAATATATAAATTTAATCTTTTCCACAAATATTTTTACATTAAAATAATACATAGTCCATTACCTTTTTATATTTCCAAGTAATATCAATTTACATTCTCAAGAAGGAAAGTGATGATTTAATTTCAGAACTAGAACAAGCTGACATGTAACATTTCAAAGAGAAAACATTTTTCCATGAACTCTAGGGAACCAATTCATCATTATTTTATAAATAAACTACACCACTCAAAGAACAATAAAAAACTATATTATTAGGTCACTGAAATTATACCATATAAAACTATCAAACAGGTCATGCAACACAACTGTCAATCGTAAGTAACAAAGTTCTAGTAGACATGGGAGGAACCTAGAAGCTCTTGAATAATCTATAACATTCTATAAATATTGACTAATCCTATAATAAATTCCTCACTCAGTGAAAAAAATTCCCACATACTTTGCCACACCACACATGGTTCAGAACAAGGGGCACAATCCCATAGCAATAATAACGAATATTCCCCTTCAATAGGCCACTATCTAGTGTGTAATCGAACTAGTGTAGCAATCATTCTCAAAAAAATAAATAGTTAATTGAGGTTTTCCATATTAAGAGAATAAAAGAGGGTGAGCCAATAGATTCCAATTGAGCATCCAATCATAGACACATATATATTAAGTCAACAGCAGGCATCATCCGTGTCAATACAAGGATAAATCTCTTTCCATATAACCTATATGTCATGAAGGAGTTTATACCGAGGATCTACTATTCCATATAAAGTACATGGGTCACATTAATTCCTCCACGAGAACATCCCTCCCATTGAATATTCATATATAAACAAAGAAAGATGATTTATCTAGGAGGTTTTTCATTGTAAAAACCTCCACCATTTTCAAAACATTTCCAAAACTGGCCTCTAATCAATAATTTACAAAACCATCACATTAAAATAATAAAATCCCCCTTTTTATAAGGTTGTAAACACACCATTTTCCACTTCGAAATATTTTTAAATTTTTTTAAACACTTAAATCACAAATTCATGAAAATCCATTTTTAAAAATATTCCAAATGGGCCATTAAATGTCATCTAATTCCAAACCACTTTTTAAATCCAATACAAATTGCTTTTTAAAACCCAATCCACATGGGGAGCCCATAAAAGGAACCGAAAACAAAACTTCACATGTCACCCATATATTTACAAACCCAAACCATGATTTTTATATCCCAAATCACATATATATGATAAAATAAAATTTTATAAAATGCTTGGTTTTAAACATTCAACAAAACAAAACAATTTATCACAAAGGATGTAACCTAGATATTTTAACCTCCAAAAATATATTCCAAAGATTACTCATTAGTATTTAGAATATAAGGAAGGTTTGAAAATCATGAATCCAATTAATCATAAATATTATATTCCTGTTAAATAAAATCCTGCTTCAAATCCATTGTGCATCGATAATTCTTGCCCATAACCACTCTGTGAAGGATACCATATCAGGAATCTACCCAGAGGAACCCTAAAAACACAAATCCCACAATATAAACCAATGTAAATGAAATATACTAGATTAAAAGGTCCTATTAAAAAGAATATATAAGGAATAAATGGAGGAAAGTGGAAGCAGGAGAAGAGGGGAGAGGACTTACCTTGAAGATCATGCCCAATACCATAATGAAATATTAGATCTACATTGAGGAAGGGGGAGGACTTGAGAACCAAGGATGAGCCTCCCAAGGGTTTTACAAGCCAGGTGGGTGTAGGAGTGGGTATTATTGGGGTTAAAATACCATTAAGGTTATGTTTGGAATTTCATAAAATTTTAGATTTGTGCAACTCACACGGTTTACCAAACTACATTCCAACCCTGCATCCATTACTAGACACATATAGACACACACATGGTTTAAAAACCATGAACCAACCAATTAAAATGCAACTTCCATGATACAAAGACTTTATACATGTTTTATGCATGGTTTTTCAAAATGTTTGCAATCCATTTGTCGTGCCCCTGCCACCAATACTTATGTTGCGCGGTTACCTGGAGAAATCCATACGGTTTCACTAACCGTGCACCAACATTGTGTGGGATACTTATTAGTTCAAAAATCCCACCATTTAGCAAACAAATTCTCATATCAAACAAAGGACTGAACATGTTTCGATACCTAAACAAATTAATCTCAAAAAAATTAAACCATATATCACCCATAACTCAAGAGGAAAACAATGATCAAGGATGAACATTATCAAAGATCGAAAACAAAATTTCATTATGTGACATGAAATGTTTATGACAATCATTTCTTCCCATGGGTTATGTTATGATGAAATATATATGAGACCCAGTTCATTTCAAGGGTTTTGATGTGATAACTGATTTATTATGTTGTGTATCATATATTTACGGTTTTGATTATTTGTTAGGTGGGACCTATAACACCATCCAATGTATTTGGTAATCATTGATATCTCATGGGATAAAAAGGGCTGGAATGTTGTGGAACCTAGTAAAATGGGGGACTCTATCCTCTATTATAGTCTGGGGAGAGAACCATGAATACTATAAAGGTTTCAGAAGTAAACCCATTCCACTATGATTTCCCTTGACAACAAAAGAAATGATTTTATAGGATTATGTGCATGCCAAAATTCCATGTCTTGTGCCTATATTATTCTCTCATGTTTCATTCCATTATAATTCATGTATTATGAATTATAAATATTTATTCCATAACTTAATATTATGATATTTGATATGAAAGGTGGGACAACTGGGTCCCGGTGACAGCACAACCATCCCACCTTAACATGTTCATCAGGTCCGGGCTCACCAGTTGCCCCGCAGACACATGGTCCCCACCCAGGGGTCCACCCATGTGCCTGAACGGGTCGTCTGACTAATGGATTCCCCCATAGGCCAACACATTTCCTTTGCAGTGTGTTTTTTCCTCACTCACACACACCCTGGGAAACTTCCCAGAAGGCCACCCATCCTGATCACTACATCAGGCCAATCATGCTTAACTATGGAGTTCTAATCAGATATGCTCTTGAAAAGGATGGTTCACCTTGTTGAAATAAGTCATATCAATTATTAATTTAACCATTTATCATTTGGGGGTGTTACAATCCCCCATCCTTTAGATCACAATGTCCTTGTTGTGGGCCCTAAAACTTAACCCAGGCAGTGCACCGCACTTAAGGCACTCCACCCACGTGCCTGAACGGGTCTTCTGACTAATGACAGTCCACACAGGCCAACACATGTCCTTTCCAGTATGTTTTTTCCTCACTGACACACACCCTGGGAAACTTTCCAGAAGGCCACCAATCCTGATCACTACTTCAGGCCAAAAACGCTTAACTGTGGAGTTCAAATCAGATATTCTTTCGAAAAGGAAGGTGCACCTTGTTGACATGAGTCATATCATTTAGTAATCAACCATTTATCATTTGGGGGTATTAAAATCACCCCCCCCCCCCCTTAGAGCACAACGTCCTTGTTGTGGGACCTACATCTCAACCCTGGTAGTGCACCGCACTTAAGGCTGGGTACCAGCTTGGATACCAAATGTGACAACTAGGTCCTTATGACAACACAGCCACCCCACGTTAACGTGGTCGTTAGGTCCTGGCCCACTTGGTACCACCAGTTGCCCTGCAGACACATGTTCCCCACCCAAGGGTCCACCCACATGCCTGAACGGGTTGTTTGACTAATGACAGTCCCCACAGGCCAACACATGTCCTTCCTGTGTGTTTTTCCTCACTCACTCACACCCTGGGAAACTTCTCAGAAGGTCACCCATTCGGATAACTACTCCAGGCCAAGCACGATTAACTGTGGAGTTCTAATCAGATAAGATCCTAAAAAGGAAGGTGAACCTTGTTAAAATGAGTCATATCATTTAGTCATTTAACACTTTATCATTTGGGAGTGTTATAAAAGGTATGGTTTCCAAATGCTAAGATCTGGTTATTATACCCATATACTCATGTTAGGATTATTTGATCATTAATATCTCCATTTATTACCATTACTAAGCATCTTATATCACCTTTTTCTTATTTATCATTTCCCTAGGTTATGAAAAAATTTATTAACTATGATTTGTCTAACAATGTTTCTAGTTATGAAGAGATTAGTGAGAGACTGTGAAGATATTTTATGAACCATATTTTTAAATACCCAAGTATCAAATGATACTAAACCTAATAAATTTTTACATCGATGAAATTTTTAGTTAAGGAAAATTCCTCTATTAAGATATAATATCTATATATAAAAAGAACATGTTACTATAGTTGGTATCATATCGAGGTTTAATAGAACTTTTGAAACATTGTGGAGAAAACATTAATAAGAACCCTAAGGATAAGTCTATGTCTTATTATAGTATAAAATTATAAATTTATAGTAAATATCATGAATTGAATAGGTTAAAAATATGGTTCAATAGAAGGAGGTCTCATGATTTAACATCATACAAAATATTTTTGATGATCATATGGTTTCCCATAATGAATTATTTTCTCACGCGATGATTTTGGATTTTTGTCAGTGGTTGGAAGCGGAAGTGTTATAAACAAGGGTATTCATATCTAGAAATATATTTTATTTTGTGTTTTTATTCAATACACAATTATTTGATGAATTAGACTTCTTACCAAGTTAACGTCAGGTGTAGGTGGGTTTACTGTTTAAGGTGTCATCATTTCAATATAATTCCAATTGTTCAGGGTCTAAAATTTAGAGGAAGGGAAATTTTTTAAGAAAAAAGGATTTCTAGATCAATATCATGAAAATAAGAAAAAGGCATAGAATTCATGAAATTTTTGCGATGAGAATTTATGGGGATTCAAAAAATAATGTTTCATTAAAGACTATTGAGCTCTGAAAGAAATAGTTGGCCTGTTATGTGATTATATGAATTTTTGTGAATGGAAAAAAGGGTGAATGATACGTGATTATGAGAAGATTTGGGATTGGGAAAATTTACTTATGTTTCGTGAAGATAAGGACTTTTGTAAAAGAAAATTTTACATTGGTGAATCCTGGAGACATGTTTTCCTTGGATAGTTGAGTTTCATAAATTTGAAAAAAAATTATATATTGTTTACACTCATATATAGATAATTGTTTTATAATAATATGAGAATAAAAAAGTGTTTTTAGGAATGATGATTACTCTGATTTCATGAAAAGTTTACATGAACATAACATCTACACGAATCAGGTACATGATATGAACAAATATTTAATGATATTAATATTTTATAAATAATTGATTCGATGGAATTTTAGGGAAGGTGTTTTTTAAAATTTCATAGTTTTTACATTTTTAGGACATTTGAATTTGTTGGGAGTTTTTCAAAAGTTGATATTTTTTTTGAAAGCTGACAGGGCTTCGAAATAAAGTGGGTTTTCTTGAAAAAACAATTTTTTTCAAAGAAACATAAATGAATATATATAAAAATTTTAAAAGTTTATGGAATTTATTTAGTAATCGTAAGTGAACTAAAATTATTTGAAACACCATCATAACATTCTATGGTTTGGAAGTGACAATCAATTCGATAAACTAAGAAAGACCTCACCCGAATAAGTGATCAAGCATGAGTGTATGTATGTGGTCTAAGGAAGTACATGTGACAACCCTAAAATCCTTATAAAGTTAGTGTTATTATAAAATAATGAATATTTCTAGTCAATTTTAATAAAATACATCTTTTAAATCTTAGTGGATTCAGTTATGACTGAAACTCTATCGGAATGTTATCATCGGACTAACCCTTAGTGATTGTGTTAATTTTTCTATATATTGTTGTTTTTTAGTTTCATGTTAACATTAGATAGGTTTAACAAGTTCCTACAATATGAGTATAATATATTTCTTATTCCACTAAAAATTTGACACCCTGAATCACCCCTCCCCTCTAAGGGTGTTCATGTGTATAACTTGTTGTGTCAAAGAGAACATGTTGTAGGCTTCAAATTTGTTTTATGTTTTTATGAATAATTTAGTTAAAATTAGTTTTGTTACTTATTTTATGAATGAAACTTATAGATTTTGAATACTATAATTATATTTAATTTCAAATATCATGTGTTAGAAGTTGTTATTTCTATAGTTAAATGGATTCCGGATAGTGATGTGATGGGTTTTTCTATGACTGAAATAGACTGGAATATTATATGGGATGCCAAAAATAAAAAATATCATACTGAATCAATATATGATTCAATATATTTGAAGGTGATGAGTTTCAATATTTTCAAGTATATGTTGAAGAAACTTTAAATATATATGTATATGTTGAAAACTTTAATGTGTCCAAACATCATGTTTTCCATGATCAATTTGAAGATCTGAAAATAGATCCATATGAAAATTCTAATAGATTCATTAATCAAATTACTATCATTATTGGAGAAAATTGTGTACTTTGTGAATAATTTAAGGATTTTTACATTGTGATGAAAATATTTATAAATATTCCACCTCTATACAATCCCAAAGTGTAATAACATAAGTTTAGGGACCTATAAAATCCTTCTCTTGATGGTCATCTAACAATACTGGTAGGTTATGAGATGAGATTCAAACTAGAAGATACAAAAATTCATGAAATAAAGGAAATTTATTTTAAGCCCATGAAAAAATGGCATTTCCAAAGGTGGTGATGGTGGAAATTATGTGGATTATAAACTTATTTCCCTTTTAGTTATAAAATTCAAGAGTAGGAAATGGAGACTTGGATGCCATTTTCATTTTTCTTGTTCTCAGTGTTGTAAATTAGGGAAAATTTCAACTTGGTTCACATGGAAATTTGATGATGTATAAATGGCAGTAGAAGTTATAAATATTCCATGAATGAGGTTCTTTCAAAAGTAAAACTACAAATTAAGAATTAAATTATAGAGGAAAATTGATTTTCAATGAGAAACTATGTGATAATGACTTTCTGAAGGACGTAGAACTAGATATTAAATCATATGTTAAAGTTTCCTTGATGTCTCTAATTGAAAATGTATAACCTATAAATGAGGTAGACAATTAGTCAAATGGTTTTGTCGATCTCATGGTGGAACATCAGCATTCTCTTGAAAATATTTTCATTCAAAGGAAGAAAAAAAGATTAGATATTTACCAAAAGAGTAATAAAAGTATGTTTAATTTCATAAAATTAGAGTTTGAAAATCAATGATGATAGGAAGAATAAAATTTTACATCTCATGAAAGATCTGAAGAGGTTGTTGAGTTTTTAAAAAGGATTGAAGTGAAGAAAAAAAAGTTATCAATTACCTTAGATTGATGTTAGAGGAAAATGACATTATATTTTAGTTCCTTGAAGTAGATTATGTTTTCATAATGAGTAATGTGGAAACTGAATAAAAATAAAATAAAATTAAGAAGGAATTATAGTTTTGATTTTTTTCAGATGTAGATCTTTTGGAAAGAGTTAAACGTGATTCTAATAGAGTAGGTAAATCCATAAATTTTAAAAGAGGAAAATTTATGTGAATATATGGAATCGGTTTTGATATGTAAATATCAATGGAAAGAAATGAGATGAACAAAAATAATTAGAAGTAGAATTTTAGACGTATCATAATAGAATTTGATGTCCTAACAAAGACAGCTTCAAACCAAATAGAGAAGATAGTGAAAAATAAAACTCAATCATCCATAGATGATCACTAACTAATGTCCTATAAAAATAAGGGTATAGGTTGAGGAATGGAAGTGAGAAGATATTTCCTCTTATGAGTGAAAATTAAGTGTTTTTATTGTACTTACCATGTCATATTGTGATGTAGAAAAGAGATATCTAAATTGAGAAGTACCTGGTAGTCAACATTGGAGAATGAGACCATATCCAACATCATATATAATAAATAATTTCTATGGAAATTTTTTCAATATTATATCTTTATCCAAAATGTTATTTTTTATGGGAATAGGAAAAGTGGAAACCATAACTACAAAACTCTGATATATGTTAGTACTAGTCAAATAAACATAATTACACTTGAAAATAAGTATTCACCTATAGAATAGGAATATTATTATGATTCAACGATACACTTTGAAAATATATTGGGGGGGTTATATTATTCCAATAATTAATCTGGTATCTCAAGCAAGGAAAATTATAATATTCATAACACCATCCTATTAGAGATCGCTCTCAAAGAAAAAAATAATAGTAGAACTAAGATTATTATTACTGGATGCTCATCCCACATATCAGTAGAGGAAATTGTTTGGAAAAATATTAACAAAATTTTTTATAGAAAATTCTATTAGGAAAAAATGTTTCCATAAAGTTAAAAGTTGTAGGAAATACATAATTTGAAAATTATGAGCTAATGAAAATGGATGTACACTATGTGTATGGATTGCATCACAATCTCCTAAGTGTGGCCCAACTCTGTGACTCGGGATTTGCAGTGAAATTTAATCAGAAAGGGTGAAAAATAAAAAGTGAGATCCTTTATTATCTCATGAAATTATGGATGATAATGGTAATTTATACTAGGTAGATAGTAAATAAAATATTAGTTTCATAATAATTTAAGAGGAAAAACTTGAGGCACTGAAGGTTGGGCCACATAAATCAATTGATAATGGAGAACTTAACCATGCTAAAGGCAATTGTTTATATTCCCTATATATTACATAATTTTTAAAATCCATGTGATTCTTAGATACGAGGAGGGAATGTCTTGAATTCATATCAAATGAGGGAAAAAAGTTCATTGAATCTTTTTGAACTAGTCCACACATATGTGTGTGGACCAATAAATGTAGAAATAATAATTGTTGAGAGTTTCTTCGTTAATTTAAGTGGTGATTGTAGTCAAATTAAATGGGTGATGTGTATATAGTTTAAATGAGAATATATTAAATACATGATGATATATATAGAATGATTTTATAATTAAAATATATGTACAATATAGATATGAAATGAACAAACATTCATTGAATTTGAAAATTACCTAAAAACATGGGATAAATCAAGAAGTCTTTAGTGATAAAACCTCAATAAAATTGGTGTTGGAACAAAAGATGTTTTTATATAAATGGAATAAGTTTTTTTATTGTTAATACTCAAATTTGTTATCATGGAGTTTTCAAGAAATTGAATTTGAGAATTCAATCTTACCATAGTATTGAAGGTGGAATCATTTCCTAGTATTTTCAAATTTTTTGGGTCAAAAATTAGAGAATGGATAACAATGATTTTGGAAAATTAAGTTGCAAACTAGTGTTATCATGGACTTTAAAGTTGCATGCAATGACTATTTCAAGATCTTTTCCTCCAAAATTTTCAATGAAATGAAATTCTCACAAGTTATATACTTTCGTGAAAGGTATGTTTGTGTGTGTTTTCATGAAAAAAGACTTGCACAGATGATGCCAGCATTCTAGGGGAAACTTTTTGTGATTTTTCACATAGGTTCAGCAATTCTTATGAATAGGAGGATACCCCACATTTCATAGAGGTTTAACACTTAGAGAAAATTTTATCTTTGAATCTCACAAGTAGTGAATTGCATGCATGTAGGGAGTCAGGCACTAGAAGTGAGTTTGCATGTAATTCATGATTTTCATGTGAGTGGTGAGTTGTATATAATAAGGGAGTTCTGAACAAAGTGTTTCTTGAGTCTATCAAGACCATGTGAATTTATGGTGTAGCTATTTGAAATATAAGGGTTTCGAAAAGGAGAAGGGTTTGATAAAAAAACTTGGGTGAAAACCCCAAATCGTGCGAACATTAAATAGGGTTTCATTTAAGAACTGAGTTGAGAATCATTCATGGTTTGAATATCTCATTTGTTTGTTCAGTTCTTCCAAGTGCATCAACTCAAGACTTTTATGCATTTATATTAGCGTGTGGGACATATATGAGACTTCAATTCAAATTTTTTAAAGAATCAATAAAGTCAATAAACTAAGGAAGACATCACTTGAGGCAGTGATCTAGGGGGAGCCAACGTAAGTGTTTTAATGTACATGGTGTGCAATCCCTAAAATCATATAATGGTATTGTTCTTGGCACAAATTGACTATGTTTGATCTCTTGTACACTAAAAATAGTGAATATTAGTGGATTTATCTATGGCCAACACACTTTTGGTGTATGATCCTTAGACTAGACCATAATGGTGAACCAATTAAAATTGATTTGGTGTCTCTTTTCATATGAATGTTTTATTACTGCACTATTCCAACATGTAAGTTTAACATGTTCCTTAGAATGTGATCAAAATATCTATTGATTTAAAAGAAAAGGTTTTCACACTTTTTCACCCTCCCCTATCAAGTTGGTTCGGGGACCTTCAAGTGGTATTAGAGGGTAATGGTTTCTAAGGTTAAATATGTACACGGATGTCATGGAAAATTTATTCAATGTCTCGTGAGTCCCTCTCTTGGATAGAATCAAATTATAGATGTGAAAGAACTATATGATATATCATCTAAGATATCATAGAATGTAACTACACTTTGACACTATAGAAGTAATATA
This sequence comes from Viscum album, assembly GCA_963277665.1. Lineage (NCBI taxonomy): Eukaryota > Viridiplantae > Streptophyta > Magnoliopsida > Santalales > Viscaceae > Viscum > Viscum album. The sequence goes on from OY728120.1 coordinate 710,600,461, forward strand.
GGTCACTGATCTAACAAGGTTGTCTATGACTGATATAGATAAGACAATTCTTGATGTAGATACTAAAGAATTGAATTCCCTCACTACATCTGTCTTTGATCAAATTTATCTACTAATGATGAGTTGTACATCTAAAAATTTGATGTGGGAAAAATTGAATAATATATATGAATGGATAAAGTGAATGAGGATACAGTGTTTTTCTTTCACAATTAGTTTTACTATCTAAAGATTCATCCTGATGGAAATATAGATACATTTTTCAATCAAATTACTCAAGTTGTAGGTGAAATTCATGGATTAGGGAAAAATCAAAGGAATTAACATTTTGAAGAAAATATTTAGAATTATTCCACCTCTATATAATAAAAATGTGATAGCCCTTTAGAAATGTGATCATTCTAAACATACAATGGATGATCTTCTAAGAAGTCTTATGGATTACGATATGAGATTCAAACCTAAAAATGCAACAACTTGAGTAAGAAAAGAAATGGATTTCAAATCCATGGAAAAAGTTGAGGTGTTTGGAGATATAGATGATGAAGATAATGAGGAAGATAAAATTGTTTTTCTTTTTTAAATTAAATTCAAGAGATGAAAAGGGATATTTGAAGGAATGCTTCCTTGGAAAGTGTTTGTTGTGGTAGAGTTGGGAGGATTGACTCCCGGGGCTCAAGGAATATAAATGATGAATAAATTGAAGAAAAAAATTTGGGGAAGCATCAAAAAAATTATCATCAAAAGGGTGACTTAAAATATAGAAATAAAGTATAGAGGAAGTGTTTTTCTATAAAAAAGAAGATGAGAAAAATAAATTATTTGAGGAAGAAGATCCCTTAGTTATACTTGGAAACCAAGAATCCATGATGGATATAGTTGACATATTAGAATAAAAAAAGATAAAGATATAGATAATTAGTTTGTTACTAATAATGACCTCAAGTTGTAACATAAATATTTTCATCGGAATCATGAGAATCAAAATAATAGATTCAAAATATTGAGAGTAGTTATAGAATAATCATTAAACTATGTTGATTGGATTAAATCTAAAATTTAATGGCTAGAAGAAGTAGTTAAAGAACAATCAACAACCATTAAAAGTAAATAATATGTACAGGAACTGAAACATTGAATGGGAGAATATAAAGATTTCCTCCATGACCTTACATTTAAACTGGAGGAGAATTCCAAAACTATTGATGGTATTAAGGAAAAAGTTGATTCACTTATAAGTAAACATGAATGTGAATCAAAATCAATGGAAACAAGGAAAAAAATAAAAAATGGATGATTCTTAGATATTGAGATGATAGAGAGATCTAAATGTGGTTTGGAAGGAGTAGAGAATGATTTGCATTATCAAAGATTCAAATGCATGGAAAAATTGGAGTTGGTTGTGATGAAAAAACATTGAAGGAACGAAACAAGATGAACTAAAATAAAGGGAAGTTGATAGATGGAAATTTCAAAAAGTTTCCTAAAACCATAATATGAAACCCCTAAATAAATCTAAAAGGAGAACTGAAAACTATCCACAAGATTCTATAATTTTTTTAGTAAAAATATGTTCCAAATGAAGGCTATATGAAGTTGAATAAATGTATGAATACATTTCCTCTAATGAAATATCAATTCTATGGATATCTGGGTCACACCATGTCATACTGTGAAGAGGAATGGAGCAATTTGAATAGGGAAGAGCTAGGAAGTAAAAAAATGATAATGAATTATTATCCTACTTCCTATAGAACAAATAAATTTTGTTGATATTGTATCCATTATTATAACATTGGTAATAAATATGTTTATTATTAGAAGAGGAATGGAGAAAAAACTACTTATAAAACTCAGACACAATCGAATATGCTTCAATCAGATGGTGTTTCCCTTAACAAATGGATTCATACTTTGTAAGAAGTATTTGAGTATGATAAACCTATTTACATGGAATATATATTTGGAAGTTAATCATTATCCTCCACAAAAATGAACATTTCATGAAAAGAAAATAAGAAATTTGAAAAAACCAACCTTGAGGAAGTAGCCCTCCAAGCTACAAAGATTAAAAAAATGTAGATTATAAATAGTAGATCGTCATCCCATATAATTGGAAAGAAAGACCTATATTAAAATGATAAGAAAATGGTTGGTGGAACAATATGATTTGGTAATTATGGTTCCTTGAAGATCAATGGAAATGGAAGTACAGAACTGGATAATGGCGACCAGAATAAAACTAAATTTCTCTATGTGGATAGTCTGCATCAGAATCTCTTGAGTGTTATTTAACTATGTGACTCAAAACTGAAGGATAAATTTTATAATTTTTTTTCACTATCAGAGTAAAGGAAAGGAATCCTCTTATGAATGGATACAGAATAATTGGAAAATTATATCAAGCTAATAGTAAATATAACATTTTCTTAGTGAGAGTTAAAGAAAAAAATGTGTGGCATTGAAGGTTAATTCACATTAATCAAAAAGACATGGAAAAATATTTAAGTTTGAAGATAGTATTTAGTATCCCAAATCTTAACACTGAATGGTAAAAGTCTTCTGATGATTTCATATGTGGGAAGATGGTCTGCAGTTCATATCAACCAAAAAAAAATGGGAATCAAATCTTCTTAATCTCATACATATAGATGTATGTGGTCCGATATATGTTTCATGAACATATGGATAAAGGTTATTCATTATTTTTACTAGTGATTATATTATAATGTATTGTTTGATGGTTATACATAGAAACAAAAAGTTCATTATTGCATGAAAATGTTTCGCTGAATAGCAGAGAATGATACGTGATGAAAAATAATGGTTTTTTAGTATGCAAAATTGAGGGTAATACACATCTCTTGAGTTTGAAAATTACATAGAGAAACATGGAATGAAAAATGAGGTGGCTGATGTGATAACCACACAGAAAAATGGATTTTGTGAGTGCATGAATCGATAGGTGAACAATTTGGACAAAATTATGCAGATTGAGAGTTGTATATATTTCCATTACTAGAAAGAGGTTATTCAAGAAGAAATGCATATTAAAAATCAAACAAGGATTCATTTGAGAGAAAAAAAATACACCATATGAGTTGTGGAGAGAAAGGAATCTCTCTATAAAGTATTTTCATGTTTTCTGATGTAAATTTTTCATCAGAAAGAAAGATGTAAATAAATGCAAGTTTAGTGATTCTGTAGATGAGGGAAGATTTATTAAATATAAAATGAATTGAAAAGCCTAATAATGTTTGAATAACCATCTTAATATAATTATAAAAAGGAAATATGTTGCACTCATTGATGATAAGGCCCCAAATGTCGTAAGTGATTCTTATGCTGATTTTATAGAATATGAGGAATAATGTAAAAAAGGAATAAATCCAAAAATATAATTAGATGAAGGCATATAAATAGTTAGGACTCACATCATGATGTTTATTCAGAAATTGAATCAGAAGAAGAAATCATAGATGAATAAAATTATTCTGAACCACACAGGAGAAATTGAAGAGTACAATTTGGTCAATCCAACATCATTTGGTACTGGACAACACCCACACAAATAGGGAGAATGAGGAATAATTCACACTCTTCATTCCTATTAATTTTTGAACCATCATAATTTGAATAATATGTGATGGATGAATCATGGGTTAAATCCATGAATGAATATTTGGGTCAGATTGACAAAAACCTACAATGGGATCTAGTTATGAGACTTGAAAAATATAATGTGATTGGTACGAAGTGGATTTTTAAAAATAAATTAGACAAACATGGAAATGTGATCAAAAATAAGGTGTGATTGTTTTGTAAAGGCTATTCAAATATTGAAAGTGTTGATGTAGAAGAAACATTATAGCTGGTGGCTAGACTGGAGTCAATTAGACTCTTTCTCACTGTGGATATTCAAAAAGGATACACAATGTATCAATGGATGTCAAAACAACATTATTTAATGGGGTTATTAAATAATATGTCTAGAAAGAACAACCAGTGGGTTTTATTCTTGGGAATGATGAAATTGTGTTTTTTATATTAAAGATGACACTATTTAGCTAGAATAAGGAACTATGAGAATGTCATTCTTGACTGGATTCACATATAAATAATCAAGAATTTAAAAGAGGAGGTGTGGATCCCATTCTTGAAGTGAATAATTATCATCAAAATCAATTCATGGTAGTTGTGTGCATATATGATGTTATATTTTGTGGAAGCATGCATGGATAAATGGATAAATTTTCCCATCAAATGAAATCAGAATTTGAAATGCCCATGATTGGAGAACTCATGTACTTCTTGGGGTTTCAAGTGATTTGTAGGAAATATAACACTTTTTATTTATTAGTAAATGTATAAAAGAGAGTTACTGTGGAAATTCAATATTCATGAATCCAAACCAATTTCATCTTATATTTTAGTTGAAAGATATACTTATAAATAATGATGATGTGACTTATGTATATTGCACCATGTACTGTAGAATCATCGGAAGCTTTGATTACATAACTACTATGCAACCATATATTTTCATTAAAATCTTCTTAGCGGATTTATTTCATATTATGCATAAGTATGAACATTTGGCAGTAGTAAAATGAATCAGGAGGTATATTCAAGGTACTCACAATTATGTCATACACATTTATAAATGGATTGATAATGAACTATCATCATTTTTGGATTCATATTGGGTTATATGTGTTGTTGATATAAAGTAAACAAGTGGTGGAGCATTCATTATTTTCAAGATATGCATGGGCTTCTTGAGTAATAAATAGGAAATTACTTTTCTCGTTATTACTAAAGATGAGTTTATCTCTACTAATTTTTTTTTCACTTTGTTACATTGTATGAATTAACAAGTAACTTATATTGGGGATGAGGTGAAACATACAATGGTGATTCACTGTGATAATAAGAGTGCAATTGATCTTGAAAAGAATCGTGTCCAGTATTCTTGTACAAAACACATTAGAATCAAATATCACTTTATCAAGGTATCATTTGAACAAGGAATGATTAAAATGGATCAGGTTAGAATTTATGATCATGTGGTTAACATAAATACCAATATATTTTTGGTACATGTGTTTGAGAATCATCATTTGAACCTCATTGTTCAACCACTTCACAATGCATGAGGAGGTTATAGTTGTTCTCCTCTTGATGACTAAATTAACCATTTTAATATATTTTTTGAAATGATGTAGGACCTTGGGGGAGATATGATCCCTGGAGAGTTTTTTTCTCCAAATGTCAAAATCAAGATCTTTGGGTTTATTACTAATGGGGTGGAAGCTGTAAAATTAAATGAGTTACAAAGGAGGAGAATGAGAATAGAAAAAACATTTTAGTGTTATGAGGAAAGATTCATAACACAGTTTGGATATATTTTATCATTCAAAAACATGAGAACCCAATTCATGCTTACAATATTTTTTTCTACATTTATTATTGCCCATGTAGACTAGGAGTGTTGGATAAGTTGTTTCTTTCATATCATGTTTTTATAGTGTATGGTTCTTTATTGATTTCATCATCAAATTTCCAACAAACACAAAGAGGGAGATTGTTGTAACCAAGGTTGTTCTTTGATATAAATGGAGTATGGATTGTATTTTTTGTCAGTACTCATATGGTAGATCATGGATTTTTAATGGAAATTTATCTTACAATTCAAGCAAATAATAGTATTAAGGGAATCTTTATTTCCCAGTGTATGCCAATTTTTTTGTCAAAAAATTAGAGAATGATGAATAGTGATTTGGGAAAAGTAATTTGTTCGATATTGTAATGAATAATTGGATAGTGGTACCAAAAGAATATTTCACGAACATTATAGAAAATAATGGAAAAGTATGGAAGTGTCCAAAAGTTTTACATTTTCACAAAAGGTGATTTTTCAAGAGTTTTCATGAAAAGAGACTTGTGTAGATGAAAATTGTGTGCTAGGTGAAAACTACTATGAAGATGCATTTAGAGTCTAAAATGACTATAAATAGTTATCTAACCCCCTCATTTCATATATGTTCAACACTAAATGAAGCTTTTTCCACTGAATCACACAATTAGAGGGTTTTACTCAAATAGGGAGTAACACGCAAGAAGGTAGTTGTCGTGTAAGCCAGGAGTTGTGCATGAGGGGTGAGTTGCATGTAAGAAGGTATATTTTCAAAAAGTGTTCCTTGAGTCTAACAAGAAAAATAGAATCTTAGGGTGTAGATATGTGATATATAAGGGTTTCAAAAAATATAAGGGTTTCACAAAAGAAAAATTTTGTGACATCCTCAAATCTTTTGTGCATTAATTTTTGTTGCCCACAAGTACCGAGTTGAGATGCTCTCAAGTATTGAATATCTAATTTGTTAGTTCAGTTATTTAAAGTGCCTCAATTCAGGACTTCTATGCAACCAAATTATCATGATGTATAGAGATAAATACATAAATTCAAATCTATTTAAGTCACTTTCAAGTTGATAAACATAGTAAGGCTTCACCCTGGGCAGTGAGCTAGGGGGATTCTATGGAAGTGTTTCAAGGGACACAGTGTATTATCCCTAAAATCATGTAAAAGAAATGTTAATGGAATAGGGTGACTATTTATAAACACTTTTACTCCAAAACTAGTTCATATTAGTGGATTTAAGTAGGACCAATACATTTTCGGTGTATTTTCATTGGACTATCCCTTAGTGGTGAACCATGTAAAATTGATTTTTTATCTTTTTAGGTGAATGTTTTATTACATTCCAACAGATAGGTTTAACATGTTCCTACTAGCATGGTAAATAAATCTATTGATTTAAATGACAATGTTGACACCTTTATTCCCCCATCCCTTCCTAGTATTCTCTAGGGTCCTATAATGGGGTTCATGAATGTAGAAATATACAAGTGAATAATATGGCCAAAACAATGCTAATTTAGAGTTTTGATTCTCATAATTACTAGAAGTAGGATTTTATATTTGTTGTGTATACTCAAAATAGAACATAGTTGAGTTTTTGATAGAATAGGATACCATATGAGATATGGAATGGAAGGAATCCCTCACTAAATCTTTTTTTTTTGTGTTTTTGGATGTTAATTTTTCATCTAAAATAATGATTGATATCATGGAAAGTATGGTGATAATGAAGATGAATCAATATTCCTTCAATACTAAATGAATTTTAATGCCTATACATTCCACAATAATCATCTTAGATATATTTTGGAGAGTAATTATTTCAGGATCATTGAGGATAAAGTCAGTAATAACTCGGGGATCTGATGTAATGATATGATTAAAGATGAAGAAGAATGTATAATAGGGATAGATTCAAATAGATATGTTTTTTAAGGTTTTTGAATCCATTAGGGTTATCTAAAATGAGGATGATTCAATATTAGAATCTAAAGAGGAAAATATTTCCAAATGAAACATATTGGGACCTTAGAAGATAGTTAGAAGAGAAGCATTTGATCAATCCAACATCATTGGGGATTGTAACATACTTACATAGAAAAGAAAAAGGAGGAATGAGACACATTACACTCTCCTATAAATTGGGAAACCAACCTCTCTTGAAGAATTAGTAATGGTTGAATCATGGGTTATGGAAATTAGTGGATCATACTGACAAAAACAGGACTTCGGATCTTATTGAGAGGCCATAAAATCATAATGATATTTGAAAAATGTGGGTCTTCAAAGATAAATTTTAAGTGCTACCAAATGTGATCAGAAATAATACACGCTTGGTATGTAATGGCTATACATAGAGTGAATAAATTGATGTTGAAGTAACATTTTTCTATAATATCTTCAATAGGGTATGATAGGGTCTTCCTACCTATAGTGATTCAAATAGGTTGTAAAGTTTATCATATGGATGTCAAAATGGAATTTACAAATGGTTTTCTTGAAGAAGATGTCTATAATGGACAACTATTGGGATTTATGATTTTAAATTTTTAAACAAAGTTTTTTAGATTAAATAAGGATATTTATGGTATAAAACAAGAAAAATAAGTGTGTTATTCCCAACTAGATGATTATTTAAATAAATTAAACATGCTAAAATTCATTCCTATAATAACTCTGATTGTGATCGAGAAAAAAAATGGAAAGCATGGGGATGTGAAAACTATGGATCCCTCCTTGTATAGTAGGATCATTGGAATATTTTTATATTTGACAAAAACACTTCTAGATATAATGTTTTAATCGTCTTTAGTATATTTCATCCAATTTAATCCAAAGGAATATTTTTTATATCAGTTAAAAGAATCATGAGGTGTTTTAAAGGTATGCTCAACATTCTATTAAAATTTTCAATATGATGGGATAATTAATTTTTTGTATTTTCTAATGTTAACTATGTTGGAAATTTGATTTATAGAAATTCCATGAGTGGGGAGTGCATTATTCACCATCAAAAAATGTGTGGAGTATTTGAACAAGAAAAAATAAACCCCAACTCATAGTATAGATAACGAAAAATATATCCCTATGATAAAAAATGTACTCAATTTTTAGGGATAAAGAAACAAATTATTTATATTTTTTATGAGGGGAAATACTTTATGGTGATATTACAGGACAAAAAGATCATGATTGATCATATGAAAAATTGGGTTCAACACTATTGTACCAAACATATTGATATAAGATATAACTTCATCAAATACAAATTTTTTAAGGAACCAACCCAGGAACCCTGGTAACTCAATAATTGAGATAACCCTGACATTACTCAAAGGGAATTACCAATCCCCATGGGTTGGAGACTAGCACCGTGAATAATATAACATGCAAGTGGGAATGAATTTTGTACAAAACATAGTCGAAGTAAATGAATAGAGATAGTATGAATATCAGAACAAAACTCCAGTGGGAGTAATGTGCAATAATAAAACAAGTAATAAAATCCCAATGTACTATAGCCCATGTACCAAAAAATGAAAACTGCCCCAAGGTCCCCACAAAGACTACTCAACAATACGATGGTTTAGCAATTGGATCAAACTCCATGTGATCCCTTCCCTTTTCTCAATTATTGAAGAATTAATTCTACAAACACATGAAAGAAAAAAAGTAGGGTGTGAGCATAATCCCATTAGGATACCACCAAAGATTATAGAACTGATTATAAATAAATATTATCTTCTAAAAAGAATTCAAATTTTCAAGATATATGGGTATAGAGAATCATATAATATTAATACAAAATAGGCAATATGATTTCAAAATCAAGGAATTAAACTTTTAAAGAACATTATCTACTTTAAAAAATATGGAACATTTCTAAAATAACGGGTTACGTAAAAAAATTTATATAACACATTTATATAAATTCAGCAGGAATTTAAAGTAGATCAAATGAAATTAGAATACAATTATATCTCAAATATAAATAAACAAATGAGAAACATGGTCATAATCCAAATGGTACGATAGTATTAACTAGCTATAGGATTCCTCAGTCTCTATGTGGACACAGAAAAATGAGTATACTCACATCCCCATGACACTGATTAGTGGAAAATCATCACCATCCTATCGTGGATGTGACCTGCCATAGGTATGTTATAGAATGTTTTCAAAGCATAAAGTGAATCCAAAAAACTCACCAACTATATATGGCATGTATGTGATCTTACATGATCTTCCATTTATTTTAAGACTTCTTAAAATAAAATAAATCCCATTTTTACATTTTAAAAATTCCAATTTATTTTCATTTACAACATAAATATGTATTATTTAAAAACATGCCTCTTTCACAAGATAAAACCACTAGGTTTCTATAAAATCATTTTAATCCATTTTCATTAGTTTTAAATACATTCCAAACAAATTATTCCCTTTCCAAAATTCATATTCACGATGAAATTTACCAATTTAATAGGAAGCATTTCCATAAATTCAAAATTTTAAATTAAATAATTTAAATCAACCAATTGCCAAAACCCCACCCCAATTCAATGGAAATGGTGCTTTTCCAAATTTTTATTCCAAACCATTTCGAATCTACCAATTTAGTAGAATTGGGTTTTATAAAAGTAATTGAGATCAAGTTAAAGTAATTGAATTTAAATTAGTTGTTGAGATAAATCGGGAAATATAATAGTAATCAAATTAGAAACACTGAGATGGAACCACATACCTCAATGCTCGGGTCACGCCCACACACAATGGAGTTCACCAATAATGAAAACCCACAACACACCAGGAGGACCTAGAATCAAATTACCACATAATTGGAATGATCCAAATCTAAACACAATTGGTATATAGAAGAGATGAAACCCACATACCTTGAGGATGAGAACCCTTCATACCAAAACTGATGAATGAAATGTCTTTTGGAATAAGGTCTAATAATCGATCTAGAAGAAACCAAGAAGAAACAACCGACTTAGATCAATGGATCTAGCACCGCAAAGATAGGGTGCTACTGTGAACAACCACAATGAAGAACCAGGAAGAACACTTACCTAGAGAGATGCACCATTAATGCAACGAAGATCCAAAGATGGTCTTATTGATCTAAAAGATAGGAACCTAAAAAAAATTACTAGGAAGGGTTCTGGTTTGAGAGCCAATAGGTATGGAAATAAAGGACTGAGAAAACTTCCAAATGCATTAATTAAATATGGTTGCAAGAAAAGTCACAACTTCAACCCAAGGGTCATGATTTATAGTCCCTGCAAGAAAATTTAAGTTGAAAAACATGTCACCTTAGGTGGAAAATAATTTTTTTTGCAGTCACATTGTGTAGGCCCTAGTCATGACTTTTACCTCAGGCACAAGACTTGTACCTTAGGTACACAACATGTACCAGATCTAAAACCTACAAAAAACAAAAAAAATACAACTTCTATGGACTTTAAACAAAAAAGGAACTCAGAAAATGGAAAACATTCCCGATCAAGGTAGAAAGATTTTCTAAATTAACTTCCATAAAAAAACTCTTTTCCCCTAGAAAGACTATGAAGTAGCAACAATGCCAAAGAGATGAGGCCACTGATCCCTCATCAGTGCCTCTTATTAGAACATCTTCAGACTACCAGATCCTTGTTTTCATGTTACATTAACTAAATTTATCTTCCTATTTTGAAGTAACTTGGCCTTAAAATCAACTATCCTTGCTGGTCACTCAGTCAAAGATAAATCGGGATCGATCTCAAGATCACTCCATCTGAAAATGCGAGATGGAATATATAGATACTTTCTTAGCTATAATACATAGAACATGTTATGTATCAACATCAGATATGCTCTATGGTCCAAACGGTGCGCAATATTCCCCACCTAGTAAATGACCATGAATGGTCCCATAAAGTGAGGAGAAAGCATCCCTTATCTCCCAATCCGTCGATGACCCAATTGGGGTGAAACCTTCAAGAACACCTGATCACCACTAAAAAACTCCAAAGGTTTATAGAATCAATCTTCATAGGAATTATATCATATCAGTGTTTTCAACATGGTCTGATGAATTAGATTACTCTTAGATGCCATCTATTGACCAATATTGGTCAAACCAAGGAACTTTCACCCACCTACGACCAACACAATAGATAATTACAAGGTCATCTAAACAATTTCTTGAAGGGAACCATTATAATCATGTAATGGTAACTATTGTTTTAAGAATATTCAACCATCCCTAAGTGATCATCCCAATCACCAGAGAATTCAGGAAAACAGGAATGAAGCACATCCTCATGAATCAATATAGCTCTTTATTTCTAGGAATCTATCTCTGGACCGTGGTCCATGCTCAAATGAACCAGAGATATGAGTGCCTCTTAAAGGCCTCTCCAAACGTAAGAGTTTAACTTAAGATCCATATTAGATACTATAGTAGTTGGAACTCTGCAAAAAAAGCACTTTCTTGTAGAGAAATCCCAAATTCTCAACCTTGTCTATATCTCAAATGGGTATAATGTGAGACGACTTGGTCAACCTGTCCATAGTAACCCAAACTGTATTCTTCTTTATTGGGGTTGGTGAAATCAAACCAAAATTTCTATAGAGATCTCATCCAACTTCTATGTATGATCTGGGTGTTGCTGGAGTAATCCTAAATGTTTTGGATGATCGACCTTAACCTACTGGCACAAACAGCAATGGGAGGCAATCTTAGAAATGTCATGTCTCATTCCCAACAACCTGAATGTCTTTTGCACATCATAAAAAATTTTTGTTGTTCTAGGATGTATAGACTATTTGGAGTTATTTAAATATCACATCACAACCTTCCTTGTTAATAACATCACAAGAAAGAGGTTCTCATAATAGAACACCCTCATTGGAGAATGACCCTAGGGTAACTGTTACCCCACCATAAAGGGATTCTCTAATTCTATGGAACTAATATTAAAGTTTTTTATGTATAATAATCAACTCAAGAAGGGGAGATATCAACTAAATGCTGGTAATTAAATCTTAGACGCATCCTCTGTAACTCTAATATGAAATTTTCCAAGAGATCCATCAAATTCCACACTTCTAAGGATTATTTCTTTGTCTAGGTTGGAAGTTTCCTACTCAATGAATTTGCAATGACATTCCATTTCCATGGGGTATAGGTGATGTTAACGTAGAAATACTATAGGTAATTCACCAAATGCCTCTACTAAAGACGAAAATATTTTTCGGAGAGGATATAAATTAGGATTTTTGGTTTTAATACATTGTAAACCTATGAAAAAATAGTAGTACAACCAACTCTTAAGTGTGTGTATCACTGCTAAAAGTTCTAGGTCATGGGTAGGATAATTATTCTCATGTGGACTAAGATGAAAAGATCTGTATACTACTAAATAGTCACCCTGAATTAGAACATAGCCCAAGCCTAAACTTGATGCATCATAAAAGACCCCATAGCCCTGCCTGGATTCTAGAGGCGTCAATACCTGTGCAGTAGTCAATAGAAATTTTTATCAGGAAAATAGAACTCTCACATTTATCATTCTATGAAAACATCACCCCCTTACGAGTCAGATCATTCATCATAGAATCTATTTTTGAAAAGTATTTCAAAAACCTATGGTAATATATGGCTAACCCTAGGAATATCCACATCTAGATGACATTTTGTGTGTAGAGGCCCAAATCATGATGTACATGGACATTAAATTACTTTTGCGTAATACTTAGTACATAACAAAAACACACACACAAGGACCTTAATATTTTAGTGTCTTTGGAAACTCAGAACGTAATCTTCTAATCATGGTGAAAGATCTTCAACATCTCCCATAAAGATCTTCCCTTTTTTTCTTACCTAAAACCTTTCTTTATATCCTAGGGAAAAGAAAACATAAATGGGTGAGCTCAAATTCTCATTAAGGGTAAACAAAAGAAATATCAATCACATCAAAATTAAAACATAACATTTTGGAAATCTTACTCTGCAAAAGAGATCATAATTTCATAACATGGGAAAAATCATGGTAGTGAAATGTAATCTCAATAATCATAAAACATGAAAATTTGTGGCATGCACACATAATCATAGAGAATCATTTCTTATTAGTCAAGACTCATTTCCAAGACTATCTTAGTGGACAAAGTCCATTTCTGAATCGAGTTCATTCCTCGTTTCAGTCCTGTTTCACTGAACCGGTTTAACTTGCCGTTCCAGCCATGTCTATCTCATGAGATATAAAATCTTTACCCAATTAATTGGAGGGAGATATAGGTCCCACCCATCTCATAATGATACCATTCTTATGTGTGCCACAAAATCAGAAACCATACATCATATCATAACCCATGTAACAAAATGGGAATCATAAACATTATGACATCATAAAACAATTCACATAAGATAAAGGAATTCATAAAATATTTCCATCATAACATAATCAAATCAATGTAATAATAGGGATAGAAATAGAAACCTATATTATCTTATATGGAAAATAATTTTGATAAAACACTTGAACTCCATTCTTGAGGAAAATATCCTTTCTACTTCAAAAACACTTTTCCTTTCTTAACATGTCATACAATTATAAACTAAAAGAAGTTGATTAAAAATAAACTTGAAAACTTGTAAATTATGCTTCTTGGAAATAATGTTTTAAAAATCCATTCATGCCGTATAAGTTAAAAAAACATTCTTCTCGTACTTTTGTCGGAAAAGTCAAAAAGTACCTCATATGAAAAACGACAAAAGATTCCTTTCACATATTTTCCTAAAAACTCACCGAAGGGTAAAATTGTATTTAAAAAATTTTAGGTGGATGGAAATAATATTACATATTGAGGAAACATGGATGTGGATGATAAAATACACCCCAGTAAATACCAAAGTATAAACAATCTCGGATAAAAATGAGTTTGTGATATTTTCCCTTACCTTAGGTCCAATTTGCTTCGTAAGTGTCCGAACCTCCTGTATAATGATTTAAATAATGTCATTAACTTATTCCAGAATCATAATCATTGTTATTATATCATATATGGTTCACTTATGACTTTATATTACCAATTCTTTTGTAAATTCCATGTTAAAGAGCGTTTTGGGTAAAATTGTTTCATTTCTCGTCCGTGTTTTGACTTGTAATTATTCATATGATTACTTAGATAATGATTACATAATTTCAGAATATAAAACATTATTTATATATAATATATATTCATAATATACATATATATAATAAATCAGTAAATGGAAAGAAAAACACCGTTCATGGAGACAGTAGATCGTACGTACCATGAACGTTGTTTTCGTTTCCTTATTGAGTTGAATGAAATTAAGTAGATGACATAAATATATATACACATCAATCCAGTATCATTATTATGTCATATATTTCATTATTAATTATTATGTATACTTTATAATCATTCATGAATGGTTAACGTGGAGAATGAATCTCATCATGTCGTGGAGATGGCAGTCCGTATGTACGCACGAGCGATGATATCGTTCTCATGATCATGGGACTGTATTGGTGTCTATGTATACTATTTAAGAATCAATATCACTTTAAAATAATCGTATATATTTATTATTTACACCATTATACCCATCCAAGTAAGGTGGTGGTGGAAAATAGATTACACCACGGCGTAGAGACGGTATTCCGTACGTACGCACACGCGGTGATTTCTTTTTCTGTAGGATGGATAGATGGTGAAATAGGGTTGTTTCATACTTATAATAACATATCATTATATGAGTGATACTGATGTTATTACTTCATAATGAAACAACCTAAGAAGAAGAAGTGGAATATGAAATAAAGTTGAAAGAATCGGTAACAGACATTACCTCTTCTTTGAAGCACCTCTTTGAGTCCTCTTCTTAGGGAACGAAAATTGGTCTTTTAAGAAGACCAGGACCTCTAGGATGTTTCTAGGGAAGTGGAAAAGTTAATATGGAAGGGTTTTGCAGAGCATGAAGGCTCAAATTGGTGTGAGGAAGAGGGGGAGGAGGTGCCCTTTTATAAGGGAGGAGAGGGGCACCTTTGGAATAACTAAAAATATTATTTTATTATATAGCCAAATTCGGTTTTAAATAGCTCAAAATTGATTTATTTCGAAGATAAGGTGGGTATGGGTCTAAATCCTCTCATAAAATAGAATTTAGACAAGTTTAGGTCATTATACTAACCTTGTCTTTTAGTTTTAACTCTTAGTTAATTAGATTGACATTTACCATGTCACATTGTATTTTTATATTATATAGTTAATATACTTACCATATACATCCAAGATACTTCCAAGTGGTCCATTAATGATAAAATTATCTTGATATAATTATATTGGCCTAACCTTAGATTTTTAGGAATAAAATAACAATCAATAATATAATATTTGTTTTAAAAACTATTTTATGTCAATTTTGACACTATTCAAAAGTTGATTTTTGTGAAACTCGTAACAGAATTATTACTTCAAAAAAAGTTTATTAAATCATTACTAACATGTCCTATTAACCTATAAAATTATTTTAATTCATTAAAAGTCTAAAATTATATTTATTTGGGTGTTTATAATATCAATTATGTTAATTTTTCACTATTATGGTAATTACTGCATCATCATTGTGTCATAAATAAATTAACTTATTTAATGTCTAAAAATTATAAATAAAATATCATTATGTTGGAAATATTTTTATCTATATAATTAATATTTACAATCAAAAATCCAACTTATATTACCCTATGTAAAAATTGTTTTTCTAAAAGATATATGATTGTCTCATTTTTTATTCATTTTAACTTAATTAAAATAAATTGTCCCTATCACTTACAAGTGGCTCCATGGGGTCCCAAAATTGACCCAAAAATGCCCATGGTCGAACATGTATCAACCAATAAGGTTATCACACTTTTTAGGGTAATTTGTTTATTATTATAATATTATTTGTTAACCCTTATTTACCGGATTTACCCTTTAACCGTGGTAAATAAAATATTTACCGAAGTAATTATTCAAAATGTATAAAAATAAAAGTTACCTATTTACACAATTTGAAAATCCTGATTCCAAATATGGAATCCATTTTTCTAAATTCAAAACACAGAACTGGAAGAAATTAATTTAAAATTAATTCCCGCTGTCAAAACAAAAAGCGTGTTTTTAAGATATAATAACTATCAAAAGATTGATACTTGGTTATGTTCGGTTTAATTGGTAAATTATGTTCAATGACCAATATTGCATTAAATGGTAAAAATATATTCTAAATATACTTTAAAACCACTGAAATTCATAATTTATCACTATTAATTATTTTGATTAAAAAAGTTGTTTTAAATTAAAATTTAGTAATTTTCACTATTCATCAAAATATGAAATTTATCCGAAAAGTACCAAAATTTAACCTTAGACTAAATTCGATACTCTGAATCAAAAAATGAAGTCCATTTTGAGAGATAAAATTTCTACAATTTTAAAATGTGGTTATTACTATTCATAACGGCTAGTTTTAATAATATTTTAATAGCATATCGTTGTTTAGTGAAACAAGGTATTCCGTACTACACACGCTATCGTTGAAGGTTGTGATTGCGTGTAATGCAAGTCAAGTCAACGATGTGTGTTGTGCAATCTCCTTTTGGTGTAGCGTACAACACAAGACATTAATGAAATTAAAAAGAACATTTTTCATAAAATCTTGGGGTGTTACATTCTACCCCCCTTAAATTGAATTTCGCCCACGAAATTTGTCGGGGTTATAAATGGTTTACTATTAGAAAGTTTCTTTAATAGAAACCCACATCGTAAAAAAGAATACCAAAACCAATCTTTAAAAAGAGTATGAAACGTAACGGTTACCCAAATAAACTAATCACTCGGTTTCCATATAGGTGAAAATATGGATATGGAAGAGAAATCTAACCATCATGTTCTGATGGAGAGTGGTAGAGAACATGGCTATGGAAAAGCCAGCAATCACAAAGCCATAAATTTGTGACGATCTAAGTTACCATCTGATTCATCGGATATAAGAGAACTAGGACAACATTTTTGGTTTTCAAGATCATTTCCCTAAAGTTGATGAAATTGGAATTAGAAGAAATACATTCATGGTTTTGGTATAGTCTCACCATTGGTCGTTCTTTGGACAATTTGCAATTCATATCTTAAAGAAATGAAGTTGAATTTGTCATTTGTGATGTGTTAGCAGATCATGTGATAGAATGATGGGTCATTCCATCTGTCTTAAACAAAAGGTTAGAAAAGTTATCAAAAAATACATAAGTCCATCTATAGTGTGATTAATCATACATGGTTCCTAAAATGGACTTATACTTCATATATCATACTGTTTACTATAATAAAACTAGTTTCTACTAAACAGGGACTTCCTGTAGGCCAGTGGTAGGCAATAAAGGTCAGTCGCACTTCGGTTGTGGGTTCGATTCCCACAGCCTTGTCTAACGCGATGGGCTGTCACCCGTCCTACAGGTTGACCTTTTTTTAAAACTACATTACTATAACATCCCATTAATAATATCGAAAAAAGTTGTATCCTTAAAGAATACTAACTTATGTCCAACATAATCCATTCTAATCATTAGGATTATCCATAAAACTGCAGTCCACTCTCATATTATAGTGAAAATTATTACCATATATTACATATAACAAGTATGTTAATACCATTGTTGATCCCCATATATCATAAGATATGTCTTGTTGGTCACATTCCAAACATTCGAAGGACTTAATAATGTATTCTCTTCAAAAATTAATACCCATTGAATCTTAGTGAAAACATGAGTGCTGTCAAAAGATAACTCTTTCCACATACCAAAATCCTCAAAATTCTATATAGTCAAACCATGATATCACTTAGTCTTTATATCAATCATGAGCTCAGGAATACTGTCAAAAATTTCATTTTTTCCTTATCCCTTCATTATGCGCATGTCATCTTTTTTCCAAAAATATCTCAATCACTTTCCATGGTTACTAGTACCATAAAATTATTGAAAACCACAATAGACCAATACATAAATATTAAAATATTCCACGATACTATATACAACATTATTTTGGAATCCCATTACATAGACACTTAATCATTCCACCACATCATTTTCATATTCAACATCTCCAATGGTGATCGCATGTGACATCCCTTTGTCCTTTTCCTTAAGTGTTTTCTCATGTCGATCATCACTAACCCTTGAATTAGGGAATTTATTAGCATAATGCCCCATTTCCTTGCACTTGAAGCATTGAAGTGTAATAGATTCATTCTGTGTATCCCTTCCTTTGTTTTCATCATTATAAATCTTCTTCCCATCATTGCGGCATTCAAATGCCTGATGACCTTCCATTCCACATTTGAAACATTTACTTGTCCCTTTAGGACAATATCCACCATGATTCTTTCCACACTTTGAGCATAAGGAAACATTCATCTTCTTTTCACCATTATTATGAGATTTCTCCTTGAACTCCATCTTTCGTTTCTTGTCAAAACTATGAGATAGATAAGTAACACCGACTTCCATTTCTACCTTAATAGAACAACGCACAATTTCTTCATATCTACTGAAGTCTCTTATAGCTAATTCCCTTCGAAGATTTGGTTTTAAGCCACTGAAGAATCGATCAACTTTACATTCAGGTTGGATGATAAATCCAGATGCATACCTTGCAGGCCTTGTAAAATTCGCTTCGTATATACCAACAGATTCATCATCCTTTTGCTTTAGTTCAAGAAACTCCTTCTCCATCATTGTTCGATGAATAAGAGGGAAGTACTTATTGAAAAATAAGTTCTTGAACTCGTCCCATTCAATGGACTCAATTTCATCACTTGTCCTCGTATTCTTGATAAGATTCCACCATTGATCAGCATCAGCTTCCAAACGATACACTTCTAAGATGACTTTATCATGTTCAGAACATTGGAGAACTGAAAATATCATTTTAGTAGTACTGATCCATTGTTCAGCAACAAGTGGATCAGAATACCCACTGAAAGAAGGTGGACGTTGCCTCATGAAGGACTCAATAGAATATTGTTCCCTTCTCTGCTCATTTGGATGTCCAGAATGATTCATAGCTTGTGTAAGTATAGCAATAAGATTTTTCACTCCATCTCTCATAACATTTGTTTTTTCAGGAGGACAATCATTGCATTGTCCATTACATTGATCAACACAGTTCCTTCGAGTTCCATCCATCGTCTAAATCCTAAAAAGAATAGTGTGAGAGACAAAAAACATGCTAGGAAAAACAACACAATAAAGAAGGAGTACCTTCAAAATCTAACATCTTGGGTTATCGTAATTCTAGTAATATAACCTATACTTATACTTAACCATAGGTACATCCCTATAGATACCATAGAAATATCTCTAGGGATCTCACTAAAGTTCTCGCATCCTAGTTTCCAAAGGTTGACTAAACCTTTCCTCGGATACCAACTGTAGAGGCCCAAAGCTTGATGTACATTGACATTACATTACTTTTGCGGAATACTTAGTGCATAACAAAAACACACACACAAGGACCGTAATAGTTTAGTGTCTTTGGAAACTCGGAATGTAATCTTCTAATCATGGTGAAAGATCTTCAACATCTCCCATAAAGATCATCCCTTTTTTTTCTTACCTAAAACCTTTCTTTATATCCTAGGGAAAATAAAACATAAAAGGGTGAGACCAAATGCTCAGTAAGGATAAACAAAAGAAATATCAATCACATCAAAATAAAAACATAACATTTTGGAAATCTTACCCTGCAAAAAAATCATAATTTCATAACATGGGATAAATCATGTTAGTGAAATGTAATCCCAATAATCATAAAACATGAAAAATTGTGGCATTCACACATAATCATAGAGAATAATTTCTTGTTAGTCAAGACTCATTTCCAACACTATATTAGTAGACAAAGTCCATTTCTGAACCGAGTTCATTCCTCGTTTCAGTCATGTTTCCCTGAACCGTTTTAACCTGCCATTCCAGCCATGTCTATCTCATGAGATATAAAATCTTTACCAATGCATTTCAGGGAGATATAGGTCCCACCCATCTCATAATGATACCATTATTATTTGTGCCACAAAATCATAAACCATACATCATAGCATAACCCATGTAATAAAAATGGGAATCTTAAACATTATGACATCATAAAACAATTCATATAAGATAAAAGAATTCATAAAATATTTCCATTATAACATAATAAAATCAATGTAATAATAGGGATAGAAACAGAAACCTATATTATCTTAGATTGAAAATAATTTTGATAAAACACTTGAACTCCATTCTTGATGAAAATATCCTTTCTACTTCAAAAACACTTTTCCTTTCTTAACATGTCATACAATTCTAAACTAAAAGAAATTGATTAAAAATAAACTTTAAAACTTTTAAAGTAAGCTTCTTGGAAATAATGTTTTAAAAATCCATTCATGACATATAAGTTAAAAAAACATTCTTCTCATACTTTTGTCGAAAAAGTCAAAAAGTACCTCGTACGAAAAATGACAAAAAATTCCTTTCATATCTTTTACTAAAAACTCACCTAAGGGTAAAATTATATTTAAAAAATTGTAGGTGGATGGAAATATTATTAAATATTGAGTAAACTTGGATGTGGATGATAAAATACACCCCAGTAAATTCCAAAGTATAAACAATCTCGGATAAAAATGAGATTGTGATATTTTCCCTTACCTTAGGTCCTATTTTCTTCGTAAGTGTCCGAACCTCCTGTATAATTATTTAAATAATATCATTGACTTATTCCAGAATCATGATCATTGTTATTATATCATATATGGTTCACTTATGACTTTATATTACCCGTTCTTTTGTAAATTCCATGTTAAAGAGCGTTTTGGGTAAAATTGTTTCATTTTCCATCCATGTTTTGACTTGTAATTATTCATATGATTACTTAGATCATGATTACATAATTACAGAATATAGAAAATTATTTATATATAATATATATTCATAATATAAATATATATAATAAATCAGTAAATGGAAAGAAATACACCGTTCATGGAGACGGTAGGTCGTACGTACGCATGAACGTTGTTTTCGTTTCCTTATTGAGTTGAATGGAATTAAGTGGATGACTTAAATATATATACACATATATCCAGTATCAATATTATGTCATATATTTCATTATTACTTATTATATATACTTTATAATCATTCATGAATGGTTAACGTGGAGAATGAATCTCATCGCGTCGTGGAGACGGTAGTCCGTACGTACGCACGAGCGATGATATCATTCTCATGATCGTGGGACTGTATTGAAGTGTATGTATACTATTTCAGGATCAATATCACATTAAAATAATCATATATAGTTATTATTTACACCATTATACCCATCCAAGTAAGGTGGTGGTGGAAAATAGATTACACCACGGCGTGGAGACGGCATTCCATACGTACGCACACACGGTGATTTCGTTTTCCTTTGGATGGATAGATGGTGAAATAGGGTTGTTTCATACTTATAATAACATATCAGTATATGAGTGATACTGATGTTATTACTTCATAATTAAACAACCTAAGAAGAATAATTGGAAGAAGAAATAAAGTTGAAATAATCGGTAACGAACATTACCTCTTCTTTGAAGCGCATCTTTGAGTCCTCTTCTTAGGGCACTAAAATTGGTCTTTGAAGAATACCAGGACCTCTAGGATGTTTCTAGGGAAGTGTAGAAGATAATTTTCCAGGGGTTGTCCGTTCTTGAAGGCTCAAAGTGGTGTGAGGAAGAGGGGGAGGAGGTGCCCTTTTATAATGGAGGAGAGGGGAACCTTTGGAATCAGTAAAACTATTATTTTATTATAAAGCCAAATTCGATTTTAAATAGCTCCAAATTGATTTATTTCAAAGCTAAGGTGGGTAAGGGTCTAAATCCTCTCATCCAATAGAATTTAGACAAGTTTAGGTCGTTATAATAACCTTATCTTTTAGTTTTAACTCTTAGTTAATTAGAATGAAATTTACCATGTCACATTGTATTTTTATATTATATAGTTAATAAACATACCATATACATTCAAGCGACCCCAAAGTGGTCCATTAATGATAAACCTATCTTGATATAAGTATCTTCGCCGAACCTTAGATTTTTAGGAATAAAATAACAATCAATAATATAATATTTGTTTTAAAAACCATTTTATGTCAATTTTGACACTATTCAATAGTTGATTTTTGTGAAACTCATAACAGAATTATTACTTCGAAAATAGTTAATTAAATCATTACTAATATGTCCTATTAACCTAGAAAATTATTTTAATTCATTAAAAGTCGCAAATTATATTAATTGGGGTATTTATAATATCAATTATGTTAATTTTTCACTATTATGGTAATTACTGCATCATCATTGTGTCATAAATAAATTAAATTATTTAATGTTTAAAAATTATAAATAAAGTATAATTATGTAGGAAATCGTTTTATCTTTCTAATTAATATTTACAATCGAAAATCCAACATATATAACCCTATGTAAAAATTGTTTTTCTAAAACATATATGCTTGTGTCATTTTTGTATTCATGTTAACTTAATTAAAATAAAGTGAACCCTATCACTTACAAGTGGCTCCATGGGGTCCCAAAATTGACCCCAAAATGCCCATGGTCGAACATGTATCAACCAATAAGGTTATCACACATTTTAGGGTAATTTTTTTATTATTATAATATTATTTGTTAACCCTTATTTACCATATTTACCCTTTAACCATGGTAAATAAAATATTTTCCGGAGTAATTATTCAAAATGTATAAAAATAAAACTTACCTATTTACACAATTTTAACATCCTGATTCCAAATATGGAATCCATTTTTCCAAATTCGAAACACAGAAGTGGCAGAAAATAATTTAAAATTAATTCCCGCTGTCAAAACAAAAAGTGTGTTTTTAAGATATAATAACTATCAAAAGATTGATACTTGGTTATGTTCGGTTTAATTGGGAAATTATGTCCAATGACCAACATTTTATTAA
Source organism: Viscum album (assembly GCA_963277665.1). NCBI lineage: Eukaryota > Viridiplantae > Streptophyta > Magnoliopsida > Santalales > Viscaceae > Viscum > Viscum album. Next base: position 710,623,968 of record OY728120.1, read on the forward strand.
ATTGTAAAAATATATTCTAAATATACTTTAAAACCACTAAAATTCATAATTTATCACTATTAATTATTTTGATTAAAAGAGTTGTTTTTAATTAAAATTTAGTAATTTTCATTATTCATCAAAATATGAAATTTATCTAAAAAGTACCAAAATTTCACCTTAGACTAAATTCGATAATCATAATCCAAAAATGAAGTCCATTTTGAGAGATAAAATTTCTAAAATTTTAAAAGGTGGTTATTACTATTCATAACAGTTAGTTTTAATAATATTTTAATAGCATATCGTTGTTTAGTGAAACACGGTATTGCGTACTACACACACTATTGAGGAAGGTCGCGATTGCGTGTAATGCAAGGCAATTCAAGTATGTGTGTTGTGTAAGCTCCTTTTGGTGTAGCGTACAACAGAAGACATTAATGAAATTAAAAAAGAATATTTTTCATAAAATCTCGAGGTGTTACATTCTACCCCCCCCCCCCCCCTTAAATTGAATTTCTCCCTCGAAATTTGTCGGGGTTATAAATGGTTTACTATTCGAAAGTTTCTTTAACAGAAACCCACATAGTAAAAATGAATACCAAAACCAATCTTTAAAAAAGTATGAAACGTAACGATTACCCAAATAAACTAATCACTCAGTTTCTACATAGGTGAAAATATGGATATGGAAGGGAAATCTAACCATCATGTTCTGATGGAGAGTGGTAGAGAACATGGCTATGGAAAATCCAGCAATCAAAAAGCCATAAATTTTTGATGATCTAAGGTACCATCTGATTCATCAGATATAAGAGCACTAGGACAACATTTTTGGTTTTCAAGATCATTTCCGTAATGTTGATGAAATTGGAATTCGAAGAAATACTTTCGTGATTTTGGTATAGTCTCACCATTGGTCGTTCTTTGGACAATTTCCACTTCATCTCTTAAAGAAATGAAGTTGAATTTGTCATTTGTGATGTGTTAGAAGATCATGTGATAGAATTATGGGTCATTCCATCTGTCTCAAACAAAAGGTCAGAAAAGTTATCAAAAAATACATAAGTCCATCTGTAGTGAGATTAATCATATATTGTTCCTAAAATGGACGTATACTTCATATATCATACTGCTTAATATAATAAAACTAGTTTCTACTAAACATGGACTTATTGTAGGCCAGTGGTAGGCGATAAAGGCCAGTCGCACTTTTGTTGTGGGTTCGATCCCCACAGCCTTGTCCAGCGCGATGGGTTGTCACCCGTCCTGCAGGTTGACCTTTTTCTAAAACTACATTACTATAACATCAAATCAATAATATTGAAAAAAGTTCTATCATTAAATAATACTAACTTATGTCCAACATAATCCATTCTAACCATTAGGCTTATCCATACTACTGCAGTCCACTTTCATATTATAGTTAAAATGATTACCATAGATTACATATAACAAGTATGTTAATACCATCGTTGATCCCCATATATCATAAGATATCTCTTGTTGGTCACATTCCAAACAGTCGAAGGCCTTAATCATGTATTCTCTTGAAAAATGAATACCCATTGAATCTTAGTGAAAACATTAGTGCTTTCAAAAGATAACTCTTTCCACATACCAAAATCCTCAAAATTCTATATACTCAATCCATGATATCAATTAGTCCTTATATCAATAATGAGCTCATGAATACTGTCAAAATTTTCATTTTTCCTTATCCCTTCATTATGCGCATATCATCTTTTTCCAAAAATATCTCAATGACTTTCCATGGTTACTGGTACCATAAAATTATTGAAAACAACAATAGACCAATACATAAACATTCCAATATTCCACGATACTATATACATCATTATTTTGGAATCCCATTACATAAACACTTAATTATTCTACCACATCATTGTCATATTCAACATCACCAATGGTGATTTCATGTGACTTCCCTTTGTCCTTTCCCTTAAGTGGTTTCTCATGTCGATCATCACTAACCCTTGGATTAGGTCATTTATTAGCATAATGCCCCATTTCCTTTCACTTGAAGCATTGAAGTGTAGTAGGTTCATTCTGTGTATCCCTTCCTTTGTTTTCATCATTAGACATCTTCTTCCCATCATTCCGGCATTCAAATGCCCGATGACCTTCCTTTCCACATTTGAAACATCTACTTGTCCCTTTAAGACAATGTCCACCATGATTCTTTCCACACTTTGAGCATAAAAAAACATTCACCTTCTTTTCACCATTATTCTGAGATTTCTCCTTGAACTCCATCTTTCGTTTCTTGTCAAAACTATGAGATAGATAAGTAACACTGACGTCCATTTCTACCTTGATAGCACAACGCACAATTTCTTCATAGCTACCGAAGTCTCTTATAGCTAATTCCCTTCGAATATTTGGTTTTAATCCACTGAAGAATCGATCAACTTTACTTTCAGGTTGGATGATAAATCCAAATGCATACCTTGCAAGCCTTGTAAAATTCGCTTCGTATATACCAACAGATTCATCATCCTTTTTCTTTACTTCAAGAAACTCCTTCTCTATCTTTGTTCTAAGAATACGAGGGAAGTACTTATTGAAAAATAATCTCTTGAACTCATCCCATTCCATGGACTCAATTTCATCACTTGGCCTCGTATTCTTGATAAGATTCCACCATTGATCAGCATCAGCTTCCAAACAATACACTGCTAAGATGACTTTATCAGGTTCAGAACATTGAAGAACTAAAAATATCTTTTCCGTAGTACTGATCCATTATTCAGAAACAAGTGGATCAGAAGACCCACTGAAAGAAGGTGGACGTTGCCTTATGATGGACTAAATAGAATATTGTTCCCTTAACTACTCATTTGGATGTCCAGAATGATTCATAGCTGTGTAAGTATAGAAATAACATTTTTCACTCCATATCTCATAACATTTGTCTGTTCCGGAGGACAATCATTGCATTGTCCATTACATTGATCAACACAGTTCCTTCGGGTTCCAGCCATCGTCTAAATCCCAAAAATAATAGTGTGAGAGGCAAAAATCATGTATGGGAAAACAACACAATAAAGGAGGAGTATCATCAATATCTAACATCTTGGGTTACCGTAATTCTTTTAATATAACCTATACTTATACTTAACCTTAGGGACATCCCTGTATATACCTTAGAAATATCTCTAGGGATCTCACTAAATTTCACGCATCCTAGTTTCCAAAGGTTGACAAAACCTTTCCTATGACACCAACTGTAGAGGCCCAAAGCATGATGTACATGAACATTACATTACTTTTGTGCAATACTTATTAAATAACAAAAACACACACACAAGGACCATAATAGTTTAGTGTCTTTGGAAACTCGGAATGTAATCTTCTAATCATGGTGAAAGATCTTCAACATCTCCCATAAAGATCTTCCCTTTTTTCTTACCTAAAACCTTTCATTATATCCTAGGGAAAAGAAAACATAAAAGGGTGAGCTCAAATTCTCAGTAAGGGTAAACAAAATAAATATCAATCACATCAAAATAAAAACATAACATTTTGGAAATCTTACCCTGCAAAAGAGATCATAATTTCATAACATGGGATAAATCATGGTAGTGAAATGTAATCCCAATAATCATAAAACATGAAACTTTGTGACATGCACACATAATCATAGAGAATCACTTCTTATTAGTCAAGACTCATTTACAAGACTATACTAGTGGACAAAGTCCATTTCTGAACCAAGTTCATTCCTCGTTTCAGTCCTGTTTCACTGAACCGGTTTAACCTGCCATTCCAGCCATGTCTATCTCATGAGATATAAAATCTTTACCCAATGAATTGGAGGGAGATATAGGTCCCACCCATCTCATAATTATAACATTCTTATGTGTACCACGAAATCATAAACCATACATCATAGCATAACCCGTGTAATAAAAATGGGAATCTTAAACATTATGACATCATAAAACAATTCATATAAGATAAAGGAATTCATAAAATATTTCCATTATAACATAATCAAATAAATGTAATAATAGGGGTATAAATAGAAACCTATATTATCTTATATGGAAAATAATTTTGATAAAACACTTCAACTCCATTCTTGAGGAAAATATCCTTCCTACTTCAAAAACACTTTTCCTTTCTTAACATGTCATACAATTATAAACTAAAAGAATTTGATTAAAAATAAACTTGAAAACATGTAAAGGAAGCTTCTTGGAAATAATGTTTTAAAAATCCATTCATGCCGTATAAGTTAGAAAAAAATTCTTCTCGTACTTTTGTCGGAAAAGTCAAAAAGTACCTCGTACGAAAAATGACAAAATATTCCTTTCATATCTTTTACATAAAACTCACCGAAGGGTAAAATTATATTTAAAAATTGTAGGTGGATGGAAATAATATTTCATATTGAGGAAACTTGGATGTGGATGATAAAATACACCCCAGTAAATACCAAAGTATAAACAATCTCGGATAAAAATGAGATTCTGATATTTTCCCTTACCTTAGGTCTGATTTGATTCGTAAGTGTCCGAACCTCCTGTATAATGATTTAAATAATGTCATTGACTTATTCCATAATCATGATCATTGTTAGGATATCATATATGGTTCACTTATGACATTATATTAGCCGTTCTTTTGTAAATTCCATGTTAAAGAGCGTTTTGGGTAAAATTGTTTCATTTGTCGTCTGTGTTTTGACTTGTAATTATTCATATGATTACTTAGATCATGATTACTTAATTATAGTATATAAAACATTATTTATATATAATATATATTCAGAATATACATATATATAATAAATCAGTATATGGAAATAAATACACCGTTCATGGAGATGGTAGGTCGTACGTACGCATTAACGCTGTTTTCGTTTCCTTATTGAGTTGAATGGAATTAAGTAGATGACGTAAATATATATACACATAAATCCAGTATAATTATTATGTCATATATTTCATTATTACTTATTATATATACTTTATAATCATTCATGAATGGTTAACATGGAGAACGAATCTCATCGCGTCGTGGAGACGGTAGTCTGTACGTACGCACAAGCGATGATATCATTCTCATGATTGTGGGACTGTATTGGAGTGTATGTATACTATTTCAGAATCAATATCACATTAAAATAATCATATATAGTTATTATTTACACCATTGTACCCATCAATGTAAGGTGGTGGTGGAAAATAGATTACACCACTGCGTGGAGACGGTATTCCGTACGTACGCACACGCGGTGATTTCGTTTTCCTTAGGATGGATAGATGGTGAAATAGGGTTGTTTCATACTTATAATAACATATCAGTATATGAGTTATACTTATTTTATTACTTCATAATGAAACAACCTAATAAGAAGAAGTGGAAGACGAAATAAAGTTGAATGAATCGGTAACGGACATTACCTCTTCTTTGAAGCGCCTCTTTGAGTCCTCCTCTTAGGGCAATAAAATTGGTCTTTGAAGAATACCAGGACCACTAGGATGTTTCTATGGAAGTGGAGAAGATACTTGGTCATGGTTTGGCCTAGCTTTAAGGCTCAAATTGGTGTGAGGAAGAGGGGGATGATGTGCCCTTTTATATGGGAGGAGAGGGGCACCTTTGGAATAACTAAAAATATTATTTTATTATAAAGACAAATTCGGTTTTCAATAGCTCCAAATTTATTTATTTCGAAGATAAGGTGGGTATGGGTCGCATTCCTCTCATCCAAATGAATTTAGACAAGTTTAGGTCATTATACTAACCTTATCTTTTAGTTTTAACTCTTAGTTAATTAGATTGACATTTACCTTGTCACATTGTATTTTTATATTATATAGTTAATAAACTTACCATATACATCCAAGAGACCCCCAAGTGGTCCATTAATGATAAAAATATCTTGATATAAGTATACTGGCCGAAAATTTGATTTTTAGGAAAAAAATAACAATCAATAATATAATATTTGTTCTAAAAACTATTTTATGTCAATTTTGACACTATTCAATAGTTAATTTTTTTGAAACTCATAACAGAATTATTACTTCAAAAAAAGTTAATTAAATCATTACTAATATGTCCTTTTAACCTAGAAAATTAATTTAATTCATTAAACGTCTCAAATTATATTTATTTGGGTATTTATAATATCAATTATGTTAATTGTTCACTATTATGGTAATTACTGCATCATCATAGTGTTATAAATAAATTAAATTATTTAATGTCTAAAAATTATAAATAAAATATAATTATGTAGTAAATAGTTTTATATTTCTAATTAATATTTACAATCGAAAATCTAACATATATAACCCTATGTAAAAATTGTTTTTCTAAAAGATATATGCTTGTGTCATTTTTGTATTCATTTTAACTTAATTAAAATAAAGTGTCCCTATCACTTACAAGTGGCTCCATGGGGTCCCAAAATTGACCCAAAACTCCCATGGTCGAACATTTATCAACCAATAAGGTTATCACACATTTTAGGCTAATATTATTATTATTATAATATTATTTTTTAACCTTTATTTACCGGATTTACCCTTTAACCATGGTAAATAAAATATTTACCGAAGTAATTATTCAAAATGTCTAAAAATAAAAGTTACCTATTTACACAATTTTAACATCCTGATTCCAAATATGGAATCCATTTTTCCAAATTCAAAACACAGAAGTGGTAGAAATTAATTTAAAATTAATTCCCGTTGTCAAAACAAAAAGCGTGTTTTTAAGATATAATAACTATCAAAAGATTGATACTTGGTTATGTTCGGTTTAATTGGGAAATTATGTCCAATGAACAACATTGTATTAAATGGTAAAAATATATTCTAAATATACTTTAAAACCACTCAAATTCATAATTTATCACTATTAATTATTTTGATAAAAAAGTTGTTTTTAATTAAAATTTATTAATTTTCACTATTCATCAAAATATGAAATTTATCCGAAAGTACCAAAATTTCACCTTAGACTAAATTCGATACTCTGAATCCAAAAATGAAGTCCATTTTGAGAGATAAAATTTCTAAAATTTTAAAAGGTGGTTATTACAATTCATAACGGCTAGTTTAAATAATATTTTAATAGCATATCGTTGTTTAGTGAAACACGGTATTGCGTAATACACACGTTATCGAGGAAGGTCGTGATTGCATGTAACGCAAGGCAAGTCAAGGATGTATTTTGTGCAAGCTCCTTTTGGTCTAGCATAAAACACAAGACATTAATGAAATTAAAAAGAATATTTTTCATAAAATCTTGGGGTGTTATATTGTGGTTTCTCTGAATTCATAAAATCCTTCCCCTTCTCAGGATCAACTAATATACCATGTTTAGACACCACATTTCTAATGAATTTAAATTCTTGAGTACATAAATCACACTTTGAAATCTAGGAATAAAGGCAGTGATATCTTAGTAGAATTAGAACTATTCTCGGATGTTGCACATGATCCTCCTTGGACATGGATTTGACAATAATTTCATCCACAAAGAGTACCACAAAGGTATCCAGATACTCATGGAAAATATTTTTCATTAAATCCATAAAAACTGTATGATATTTGTTAAACCAAAGGGAATAACAATGCACTCTTAGTGGCCACACCAACCTCAAAAGGATGTTTTAGGAATTTCATATTCTTTAATCATCAACTGATGGTAATCAGATTGATGAGAGATATTCAAAAACCAATTTCCACCTTTCAACTGATCCAACATATCTATATTATTCTGAAACAGATATTTTTTCGTTATTATAAATCAATTGATCTTTAAATAATTGACACATAGGTGAAGAGAACCATCATAATTCTTAGAAAAGGTAACCAATTTTTCTCATGGTGACATACTCATAATAATAAATACTTTCTTAAGAAGGTAGTCAAAATGGGACTTAAGCTATTTAGGTTCAGTTGGATCTATTCTGTATCATGTAACATGGACTGGTTGAGTTACTGGAATTAATTCAATATAAAACTCAACCTCTTTTACCATTGGAAGGCTAGAGAAATCAGAAGTAATAATGTCGATAAACTCGACGAAGACTATATGGAGATCACCATTCATTGAATATCTCTCCAGATCAAAAGAAAATGCTGATATCACTTTCCCCAATTCTGGAAAATATGGTTCAGCTCTTCTTGAACTTGGGTCCCAATCACTTTAAATAACAATGGGTACCCCACTAGGTATAGTAAAGTAGACCTACCAAATATAACAATAAATTTGGGATTTCCATTTAATGAGCCAATCCATCCAGAGTATGATGTTAATATATTTCATATCAAGAATAATAAAACTCCAAGGTATCTAAGAATCTATTAGAGAGAAGACACAATAATGACTACAGAGACCATACCCTCTCTTCATACCAAGGAGTGTAGTAATATCCATTTCACAATATAGTTTCTCTATAGAATGATTAAGTAGGTTAATGATATGGGATGAAATTAAAGAGTGAGATGCACCAATATCAAAAAGAGCAGTAACAAATGATGGTGTTATTTTAATCATACCTCTCACAGTTTTTGGGTCCATGTATGCTTCCTCTAGAGACTCTTCCACTAAGTTAGGAAACTTCTTTCCAGATGTTTGTTGTTGGAACCCTTTTGAATGGGGAGCAATTGATTTCATTCAATTTTTAAGAGGATCAAATGATCCTATACAACTACGAGGAGTACATAAATGATGTAAGAACCACTATGAGTGTCCTAAACGACCGTAAGAACTACAGTTCTTGGTTATCTTAGTTAAAGCCCTATTATAATGACGTACCTTTCCACACAAATATCAATCCAATAAACATCCTCCTAGGGAAGTTGGATGTATAAAATTACTATTCAATCGATAATCACCATGAGAATCATCAAGGTTCCATTTTCCATTGAAGGAACCAATGATTCCACTAGGTGGAAAAGGAATGCCCGTCAACCCTGACTTCCCAGCCAGGTCCATCTCAACCATCATCACCTTATCCATCACATCATCATAAGTTGACAGCTTCATTAATAAGAACAGAGAACAGATATCTGATCAAAGTCTTAGTTCAAAACGTCAATCCTTCATCCTATAATTAGATACAATGTCAGGAAAAAACTACACCAACTCAGCAAAGTGATTTGAAAACATAGTTACATTTCTATTGTCCTGCTCAATCTTGAAGAACTCTACGCCATTATCCAACACCATTGACTCTAGATAGAACTAATTTGTGAAAATCACTTTCAATTATTTCCACTCTAATATCTCATGTTTCCCGATCATCGCCATCATGTCCCACCATCTCACGCCCAGTCCTTTCAGTATGAAGGTGGCACACATCACCTTGATCTCATCAGGTGTCTCTAAGAACTCAAAAAAATGATCAATCTTGCTCATAAACTCTACTGCATGATGAGGGTCAGTGGAACCCCTAAATACTATTGTCTTCTTATGAAGTAAATATTGAGAATGATTCCAAATAACTGCCCCCTAAGGATCCATAGCTGGATCCTGAGTAGGAACTGTAAGTGGTGCATGTCCCAATGCTTTGAGAGTGCACACTCAATAATATTCAAATAAATAACCTTATTTTCTTATTGAGGTTCATGAAAATCCTCTCCCTATATATGATTTTCACATCTCCTCAGAAGCATGATGCAATGCAACATTAGCATATAAATGGAAAATATTAGATTAACACTCAAACTGAGTAACAAGAGAGAATAAAAGTTCTCCCAAGATTGAAATAACTAGATTTAAAATTCAATGTATCCAAATATAAATAAGGAGAAGACTATAAATAATTTACAAGTCTTATTTCCTTAACAATCTATGGTGACTTATTGATCATTACTGTTTGATCTAGCTAGCCACTAAATCACAACTACCTCTTAAGTCTCAATATGATTTCAAAAATGCATACTAGCTTCAAGACAGAAGCTCAATTGCCTCCCTCTAATGCCAATTTGTCATAAACCAACTGAGGTACCCTAGTAACCCAATAACTAAGATGACCCTAACATTCCCCAAAAGTCATTCCCAATCCCCACAAGTTGGTGACTAGCACCTAGTAACATACAACATGAAAGTGGGAATGAATTCTTCACAAAACATTGCAGAAGTAAAAGAAGAAAGATCATATGAATATCAAAAGAAAACACCACTATGAGTAAAGTACTCGAATAAAACAAGGAATAAATCCCAAATTACTACATCCCAAGTACCAAAATAGAAAAAAAAACCAATGTTCCTAAGGAAACAACTCACCAATACCAGAGATTAGCAACTAGATCTGCCTCTAAGATATCTTGTCCCTTTACTCAAATTTGGAAGAGGAGAGTCTACAAACACCCAAATGAAAAAAGTAGGGTGTGAGCCTAAGCACTGAAGGATACCACTATAAATATTATAAAAGATTACAGATATATATTATCCAAAAAAATATTTCAAATTTTCAAGGTAAACATTTTTTGGAAAATCAATGTATATTTAAACAAAACATTATATATATTTTCATAATGATGGAATGATACTTTTAAATATGAGGCTCTACTTTAACAAATATGTAACATTTCTAAAATAATGTCTTAAGTAAAACATTTCTATTAAAAAGTTTATATAAATTCTCCATGAATTTAAAGAATTTCAAATGGTATTGGCATACATTTAAATCCCAAATATAAATAATCAAGAGAGCAACATGGTCATCTTCCAAAAGATGTGATAGTATTAAACAGCTATAGGATTCCACACTCTCTAAGTGGACAGTGAAGAATGAATATAATCATATCCACTTGACACTGGCTAGAGGTGTCTCATCACCCTCTAATCAGGGATGTGATGAACCGTTGGTATGTTATAGAATGTTCTAATAGTATAGAGTGTATCCAAATAACACGCTAACTACCTATAGAATTAATATTCACTTACATAATGGGAAATTATTTTAACACTACATAAATACAATAAATTCCATTCTTCAATTTAAAAAATTACAATTTCATTCTATTTAAAACCAAATTACGTTTTATTCAAAAACATGCCTCGTTCACAAGATAATCCCACAAGGTTACAATCGAATAGTTTTAATCCATTTTAATGAGTGTGAAATCCATTCAAAACCAATTCCACCATTTCCAATATTCATTTTCACAATGAAATTCCATAATTTATTTGAAAACATTTCATTAAATTCAAAATTTAAATTCAATTATTTGAATCAATGAATTTCAACAAACCCACTCCAATTAATTGGAAATGGGGGTTTTCTAAATTTTTGTGAAAAAACAATTTAAAATATCTCATTTCAATAAAATTGGTTTTATAAAATTAATTTAAATAAAGATTAAGAAATTTAATTTAAATATTCAATTGAAGAAAATCAAGCAATACAGTGGTAAGAAACTTGGACAAATTGGGATAGAACCACCTACATAAATGCTCAGGTAACACATGCCTATAATAGAGTTCACCAACAATGAAAACCCAAAATGCCAAATAAGTACCTAGAATAAAATCCCCACATCTTAGGAATGATCCAAATATAAACACAAAAGGTTATTTGAAGAGAGTAAACCCACATACCTCGAGGAAAAACACCTTTCTTATCATGACCAATGAAGAAAAATCCATTTAGAATAAGATCTCACAATGGTTCTAGAAGAAAATAAGAAGAATCATCCAACATAGATCAATTAATACAGCACTGAAAATCAATGGTATTACAGTGATCAAACCGCAACAAATAACAAGGAAGAACAGTTACTCGGTGAGATGCACCACATACACCACGAGGATACAAAGATGATTGGATCAATCAAGAAAGAGGGATCCACTAAAAATTTCCTAGGAAGGGTTTTGGTTCAAGATCCAAGAGGTAAGGAATAAAAGGACTAAGCAAAAATACCAAATGTGTGACTCAAAGCTAGCCTCATGCCGAGTTACGATTTGTAGTCCATACTACATGTGATATGCTAAAAAACACACTGCCTCAGATTAAAACTAACATTTTTCTGAATCAAGGTAATGGGATATTAAAAATGTAAACAATGTGTAATTAAAATGGAGCATTTTGGAACTAACGATCAAATGGGTGAAATCCAGAATAAGATTGTGGGTGTACCAATTCTAGAGAAACATCAGTTGAAAACTAATGGTCAACCACCACTAATAGCATGAGGATGTAATGTTTTAACCCCTATACCCATTTCAGATAACTATTTTAATCTCTCTATGGATTTTCTGTAGGTATTAGAAGAATATATGTTCTAGTGGGTGATATTTTGATCACTAAGAGAGAAATATAGTTTCATTTTGTTTATTTCTTGAGGGAGAGAATGGTGAAATTAAATGGAATTTAGGTTTACAAGATAGGTTTTTAGATATCTGAGATTCATTGAAATTTAATATTGAATTATAGGTTTGCATAATTGGTTGGGGTTCTCTCATGGTGTTAAATTATAACTTGAAAATCTTTTTTTCTATGCAAATATTTTCTCATGTAGACATAGAATGATGGATGAGTTATTCCACTACTAACAGGTTTTTCTTCATGGATGGTACTCTATTGAATTTCTCTACATATTTTAATGAAAACAAAATGAGTATATTGGTAGGAAAAAGGACATTTATAGTTGGAAATAATTTTTATTTTAATACACATTGGTATGATCAAGTTGTTTATATGAAGAGTAGATTTATTGTATTTGTGGATTCAATGGGGAAGGTGGCATCATTTCCCAGTGCTCGCCAAATTTTTTGAGTTTAAAATTTTTAGGAGGGATAATTTTTTTCAAATATTGATTTCTATGAATTCCTAATGAAAAATGGGAACAATATGTCATTAGATAATGATTAGTTCAATAAATGTTTGGATATTCATGAATGAATGTTTCAGGAAATACTATTGATCTGCAAAATAATAATAACGTAATATGATTATGATACATTTTTTGAATGGAAAGAAGGTGGTAAGTTATTTGATTTTGAGAAGTTTCGAAAATGGAAAATTTCTCTCATGTTTAATTAATATATAGTGTTTCATGACATATAGTTTGACATTGGGGAATCAATGAAGTATTTTTTTTTCTAAGTATTACATAGTTACTTGAAAGTTGTAGAGTCTATAAAAGGGTAAAAATTTCCTATTAATAGGGGGAAACTCATCATATGAGAATTGAAAACTCATTGAAAGAAGGATGATTGCACTAATTTTGAAAAAAAATATTATCTGAATAGACATCTTATAGTAATATGGTACTTTTGGAAACACAAGATTCATGAAAATAATGGTTGAGAAATGATTGAATCTAAGTAAATTCAGTGAAGGAGTTTCAAAAAAATATGAGTTTCATGAAATTTTATTCTTTAGAAAAATTATTCACTTTTCAAAATTGGGTAGTTTTGTGAAATATAACAATGCTTTGAAATAAAACTGGTTTTCATAAAAAAGTGTTTTTCAAGAAAGGTACTTACACAATAATACATGATGTTGGGAAATTTTATTGGAATGTATTTAAGCATAATAAGTGGACAAACATGACTTCAAACAACATCTTCATCTCCTCTGATGTCTAGTTGAACATTAAGTAGATAAATTAAGAAATACCTCACCCAAAGTAGTGAGAAAGGTGGATTTGATGGAAGTGATTTAAGGCAGGAAATGTGTAATCCCTAAAATTATTTTAATGGAAGTGTGAATGTAATGGAGTGACCATGCGATATCAATTGTAATCCACAAAATGTAAGGAATCTTAATGGATTCATGTATAACTTACACACTATCAGCATATTCTCCTTGGAATAGCTATCAGTGGTGAACAAACTAAAAATGTTGTGTTTTTTTCAATTTCAACATATGGTTTTTTGGTTATTTCATGATTCCATTAGTTAGGTCTAATAATTTCCTACAAATATGGGGACTATATCCATGTTATTCAAAAATATTTACCCCCATATTCACTCCTCCCCTCTCATGGTGTTCTGAGGTATAACACAAATGAATCTTGTTAGTGCTCAATACAATGGAAAATGAAATGATTTTCCTCCAGGTAAACTAAATGTTTTGGGAGATAAAATGAAAAATATTATTGGTATTCTCAAAAAAATTTCTCAAGCTATAAATCGTACTTGTCTTATAATTGATAAATAGAGTGTAAAAAATTATATTGAATCCTTCATGATGTAATGACCATCTGATTTTAGTGGGTCTTTTGAACCCCTAGTTGTTTAGAAATAGATCAATACCACTAAAAATATATTTTCTATTATCTAGTTTTCATAACATGAATAATTTATTTTGGTCAACAACCATTTATAAGGTAAAAAAGAATAAATATCAAATATTATCATGAATATAAACGAACCAGAATAAATTGAATCTATAGAGTTGGATCATTTTTAAATATTATTTTTTAACAAGTACTTTCCTATTTTTCATTGTATGAAAATAGAGAAATAATTCATAGATTTAAATCATAAAGATTGCTAATCTATTGGTAAGTATGTTGAAAATTCACAAAACATATGAGGTACTCTTCTTGTATTACTATCTAACCTAAATGTAAGTTTGATCAATTATTTGGTTGATTAAGACCAACTATCTATTGGGTGTTATCTATAAGGTACTTTAGTAGCTATTAAAAAACAATTTTTCGTTATATCAATGAGGATATGGGGATTGGAGTTACCCATATATATCATGGTTTTGATAAAAAATAAGAAAGGAATTCAAAGGAAAATTTAAAATCTATATAGAGAAGAGGATAATCCTTCCTTTATGCTTTAATTGTGGAATAGAAAAATGGGGAAATTTTTTTAAGGGAACTAGAAAATGTTTAAATAATTGAAATAATGTCCATTGAGAAATCGTATTAAGATTTTACGGGAAGAAGTTAAATAATGATTAAAATAGAGAGAAATATCTATAGAATGTACCACCCACAATAAAGTTTTTAAATGAAATGAATAATGGAATTATGCTAAAAAATGCTCATATATAAAGGTTAATGGTGATGATAAATTTCAATAACCTCTTAATCCCAGAGAAAAAGGTAAATCTCATGCAATCATATGTTTTGATGATTAGTATTATAATGATGTGGTAAAAGGTACACTTATAATCCACTCTAGAAATTTTGTTGTCTTATTTAATTCTAGATTAACCCATTATTTTATATATAATGTCTTCTCCAAGGTTATCATAGTACCAACTAAAAATTAGATATTGAGTTAGTAGTAAAAATTCCTAATGGTTTGATGATTTCCTCCCAAGTCTATGATTATTCTCAATTTGAAGTTTATGGGAATGTGTTCCCAATATATCATTTCATTCTTCCTCAAGATGAATTTGATATTATTATTCTCATGTATTTTGTATATTTAAATAAATCCCACATCAATTATTGATGTAATAATGTTATGTTTGATATTTTGAACCTAACATTGATCACATATCAGTGTGATGAAAAAAAAAGAACATCCAATGGAAATTAAATCCATCTTATGTTTCATGATTCCTATTTTAAATGGGAATTTATATTAGATATTCCAGGAGAAAATCAACATCAAAGACATGCCTATTATGAAGGAGTTTATTTATGTCTTTCCAAATTATTTTATTTTATATCATCAAATTGTGATTTATAGTTTTTAATAGAACTCATTCATAGGGTTGTAACTATTTACAATACTCCATATAGAATATCCCAAATTGAGTTGCAAGAATTAACGAAGTAACTCTTGGAGAATACTAAAGAGGGATTAAATCATCCAAGTGTGTCATATTGGGGTTAACATTATTGGTTTCATTAGAATAAAGATGTACTTACAAATTCTACATTGATTATCAAGAACATAACAAGATATCTATCAAGAATAATTATCCTCTACCAATATAATTGACTTTTCATATCAATTGTGCATAGATCAACAATTTTTCCAGATTGATCTTCAATCTGGATATCATAAATTGTTATTATATGAGGATATACCCAAGAGATAATTTTATTTAAGATGTGGAAAATATGAATTTGTTGTGATTACATTTAATCTTACTAATTCCCTTGGTATTTTCATGAATTAAATGAATTGAGTCTTTAGAGATTTTCTTGATCTTTTTATGGTAGTCTTTATTTATGGTATTCTTTTTAATTCAAAAATCATATCCTTTGATAATTTAGATGAAGACACCAATGAAGGATATTCTTTATTTAAAATTTACCAAATGTGAATTTATTCTTTAGAAAGTTTTATTCTTTGTTTGTATAATATTAAGTGGGGGTATATCACCTGACACATTAAAATAGAATTTATTGAACATTGGCCTAGACAAATCACTTTGACTGAGATCTATTGTTTTCGTGGGTTGGGTAGATATTATCATAGATTTTTATATAATTATTCATAAATATTAATCCACTAACCATGTAATATCATAAGGGATCCAAGTTTCCTTAGATGGATAAATGTGAATAATATTTTAAAGAACTCAAGAGAACGATAGTTAATGAACCTATGCTTACAATACCCTATAGTGGATAAGGGTTTGTAATATATAGTGTGTCAATAAAAAAGGTACATTAATGTGTCCTCTTGAATTATGATATGGTTATAGTTTATACCTCATGAAAATTGAAGGTACATGATAAAAATTACCCAAATCATGCTTTGGAATTACTTGTGGTACTTTTTTACATTAATGATATGGAGGTGTTGTTTATTTGGAGAAATTTGTTACATATATGCTGATCAAAAAATGTTAATATATTTTATTACCACCAAAATATAATAACATAAACCAAAGAATATGGATGGATATTATTAATGATTATTGATTCTCAATAAATTAACACCATTGGTAAGTGAGCAAGCTGGAAAATACTCTTAGTGAAAAGGATCATAAAAGTTTTTCCATGTTTTGGATCAAAAAATATTTGATATTTCTAGACTATAAAATGATGGATCATGAAATCTTAAAGGAAGAGAATTTCTTCTTTCACATACGGATTTTCTATAATCATTTTATTTGGAGTTTAAAGAGGAATATAAGAAATATTTAGTGCTCCAAAATACGGGGGGAAATGTTCCTAAGATCCAACTTGACTGTGATGAAATAATATGGTTCAGGAATCATGAATGTTTCCCTTTGTTACCATATTTGATGAGGGGACTAATGGATTAATCTAATAGTTGTTCATTATTTATTCATCGTATATTTATGATGATTTATAGATATTTTAAAGAGTATTTTTTCAGATGGCACGAAGAGAGATATTGCAGAGTATGTTTATCAGTGATTTGTAAGTCCGCACGTTAATTGTGAGGTATATAATTATAAGGGGATGTTACAAAAATTAACCCATTCTATATTAGAAATGGGAAAATGTCAACATGGATTTTTTCATCAGACTCCCCAAAAAGTCTAATTTTAATAATGTTATCTTGGTTGTAATTAATCACCTCACAGAGACTGGAAACTTAATTTATGTTAGAGAATATTTCTCAATTGATTAAATTAATAATTTATACATTAAGAAAAGTGGTATGTTTCATTGTGTTACACTATTAATTGTATCTAATCTGGGATTGAGGATTACCTCATTGTCTTCGTAATATCTTCATCATGGTATGGATATAGAGTTAAGTTTCAATGCTATCTATCATATCAGATAGATGGTCATCCTGGTAGGGAAATTAATACTCTAAAAACATGTTGAGATATTGATCGATGGATTTCAAAGGTGTTTGGGATCAAAACAGTCCTTTAGTTTAGGTTTCTTAAAAAGCACTCACTCTAGTATTCAGATGGATCCTTATAAATCCCTTTATGGTAGGAATGCTAGAATTGTGTTGAAGAAATAAATGTATTGGGACCTGATCATTCATGAGAAATGGTAGATAAGTTTAGGGTCATTCAACACAACGTAATTTCATCCTAGAGTCTATACAATAATTATGAAAACAATTTTTATAATGATAAAGAGTTTAAAGTTGGTGATAGGGTATTGCTAAGAATATCTTCCTAGAAGAGGGTGATGATATTTGGAAAGAAGGGCCAGTTAAGCCCTTGGTATATTTTCCCATTTGAAGTTCTTTATCATATCTAAATGATATATTATCTATTAGAGATTCCACAAAGTCAAACTCAATTTCATGATGTTTTCTATGTATCTCTCCTAAAAAATTGAATAGTTTATCCTTCACATGTACTAAACTAAGAGGTCATGCCATTATAGAAAGATCATTCTTATGAAAAAACTACTAGTAGAGATTCTATATGGTAGATATGAATTTCTACCAAACATTACCACTCTCATGGTCAATTTGTTTTTGTGAAACCACAAATTTGATTATTCTACATGGGAACATAAGGATATTATGAGGAAGAAGTATCCACATCACTTTGTATCAATGTAATGATTTTTTAGTTTAAGGGGGTAGAATGTAACACCCCAGTATTTTTTATGAAATATTTATCTTTACCTATTTTTATTTATTCAACAGTCTGTGTTATATGAAACAATGAGTTTAAAAGATCTGTAATATACAATTAAAATATTATTATTTAAAATTACCCTTGTTATCTCGACGTTAGATTGTACGATATGACTAGGAAAGACAAAATTATGAAAAAATGTATGGTTATATATTTATAAGACTAATTCATCGATTATCAATTTAATATTAATGAAAATAGAAATTATTAAAAGGAAAATAAATATGTTTCATAAAAATTTGATTTTAGGCTCTTAATTCATGTTAATATTAATAATCTAAATTAACCCCTATTTTAGTATGATTTTAATTAAATTTATATGTTATTTAATTGATATAGAGTTTTAAACATTCAAAAAAATACTTTTTTAAGAATAGGATAATAAGAAATCGATTTTTATGGTTAAAAATGATTTTTTTTCTAAAAAGTATTTTTCTTCACCTGTTTGGTGGTTTTTATTAAAATAATTTCCTCTAATTTTAGTAATTTACTTTCATAAAAATGAATCTTGTTTTGAATAATCATTTTCAATTTTTTTAATTATCCCCCGTTTATTTTTGTTCGATATGAATAGTAAGCACAGTAAGATTTATCATCTTGATAAAGTGTAAATCGGGTTAGTCTAGGTTAAAAGTATGTAAGAAGGAAATTATTTTATATAAAAATCATAATTGTATGAAATTAATTCAATAGTTAAAACATTATTCTTGAAATTGAGATTTTTAATTGACACTTGTCTGTGGAAATGTTTGTATATTATTTAAAATAAGAAATGTTACAAAATGTCACTCTATTTTTTTGTTTTTTATGTGTCAAACCCAAAGAAAGTTATGAATTAACATAAGTTTTTATTTTGATGTTAATAATATTGTGTTTATGATAAAAAATTCTTTTGACATTTTAGTAATCATGTAATGGATTTTATTTCTTATGCTACACTGATGTAGTACTTCTCAATTTAATAAAAAATATAAAAAATGATTATAAAAATATTAAAAGTGATATAATATTAATTATTTAATGTGGGACATGAATTTCATAGATCAATATAAAATATTAGGGATGTTTACAATCATTATATTCTAATTACCCATTTTTTTTGATGTATTTAAAGTTAAATTAAATGAATAGCTTCAAAATTGACTTTGATGATATATTATCAAAATAATATATTATTAAATTATTTAAAAAATATAAAAATCTTAAAATAGTAGAAGGTGTTTATTATATTTTATAAAATTTAATAAATTTACCATTTATTGACCAATTTATTCCATATATGTAAATTAATTACAACCCTTTAATAACGAAAAATCATTTACCGTAGATAAGATTAAATATTGTAAACTAAGAGTTAATCTAAATTAGAAGGTTTTAATTGAAGTTGAAACTTGTCTTTGTTATATTATATAATGGTATTTAAACCCTAAACTACTACCTAATATTCAAATCCATTTTTATTTGGACACATTTTTTTGGAGAATCAATTTATTATAATTTAATCTTTTGAGAAATTCTACAAGTTCCCCCCAGCTCAATTATAAAATTGTACCTCCTCCCTCAATTATTAAAAAACATTCAGCATTAAATAATGAAAAAACTCTTACAATTTCACTTACAAAAATCCCTATCCACACTCAATATATTTTTTTCTTCCCAAAATACCAACCCCAGAGCCCATTACAGGAGATATATGGTAACTGTTTTAAAAACCACATAATCACTTTAGCTGGTCTCATTATTTTATACTATTCTTTACCTATTATAAATCAATGTTATATATATTAATATAATATTTTAAATATAATCAATAGGATAAAATTTATTTTTATTACTTAAACACCTGTATACACCCTCTTTCCCATCAAACAATAAGTGAATATATCGTTTGTGAGTATATACAACTTTTTATTTCCACATAGCGATACAATTCATGTTTTATCCCTATATTTTACGCATGGTTATTATGATGGGTTTAATTTTTATTTAAGATATCAATGATGTAATTATATTTCTTTAATAATAATACCAAGTCTCCCTTATTAACATTAAATTCTTTGAGAAATGAAAATGTCATTCAAGAATATGTATGGACTACTATATCCATGAAGTGATGTGATTCATTTTTTCATTTATATTATCTTTGGACAATAGTGAAGATGAATTTGATATATATATATATATATATTATAAGTATCTTTTTAAGGTGAATTGATATTTATTTTTCTTTCATTCCTTCCTTTGAAAAATAAAAACAGTGTTCAAGTGTACATATGGCCTACTATCTCCATGAACGGTGTAATTAAAATTTCTATATGTATCTTATTTGGATAACTATAAATATGTATATAATGTATATATATGATATTTATATCATTATATGTATTATTTATATGATGTAACCAATATAATTTAATAATTACCTGAACTAATTAACTGATATATCCAGGATAAATGAAATAGTTAACACCTGAAAATAGTAATTTTAATAAAGAATTATCGAAAATAGGGGATATTTAAATGTTATAATGGTATAATATATGATAATATTATTATGAAAATGACTCCAGTATATAAATATAATAAAAATAAATTTATAATATATGAGGTTATAGTTCATTTGAAAAAATGAGAACTCTAGGTATGGGCTTATTTCAGTCTCATCAGTATTTAGGATTATTTATATTTTAGTCTTCACTAGGGACCAATTATCTTCCATGTCAATGTATTATAAAAATGTTTTCAAAAAGATTTTTACCAATCTCCAATGAATTTTTAAGTCATTTTTACCCATCTTTTAATTTTTACAAAACTGTTTCAAAGGAATGTTTTTTTCATTTTCAAAAATAATGTACATTGTGTCTTTTTTGAAAAAAGCATGGGTGTAATTTTTGAAAAAATATGTTATGATTTAAGTTTACCACCTTCATGAATAAATTTTTCTCGGAATATTTCTTTACATGTTTTTATGGATGTTTTCAAATATAATTTTTTCCTTTATAATTTCATATCTTTTTAAAATGAAATGATTTTAAAATGGAAACGTTATTTCCCTTAAGAATTATTCCAACTGATCTTTCAGAATCATTTTCTATATAATTTGACATTATTAAGTGAAAATTATTATTTAATGGGGATATTATTCCAATGATACCTTATTTATTCTTTCTCTAAATATTTCTTGTATATGATAAAACGTAGAAATGTCTTTGAAACCCATTTATTTTCCATGTGCAATATTATGAAGAAATGTTTATAAACACCATGTCTTTTCCATGGGTTTATTTTTGATGAAATGTTTATAAAACTCATATCCTTTCATGGGCTATGATATGATTAATTCCTTATGTTCTTGGTGCACAAAATTTAATGGGTTTCATTATGTGACTGGTGGAATCTATATCTACTTATAATTCATTGTGTAAAGATTGATATATCATGAGATAAATAGGACTATAATGGGGAGTGAACCCAGTTCAATAAGGAACTCTATCCACAATGAAAGTCTTGGGAGTGAACCATGACTACTAATATGGTTTGTGGTAGGAATCCTTTCTTCTATGATATATTTTAGTTGGGGTAGTGACTAATGAGTGGATGATTTTTTATTATTATTTGTATGACACAATTCTATGTCTAATGCCTATATTATTTTATTATAGGTCATGCCCTTTGTTTAATTCGTGATTTATATCTAAGAAACTTATATGATGTATGTGATGACATAAGATTGTGGTCTTTGATAGGTAGGGTATGGTTTTCAAATGTTAAGATCATGTTCTATACCTTAATGATCAAGTTATTATTATGGGATCGTTGATATCTCCCTTTTTACCTTTACTGGTCATCTTATATCGCATTATTTAAATGTTTCCATTCTTCGGAATATAAATAATATAATTAAGTTTAATATGACTAAGAAGGGTTCTAGTTATGAAGAATTAAGTGGGAGATGATGTTGATATTTTATGACCCAGTTGCATATATTTTCATGTTTCCAATGATTATTTAACAAAAAATATTATATCATGGATGCAAATATTGTGTAACTAATATTAATATATTATGATATAGTATACATGTATGAAAAGTATGGATCCCTATAGTTTATAAAAAAATTAAATCGTATTACAAATTAAAATTTTGAATTATCTTTTAATTTAAACTGAAATTTTTTCTTTTATTCCTATATATTTATATCTTAATTTATTTTTCTTACTAAAAGAGTAGGAAATTGGTTTCATATGGATAAAAGATTCAATAATTTTCCCTCAATCCCAACTCAATATTTTATATATTCAGAGATTTTATTATATTTTCCTATTTAAAATCAATCGACAAGTAGAATAATAAAATTTTCATTCAAAATTAAAATTTTAGACAATAGTAGATTGTATATGATGAAAAGACCTTGAACCTAGTATCCCAGAGTTGGGGGTTACTCTATTACATTGCTACTAGATAAAATAAATCACATCCCAAAGGACATAATAGTTTAGTAGACTTGGAAAAAAATATACACACATTAACATCGCATTACATTTGAAAACATTAATTACAACCTCATATTTTAATCAAGAATACTGGTATCCCCTTTATCATATCCAAAAAAATCAACCATAATACATTTCCTGGTATCCTATGGAAAGAAAAAATAAGAAAGGGGTGTGCTAAGATTCTAAGTAAGGGTTTGCGTATAAAAGTAGCAGTCATGAATGAATACAGAGTAGTCAATATGGAAAGGTAAATATCTGAAATCACATATAATTTAATCAATAACAACTGATTGAAGAATAATATGGAAGGAATAAATTATATTTAAATAATACCATATAAATAACACATTGATCTTGAAACTTGTCTATTAATTGAATAACTAATCATATAATCTAATGGAAATTAATAAATAATCTCATACATATGGAATGAATAATGTTGGACCACATAAATATATCATCAAGGCCTAGTTCTAAGACATCTTACATAAATGGGAATTGCATCAGCCAAATACCCATGAAAGATAGTCTTATGAGACATTCTAATGAATCTAAGGGCAGTAGTGGCCCCTTCTAGTCACTTACTAAGTCTAATTCATTCTATATAATAAATGGGGGGAACATAATCAATATAAGAACCAGAATTGAAAAACTTTAACGCAATATTTTAATAATTTAAAAAAAATGAAAAAAATAATAAATCATCTAGAGTAATATGGTGAATAGTATGAAAATATTATATCCCTGTTAATGTATAATATCCACCATGAAATTTTGACATTGATAAATATCCTTTCAAAATCATTGTAATATATATTATAGAAATTACACTTTACATTTTGAAACAACTTATCCAAAATAAAAAAAATACCTAATATTAAGGGATAAATTTTTATTAGAAAGAATCTTTGAAACATATAAATTAGAATTTAGTGAAATTATTAGTCATGATGGGGGAAATTTTTTTCTTGTTGTATAATTTAGAATAATACTCCATTCTCACTTTTTTAAATTGTCAAAAAGAACAATGTTTTGAAAAATATAGGAAGATTCATCTTAACACATTTTAAAAAAAATTATGGAATGAAATTTATTTAAAAAATAATTGAATAGAATTAAAAATATTCCTTAAAACATTTTATAGAAAATATTGACATGGAGGTAAATGATTCACGACGGTGTAGAAAACCAATGTTGATTTTCCAAAAAATGGATTAAGATTCTTTAGTACATAAAGTGTACAATGAAAGAAAAAATTGAAATTTATATAAATCAATATAGAAAAATAAAATATATTAGGATTAATATATATAGATAAAATAATTCCCCAAATAGATACTAAAACATAAACAATTATAAATAGTGATGAGATTGTGAAATAAACTCTTATCTTGGGTATGACTTGAATCATATGTGTTCTAACTATATGTATAATAAACATATATTTATTATATATATATTTTAATGAAAAATAATATTACATATAATACCCTAAATTATTTAATTATAATCTTTAATCACCTATTTATTAACAACATTTTGTTTAATTCTATTTTTTGGGTAATAACTACTTCATTTTTCATGTACGTTTTAGTTTGGTAATTTGAGTTCTTCTAATTTGATCGTGGTTCCATAATATAAATCATGTTTGTAATTATTTAAATATTATATTTATTTATTATATACAGACTTATAGTCAACCATACATGTTATATACATAAAAATTAATTATACTATTCGAAGAGATGATAAGTCCTATGTACGCATGAGCATTGTTTCCATTTTTTCGATATATGGATTTAAAGAAAGGGCAATATTAATTAACCTTTTGAAAATCATTATTATTTATTATATGTCGTATATATTCATTAAATATTTCATTATTAACATCCATTTCAAAATTAAATAAAAAATGTATCACAGTGCTTTATGGAGGAGAGAGTTCACACGTACAAACGAGTGACATTAACATTTTTTAGTAGATTTTAAGGCAAGAAGTTAGATTTGATATAATAATTATAGAATTATATTTATTTAATGAATATAAAATATATATATATATTATCCATACTTCGATCCATATGTGATAGGTGGTGATGGAAAACAAATTATATCGGTTCGTGAGGCGGTAGTCCATCATACACCCACTCAATGGTTCTATATCAAATTGTCTAGAATATGGTATGGATATTAGTTGTAACATTAAATTAAAATAATATTAGTATAAATAATATAATTTTTATTTATTTTATCAAAATTGGATAATATTTCCTTGCGTAGAAGAAGATATAATATTAAAATGCATTGTAAATAATTATAAATCTTTTTCTAAGAACCTCTTTAGGATTATACCTAATGCCTTCCTGGGATAATTTAATGATTAAATAATGTATTATAGTTCATCTTAGATATTTATTTAATGTATTTTGTATATTAATTTTGGAACCAAAACTCCATCAATGATTGGATAGTAGAGGGGAGGAGAGGGGGTGTCCTTTTATAAGTGGGGGGCTTTGAAAATTTCCAAAAAAATAAATAAAATGATAAAGTAATTCCCAATACAAATGCCTTCAAATGGAAATATATTTCAACATGGGACATATAAAGTTATAAATATGTCCATAAAATAGGATTTATATAAGTTTAATTATAAAATGTACCCTTATATGTTGTTTTAAGCCCTCCCCCTGATAAACCTATTTTAACCATAATCACGTTAATTAATTTTCATACGTTTTCACTATCCAAAATGAAAAAATTATGTTGACCTTATTACATAAATTTAATTATTATTACTCAAAATATTTAATCCATTTTATAAAATTCAATAAATATAACTAGTTTATTTTAATTTAAAATTAAACCGATATGTGCGACAAAAATGCAGCTTTCCAAAGATATGTTTTATTATCTTCAAAAGGTTTTTATATCTTCTTATGTTAAAAAGGTTTTTATATCTAATTATAATATAAAATTAATTAAAATGATAAAAATTGAATTAATAACAACATAAGTTATATAATTTTACTTTTAAATCAATTTTAAGAAAAATTATAATATTTTAAATTCGTTAAATGTAATGAAATGTTTCAACAAAAATTATTATGTTTCACAATTCATTGAAAAATTAATATTTTAAGAGGATTATAAAAAAAATCTAATGTGATTTTTATATGATAATTCCAAAAAATTAAATTCAGTTTTTAAAATAATTTTTCTTAAACTAGTAAAAAATAATTTTAGAATATGTGCACAAAACTCGATAACAATTCTTTTTTTTAAACATTATATGATAAAAAACTTGATTAAGTATTTTATCATTCATATAAAAAATATAAAATGAATTTCAAAAACTATATTTAATATATAATTAATAAAATTATTTAAAATAATTCACAAATTTCGAATAAATTTAAAAAAAACCAAATAAGAATATAAAAATATATTTATGGATAAAAAATTCTTTTACTTTAAAATTGTCTCAATTTTCATTTCTAATCCATTGATAACAAAATAATTTATTTTATACATTTTTAAACCATATATTTTTCATGATTTAGTAAGTTTTATACATATAAACATATTTATCGATTATTTTATAATGGAATACTATATTAAGACACATTTATACTTTGCGTTGTGTGCATCACAAGCTTCCAGAATGACTAAGATTATTTAGAAGAAAATATACCATAAAATATATGGGTTTTACACATAAATTTTTTAAGCGCGTAATATTGAAATAGTTTAATGATCAAGAGGTGCGATGGATTTTGAGTGGTTAATTAGATGTTATATTTGTTTAATAAATTATATCCTTCATCCGAATGAATGGACAGGTACACAATTAGTGTATAGTGAAATTCTAAAATTGATAATCGATATGCTCAATATTATAGGTAAAAATCATTATTATCATAAAACTTTTTTAAGTCCTCTTATCAGGGTTGAAAATGAAATCCTAGTAAATGATGTCTCTAAAACATCAATAGAAATTGATAAATTTGATAACTCATTAGTGGATGATGTTATGAAGAAAAATATGAGGGACATCTTATCAATGAAATAAACATTATCTAAATTTGTTAAATATGGGGGTGAAGAATCATATAGTGGATATTCCATTTATTATAAATTTATTTTCCTATTATGTTTTTTTGATATTAACTACCAATTTGAAATTATAGACAAATTAATGTATTTAATGAAGAAAATATGTAAAAATAATTTTTATTAATGCTAAGATGCCTATATCATTTCATAAAATAAGGATTATTATTAATAATTTCTCATAACCATTTTTGAAGATACATGCATATCTATAGGATTATATTTTATATTTGGGAAAATATTCAAATAGTGAATATTTGAAATGATTTTTTTCTTCTAAATAGAATTCAATAAAAAATGATTCCATTATAAATCAAAGTAAAATAACTTATAGAAAGAAAAGGAAATTGTTTACCATGATTTTTCATTACATTCCTTTAAGACTATATTTATGAATACTATTTATTCCAATAAAAAGTTCTATGAATATAATGTTTTATTTGTTGTGTAATAATTATGGGTTCATGTGGCATCCAAGAGATTTAAAATCATTGTATTCCTTTGATTCATTAAATGTATATTTATATTTTAGACCTTTAAATATATTTTTAGATTTCAAACACATTGATTCAACGTTTTTAGGACTTTTAGTATCAATTATATCATATATACATATGGTTTTTATTATCCCATACAACCTTCCTCCATTTATATGTTTGAATAGGGATTCAGTCATCATAATGATTAATATTCCCAAAAAGAAAATTCATAGAAATAGCATTACTATAAGGACCCAGCATTAAACATTACATAATCTTGACTTAAATCAAGAATTCACATTGAGGATCCTTTCAGGTTTAGAGTTTGAGAAAATTAGGCCATAAATATTACATATCAGCTTGAATATTACATGTAGACAATACTACTCAGTATCCATTTTTTCAAAAAAATATAAACTCTTTAAAATAAAAATGTCTACATCCATGTTTTAGACATCATGACTTTTTCATGATCTCATCCCTATCCCTATACCACTTCATGTCCTATTAAAAACATTTCAAAAACATGGGATGAAAAAACCTCAATAAGGGGTACACAAATAATGAAAACTCTTAGTTTTTCAAAACAAAAAGTAAACCATGAATACTTTATCAAGAGAAATATTTTTCACCTTTATGAAGTAGTAAATACAATTCTCTGAATAGAAGATTATTTCTTACCCTTTTGTAACCAAAAGATTACCATAAACCCCATAGAAATCACAAATTACATATATAGGTAACTTAGGACATCAATGTACTTAAATGGAGTAACCATATGGTCAACTTCCATATAGGTAACTGAATGGAATATCCATACGGCCAACTTCCATACCCAATGCATTGGAGGTTATAACGTTACCACCTATCCTGGTTTATCGTGGCCCCACCCATTATTTGGTTTATCACGTAACCACCCGTCAAATGTATATGTACCATTATAAAATCATAACACATAAAATATTTAAAATATAAATATTTCACTAATAACATTTCATTTTCAATAAAAATAAATCATTTCAAGATATTTAAATAACTAATCGATTTCAAAAACCATTTTCAATACCAAAACACCCAAAAAACTGAATAATGGGTTTCTTTATAATTTTAAAAACATTATGGATTATATAGGAAGCCAACTAATGAATATGGTGGCGGAGTGTTCATTTTTACTTAAAACATTAAAAAAATTCCTTTTTTCATTTAGTAAAACGATTGGTTGAAAAAAGATTCATTTTGAATGAAACTAAAAGTGAAATGGGTTTATTATATATGGTACAAAATAATGTCTTGTATAAATCAATGTATGCCTCAATGAAAGGAGATTGAGATGAAGTCCCTTACAAAGATCATTTTGTAAATACAAGAGATCGATTGTATGTATTCTCTTTAAGTACATGTAAGTAAAGTATAAATTCAAGTTAGGATATAAAAATTTATATCTCACATAATCATAGTATAACATAATCAAAAAGTATAAGTATAACCCAAAGAATGGAAATTGTGTTAAGAAGTTCCCTGACCGACTTGTTTACTTACAAAACATACACCACCTGAAAGAAGGATCATATGATAAAGATTTAAATACCCATAAATGAAAATATATTAAACAAAGAGTATAATCATGGGTATTCCATACATAAAACAAAGGAAATAGTGACAAATAAAGTATGAGTCTCACGGGAATAAGAAGTGAGATAAAAAACCCTAACTACGTTGTAATCAATTGAGTCATATGACTAAAAGATAATAACCATGAAATGATTCACAGAATACCAGGAATATAAGAAGAATCACGAAAATATATATCAAATTCAAGTACGAAATAGACCACATGAAATAAATAATTGGCGAACAATGGAAATCTCATGGAATTAAAAGTGATATAAGAAACCTCTTACCTCGTGTCTGAATTGACTCGTTTGTTCCTTGTTCTTCCTTTAAATCAGGTAACTCCCTTTGGTTTGAACCAAAAGGATTTATTGGAGCAGCTTCTACCTGAGTTAAGGCTTAACGGTGGAATAGAGGAATGTATGGAGATTAATTGGGTAGAGGTTGGATGAGACAAGGGGATTGAGAGGTGTGAGTAATGGGTTATAGGTGATGGATTTTTATAAGGGGAGGAGAGGAACATTAAGAAATATTGAAAATTTTATTTTATTATATAATTATATTCAGTTTATAAAGGTTAAAAACTCATTAAAATCGATGACAAGATGACTCATGATCGAAATAAAATTATCCAATATGAATTGGAGAGGTATTGGATATTATTTTAATTTTTATAATCTTATTTATTTAAATCATTTATTAATAAGGTAAACACTACATCATTATTTTTTCATAAATAATGTTATTTATTTGATGTCTAAAAATTTTAAGAAAAATACCATGATGTAGAAAATATTTTTATATTTATAATGAATATTTTTAGTCGATAAAATAACTTATATAACAACATGTAAAAATTGATTTTCTAAAAGATATATGTTTATGTAATTTTTGTATTTACTTTAAATTAATTAATATAAAGTGTCAGTATCACTCATAAGTTTCTCCATGGTGGTCCCAAAATCAACCCAAGGATGTCCATTGTCATAAATGTATCTAACAAAAGGATTATGACACATGTTAGGGTCATTTAATATTAGTATAATAATATTTTTACCTTCAATAACCTTACTTTCCTTTAACCGTGGTAAATAAAAGTAAAAAATTATTATTCACCAAAAATAATTGTAATCTTATTGAAACAAATTTTACATACTTATCTCTATCATGTATGTCAGATTTTCAAAATTCAATTCATAGAAGTGGTAAAATTTCATTTAAATGGAAAAGTCGGTTTTTTAACTACTACTCAGTGCTTTTACTATTTATCAAAAATTGAGGTTTTTCATAAAAATATAAAAAATTCAGAAAAAGCTATATTTGATATTCCAAATTCAAACTTTTTTTCCATTTTACCAAATTCAAAACATATAATTTTCATTAATTTAAATTTAATTCCCATTGTCAAAACCAAAAGTGTGTTTTTATGAAATAATAACTATCAAAAGATTGACACTTGTTTATGCCCAGTTTCAATGTAAAATTACCTCAAATAACTAAAATTGGATAAAATTATAAAAATATAATCTAATTACACTTTAAAACCAATTAAAAGATAATCTAAACATATAAATAAATTGGATTAAAAGGAAGTTTTTAATTAAAATATAGTGTTTTTCACATATTCATTAAAAAAAGAATTTTGTCATAAAAATACTACAAATTTACCCAAAGTAAATTCTGATGTGCTGATTCTAAATAAGAATTTTATTTTTCCAAATATAAAATATAAAAGTGGCCAAAATATATTTAAAGAGGGTTCATTATCAAAAGGTTGTAAATTGACCTTTTAATGAATATTAGAGTATTTATGCTTAAAATTAGATTTATTCAATTTTTAAGCCACTAACTTTTATTTGATAAATGTAAAAACATTTAACTAACATGTATAACCATATTATAGTTGGTTATGTTCATTCCTATCATTACAACGGCTAGGCATTAACTACCATTTAAAATAATAATATATTATTATTTTCTAGTATGACTCATCCTTGTGTGAAACATAAGACTTTGGAGAAACCCATTGTTGCGTGTCAGGTATGCCATTGAACATAGCATCCCCTTTAAAAATAAATTAATATTTAATTCAAAAATAATAATA
Source organism: Viscum album (assembly GCA_963277665.1). Classification (NCBI taxonomy): domain Eukaryota; kingdom Viridiplantae; phylum Streptophyta; class Magnoliopsida; order Santalales; family Viscaceae; genus Viscum; species Viscum album. The sequence continues at coordinate 710,655,249 of OY728120.1, forward strand.
AATATGAAAATTTCATATTCTTCATTTTCATGGGATGTTATATCCTTCCCCTCTTTTGAAAATTGCGTCCTCGCAATTTTAAAATTGGCCTTGGAAACTTCATTAAAATTCCCACATTACAAAAGATTCAATAAAACTATCACATTAAAAGAAAGAAAGATAAGTACAAAGGTCACCCAAGATATCATATGCTAGGCTTCCATGAAAACATGTATATGGAGGAGAAAACAAACCATCATGTTTGGATGGAGAGTGATACAAAACTTGATTAGGAGAAAGTTAACCACCAGAAAATCAAAAAATTGTGATGGGTGAAACGGTCCTTGATTCCCTGATAGGAAAGTTAACAGACAAAATTTTTGTTTTAATTTACATTTCATTAAGATGAGGAATTTATTTAAGATCTTAACTAAAAACATAAGGAATCATACTTTCCTGTCATGAATACTTTCATTACATACTAAATTTCTACCACAAACTCATATTTTCTCCAAACGATGAGTATTCAAACTGACTTGGTCACATTAAAAGAACTAGAATCATCTTCTAGAGTATCACATAATCCAAATAAGATGAACTTTATGTTTCCCTAATCATTAGACACCAACCAAAACCAAAATGGTTAGTACAAGATCAGATAATCCCCAAATATGATAATCCTTTAAAAAATAACTACTCTTAATCTCAAAAATTCAACGAAAATTACACAAAGTTATAGAAAGACCATTAAAAATACAATTGTCCTTAAAATTCATCAAAATAATCCAAACTATGATTGAACCCGAAAACTCATAATGATTTAATCACATAGTCTTACAAGATAAATCATAACATTTTTCTCCAAATGACATCGACTACTCTTAAAGTCTCATACTGAAGTATAATTAAACTAAACACATATTCTCAATGATAGGTTTATCATTTCCATAGATAACCCAAAATCAACTTATTCTAGATTCATAAAATCATCTAATGCACATGAGCCTCAGCCCAGTTGGACAGGACTTTTTATTTGAATCTTGGAGACCTGGTATCAAATCCAGGAGGAGGCATAATTTTTTGGGATACTTTAGTAGTACTGTAGCATGTAATGTAGTAGTACTGTCGTGGGAATAGTTGCAGTACTATAACAGTTATTGTTTGGAACTATAGTAGCCAGGCCTATTCCCATGTTTGTGCCTTCAGGCCACCGATTTGGTCCTCAGGTCCTTTAAGGAATTTGGGTTACCCAGGCCTTCAGGTTAGTAAGGCCCTTGGGCCACCTTACGGCCTTCGGGCCACCTTAAGTGTAGATACAAATCAGACAACATACAAGTAACAAGCTCTAGAAAGAGGATGAGCATAGAGCTTTCACTATAGAATAAGTTAAACAGAGTTCAATAATGAAAGTGTATGGAACCTACCATCGGGACAATCTTATGTATGCATGGGAAAGCCTAGACGGACATCCATGGGATGGTGGAGAGTTGATTTCATGATGAAGATGCTAGGGTGTAGTAGTTCAAAGTAGTTTTCCCGAGTTGTATGTAATTGTTTAAGCATACAGGCAATGAATTACTCTAAGGCATATAGGCCATGTAATGCTTACACCTATGGGCTTTGTAAGGGTTCCACCTCATCCCTTAAAAGGTGGATTATCAAAATCAATAAAAAATGAAGGCCTTAGAATCATCTGACTAAAAATAATTAGTCATACTGTCTCGGGGCTTCACGTAGTCTAGTGGTAGGTGATAAATCCTTGTCGCACAATGGTTATGGGTTTGATTCATGTAGCTTTGATCGAGGTGATGGGTTTCCACATGGTCTGTGTGTTTTCCTTTTTCAAAAACAATATAATTTTATAACATTTCAAAAAATGAGATAAATTCATCAAAAATAACCATTACAAATTTCAACCACAAATGTTATCTAATAACTTTTATTTTGCCTCCTAAATGTAATAACCTATAATTATCTCAAATTCAAGGATCATATAAACCCAAATGGTTCTTTATAAATATATCCACAAAAGAAAAGACAATTATTCTTTGAATAAAATTTTCACATATCAAACATTAGGGTTACAGATAATAGAAAAAGTTTCCAAACTAATACCATCATTAATACATTCAAACCTATCATTATTCATAACTCTTCATTTCATAAAATGTATACATCTTAATCATCGAACGTCCTTCCTGATCCTTTATCCATATTTTTTCATCTTATTCTTTTATATTTCTTTCCTACAATCAAAATCATGCATAATGACCTAATATTTCCGTTTCAAAACATGATCTAAGAAATAATCCATACTTTTCATAGGTCATTTTTAGTATCCTCACCTTCAATTGGAATTGAATTAGGAATCAGTAAATGTATATTTTTATGATCTTGCTGATCCCTTTCCTAAAACATCTTCAAAAAAACATCTATTTTCTTAGTTACGAAGCACACAACATTTAGAACATTCAATTGACTCTTCATAAAGAACATCTTTTCTTTTCTTGGAGTCAACTAGATGCTTCCTTTTTCCATGGCCGGTTCTTTCTTCATGACCTTCAATACGACATCTAAAGCATCTTCCCATCCCTTTGAAGCATTTTCAAAAGTACTTCTTTCCCCATCCTTGACAGATAAGTTTCTTAATATACTTGCCTTTATTATTTTTACATGAACTTCTGTAGGGATTTGTTTCTCACATATACAATTCCTTATAAAAATCACCAAGTTTCAGGTGGTCGATCATGACTCCAGATAGTTGGTTAAGAATAACCAGAATACTTCTCATTGCATCTACCAATTTATTTAGTTTCCCATTCAGAAAACCATCACAGTTTTCTTCACATCCACTATTACTTTGGTTCCTTCTAGGTCCATCCATTTACTAAAACAAAAATGGTCAGTGTGAGTATATCAGTAAAATCATCATATAATATCTTATGAGGTGGATAAATACTATGATATGCTTATTCATGTTATCATAAACTCATTCACTTTATCTAAAATAATTATGTCTCTTTCTAAAATCCTATCAATTATGGTTATGTCACTTATGCTTAAAGAACACCCTAACCTCTAAAGCTATCTAAATCGACCTCTGATACCAACTATATGGACCCAACCTTAAACATTATATAATCTGGAGTTAAATAAATAATTCACATTGAGGATCTTTTAAGTTTTACTGTTTTATACTATTAGGCCATAACTATTACATTTCATCTTGAATATTACATGTAGACACTACTACTCAGTATCCATTTTTTATAAAATATAAACTCTTAAAAGGAAACATGTCTAGTTCCATGTTTTAGATAGGGTGAATATTCCATGATCACATCCTCATCCCTATTCCACATCATGCCCTATGAAAAACATTTAAAAACATGGATTGATCATAAAGCACAATAAGGGATACATAAATAATGAAAACTATTAGTTTTTCAAAACAACAAATAACCCATGAATAATTTATCGTAAGTAATAATTTACACCATTATGATGTAGTAAATAATATTCTCTAAATAAAAGATCATTGATTACCCTTATGTAACCAAAATATTACCATAAAACCCATAGAAAACACACATAACATATATAGGTAACTTGGGACATAAATGTACTTAAATGGAATAACCATACGGTCAAATTCTATAGATATTACTAAATGGTATAGCCATATGGCCGACTTCCATACCCAATACATTGGAGTTTATAACGTAATCACCTATCCAGGTTTATCACAGCACCATCCATCATTTTTTTTATCATGTAACCACCCATAAAATGTCCAAGTACCATTATAAAATCATAACACATAAAATATTTCATATATAAATATTTCACTAATAACATTTCATTTGAAATAAAAATAAATCATTTCATGATATTGAAATAATAAATCGGTTTCAAAAACCATTTTCAATACCAAAACAACCAAAACACAGAATAAGGGGGTTCTTTTTCATTTTAAAGATATTAAGGCTTATAGAGAAAGCTATCTGATGATTATGACGGTGGAGAGTTCATTATTGCAGCAAATGATAAAAAAATTCCATTTTTCCTTTAGGAAAATACTTCGTAGAAAAAATATTCTTTTTAAATGAAATATAATGTCAATGGTTTTATTATATACCATTTAAAATAATGTCTTTTATAAATCAAAGTATGACTCAATGAAATGAGATTCAGAAGGAGTCCCGTACAAAGATCATTTTGTAAATAAAACGGAGTAATTATGTGTATTCATTGTAAGTACACATAAGTAAAGTATAAATACAAGATAGGATATCAAAATATATATCTCACATAATTGTAGTATATCATAATAAAAAAGTATAGGTTTAACCCAAATAAGGGAAATTGGTTTAAGAACATCTCTTACCGATTTGGTTACTTACAAAATATACACCACATGAAAGATGGATTGTACTATGAAGGTTTAAATACCCCTAAATGAAAGTATATTACACAAAGAGTAAAATAATGGGATGTCCATACACCACACAATACAAATAGTTCTAAATATAGCATGACTATCACAAGAATAAAACGTGAGATGAAAACCCATTACTATGTTGTAATCAATTGAGTCATAGGACCAAAAGTTAAAAACCACCAAATGAATCACAGAATACCATGAATATAAAGATAATCATGATAATATATATAAAATGGTTCTAAAAAATATACCTCGTGCAATAAATAATTGGAAAACAATGGAAATATCACATAATTAAAAGTGAGATAAGAAACCCCTTACCTTGTGTTCGACTTGACTCGTTTGTTCCTTGTTCTTCCTTTAAATCTTGTAACTCCCTTTGGTTTGAACCAAAAGGATTTCTTGAAGTGCATTTTGCCTAAGGTTAGGTTTCTATGTGGAAGAGAGGGATGTAGAGAGCTTAATTGGGAAGGTGTTGGATGAGCCAAGGGTCTTGAGAGGTGTGAGTAATGGGTTATAGGTGATGGCTTTTTATAAGGTGGAGGAGGGGATTTTCTGGAAAGTTTGAAAATATTATTTTATTATATAATGATAATAAGTTTATAAAGGTTGAAAACTCATTAAATTTTACGATATGTTGACTCATGTTGGAAATAAAATAATTCAATAAGAATTGGACTGGTTTTGGATATTTTTTTAATTTTTATAATCTTATTTATTTAAATCATTCATTAATGAGGCAAACACTGCATCATTATTGTGTCATAAATAATTTTATTTATTTTATTTCTAAAAATTATAACAAAATACCATGATTTATGAAATATTTTTACCATTAAAATTAATATATATAGTCAAAGATATAACTTATATAACCCCATTTAAAAATGATTTAATAAAAGATTTATGTTTATTTCATTTTTTCCTTTACTTTAAATTAATTAATATAAAGTGTCATTATCAATATTAAGTGGCTTCATTGGGTCCCAAAATTGACCCGAGGATTCCCTTATTCAGAAATATATCAACCAATAGGATTATGAAACATGTTTGGGAAATTTAATATTATTATAATATTATTTTTACCTTGAATTGCCCTATTTACCTTCAACTGCTGTAAATATAATTAAAAAGTTACTATTCACCAAAAATTATTTTGTTCATCTTGAAACTTGTTTTACAAACTGATAATTACCATGTATATATTATTTTCAAAATTCAACTCAACGAAGCAATAAATTTTTATTTGAATGAAAAATTCGGTTTTCTAACTTCTACTCATTGTTTTCACTATTCATCATAAATTGATCCTTTTCAAAAAAATAAAAAACATTCATTCTAAGATATATATGATATTCCAAATTAAAAATTGATGTATATTTTACCAAATTAAAACTATAAAAGTTGCATTAATTTAAAATTAAATCCAGTTTTCAAAACATAAAAGCGTGTATTTAAGAAATAATTACTATCAACAAATTGGCACTGGTTTATGTCCAATTTCAAAGTGAAATTACATACAGTGACAACCATTGTATTAAATGGTAAAAATATAATCTAATTACACATTTAAAAAAATAAAAAGATAATATAACCATAGAAATAAATTAGAATAAAAGTCAGTTTTGAATTAAAATGCATTATTTATCAATTATTCATTAAAAAAATAATTTTATCAGAAAAATACTAAAAATTTACCCAAAGTAAATTATTATGTCCCAACTATAAAGAAAAATTTTATTCTGAGAAATATAATATATTAAAGTAACCAAAAATAGATTTCAAGAGGTTTCGCTATCAATAGGTGGTAAAGCATCTTTTTAAAGAATATTTGAGTGTTTATGCTTAAAATTAGATTCATTTACATTTTAATCATATAATTTCTATTGGATAAATGTAAAAACATTTAACAATCATGTATAATCATATTTTAGTTCATTATATTCATTCATGCCATTAAAACGGCTAGGCATTAACTACGATTTAAAAAAAAATATTATTATTTTCAATTGTGATTTAGCATTGTGTGCAACATAAGACATTGGAGAAACCCATTTTTGTGTGTATACGCCATTGAATATATCACCCCTTTAAAATAAAATTAATATTTAATTCAAAAATATTAATAAATATGAAAATGTCATATTCTTTATTTTCCTGGGATGTTACAATTATTGTCTACTTTCGTGTTATTATCCTACAATTGAAAGAAGTATAAAATGATGGTATTGAAATGTATGATTATTCTATCATGAAATGTAATGAATATATTTTTCCTTCCTGTGGATGATTAGAGACTGTATAATGAAATTAGTATAGTTCGAAAACTAACATTATTTTTCCTTACCTAGTTTTTCATTTCTATTATGAGTCTGAGAAGATACTCTATATTTAGAAATAGTGTTTCATATTTCATCCTCAATTTCATAAAACATCCCATATATTCCAGGACAATTTGACATGATTTAATGGAAAATATGATTTTCCATAATATTTTTTATTATAATCATAGATATGGGAATAATTACCAAATGTTGATATAGATTTTGGAAAATATTTTCTTCTGAATATTATGTGGAAAAGAGTATGTATCCACATCGAATGTAATTAGAATAAAATAAAGTAATGGGTATATTTTTCAAACATTTATATTTTGAATTTCATTTTCTTATTGGTAATCATGACTTCATCAACATTGAGAATAATGTGTGTGAAGATGTAATTTTTACATTTCTTAATGAGGGAGGAAAATGAAAAGACAATATAATGAATCATAAAAACATACAAGAAATAAATATTAAGTAATATCTATGATTAAATGATAATATTTAGTATCAAGTTTTAATTATTACATAAAAAAATTAGGAGAAATATATTTCACTTCAATGATTAAATAGTATTATATTTTTTGTGTTATATTCAAGTAACATATATAGAATTGTTTACTTATACATAATTATTTAGATATATTTTAAAGTCAATGATCACAAATATTGATTAAGTAACTATCAAAAAACCAAATCTAGAAACTCATCGTTTTTAACCCGGAAATTCATCCATGCCCGGATTTGATCCGGGGTCTTTTGGATGCCAATTAGGAGCCTATACCACTAGGGTACATGCTCGTTGGCATCATTTGTTTTAACATTATTAAAATGGTACAAAGTGTGAGGACTCAACCACACAAGATCGATTAGTTTGGTAGTTTAAAGAATAATATATATACCTAATTATCATATTAAATTAGAAATATAAATATCATATTGTAAAACACAATATCACATCAATTATATTATTCATAATATCCTCCATGATATCTTCTAGAAAAGAAAAAAAATAAAGGATGTGCTTATATTCTTAGTAAGGGTCATGTAAAGCAAAAGATATCATGATTAAATAAGGAATAATCAATAAATAAAGGTAAATAACTAAAAATACATGTCCTTTAATATATAACCAAACCATTAAATGATTCCATAGATAACATCAATGCATTAATGTATTGGATAATAATAAGAAAATTTTCAATGAAGGAAGTGCCTAATATTTGATGTTGTGATCTCAGACATCATGATATCTATACCGTCAAACCATTGTTCCATGATAGTTTAGTTGATGGGTAGTTATACTATATAAACCCATTTAATTTTCCCAAATAATTTATCTCATGAGCCTTGAAAATACATTGATGGGAAACATAAATATATATATATATATTAGGGACCCACATGTCATTTTTATTCAAATAAATTTCATATATATTGAGAGTTAAATTTAATTCATAAACAATATTCATGTTCAATAAATATCTACATTGAATAAATAATATGAAATACCAATATTTCCCTGGCCAATAAAATATTAAAACCCCATTTTAGAAATGGAATGTGTTTTATTAATTAAGTATAAATATGATATAAATAATATTTATATGTTTGTAGAAATATGATCACCATCATGACAATTTATCAGGATATTACTAAGGGAACAAAATCTAATAATATATAAAATATTATTATCAATTCATCATAAATATATGTTTTTAATATTTTAATGACTTTTGGAAAATAAAACACAATGAAAGTTAAAAATTAAAATAAGTTCTCATTAAAGTGTGTTATATGTAAAATCATAGACAACTTTTTGAATAAGCTAAATATCATAAAATTGGTTTGATTGAAGGAAGGTTTGCTAATGTAGTCTATATTGAAAATAAAAAAATCTATTTGAATTTTTATAATGAAATTTAAAAAATAACCTTTTATAAAGAAATGGAAATATTCATTTAAATCTGTGAAATAATTAAAGGATAAATTACAATTTCCAAAATAAAAGACATTATTAAATAAAAAGGACTTCGTTAAAACAATCTTGGAAAATATAGACATAGAAGAAAAATATATATATCCAAAATAGAAATAATATCATCTTTTGTTTTATGAATTCATTTTATTGATTAAATATCAAAAGAGAGGCAGAGATGGAAGAAAATATGGAAGTTTGTTAAATATCTAGATGATTAGAAAATAGGTGGATTTTAAGAAGGGTATTTTTTAAGACTCCTTTAATGAAAACTATAAGTATTCACAAAAATTTACATTGTAAAATAAATTCTTAAATATTTCGTAATTTACTAATTGTAACCCCTTGAAAGATTAACATAGAAATAAAACATTAAAAATCATGTATAAATAGATATTCATGTTAAATATATAAAAAGAGAATTATATAAACCATACAAGAATAAATAGGTTCATAAAAACAAATATTTCTGAATAGAGTGGAAAATGGGATGAAATCTGTTATTTAAAGATTGACATCCCTCATAGGTCCACTAACATCATTTGTGATAATTTTTAATTTATCATGCATACATAAAAGAACCATTTTAAATATATAATATCAAATAATACTCATTTATAACATTTTATCACCAGTTTATTAATAATGTTTTATTATTATCATTATTTCAGGTGTCAGCTACTTTTTTTCATGTATGCTTTGATTCAGTAGACTTCAAATATGCATATCTATCCGGTATCCATAATATATAGAATGTTATTAATTATTTATAATTATTATATATATATAAATATATATTCATCCATAAAATATAGAGATAGAAAAATGAAATACACCGTTCATGCAGACGATAGGTTGTACGTACGCTTGAATGCTCTTTTTTTTCTAATGGATTGAATGAAATAAAGTAAAATAATAGTTAAAAAAAATTCGATCAGTTTTATATCATTTATTAATTATATATTAAAAAAATATACCCTTCTTACCATCCATTTGAAGTGGATATGAAATACATATCACATTGCTTTGTGTAGGTGATATTCCTCAAATACGGATGAATAACATTGTCATATTTGGAATGACTAGAAAAAAAAAGAAGTAAAATTTGATGTTATAATAAAAAAATATTAATTAAGTCATAAATATAATATATATTAATTATTTATATCGTTATTAGTATCAATATGAGGTGGTAATAGAAAAAACATTCCCTCAGATCGTAAGGAGGTAGTAAATTTTACACACAGATGGTGGTTTTGTTTCCCATTTTTGGAGAAGGAGGTGGAAAAATTTTATTCCATAAACATAATGAAAACATAGTATATGTAATATAATGGTGTTATTATACTGGAATATTTTTTATATATCTTACTACGGTAAAATAATTAAGGACAAAACATTGTTTAAAACAATTACATTATCATAGAGAGACCTCCTTTGGATCTATTATTAGGAATAATATGGTCTTTATTTTAAAGAGAAAACCCTACTGAATATAGCTAAGAATATTTTTAAGTGATTTGGGTCATTTTTTGAGTTAAATTTCTCAATATGGTGTAACGAAAATTGATAAGGGGTGTCCTTTTATAAGAGTGGGGAGGGAAATTCTTGGAATTTATTAATCAATTAAATTAATATAAATTTTTTTTCATAAAAAAATGGAACAAAATTGATATAATTCAAATATAAGAATATTATGAATATAAATAATCTTATACAAAAAAATTAAAAAATTTGGTGACGATTAAACTATTATCACTTTGTTTTAACCCCCCACCCCCCCCCCATTAACATACTCACTGAAAATTAATTTTTATTAGATTATAAAAAGATGCTTTAAGGTTGTCAAGGAACCAGAAAGGAAAGTAACCAATTACATATTTCATAATTAAAAACATCCAAAAACCCCAATGAAAAAATTACAAATTTCAAAAGATATCAAAAAAACTTGATGATCTACGTCATCACCATGAGTACCATTGTTTCTTGCCAGTCATCATTATCACGAGTGTCGCTTTCTAATTTACATCCACCAACATGTCTTCATCATCATCCAACTACCGCACCAGATAGTAAAGACTAAAATATTCTAGGGATCTTTAGGTCCATTATCATACTAAACATCCACACCATCTTCATCACATATTCCATCCCCATCCAATCCTACATCGGACACCACAACAGTTTCAAATAACACCGAAATCAGATGTCAAAACAAATTTTCCACATATTGACCATTAATAAAATCAAGAATCTGATGAAAATCACTAAAAACCATCACCTAAATCATTTAATACAAATCACCAAATATTTTTGAAAAACTGGGAATTGTAGTCACCGGAGGGCATCAACTCATCCCACTCATCGAGCCAAAAAGGCCGCCAAACCGCACATCCCAAAACATCATATCAACCCCCGCTCCAAATCCAACAGGGAGACCTAATGTTAGAGAAGGGCTTGGAAAGATAGGGGTTCTAAAAAACAGTGACTTTGATGAGACAGAAGACCGAAACTTGTCAAAGAGAAAGAAAACTAACTCTGGTAGTGCCTAAAAAGCCATTTTCCACCAAACCAAAACCCAAAACCTCTTTGAAAACTTCGCTCCATCGCCAACTAGGAGTGGCGCAGAGAATCATGAAGCCAGAGTAAGACTAGGGAGGCTAATGGAATCCACAACACACCACCTACAACATGGAAGAAAACCCACTGAAGTGAGCACCAATGAAAATAAACAGGAATATAAGGATGAAAGAACCACCAAATGAAATGAAGAAGAAAAACAGAATGATGGAATTCTAAAGAAGAGGCAGTAAAGGGGAAGATCCATCATACTGAGAGTTCCACAGAAACCCTAAGGGGAGAGAGGAGAGTGAGAGAGGCCATGTTAATGGGGTTCCATAATACTCCAAAATTACTATAAAATGCCCTCCCCCCCCCATTAACCATTTTGAAAATTACAACAATAAAAAAGTGTGTTACACTATAAGAACCATGTTATTTAACAAAAATGGAAATTATTCCAAACAATAGAAAAGGGGTGAACTTTTTAGCCATATATTATCACCTAGTTCTAGTTCAATGTTTTCTTAAATAATTTAGTAAAATAATATTTTCATAAAATATCATTATTGTAACTTTTGACATTATTCATTTATTTTGACATTAGAAATTTCATGATTAATATGAAATTAGAATATAATACATTAAAACATCACTAATATGTTATTTTTATATATGATATTCTTATAATGAAGTCATTTACTGAAATTGTATTACTTTTATTCTTTTTTAAATCATTTATTTTATTTTTCTATAAATTGAATAAATATTATTTTTAAAAAAATTAGAATTTAAAGTAATTATTCAATTAACAAAATTTAAAAAATAAATTACCATAATAAAAAAATTAATTATAATTTAAATAACGTTTTAGAATCTTAAATAATTCGTTTCTCTCCCAATCATAAAATATTATATATATTACAAGCAAGAAGGTGAAATTTTTAACATTATACTTTATATAAAAATTATAGATGTAAAAACAGATCTAGATGAAAAAAATAATATTTTTTGTAGGGGAATTGTTATACACAACATTGACTTTTATGATGAAATAATGGAAAGTTTTAGATAATTTATAAGGCCATATCATAATATTTTTAACCCTAATTATATGATTTTCACTTATCAAAGGTGATTTTTTTTATCCGAGTTACTATTTATAATGCTAAGAAATAAAAGGGATAGATTTATAAAATGTGAACTGATTGATTCCAAATAGATAAACCGTTTTATCACATTAAAATCATATATGTTTAAGAAATTAATTTAAAAATAATCCCAAAAAATGTGATGAAAACAGAATTCAAGAAAATGAGTTTTTAAGCCTCAAAATACAATTTTATAAAAATTATATATAATGATGACCCTAGTACAAATAAAATGGATATATATCACATTAATAAAAAAATATAAAATAGATTGGCTTCTTTTAAATATCTTTATTTTAATAAATGGACTAATAGTTTTACAAATATATGTATTTTCACTGTTCCATGAAAAATAAATCATTTGAGAAAGTCCCAAATAACCTAAGATAATTCTCACATTATTATTTAAAAAATTATATAATTTTTTAATAATAATATCTTGAATTTTTTATTAAAAATAAATTTTCCATTTATCATAGTCTATTAAAGAAATTAACTTTCTTTAAATATAAATATATTATAAAATCTCGGGGTGTTATAGTAAGTGTCACCTTTAGAAATTAATAATTCCCAACCTCAAGAAATAATTACAATTATAATTATCTTTGGTACATTCCTCAAAAATAATTTCTTCAAATCATTAAACCTATTTAACAATGATGGACTTCTTGAATGTATTTTATAAATAATTTTTTATATAAAGATGATATTTCCCACATCAGTTTTACTCTAATGAATCATTTTACTATGCATTTAGTAGAGGGAGATAATGTTAGAGGAAGTATACATTATCGAATAAAATATCCCATATAGAGTTATATTACATTTTCTATCTTTTATGATGTATAATTTACCATGTAATAATTTACATTTTTAATATGATAGTTTATTACTTGACTTTAATAGGTACCTAACTCATTTAAATTTTATTGTGAAAAAACATAGTCAGAATGATTTATTTTTTTGTTACATTTTAAGAGTGTATTCACATTTTTTCAAAGTATATAGATTCAATATAAACTTTTTGGTATCTATTTGTACATTCTAAAGACAATATAAGTCATAATTTGGCTGACAATAAACAATCCATCATTTCAAACGTGGGTCAAAAACTTGAAATATTATATTCATTTTTGCTGTTAGATACCTATTTATTCCAAGAACATAGATATTTTCTATTTAGTGATGATATTTTTTATTCATATATTATCAAATTTAGGGAACAAAAAGATACATATTTGGATTCAAACTCAAAAGGAGGTAGATAGAAAAAAAATTATTAAATATACAGTTCAATGGTATACATGGTGGGTAATTTAATATTGAAATTAATAATATTTGGTATTCATTTTTATAGATAATGAATATTTTTAATTGATATAAACTATCATAATATTTTGATTATTTAAATAGTCAATTAAAACATTCTATGATATGTTGGAACCATGGTAATTCTATGCATGAATTGGAGTATGATTTGGGTTTGTTGTCAATCCTCAGTGGAAGTTCAGAACGTGTGCTGGAAAAGTAATCATACAGAACAAGCAGATAAAAAATATTGATGGTGGCACCGTTTTCCAGTGTTTTCCAAATTTTTGGGTCTGAAAATAGATAGATGGTGAAAATTGGTTTTTGTCAAAGAGACTTGGGCCCCGTTTACTTGGAGGCTTGGAAACTTGCGCACCTTTTTTTCAAGATCAGAACATGAAAATATGGAAAAGGGAGAAGGGCGCCCAAGTTTGGAAGTTGGTCTCGCAAGTGATTTTAAGGAGCAGAGACTTGCATGCCAAAACTTGCGTGTCGAGAGGAGACTTGTGCACCATCGTGTACGGTGTCCAAATTCCTATAAATACAAGTTGGCCCCTCCTCATTCCGTACAATGTTCATACATAGAGAAATTCAGAGCTCCAATCGCATAGGTCTAGTGGTCGCACAAGTGGTGGTGGGTCGCACAAGTAGAGGTTGCGCGACAGTTGTTTGATGCACATCCAAGATTGTTTGGGCATGAAAGGAGGAGAGTTTCACAAGTTTGGAGTTGGTGAAGGAGGTGTCGTACATGTGGTTTGGTGATACTTGCGCGCCAGAATTTGAAGAAGCACGATAGTTTTAAGTTGTGCGCAAAAATTGGTTTGGGGGTAAAATGGTGTGAGTCGCGCATGTTTGGTGTTGAAGAAGTGATAGTCGCGCAAGTGTTTGTCTTGGACTTGCGCGCCAGCTTTGAAACTTGCGCTCCGGCTTTGAGAATCGTGCCACGTGTTGTTGAAGAATGCTAGTCTTTATGGGGTTGTGCGAAAGATGATAGTTTTCCCAATACCGCTAGTGTAAAGTGAAATTTTTCTTTGGGTGGAAGTTGGACTTCAACAGAGCATCTACATACAACAGAGGATGCATTAATAATAGATGATAAAGAGACCTTCACCTTTATAAACTGAGTGGGACTTCACCAAAGATAGTGATCCAGGGGGAGTCAATGGGAGTGACCCGAGGGACGTAGTAAGCTATCCCTAGCCTTTTGTAAAGGTAGTAAGCCTGGGACAGAGTGACTGTGCCGGAACCTTTGTAATCCACATCTAATGTAGCTTAGTGAAATTTGGTATGACCAACAACCTATCAGCGTATGATCCTTGGAAGTAGCCCTTAGTGGTGAACCAATTGAAAAGTGTTGTGTCATCTCTTTGCATGTGAATGTTTTCTTTTCGACCATATTCATCATACAGGTTTAACAATTTCCTACCAACGTGGGAACATGATCCATCCCATTAAAAAAAACGTTGTCACCCTGATTCACCCCTCTCCTCTCAGGGTGTCCTGGGGTCCTACATGTGATATCAGAGGGAGGTTGTTGGTGTTGAATCTATCTTTTGTCGTCATGGAGAATGTAGTCAATGTCAGGGGAGTCCCTCTCTTCAATGGACGTAATTTCCAGATCTGGAATATAGATTGAGATCTCATCTAAGATCCCTTGGAATGGAAGTCCTTTTTTCAACTGTCCAATGTATTCATGTTACTGATCCAACAGGGCTGGCTATGAAGGATGCGGATAGGAAAATTCTTGATGTTGATGCTAATGCGCATAATGCTCCCACCGCAGCCCTTTCTGATCAGATCTATCTAAAGGTGAGGAGTTGCAGCTCAGAAAAATCCATGTGGGATAAACTTGAAAATATTTATGATGGAGACAACAAAGTGAAAGAGGAAAAAATTATAAGTCCTAAAAAATCATTTTGATGATCTGAAGATGCATCCAGATGAGAATGCAGAGTCATTTTTCAATCAAATTACTGAAGTGGTTGGAGCAATTCAAGGTCTAGGTGAAGAGATCAAAGACATTGATATGGTAAAGAAAATATTAAGAAGACTTCCACCCCTGTAAAATGAAATGGTGTCATCCCTTGGGGAAAGATATCTTTCCAATCTTTCTCTGGATGATCTACTAAGTAGCTTGGTAGCATATGAAATGAGAGTCAAACCAGAAGATTCTACGACTCGTGTGAGTAAGGAAATGGCATTCATGGCCATGGATAAACTGAAAATATCACAAGATATTACTGTTGAAGATGACTAAGAAAAAGAAATTCTTTCTCTCATTTCAAAGAAGTTTCGGAAGGTAAAAGGTAAATTCAAAGGGAAGTTACCACTCACATGTTTTCATTGTGGAAATGTTGGGCACAATACTTCTCAGTGTTTAAGAAAGATCCATGATGAAGATAGTGAATATGAAAACATCGATATGACTCCAAAAAGGTTTTTCTAAAAGAGAGAATTCAAATCTGGAAAGAAAATATAGAGGAAGAGTTTTGTCTGTGAAGAGGAAGATGAGGATACTGGATTTTGTGAAGAAGAAGAACCCGAATTTAAAATAGGAAACCATGCTTCCATGATGGCTACCATTGAAGAGTCATAACCCTCGATCAATAAAGGCATATAATATCAGATTACTCCTAACAGTGATTCAAAGAATCAAATTAAGGATGCTTTTTCCAAGCTTGAGAATAAATGTAAGAAATGCAATATGTGGAACGAAATGGTGGAAGAATCATCAGAATATGTTGATGAGATTGAATAGAAATTGAATAAATAGAAGAACTAGTGAGATTTCAATCTTCAATCCATGAAATCACAGATGATGTTGTGGGACTAAATCTCATAATTGAAGAATAAGAAAAGGTTATAAATGACCTTTTATCCAAACTGGAAGAGAAGTCCAAGAATGTTGAGGGACATGAGGAAGAATTTTTTACTCTTTGAAGTAAAATTGAATGTCAATCAACCACAACTGAGGGAAAGAAGAAAATTCGTTTTGGAAGATTCTCATATGAAGAATTACTAACAAGTGCCAAGTGTGGTTCAAATGGGGTTGAAAAACATTTGAGTAATCAAATACCCGTTTGCAAGGGAAAGTGTGGAATTAGCTGTGAAGAGGAGACATCAACTTCCAAAAGTAAAGAGAGCCAAAAGAAAGACAAGATTAATGTTTGAAAAGTTGAAACATTACCTGAAGTGCTGAAAAAGAAAAACATAAATCCGAACTAAAAGAAGAACTGAAAATTATCCTCAAACTTTCAGAAATGACAGGCAGTTCAACTATTCTCCAAAAGAAGAAGGCATGAGGAGAAATTGAAGTGAGAAGACATTTACTCTCATGAAGTGTCAGTTTTGTGGCTATATAGGCCATACCATGTCATACTGCGAAGAGGAATGGAGCTACATGAATGGGGAAGATTTGGGACGACAACAAAGGAGGCTGAATTCATATCCTCCATATTATAGAATAAATAGTTTCTATGGATACTATTTTCACTATTCTAACTTTGGCCATAATGCTATGTATTTCAGGCAGAGATTCGATCAGAGAGATTCTCAAATATGTGTCAATATTCACCCACCTGATGGTGTTGATCTCACAAACATGTTTTCTCATATGGAAAGAGATTATGGATATGAAGAATCTGATTATGTGGAAGAAATAATTATAAGGCCATAAATATATTATACTCAATCGAATATCTCTTGGAAAGAAAATAAGAAGATCGAGAAATCCAATCTTGCAGAGGTTTCCCTCAAAGCTACATAAAGAAATAGCACCTGGATTATGGATAGCAGTTGCTCATCCTATATGACATGAAATGCAGGCCTGTTAATAGACATAAAAAGGAAGGTTGAAGGTACAGTACGACTTGGTAATAATGGAGCTCTAAAAATAAAAGGAAGTGGAAGTACTGAATTTGCTAATGGAGAACTAAAGAAGGCTGAAGTCCTTTATGTTGATGGCCTTTGTCACAATCTACTCAGCATGAGTCAACTCTTTGACTCATGACTTATAGTTACTTTTAATCAGAAAGGGTGCACTATCAATGGAAATATAGGGAATTCACTTATGAAGGGATGCATAACAGAAGGCAACTTGTATCATGTTGATATTAAAGAAAATGTTTGTTACATGACTGTTGAAGAAGAAAACAGTTTGGGGCATCGGAGACTAGGACACATCAATCAACAATACATGGAGAAAATATCAAAATTGAGGATTGTCATGGACATTCCCATCCTAAAGTGTGAGTGTGAAACGTCTTGTGATGCTTGCATTCGTGGAAAGCTGGCCTACAGTTCCTATTGGCCAAAGAAGAAAAGGGCATCTCATCTTCTTGATCTAATTAATACAGATGTATGCGGGCCGATAAATGTTGTCGGAACTCATATAGAAATGTACATTGTACTTTTCATAGATGATTATAGTATAATGGCATGTGAAATGGTCATTCACAAGAAATGAAAAGTTCTTGACTTCATGAAAACATATCGGTGAATCTCTGAGAATGATACTGGACGAACAACCAAAGTGTTGCGATCTAAAAATAGAGGGGAATACACATCCATTGAATTTGAAAATTACCTGGAGAAGTATGGGATACAACATGAGGTAGGTTTTGTAAGAACTCCAAAACAAAATGGAATTGTTGAACGTAGAAATCGACAGGTGAAAAACTTGGCACGAACAATTCTAATTGAGAGTCGTATTTCACGACATTACTGGAAAGAGGTTGTTCATGCTGCAGTATATATTCATAATCGAATAGGACTTTATATGGGTGATATTTAGACACCATAATAACTGTGGCATGGAAGTAAACCCTCTTTGAATTAATTTCGTGTTTTTGGAAGTAAATTCTTCATTAAGAACAAAGAAGTAAATGAAGGAATGTATGGTGACAATGCAGATGATGTAATTTTCCCTAGATACTCAATGAAAATAAAAGCTTACAAGTGTTTCAACAAGTGATTAGGAAGGATTGTGGAAAGCAGTGATGTTAAGATAATTGAAGAGAAAACCACAAATGCTTCAAGGGAGTCATATGCTGATGTGATAGAAAGTGAATAAGAAATTGAATGTGGATAAATTACAAATACAGAAATAGAAGAATATGTAGAAAACACTCAACTTTCACATCATGATTTTGACTCAGAAGAATAATCTGAAGAAGAAACTATTGCTGAAGAGAATTTAACTAAACCACACAAGAGAAATTGTAGAGCTGAGATTGATCCATCTAACAGAATTACAGATAGGAGTGCACCCACTCAAAAAAAGAAGGATGAGGAATAACACACAATCTGCATTTCTGTGAGTTGTGGAGCCATACTCATTTAAGGAAGCTGCAAAGGATAAATCTTGGTTGAAAGCCATGAATAAAGAGTTAGATCAGATTGACAAGAATCAGACATGGGATCTTGTCCAAAGACCTGAAGGTCACAATGTGATTGGTACAAAGTGGATCTTCAAGAACAAGTTTGATGAGCATGGATGTGTTATTAGAAATAAGGAACGACTGGTATGTAAAGGATACTCCCAGATTGAAGGCCTTGATGTTGAAGAAACCTTTGCTCCATTTTCTAGACTAGAGTAAATTAGGTTTTTCCTTGCCATGGAACTCCAAAGAGGATATAAAGTATATCAAATGGATGTCTAGACAACACTCTTCAATGGTTTACTCGAAGAAGAATTCTACATTGAACAATCAGGGGGTTTTGTTCTTAGTACTGATGAAACAATGGTCTGAAAACTAATGAAAGATCTATATAGTTTGAAGCAGGCACCACGATCATGGTATTACCAGCTGGACTCGTATCTCAAGAAGCTAGAATTCAAAAGAGGAGGAGTATACCACAATCTATAGGTGATGAATTCTCTCAAAGATCAGTTCATGTTTCAAGTCTACGTTGATGATATCATATTTGGTGGAGGTAGGCAGAAATCAATGGATGAATTTTCCAATCACATGAAATCAGAAATTGAAATGTCTATGATTGGGGAGCGCACATATTTCTTAGGGAAGCAGGTGATTCAAAAGAAGTATTACACTTTTATTTCTTAGGAAAAGAATTCATGAGAGCTGCTGAAGATGTTTAACATGCATGACTCCAAACTAACATCAACTCCGATTGCAGTTGGAACAAAACTTAGAAAGCATGAGGATGGGGCATCTGTAGACCCCACTATATATAGGAAGATAATTGGGAGCCTACTGTACATGATAGTGACATGGCCAGATATTTTCTTTGCAACCTGTCTAGAGGCCCGCTTTCAGAGTAATCCAAAGGAGGAACAAATGACAGCCGTAAAAAGAATCATGAGGTATATTCAAGGTACTAACATTTGTGGATTATACTTTGATGCATGAAGAGATATTGAATTATCAGCATTTTCTGATGCTAACTGGGCTGGAAATGTAGTGGAGAGAAAGTCCACCAGTGGTGTAGCATTCTATATTGGGAATAAATGTGTTGGCTGGTTGAGCAAGAAACAGGAAAGTACTTCTCTTAGTATTGTTGAAGATGAATATATATCCTCCACAAGGGCATGTACTCATCTTCTATGGATGAAGCAACAACTAACAGATATTGGTGGTGAGGTGAAGCAACCAATGGTAATTTCTTGTGATAACAAGAGCACAATTGATCTTATGAAGATTCATGTTCAGCATTCTCGTACTAAACATATTGAAATAAAGTATCACTTTATCAAAGAAATATTTGAGCAAGGAGTTATTAGAATGGATCATGTGGGAACTGATGAGCTAGTGGCTGATATCCTGACCAAGCCACTGTCAGTGGCTATGTTTGAGAAGCATCGGTTGAACCTCAGTGTTCATCCACCTCCCAGTACATAAGAAGGTTACGAAATACCCCTCTACCCAATTACATTAAATGTTTTTAATCTTTTTATGGATGTGATGTAGGTTTGTGGGGGAGATACTATCTAGGGGTGGGTTTGAGCTGAACAAGGAACAATTACTGGTCTTTAGGTTTATTTTAAATGGGGGAGAAAGGAATAAATTCAGGCATGTTCAGACATTTAATGCTTCTGTGACATGATGAGATTCAGTGCCAGTAATAGGATGAGAAGGGTGAGAAGGAATACATTGGACATGTAATGCTGTTGTGACACTGTAAGAGAACTTCTTGGGAGTCTTGGAGAATTCTAAAACACGGGAACCCAATTCAAGATTCATCTCTTGTTTTTTACACTGAGAATTGCTCACATAGACATAGAGTGTTGCCTAAGTTGATTCTTGAGTTTGTGGTTTTCCTATGGTTGGTGCTTTAATGAATTTATTTACTAATTGCCAACAAACCCAAAGGGGGAATTTTTGGAACCCTGGTCATTTGATGGATGAATTGGAGTATGCTTTTTGTTTGTTATCAATACTTAGTGGAAGTTCAGAATATGTGCGGGCAAAGTAATCATACAGAACAAGAAGATGGTGCCACTGTTTTCCAGTGTTTGCCAAATATTTGGGTCTGAAAATCGACAGATGGAGAAAAGTGGTTTTTGGAAAAGATACTTGCACTCTGTTTACTTGGAGGATAAGAAACATGCGTGCCTTTTGTTTTTCAAGATCAAAAAATGAAAATATGACAAATTTTGAAGGGCTCCAAAGTGTGGAACTTGGTCGCGCAAGTGATTTTTTGGGGAAAAGTCTTGCGCGCTGAAACTTGCTCGCCGAGGGGAGACTTATGCGCCGTCGCGTAGGGTGTCCAAATGTCTATATATACAGGTCGACCCCTCCTCATTCAGTTTGAAGTTCATACTTAGATAAATTCATAGCTCCTACCACACGGGTGTTGTGGTCGCACAATTGGTGGAGGGTAGCACAAGTAGCAGATGCATGACCTTTGTTTGATGCACGTCCAAGATCAGTTGGGCGAGAAAAGAGGAGAGTCGCTCAAGTTTGTAGTAGTTAAAGGAGGTGTCACGCAGGTGGATTGGTGACACTTGCATGCCAGAATTTGAAGAAGCACGACAGTAGTTAGTTGTGCTCCAAAATCAGTTTTGGGATAAAAGGCTATGAGTCACACAGATTTGGTGTTGAAGACGTGAGATTCGTGCAATTTTTTGGCTTGGACTTGCGCGCCAGCTTTGAAACTTGTGTGCCGGCTTAGAGAAGCATGCCAGGTGTTGTTGAAGTACGCTAGTCTTTATGGGATTGCACGAAAGCTGATAGTTTTCCCAATACCGTTGGTGTAAAGTGAGATTTGCCTTCGGGTGGAAGTTGTACTTCAACAGAGCATCTACATACAACAGAGGATTCATTCATTAGAGATGATGAAGAGACCTTCATGTCTATAAACTGAGTGGGACTTCACCAAAGACATTGAGCCGGGGGGAGTCAACGGGAGTGACTTGAGGGACGTAGTGAGCTATCCCTGACCTTTTGTAAAGGTAGTAATCATGGGACAGAGTGACTGTGCCTGAACATTTTTAATCCACATCTAGTGAAGTTTCGTGGAATTTGGTATGACCGAAAACCTGTCGGCATATTCTCCTTGGACGTAGCCCTTAGTGGTGAACCAAATATAAAGTGTTGTGTCATCTCTCTGCATGTGAATATTTTCTTTCTAATCATATTCATCATACAGGTTTAACAAGTTCTTACCAATGTGGTAATAAGATCCATCACATTAAAAGAAAAAGATGTCACCCTAATTCACCCCTCCCCTCCCAGGGTGTCCCAGGGTCCAACATCATATTTACTGCATTCAATGTTAGTGGAATCATGTTTTCTACTGTTGATCAGGAAGAAAGTGTGAAAATAAAAAATAGTGTTACATTTAAAGTTATAAAGAAAACATACTAAGGAAATTGGGTGAACATTTTTATAGAGACTAAGGCTTAACATAGATGCATATTACACCATTTGAGATAAATATTTGATATATTATAATAATACTTTTTTGAGGACTATAATAGTTTGGTGTCTTTGAAAACTTGGAACCCAAATCTTTTATCCTAGTGGAATATCATAAAAATATCCAATAATTATATGTACCTTTAGTGATTCTACCCAAAACATTTCATAATAACTTAGGGAATGTAGATATAAGAATGTGTGAGATCAGACTCTCAATATGGGTAAATAAAGGAAATGTGTAAGCATAACAAGAAGAAAGGGTATGGAACGTGATCGTAACATTTGAATATCATCCCCTGTTTATTAGAGATAATGATAAATAATGTAAATTCATAATACAAGGATCATTATATAATTAATATCATAATCCATGAAAGAAAAACATAGGATTAAAACATTGACATATTAGTATTCAAGGTATATTCCCAAGAACATGTTAGTCTATCTCATGAGATATAAATCTGTACCCAATGCTTTGGAGGGAGATATAGTTCCCAACAATCTCATAATGAAATCATACATACATGTTGAAAAGATCATAATTAATCATATCAAACCCCTTGAAATGAAATGGGTATTATAAAATTTTAATAATATCATAACCTATGGAAAAATAGAAATTTCAGAATCATTTCATCAATAAAATAAGTCGTGAATGGGAAACAGATTTCATAAATAGATAACCCGTGATTGAGAAATATGTTTAATAAATGTCTTTAAATTAATCACAAAACATTCATATAAATAATATAAATTTAACTATTAAATCATTTCTTATAAGGGAGTTAATACCAACAAATTTGTCATCTTAGATGGAAAATAATTTTTACATATATTTTAAAAACATTCATGAAGAAAATACACTTTCTTCTTAAAAAGGTATTTCTAATACATAAAATTACTTGAAAATAATTTTCTTAGAATATACCTTGAAAATTAATAAAGAATATTTGAAATCATTTTGAAAAAAAAAATTGAACAAATATAAACCAAGTATCAAAACAATTTTAAAATATTTTTCTTTAAAAACACATTTAAAACATAGAAATAAATCATGAAAAAAACATTAAATCCTTTGTAATATAAAATCTATGAAAGGGATTCAAAATGTTTTGAAAACCATTTCTTTGAAAATAATTTTCAATCTTATAAATGAGGCTTCAAATCATTTTGGAATACCATTTTCCTTGAAAACTTATAAAAGTGGTTGAAAATTTTTGAAAAAAAAAATTCCTTGAAATCAAATAACATAAGCTTCAAAACATTTCAAGAAAAATTTCATTGAAAACACTTTTAAAACTTATAAATAATGATATAAAATGTTTTGTAATCAATTTCATTGAAAATACATTGAAAACTTATAAATAAATATTGAAAACGTTTTTTAAACCATTTCCTTCAAAATTAATTGATAAAATATAATTAATTATTGAAAAAAAAATTAATACCTTTTTATCAAACATGGTTTCGATATATCATAGATTAGTGATCAAAGAGAGTGGTAAAGTTGAACTTTCTTAAAAACATATTCTAAACTATATAATGAACCAAGGATTGAAACAAAATGGTACTAATATATAAATAATTCATTAATATTCATAGGAGAATAAATTTTCTGAATTTTCTTGAGATAGGAATAATATTATTTCAATAAATTAGGCATAAACATAAACAGTCATAAAAAGCGATGATATTGTCTCAACAAACTCTTATAACATGGTAACTTGGGATCATATTCTCTGTGTAAGAAAATAAAATTAAATGAATCTTAAAATTTCATTAAAATAACTAAATTCATTATATAACATATAAAATTGATGTATCTACACCTCAAAATAAAATTTAGTTGCATAACAAAGCATGAGTCTCAAAGAAGGAAAATTGAGACAAAACTATTTCACAGATTTGGTAACCTTTGACACATAAACTCCATGAAAGAAAGATCCTAAAATGGATGTGTTAGTACCCATAAATTTAATTATAAGATAAATATAATACCATAAAGAACATTACATACACCAAAAAAATTGAAAGAGTGGTGAACATTGCATGTATATCACAGAAATAAAAAGTGACCTGAAAACCCTTTACCTTGTGTCTTTACTCCCCTTATACTCATTCAGAACAACCTATATAATATATATATATTATATATATATATATTATATATATATATATTACAGAATAATATTGTTTTATCTAATTCCATATATTGTTAGATTATGACATTATATTACCCAATTGTTAACAATCCTATGATGAGGTTTCACTTCGGGTAATATTCTATTTATTCATTGCATGTGACTTAATTTGTCAAATATTTAGTACTTAAACGTATATAATTATTTATAGAATGTAAAACAAGATATAAATATAATTTATATATATTATAGGTTTATTATAATAATCTACATAATATATAAGTATGAAACAGATTTCACCATTCCTGGAGACGGTAGATTGTATGTCTGCATGAATTCTATTACCGTTTAATCATCATGTTGAAAGAAATAAAATTAAAATATGCACAAATACACACACACATATATATATATCATTATTTAATTAAATTTCTGATATCATATATATATTATATATTCACTAAAACCTTCCTTAATACAATACATGTAGTGTATGAATGAATAATATCGCTTGGAGGGGGTCGTAGTCAACCCTTCCTCAAGCTAAATTATCTTATTTAAAGAAGATATAAAACATAAAATTTGGTTATAAATAAAAATTAAATAAGTATAATGACATTATAAATATAATATATATCATATATAAAAATATTTTCCATCATAATGACCACCATTAAAGGTGTAAATGGAAAATATTAAAAATCATTGTTTAGGAAGGTAGTAATTCGTTGTACAAAAAAAACAGTATGATCGTTGTCCACTAGTTAGAGGTTTGTGTTGGTGTAAATCAAAAAATTTAAATAAAAAACCTAATAGTATATTTATTATAAGTTTTTTTATATAATCCTTGAATAACATGATTCAAGGGGTGTAGAATGGAGATGAAACAATGTATTTTGAGACAAGAGGTTACCTCTTAATTGAGTAACTGCTTTCCATTTGTACCAAAAGGGTTACTTGGATTTCTACCCACACAAAAAAGGCTTAGAGTTATAGGGGAGGTAATTTGGGATTTTAATTTGGAAAATTTTGGATGGTAAAATGTGGATTGAGTGTTGTGAGTAGGGTGTACAGTATTTTCCTTTTTATAGTGCAGTGAGAGTGACAGTCTTGTAAATACACAAAGGTATTCATTAATGGGAGGTATACCTTATCTAAAGTGCATAAGGGTAAAATTATGGATTAAAGGGGAGTAATTGGTTTATTAAAACATTCAATATATAAAAATATATAAATTTTTATAATTTGGTTCCTTAACATTGAATATTCAGCAACTTTATCATTTTGGTTTTTATTAAAGAATCATTTTTTCTAATATAATTAATTTAACCATTAAGACTAAACTAAAGTGAATTTTTTTATAAAATATAGATAAACATAAATTTGTAATATGATATATATTTTTTAAAATAAAATTCTCACTTGTCTTGGAAATCAATTTAAAAAAAAGCCATGTGATGCGCTAAAACACTGCTTAAACTTAGACCGTGTTGACAACACTTTTACAATATATGGGTCAACATGTTAATTATAAAAGATAAACTATTACATTAATAGACCATATTTAATATTTATTATCACTTACAAATTACATGGAATGATATAGTATTTTTATTAATTTTAGATAAATTAATGAAATTTCATTTTTTATAAAATCATAATAATGTCAATTTTGACATTATTTATTTTATGTTAATTTTAAAATGTCCGTATAATATTTTAATTCAAATATATTTGTTTTAAACATGTTTAATGTAATATATTCATCTAAATAATAAAAAAAGACAACAATTCTATTAATTAACTTCACTTTTAATATGTATATTATCATTTGTCTTAGTAAATTAGTAACTAAATAATCAATACATTGGCATTTCCTAAGTATTTTGAAAAACTAATTCATCTCTAAAAATTGTTGATAAATTATTTCAATAAAAATTATTCATTTATATTTCAAAATGATATGTATAACAAAAAAATTGAGGCATTTTTACATATCATAACTTTTTATAAATGTTAAAGGTAATGAATGTTTCCTTTCTGTCTTTTTCCTAACTTGATCATTTATATAGGGAAATTCCATTTAATAATATCCCAATAACACATAATGTTTTAACCATGTGGGGATATAGTATAATTATTGGAATTCAATGGATTTTTTATGTGTCTTCGGGTCATTTTGGTCCATAATATTAAGGTTTAGTCTCTTATTAAGTTTAATTTTACTTTAATTACCATAATTATTTTTTTTTTCAGAAAACTTTCTTGTCAAAAACTTATTTGACATCACTAGAAAAAAATATTTTACTTACTGAAATATTTTATTTTCATTTTTCAAAATTCAAATCACAGAAACGGGAAAAGTAAGATTAATACTAATCTAGCAGACGTTGAAAAAATGTGGGTTTTGAAATTGAATAAATGTTTGAAATATCAATTATTTTATAAATATAATTTAAATATAATGATAATTACAATGACTGACATTGGATTAATATACTAATAACTGATCTATTTTGACTTTTAAAAACAACATAATATATAATTTAACACCAACAATCGTTTAAATCAAAATATTATTTTTAACTAAATTGTAGTAATTTTTATCATTCATAAAAAAAATTCAATTTCATAGAAAAATAAGAAAAAATTAACCCTAAACTAATTTCATAATTATAAATTAAAAAATGAGGTTTATTTTATAAAATAAAATTTCTATGTGTCTAAAATTAATTTTATTTTTTCATAGAAGGACGTGATGTGTAGATCACAGTATTTTTAAACATAAAATGTAACATCCCAAGTATGTAATGAATAATATAATTTCTAATCTATGAATATTTATGAATGAGATAGTGTTTTAAGAGGTTTAAAATGAGAACAAATCCAATCTTAAGCATGGAATACTCTAATATTTTTAAAAGATTGTTTTACCGCCTTTAAATGGGGACCCATTTTTAAATCTATCTTTTGACAATTTTATAAGATCTATTTTTCAAAATAAACTTATTCTATAGTATTTGGATATTTAAATTTACATTGTATAATTTGTTTGGTATTTTTCTCACAATGTTCATTTTTTAATGAATAGTGAAAAACACTACATTTTAATTCAAAACTGCTTTTTCATCTAATTTAATTATATGGATAGATTATATTTTTAATTAGTTTTATAGTTTAAATATAATATATTTTTACCATTTAATGCAATTTTGGTCATTATAATTAATTTCACTTTGTAAATGGGCATAAACAAGTGCCTAACTTTTCATAAATATTGTTTCAAAAAAACCCGTTATTTGTTTTGACAACGGGAATTATTTTTAAATTAATTATTGAAATTTTTATGTTTGTAATTTGGTAAAATGGATTAAATATTTGTAATCAGAATGACCAAATTATGTAATTAAGAATCTTTTGTAGTTTGACATTATAAATAGTAATGACGGTAATTGTCTTTAATTATCGTGATTAATTAGTAATCAGGTAGTTAAATACAACAAATTAATATTATAATAACAACAAATGACCCCAAAATTTGTCATAATGGTTTTTTAATGGACGACCATGGTATTCCTTGTTCCAAAATGTGGGACCCCATGGAATCACTTTTGGGTGAAAGTGATACTTTATCATTTTATTTTTAATGAAAGGAGAATATCACTAAAGAATGCATCACCCTAGTAAAACATTTTTAGTTTTGTATATGTAAATTATATCTTATACTATAAATATTCATTGGAAAGCTACAAAATATTTCCAACATCATAGTATTTTTTTATAATTTTTAGACATTAAATAAATTAATTTATTTATGACACCATGATGATGCAACGATTACCTCATTATTTAACAATTTAAATAAAATGAAATGATAATGTAAAATCTAAGACTTACACTTTTCAAAAACATATTGGATAAGTATATTTAGAACCCTTATCACCTTATCCTCGAAATAAATTAATGTGGGACTTTTTAAATCCGAGACTCGTATTAAAATAAAGTAACATTTCTTGGCTTTCCAAGAATTCCCCTCCTCCCTCTTATAAAAGGCCCCCACCTATACCTCCTTACCCACACCTCTCAAGACATTGTCTCATCCATGATCTTCTCATTTTATCTCTCCAAATACCTCTCTTCATCCTAGAAGCCTTACCTTATGCAGAAATCTCTTCAAGAAACCCTTTTGGATCAAACCAAGAGGAGTTGCCCGATTTAAAGGTAATGTCTTCACTTTTGTTCTTTTGTTTTATTTTGCTCTCCAACCCCCTAAAATCTTTTTATTCCATTATTTTGTAACAAAAACAGTATATTAATTATACTAGGATGTGGTTATGATAATTATTCAATCTAAACTTACACCCACCTCTTTCTAAATGTTAAAGAACATACTGTTTCTGTGGATGGTGAATTTCTGCCTCACGAAATGATGATTGTTCAATCTTATTTTAACACCTTTAATGGTGGCCATTAAGACGTAACTATATTTACATATGATATATATTATTTTTATGTTTTCCTTAAACTTCTGTATTTTTACATTTATGGCATACCTTTATGGTTTCCATTATGGGTAAACGCGATATCTTTATTTTAGGAAGTGCGGACTACCGCCCCTCAAAGTGATTTGATTCGTTAATGAAATATGTGGGACGTATAAAAGATGGAGTTTATGATATTATATATGATATTATACTAGAATTATAATACACCTTTATATCATTATGATTCCATTCCATACAATACAAACTATAAATGAAAGTAGTGTTCATGCGTACGTACGGCTTACCGTCTACATGAACGGTGCATTTCATTTCTTACCTCTAAATGTTTTTTAATATTATAAATGCATTTATATACAAGATATATATTATATATATGATATATACATCATGAATATAATTATGGATATAATTGATACTTTACCACATGAACAACTTGTAATTATAAAGATTTTTTTTGACTCAAGTACCAATGATCGACAAAACGACCATTATTAACTTAAATAATTACATATTGTTCATAACATGGTAATAAGTGATATAAAAGAAATAATGAACATGAAAAAGGTTCTTAAGAAAGTATAAATTAACTCAAGTTTATTATTTAATAGGTTAAAGAACGATCGAGTCAAGTCAGACACAAGGTAAGGGACTTCATCTCAATATCCTTCCATTGTGGAATATTTTGTTTTATACCCAACTTTATTTTATACGGTGTATAAACCCCTTTTACTTTTATGTTTTTTCAAAAGGAATATTTTTTATATGAAGCATTTTACTAAATGACAAAAGGGGATGTTTTTTTGTCGTAAGTATGTGGCGATAAGGACTCCTCTGCCACCGTGACCATTATTTGAGTTTCGGCTTCCTCTACAAGCTATAACATTTTTCAATGAAAAATATATACCATGTTTTACTTTTCTTTTATTTTGGTATTGAAAATGGTTTTCATAATGTTTTTATTATATCAATGTGTTCTATTGATATCTTGTGATTGAAATGTGGAAATGTTATGTTTCCTTTATGCATTTTTTATGTGATACAATTATGTTATGGTTCTTGGGCATTGTTTATGAAGATGGGTGGTTCCGTGATAAACTAGGGGTAGGTGAGCCCGATATAGCTCTCAAATTCATTGGGTAATGTGAAGGAGTCAAACGCTAAGGTTTTTTCGAAGAGATTTAGGGAATATATTGTGATGGGTATTCCAAACGTAACCATGAGGGTTACTCCCTACGTAAGAATGTTATGAATGCCTCAAGTTACCTTTATCTCTTATGATTTCTATGATTTATTCATGATTTTATGAGGTATGTTAAAGCACATATGTTTTATGAGTAAAGTATGATTTCATTGATTCTTATGTATACTTGGACTAATGTTTTCATTCCGTATTTTTATATCCCTAACTGAGCTTTTTATGCTCATCCCATGTTTTTGAAATGTTTTTCACAGATCAATGGAATGGTACATGATATGATGATAGTGTTAAGGAAGTGTCAAGAAATAATCCATGTTTGATTTTAAATATGTTTCTGTTGATGGGAAAAAATGAATACTATATTTTATGTAACCACTTTGTTTAAATGTGGAATGTAATGCATGATTTATGATCTAATTCTCTAAAACTCTAAACCTGAAAAGATCATCAATGTGTATTATTGAAATAACTCTAGATTAAGTAATGTTTAAGGCTGGGGCCTTATATAAAAGGCCTTTACCAAAAATTATATCTTTCATTATAAATATATTATATTTCTATAAAACCATTATAAACAATATTTTTGTTCCTAATATTAATATTTCTAATTTCAACAGTTATATTATAATTATCTCATTTTAATAATAAAATTATGTTTCATAGAAACTCATCTTTGTATATAATGCATTCCAAGTCATTGTTCCATATAACACATGCCAATTTGGTGTTTCATGTATTGAAATCCAATTCAGTTCTATGTTAAAAGAATATTTGACATAGTGTAACTAAAACACAAATAAAAATAGAATCATTGGATGAAAAAAATCACAAAATCTCAAGGTGTTATAATTTTCATGTTGATTTATCATGGTAAACACATAGTTCTGTTATTAAAATACTAGTGTGTCAGTATTTACATTAGTTTAAATAATTATTAATTATAATTTACCTCATAAAATTTTCTCAATTGATCAATACTAGTGAGTTTTAATAAAATGATCCATATTTCTGGCATTCATATTAAAAAATTATATATTATGTTGATTATATTGTATAATATAGTATGGGAAGTTGTTTTCTAGAATAAATAAAAATACAGGTATGATATGGGGGAAGAACCTGTAACATTTTATTTTATTGAGCCCCATAAATATCACATTAAATTATGAATCCTTAATGATATATAAATAATTGGTCTTTTAATGTGATGACTTATAGTTATCATATGTACTAATTTTAATATATGTTGTCATTATATAAATACAATATGAATTATATAATAATTTTTTCAAATTTATAAACCTATATTTTATATTTCTAGTTATAATTATATTAAATAAAGTCAAATTTCAATACATGTAACTATTTGAGTACTACTGAAACATCACATACTACACTAGGGGCGCATCACATAACTTTGAACCTTGTAGTATGAAGTGGGAAAGGTGGTGTGTTCATATCCTATTCTTATAATATTTTAAATAATTTTAGTATAAACCCTCTATCATCAGGTGAAACATTAGTACATAATTATTTAGCATCAAGTGGGCCAGTAGTAATTCATCCCTATAGTGGTGAGTGGATAATTGCACGATCTAAAGAATAATGGTATAACAACAATAATAATATATATTTATTTATAAAAATGTTAATTCTTTAAAAAATGAACAATTACTTATTTTATTTATTAAAATAATAATAATAATATAAGATATTAAATAAATGACACTCACCATGTTTGGAGGTTCATTGAATTAGAGGTAGTTATTCAATCTAATGTATTTGGGGTACCCAGCAAGGATTGTATGGGCCTCTAAAGGTATATTTTAAGACCCCTAGATTGTGAGTCAATATCTCTCCCATATATATATATCTCTATGTGTGTGTGTGTGTGTTTGTGTGTGCATGTATGGGTGTGTGCGTGTCTTTATTAGGTTCTCATGGGTACAATTACATTCAAACACACACACACATTGCACACACAGGCTAAAAAGGCAATTCATGACACCCCAAGGGATAAACCAGCCATTAATCCCTATTTTTTTGTATATTAGAGGATCATAGGCCCAAAATTGGATGACTTAAATTCCTTTAATTTGGATGGCCCAATGGACCTTTTAACATCATCATTTCAATTAGTTTTCACCTCATGCCTACATTATGCATGTTCCATCACCTTCCATGGTCAGTCCTGCATCACCACCACAAATTTCAATTCTTGCATCATTACCTAAGTCATAAAATCACCCTAGGGGCCTTCCGGGATTCAGACTCTCATCTTTTGAATGCAGTATTTTGGGGTTTAAAAGTATTAAATATTATGTTAAAATTATAAGGAATTTAATTTTGTTATTTGAAGATATTAGCTCCTTTTTAAATTCATGAGGTTATTTAATATTATTGTACATTAAAAATAAGAGGATGAAATAAAAAGGTTCCAACTAGTAATTATGGAATGAATTTAACGAAACATATCTTACAGTTCTAAATATGTATGAGAAATTCCTTTAAGGTATCTAAAGGTCCAAGTGGAAGGTGTTAATTAATGTCATACTACTAAATAATTGAATTTATTCCCATGATACATTATATTAATTGGGTTTTAGATGATTAAATATAGTCTAGTACAGAATCTAAGTTATATCCTAAGGACTGAGGGATTTTTAATTTGAAATTTCCTAAAATATTCAAAAAAAAACAAAACTAAAATTAGGGGTCTTATTTTTTTTAAATAAACTAAGAATGAGTAAAAATTATTTAATTTTATAAAATTAAATTAGATTCAATTGTTATAGTGTATTTTTATCACAAAAATATTAATACCAAACTGGAAATGTTCATTTCTTGTAGAAATTCATTTATATTTGGAGTGATTAATTGGTTTAGTTTGACAAGAATCATTATTACCCAATAACCCCATAAATTAATGAAGCTAAACATTTCCCATGGTGTAACTATAGTTTGAACATGTTCTATATATTATACAAGGATTTGGGGATACCAAAGCACATAATAATAAATTGATTATGGGAAATAAATTGGATCATATATTATCTAAGGAAAAAAACTTATTTTTCACAAGTATAGACTAAGTTTGGGTTGGTTATGATAATATAAGAACATTGTGAAAGAAACTCAAATAATATTCAAACTAGTAAATACATTAAGATAAAAAAATATGAAATGATGAAACCCCAAAAAATTAATAATGAAAACATGTATCTATGTTATGTTTGTTAACTACCTTGAGAAGTGAGTATCTACCTTGGAAGTATATCCCACTATTTATATCACCATATATAGGAGGATGAAGATCATATGAAACATCTCCTTCAACCATACTCATCCAAATTAGATAAGTATGTATAAAATATATAGGATTATGTAATTAATATTATAACACTATAAAATTATATAGAATCTCCCACTCATCCTAACATAAAAATGAGGTTCCCATGGTTCCAATTTATAAAAATAGTGGATGGTGGATTTCGCACCTTGTTTTCAAAAAACCACTTAGAACCTAGATTTGTCCAAAGAGAGACCCTTATCATAATTTTAAAAAAACAATTAAAAAGTTTTTTAATCCATATTGTGGGGAAATTGGATTTTTAGAACGGAAAATATTGTCCAACTATAGTGGTGACCTTTTGAGGGTTTACATTCAATATTCCCTCCAACGTTTCAACATTTTGAGTCCTTAAATGGAAAAAATTGGATTCAAGATATTCTAGAAAATTATTGAAATTATGTTCAGGGATATTTTTAAATAATTTGAGACTAATTATTTTAAAATATTAGGAAATATATAAATTTTATTTTACATGTGTTCTTGGGATGTCTCATAGTTTTGGGTTGTTTTACTAACACTTCATCTTGGGATCTTCGAATAACCTACACCTATAAATTAAACATAAAAAAGTAAACATTTATTTATTTAAAGTATTAAAAATTAATTAATTAGATCCATTGGTAATTTTAATTGAATATATTATTTTTAATTTATAATATTATATCATGAAAAAACATTGTTATAAAGGTTCCATAATATAGTGAGTCCTGATACGATCACACTCGCATAAATAAATATTTTCAATCCTTGGAAAAGTCAAATTTTAGAAAAAATAATAATGATTTCTCAAAGTCAATAAATATTTATAGTTTAAATTTAATTAAATTTAAAATAGTGATATTATTAATGTAAGAAATCCAAAACAAGAATTTAATATTAGTAAGCATGGAAATATGTGTCTCATAAATTGTATTAGAACAAAATACAAGGAGATATATGATATTATTCCAACAAATAAATTCACAATTGAACCGTTATTTAAATCTCCCTATGATTGGGTGTGTAAAAAACTATATAATTCTTATCTCACCAATTTCTATTTACTAATATAGGTTATATTAAAAAATGTGGTTCACCTGATTTTTTTCATGGATCCAACCCTACACAATTTGTAATAAAATTTCAAAATGCAATTACTTTAGAACTACCAGAAGAAAAAAAATAATCTCTCAAACTCAATATACCAATATTTTTAACATTTAATAACTCCCCTCATTATTCATTCTTTAATTATTAATTTATAATTATTATTATATTTAATTTTTTAGGGAACACAGCATTCAAGATACAGGTACACATGCATATTTCAATCCAATACAATAGTGAATCTAATATGATATGGAATGAATGTATTTAAAATAATTTTTGGAAATATAAATCACATTAACCTAATATATATATATGTGTGTGTGTGTGTGTGTGTGTGTGTGTGTGTGTATATATATTGAATTTATTATAAAAAATACACATGTCCAAGCTATGTTAAATAAGGTGTGGAGATATAAAATAAAATAATTTTCTAACAAAAACTCACATTAAAAGTAACAATGTCCCAATGGATTTATGATGATTAAATTATTTATGTTATTATAAAATATCCAATCATATAAAATCACACATTTGTGTTAAATTATTTATCAAAAATTAATGTCATCATAGAAACAAATTTTCATTAAATGTAGAAACAATATAAAATAGCGTAAATCTGATAGAGTTTTCAAGAAATTCCCTTATTATATAGGAATTTAAAAATATTATTCTTCTAAAAAAGAGATCAAAAGGAAAAAGTATAAAAAAATTAAAATACCATGTTTCATTTAAAAACTATAAACATAAAAAAATGAAAAATAACTGAAGAATTTTTTAATGTATCCACCCCCCCCCCCCCCCCACCACACACACACAAATAGATAATTTTTAGTTCTGTCATTATAATTAATGTGATGGTGGTAATGAAGGATATCAATTGGGGTATTTTATTGGTAGATGGATTATTTAAGTGGTATTTCCTCTAATGGGACTCTTGAATGTTTTTTTAGATTTACTTATATTTTTTCCCATTGATGGTGAATGGGAAATGGGATTCTTAATTTGTATCATGCATAACCCCAAAATGATAATAACTAGTGATAGTGTATGGAACAAATTATAGGAATAAGTTTTAAAGGGTTGAAAATTTAGTATTTAATTATAATGTTGGACCATCTTTCGAGAGTGGAACTAAAAATAAAGGATGATGCAATCATGGGTCGCCATGGTTCCTTGATTATTGATCTGAGAGATCACATATGAATCTCCTAATATTTACTCTAGCTATCAAATATGTGATTTTCTTTTATCAATTTCACTAGAAAAAAATATAATTCCATTGTTTAAGGGACTAATTGGTCCAATTTTATATCTCAATACAGAAGTGACAACAATATCCAAATACAATCTAATAAGGTGACATGCTAACAAGAGTTGCGAAATCATTACCATAATCCCATAATTATTCACTGAATATAAGACTCCATCTTTTATACTAGTTTAAAATATATTTTCAATTTTTTACTTTAACTCACTATTTTACACCTCATCTTTCCCATTTCATTATAGGTGATAAACTATGGAAACATAATGTGTGACCCCATATCGATGAAAACAATTATTTTATTGTGTGGTCACAGAAATGAGATCCCTAGTAATTAATAATAACTTTATGAAATACAATACAATATAAGATTTATGTTTTTATAAATTTCATAACTAACATTGATACATTCTGGATCGATCATGATTATACCCATTTAGACACATAAGAAACTCTTTTAATTATATATAAGTTACCAAAAAGAAATTTTGAATAACCCCAAAAATTCAATTCCCAAAATATCAAAAATATTAGGGAAATGAAATTGTTGGAATAGAATTAAAATTATTTTAGAAACATTCCCTATCTTCTAAAAATGAGGAAAATCTCTATAAAATAATCAACAACCCCAAAAAAATTTGTAAAAATATCCTTCAATCAGGCACCTTATCGGTAATTTATTGGAGATTTAAGCTGTCCTTATATACAAGCGCATAACAAAACCAATGTATGATTAAAACTTTCTATTTGAAATACAAATCCATAAAACATTATCACAAAATGTTCACAAAATGAAGGGGTCATCCAAAATTATCCCATGTGACTCATGTTTAACAAAATAAGATTTTTTTTGTTAAAATTAGCATCTTTCATGATTCCAAGAAATAATTTAAAATTCCATCATAATAGGGAATAACATCTTTCAATTGATGTAATTTTTCATCAAGAAACATCCTATTTATGGTAATACATTTAGATCATTCAATGTGATGGGTGGAAGGATCCTAATGATATAATCTACCACAACACTCTCTATTCCTTTTTAACCCTAATTAAAAAAATTATTCAAGAAGTAGTATCCAATGAATGATATGTGATTTCAATACTGATTTCATAAGGATATACCGATGGGCTACATGGTCAGAAAACATAATCTCTTTGAAACCTAAAAAATATGCCTTGAATTTATTGATAGAAAACATAATGAAAATAAATAAATTTTTAGTTGTGATGATATTTTCATGGGTATTGTCCTATGAGTGAGAGGCATATACGATGAAATTTGGAGCTCGGTGTATATGATTTCATAAGAAAACCCCAAGTATAAAGTCTGAAGCGTAAAACATGAGCTCGAATGGTAAATATCATTGAGGTGGTTAATTTTTTTGGGGTGGCATGAGATTAAAATTAATTTTATTAAAATCATCCTCAAATATTTTATCAAACATAACTTCATTATCTTTTGATGTAATTATAAGAGTGTAATATTACTAAATCTATGAATGAAATAGTGATAAAATAACATGTGACCATAAAAATACATTGAATCATATGAATTTCTAGGTAATGGAATAGAATAAATGACTTCCATGTTTTAATTATATACTTGGATACCAACCCCAAAAAAGAAATTTTAAAGTTTTACCCCATATTTCACCTCAAAATGTCTTATCTCTTTATTTAATACATGATTATTTTCAATATAATGAAAATAGATATCATCAAGACTAAAAAAACCTAATAAATATTATTACTGTAGATAGTTAAATTTTCCATGAATACTTCCATTACATTATATATATAATCCAAAAAAAACACTAGCCATGCATAACTAGAATGTTCTTGGATAATTTCATAACCCACAGGGAATCTTACTATATATAAATGTGTCAAAAGGGAAGTGAAGGTTGTTTTTTCTGAACCTCATGGGAAATATAGATCCAAAATATCCAAAACACCTGTCTAAAAAAATTACTATAAATTATTCACATACATCTATATCATATGGTTAATGAATGGAAGTGATAAATGTTCATATATGGTGTGTGGTTTAATCAGTGAAATTCTATATAGACACACAATCTATTCTATTCATCAGTTTGTATCAATTAATTTTCTCTTCTTTTGATTATTGTTACAGTGTTTTCATTAAAACATACCCATTATAGACCAATACACTATCGTAAGTAGGATAAAATAATCCATTATCTATTATTTTGGTCATATACTTTTTAAAATCATTAAATAGATTTGGGTTCAGTCGACGTTATTCCTAATTCACTAGTTTAGTCTCATAATTTTATAATATATGATGAATGAATATTGGTGGGATAATACATGGAATGTTATCAAGTATCAATCCCAATTTATTTTTATACTCCTTTAAATGGTCATAAAATATAAATTCATTATCTTGAGGGAGTGAAAGAGAATTTATGATAAGAAACATGTTTCCGTTATCAAGATATGAATATTTTAAATTTTGTGGAAGTAGTTTGAGTTCTAATTCATGGTTATTTTAAATTTATATATGTGATTCGGAAATAGATAGCTCTTTGATCTCATCTAAATTCACTATGGTAATATCCCCATAATAGGAATAAGATTTTACAAGATGACCATAATCATTGATGGTCATTATGACTATAGTGCATAAAAGATCATCAATTAATTAATATGCATGAAATTTTGAAATCCCATTAATCAATTCAACAAAATGCTCATTATCCATAATTTTAAAAAATGTTCAAAATTTATAAATTTAATTTGGGGAATGAATGTATATTTTAATTGGGATAGGTATTACATTATTAAAATTTACAGTATGAGAAGAATTTTGTTATAGGGGGTTTCAAGAAATGACGAATGATGAAGTTTAAAATTTCACCACAAAACACTATAGATAAAATACCATTATATACATTAATTATGGTATTAGTTTTTTTTATTAAATATATTCATAATATAATTATAACATATCCATTCATCTTATCATCATCCATTTTAGGAACATAAAAATTAGCATGACAAATCTTGTTCTCTACCCTCACAAGAACATCATCTAGCACACCAGGGAGGTGTGAAGTACTATTGTATTCATGTTGAATAAATATTATTGTTTGCTTAAAATACCAAAATTATAAAAATAGAAAATGGAGTGTGGAATCACTTTTATAGAGGCACCCAAATCAAGTATAAAATCTTAAAAGAAATACTACATTATGGTGTGTGTAATTGACAAAGTTAAAATATCATTGATGTTTGGTGTATGTGATGGTTGGATGAATGGTAAGAATTTCTTCCATAATATAACTTTATCTCAACCTTTGTGTTGTCTTTGGGGTGTATATATCTTTTTTATATTATTGGTTTATCATGTATCATTATTCAAGATATAAATCAAAGGAATATTAACCGATAATTATTTTATTGTTTCCTATATTTTATTATTATGTTTAGTTTATTTTTATTTTTTTGCATAGGTGGACTTTGAGAGAAAAGAGTAGTTATATTTGGGATATTGGGTTCGATAATTGATACTTTATTCCCTTTGTGGTTACATCTCCGAAGATAAGGATTTTCCCCTATTTAGATTATTAGTTATGTTTAGAATATTGGTTTATATGGGATGATATGACTTTAATAGAGGTGTATTTTGGTTTTTAAGTTTTATAACACTACAATGGTTTATGAAACAAATTTTTTCCAAGTCCCGTAGGTTCATTATTGGTTAATAAGGTATTTTACCAATCCCATGGAATTTAGCATCTCCCACTAATTTGTTAAGATAACTGAGTTTAGTTTTTATGTATTGTATGATATATTGGGTTATTAATTGTAATTTTTTGATTACTTTTACCATTTAAATCACTAATTATTCTAATCATGGTTTGGGTTTTCGATAGGTTTGTCAGAAAATCCTTTCATGTGGTTGAGTATTTTTTTGTGGACATGGAGGAAGAATACCATTCCCTAAGTGGTTTCTATACTATTGAGTTTGGTTAGAATACATCCTACCATTACCTATAGTGCTGAGTCAATAAGGTTTCCATATGAAGTTTCCATTCTTTCTTGTTTTTAAAATCACTAACACCATATCTTATGTCAAATTTCATTTACCAAATGATTTACTTGATATGGAAAATTTTCCTTCCCCAAGAAAAATTTATCCTTACTATGTTTTTCATTGTTCATATCATGTCTATGTATAAAATTTGGTTTCATTTCCAAAACCTCGAAATTCTATAATTACATAGATATAGAGCATTCTGTTTTAAGGATCCAAGTTCAAACTCCAAATTCTAATGAATTTAGACTCCGAACTTTGTTAGTTTATACTTTTAATTCTAATGAATTTAGACTCCAAATTTTAATAAATTCAGTCTCTGAAATTTTTAAGTTCAGACTCCGAATTATAATGACTTCAGACTCCAAACATTGTAGGTTCAGACTCTGAATTCTACTGAATGCAGACTCTAAATTTCCATGAAATTCAAACTCTATAATTCTATAGATTCAAGGTTACAAATTCTTTGGAAAACTAAATCCTAATATTTACGTATTATAAACACCGAATGGTTTTTGGTTAGAATCCGAACTTTTATTTTTATTACATTCTAAAAAATTAATTTGGTCAAGAATCCATATTTTTTTCTTATTCATTTCCTGGTTATAATATGATGCCATGCATTCAGTTACTAACTAACCATTGTTTGAGTGGCACATGTATAGCTCCCATTGAAAATCAAGGAAAAATAAGACTGTTGGAGGAGGGAGATGACAGTTGAAGATGTGCCTATAAATAAGAGCTCATTTTAATGAGCTCACAACAAGGTTGATTAATCTTGAGATTACTTTCTGTGAATTAATTTCTAGAGAGAGGCATTATTGCTTTGTGCATATTTAATATCTTGTTCAGAATTTCTTTGTATGACTCTGAATGTTTCTGAGTACATTCGAGGGCTTATGGGGATAGGAAGACAGAGGTACCAACTACCTTGAAGTTTGAGGGCATGCAGGGATAGGAAGATAGACTCTGATCTTCATATAGAGGTCTTACCTAGGTGTGGATAAGATAGACATTCTTGAAAGTATAAATCAAGGTACCTTTATCCAGTGTTGTTGGATACCCTACTCTTTCGGTTAAAATATTTCTATTCTTGTTCTTGTACTATTTCATGATTCTTTCCGGTATTATTTTAGTTGTTAAGGAAAGTATAACTATCTTATACATTCTTATACTAGTACTCTGATTAAATAAGGTTTGATACGCTTTAAGGTAGAATCTTTATTTTGTAAAATTTTTTAAGTTTCATTTCTAGGATCTCTTTTTCAGAACTACATTTCTAGAATCAGTCATTCTTGTATAACTAAGAGGATTTGTGAATTTTACTTGTTTAACTTTGTTAAACATTACCATATTTAAAAGTTCCAAATTAATTTTTAAAGTATACAATTCACCCCCCCCCCCCCTCTTGTATATCGAGCATCTAATTCATTATTTCGATACTACAATATGTATCATTTCAATCCTAAAATTGGTATCCAAGAAGTTCTCTATAATACTTTTATTCACATATATATTTTCTTACTCAAGTTTTTCATTGTTCTATTTTCCATTTTTTGGAAATTTTTATCCTTGTTTACAAACTTTTATTAATAACAATTTTGTTTGGAAAGATTTTATTTAAGATGACAGGAATGAATGTTGGTTCGATAGAAAACATAAATCCTACTAGACCACCTATTTTTTATTTTATTTATTACGAATATTGGATAAATTGTATGAAGACTTTTGTTACCAATACTAGAGGGGACACATTTTTTATTCTTACTGGATATTACAAGGTTCTTGAAAAGGAAGTCAGAACTTTTACAAATCAAGTGAAGTATGAATATCAACAAAACTATATGGTACGCAATACATTGTTTTGTTCCATGAACAGTAATATATATAGCCAAATTTCTTCTTGGGAAGCCGAAAATTGTATTTGGAATAATCTTGAAGTTACACATTTTGGTACTTCCATAGTTATTGAAATAAGAAGAGCTATGCTTAGAGATGAGTACCATGGTTTTTTCATTCCTTATGGAGAACCTATATGTAAGGTACAACCGAGATTTATGAATATCATCAACAGCTTACAATACATGGGTAAAAAACGTTTGGATGATGAGGCACTTTTAGAAAAGATCATAGACATCATGCCTAATGAGTGGGAATCCAAGAGAACAACTATAGATGAGAATAGGGGAAAGTCTCAAAGATTACTCTTGATGATATTTTGGAACTGTTTTTCAACACGAGACTAGAATGAAGAGAGAAGCTGAAAATGTTAAGAAGAAGAATAGGAATATAAGTGCATCTTTTACAACTACTTCAAATCATATGAAATCCAAGACTCCTAATAGAATTACAAGATATAATTCTAAGAAGGTCAATGTTTTATTTGATTCAAGTGAAAGTGAACATTCTGATAATGTACTAGCTAGTCTTTCTTGAAGGACGAACAAGATAGTTGGGAAGAAGGAATTTTAGTATAGATACCAAAAGAAAGAAAGAAAGGACAACAAATACTCTGAAGTCACCTATTATGAATGAAAAAGAGATAGACATATAAGACCTAATTATCATATGTTTAAGAGAAAAGATGAAAAGGAAAATCATTCTGACAGGAATAGAAAGAATTACTACAAAGATAAAGCTAAGAATGTTTTGAAAGATAATGACTCCTGGAGTGCCAGTGGTGGAGACTCTTCTGATGAATCCTCAAATGATGAATCTTCTGGACAGAATAATCTTGGTCTAATAGCCAAAATACCTATTTAAAATCGTTGTTTAATGGATGAGGATAACAAATAAAGTACCAACTGAAATACTTGGTACATGGATAGGTGATGTTCTCAGTATATGACTGGTAAAAAAACATCTTTGAATAGATTATCAAGAAAAAAGGAAGGAAAGTAACTTTCATATATAATGCTAAGGGATAAATTATTGTTTAAGGTAACAATGTTCTTCTTGTAAAAACTTTGATTTCAAATGTTTTATTTGTTAAGTGTCTCAAGCACAACCTCATTAGCATAAGTCAATTATGTGATGAAGGTTACCTTTTGAATTTTAGGAATGAAAAGTTCTTTATACACAATTCCAAGTAAGAGTTTATTCTTTATGCCCATAGGAAAAGAGTGTTTACACACTAAACATAGAATACCATAGGAGCCAAGAACTACCTTGCATTAGTGCAATTGAAGATCATTCTAGGTTGTGGAATAGATGGTTAGGACATGGTACCCTTTGGAACCTATGAAAAATCTCTAAGAAAAGAGTTGTTAAGGATATATCAGAGCATAGATTTGATTCTTCAAAAGTTTGTGATCCTTGTCAATTTAGAAAGCAACATAAATCAAGATTTAAATCAGTCGGTAAAGTCAGAATCACTAATTCATTACAGTCAGTTCATATGGATCTTTTTGGTCCTAAACAAACTGGATGCATTGGAGGGAAATATTATGTATTTGTCTTAGTTTATGATTACAGAAGATTTAAATGGGACTATTTTATAGCCAAGAAATATGAAGCTTTTTATTATTTCAAAAGTTTTAGATCCCATGTTAAAAAAGTGAAAAACCTTCCTTTGATAACTATTCATAGTGATCATTAAATAGAATTTCAATATTCTGATTTTCAAACCTTATATATTAGAAAAGGCATTACTCATAACTTCTCAGCACCCAAAACCCCTCAAAAAAATGGTGTTGTTGAAAGAAGAAATAGAATTATTCAAGAAATAACAATAACCATGTTGAGTGAATATTCTTTAGCCATACATTTTTGGGCTGAAGCTGTATGTTCTACTTTTTATACTGTAAATCTTGTTTAGATTAGACCGTTTTTAAATAAAACTCCTTAGGAGTTATGGAATGCTAGAAAACCTAGGCTTTCCAACTTCAAGGTTTTTGGTTGCAAGGTATTCATTCTGAATACTAAAGATAATTTACACAAATTTTCACCAAAATCTGATGAAGGAATTTTCATAGGCTACTCCACAATTTCTAAGGAAAATAGAGTTTCAATAAAAAAAATTGTATTGTTGAGGAAACAATGCGTGTCAAATTTGATGAAACTGGTCATTTTGTTTTTAAGAAACCTCAACCAACATCTTCTTGTGTGTTTTAAAAACTGATTATCAACCTTCGTTAGAAGATCGTTCTAATAAGGAAAATGTTCAAGAAAATATTTCTGAAGCATTTACCATATAAGCCTTTCTACCCTTTGTTAATAAACAGGTTGTACAAAACAAAAATTACTTGTTTCTAAAGAATAATCCTAGTGATAGTATCATTGGTGATGTAAATCAACCTATAAGGACTAGAAGTTCCTTATGAAATGAAGTTGAACATCTAGAATTCCTTTCCAAATTTGATCAAAAAAGCACTGATGAAGCTTTAGGTGATGATGATTGGATAAAATCTATGCAAGATGAGATAAATGAATTCGAAAGGAATAATGTCTGGACCTTGGTTGAATGACCTAAGGAAACATCTCTTATTGGAGTAAAATGGGTCTTCA
This sequence comes from Viscum album, assembly GCA_963277665.1. Taxonomy (NCBI): domain Eukaryota; kingdom Viridiplantae; phylum Streptophyta; class Magnoliopsida; order Santalales; family Viscaceae; genus Viscum; species Viscum album. The sequence goes on from OY728120.1 coordinate 710,699,995, forward strand.
GAAATAAGTGTGATGAAAATGAAATCATAGTAAGAAATAAATCTAGGTTGGTTTCTAAAGTATATAATCAACAAGAAGGAATAGACTATGAAGAAACCTATGCTCCAGTATCTAGACTTGAATCTATTCATATTTTACTTGCTTTTGCGGCATTCTTCTATTTCATACTTTTTCAAATGGATGTAAAATGTGCTTTCCTTAATGGATATGTTCACGAGGATGTTTTTTTTGAACAACCTCTTGGTTTTGAAGATACAAAACATCCTGAACATCTTTTTAATCTCATCAATTCTTTGTATGGAATAAGGTAAGACCCTTGAGCATGGTATAATAGACTTATAGGTTTTTTTATTCAAACTAATTATGTTAAGGTAAATGTAGATCCAACCCTTTTTATAAATAAAGATAAGAAAAATGTTTTGATTGTTCAAATTTATGTTTATGACATTATATTTGGTTCAACTCAGCAATCTTTAACTAATTCCTTTGCGGATCTAATTAAAATATGAGTTTGAAAAAAGTATGATGGGTGAGTTAACATTTTTCCTTAGTTTTCAAATTTCTCAAAAACCAGAAGAAATATGTATATCCCAGCATAATTATATTAAATATCTTCTTTAAGAATATGGATATTACAACACTAATAATATATGTACTCCCATTAGTACCTAAAATTCACTTGATCTTGATGAAGCTGGGAAACCAGTAGATCAAGCATCTTTTAGAGGTATGATAGGAAGTCTACTTTTCATGACAACTAGTCATCCAGACTTAATGTTTTCAGTATGCTTATATGAAAGATATCAATCCAATCCTAAGGAATCTCATTTAAAGGTAGTGAAACAGATTTTTCGCTACATAAAGGGAACCATGGATCTATGACTCTTTTATACTTCGGTAAATGATTTTGTTTTATAATGTTTTTTGGAGGCTGATTTCAGAGGGTATATAATGTATAGGAAAAGTACATATGGAACATATCATTTCTTAAGAGATTCATTAGTTTCTTGGCCTTGTAAAAAGAAAATCATAGTAACACTTCGCACTGCTAAAGCTGAATATGTAGTATCTATAATTTGTTATGCTCAGGTGTTGTGGATTCCATACACTCTCACAGACTATGGTATGAGTTTTACAAAGACAAAAAATTTGTGTGATAATACTAGTTCCATTTCCTTAATTAAAAACCTTGCACACCACTCTCATGAAAATCACATATATATTAGGCATCACTTTCTTAGGGATCACACACATAAAGGGAATATCATTCTTTAATTTATTGGAACAGAAGACCAAATTGCTGATATTTTCATAAAATCATTACCCTCTGATAGATTTGAAAACATTAAACAGATGTTTGGAATGATAACCGTAAGGTAGTATTCCATGTTAAATTACTTTTGAAACAATCTCCTTAAAATAAGGAACTTTTTTTCATAGGGGGAGTAAATTTTTTTGTTAAATCTAAATGTTTTCGTAGTCTAAATTTTTTTGTAGTTTAAATTATTTAATCTAAATTTATCGTAATGAAGATTTTTTGTACTTAATATTTTTTTAATGAAGATTTTCGTAAATAAAATTTTTGTAATGAATGTTTTCATACTTACAATATTCATAATGAAGATTTTTGTGCTTAAAATTTTTGTAATAAAGTTTTGCGTAATAAAAAATTTTATAGTCAAACTTTTCATAATCAAAATTTTCAGAATCTCAAGACCATCAAGAAGTGTTTTCCTCATTACGAATAATCTTCCTAGAAATCCTGAATGTATATTTCCTTTATTAGGTTTTGGTAATCATTTTTTACTTGTTGGTATTTTTATCTATTTTTAAAATTTTCATATTCTCTTTTTCTTAAATCCGAATGTTTTTATAAAAAACCTCAAAATATCAGATTCCATCAAAATTTCCTTCCATCTATCATCTCAACTCTCAGATCTGATCATAATGTTTCTCAACTGTTGGATTGGGTATGGAAATTGAACTGTCACCCCAATCACCTATATAAAGGACCCCTGATGGTTTTCCCACATCGAGATCCAATCTTTCATGTGTTGAAGCCCTGCCCTCCTACGTAAGCCCATTCTGGATTTTCAAGGCTTCCTCAACTCTGAATGTCTCTTGATGTATCATCCAAGAGAGACAGATCAACTGTCAAGCTGATTTCTTAGTGGTAGATTTACAGATAAGGGTTGGTACATCCAAATTTCATTACAAGGTAATATTCTATCATCTCAATGAACATCAATCTGAATGGATCAGAGAGTGTTTGCGTATCAAAACCAGGAGCTCAGGATCTCGTATATCCAAGATTGTTAATTGAATTCAATGATTCAGCATGTTTTTTCAGTGAAGAAAGAAAATATAAATTCTCTTTCAAGATCTATGGGAAGACTTATGCTCTGTATTACAACAACGTAGCCAGTTTGATTGGAGTTCCTTATGGGGATGAGGCAAAGTTCAACTCACATAAGCTGCCTGATGTTCTGGGAAGTTTCATTCAGGAAAAAGAAATGGCTAGTCTCGGTATTTCAGATGTAAATACACCAAATATTTCTCACCAATCTACAAATTTTCGGATTCCTGAATTGTGGGTTCAAGGATTCATCATTCCGAGAAAAGGGGATAAGGATACTTCGAAGAACAGTGATATGTATATCCTGGATTTCTTGGTGAGTCTAATAATGATTAACTTAGTTAAGCATATTCTTATTACAATTGAGAATATAAATAATGGAAATATGAAGGCTCAGATTATCATGTATCCAGCCATTCTCTCCAAGATGATTATTTGGTGTTTAGATTCCATAAAAATACCTTGTAGTTCTAAGCCACAAAATTTCAAAGTCATTCTGGTTAGTGATGATACTCTGGGAAGGATGAATGTTGTATTTTCTAAAGAATTTGAATAATTTTATGATTTTTTTGAGGAGGAGGCAGAAGCATTATTGAAGAAACAGGAGGCCGATGAGACCTCTAAGAATGGAGGAAGGAAGAGGAAGTTGAAGTAAGTAGAAGAGAAGAGAAAAACTCTAATGGCAAAGGAAACCCAAACCACACCACCAAAGCCTAAGAAGAAAAAAAGAATATATGGATGAGGTAGTAGCAAAATGGAGGGATTCCAAGGAGAAAAAGAAAGCAGGGGAGCCTAGATTTGGTTTGGATCCTACTGAAGAAAAACCTTTAAAAAAATAATGTTTAGGAGCTTTAAAAACAAGCTAAAGAAAAGAAACAAAGAAGAAGATGACTGAAGGAGAGATTATGAAATCTATTCTGAATGCTACTGAGAAAGCCTCCGAAAATATTCTGGTACCACAATCCTTATTAGTAAAAGCTTTACCAGAGACACCAGGAAAGAAATATGTGACTCCCGAAAATGTCTAATTAGAATAAGTAAAAGAAGTATAAGAAGAAGAAGAGGAAGCCAGCGATGAAACTTATTATCTCATTAAGCAAGTAGAATATTTTCATGAGAAAGAAAGTCCATCTAAGATGTTTTCAATCCGAACATTTGAATCTGAGTCTTCAAAGCCTGATACACCTGGGAAACATGAGAAAGGTTAAGATGACAAGGTAGAAGAAGAAGTGAATAAGCTCTATGAAGAATAATGTTCTAATCATGATCTTATTCAACTAGAGGATGTTGAGGGATGAGTTGAGAAGGAAGAGGTTTATGAAGATAGAATTGTTCAACTATCTGATAGTGAACACGAATCCCTTAACCAAGACGAATCCATTCCGAAGGATGATAACGGAAAATAGGTGGTTATTGATACACCTATTAAAGTTGTTGTTAAGAAGAAAAAAATCGGTGGATCATCAAAGAGAAAGGAAATTGAAATAGAGAAAGAGCCCTCACTATGTAAAGTCTCAGATTCGGATCATCCTCCCATGGACATGATTTCGTAGTCTAGTCTTTGAAGAATCTTGTTGGCATTATACCAATATTTCCCATTATAGACTCGAGATTCCAGATGCTTCAACACACCTTAAACCAAAAATCAGATTCAGTATCCATGGTGATGGATAAGTGTGTCAAGCTTCAAGAAGATTTCAAAACTTTTCTCATAAACTACGAATCCCATAGAAGATCCTGCAAGAAAATGACCAGCGATTCAAGGAAAACTATAAAAGACATGAGAATACTTGATGATTTTCAAGAAAGTGTCAAGGATGAATTTGACACTGAATATGTGAAGATCAAGGATCTCACAAATATCTTCGAGGAAAATCTAACTCTGGAACAGAATTCTAGGATACAAGAAGTGAAATACATGAATGGAAATTTGTATTTAGTTTCTCAGAGTTGGAAAAATAAAATAGATATTATGATCAAACTTGAGGAAAAGGTTTCTATGCAAGAAGAAAATATGAAGGGTCAGGTAGAATCCCTTAAGGCTCAGGAAGAAAAAATCAAATCCTTAGAAAAGAAATCAGAAGATTAGGATCAGCTTCCCAAATGAGCAGAGGAAGATCACAAGGAGCTCAAGAAGCTCAAAACCATTGTAAAAAAGTTGATACCGAAGGAGAAGGAAGGATAAAATTGTTCAATTCCGATCTTTTTTTGTATTCCTTCCTTGTATATATCTTTCCAATCCTATTGAACTTTTTGGGTTTCTCTTCAAATATTTTGTTTTCTAGTACTAATATTTCAGGGACCATATTTTTTCACATTCCCATTAATCCTTTTTGAAAATCACAAAGGGGGAGAAAGGAAAAATAATACTAAGTAAAGGAGAAATTTTCCTAAGGGGGGGTCCATCTAAGAGTGAGTTCTTATCCAAGAAGATTTCTGTGTGCAATAAAATGTTGATCCTCAATTCAGAAATCTTGAATACGATCTTTAGTGTTTCTGAAGCCCAAGGGGGAGTTAGTCGTATTCATCGATTCCTATATGTTAAGGGAGATAAGATTTACTTTCAATGTTTAGAAAATTATTTTTTAAGTCCTTATATTTTTTTCGTAAGGAGTTTTGTGCTTTCCAAAAAGGGGGAGAATGTTGAGTCAATAAAATTTCCTTTTGACTTTTACATTCCTTCTTGTTTTGAAAATCACAAACACCTAATATTAAGGAAAATTTCATTTACCCTATGTTTTATTTGATATGGAAAATAGTCCTTCCCCAAGGAAAATTTATCATTTCCATGTTTTTCATTGTTCATATCATGTCCAAGTATAAAATTTGGTTTCGTATCCAAAACCTCGAAAATCTATAAATACATAGATATAGGGAGTTTTGTTTTCATGATTTGAGTTCAGACTCCAAATTCTAATCAATTCAAACTCCGAACTTTCTATGTTCTGACTCTGAATTCTAATGAATTTAGACTCCAATCATTGTATGTTTAGACTCAGAATTCTAATGAATTTAAAATCCAAACTTTGTAAGTTCAGACTCTGAATTCTAATGAATTTAGAGTCCAAACATTGTAATTTCACACTCCAACTTCTACTGAATTCAGACTCCAAATTTCCTTGAAATTCAAACTCCGAAATTCTATAGATTCCAGGTTATGAATTCTTTGAAAAACTGAATCCTAATATTTACATATTATAAACACTGAATGGTTTTTGGTTGGACTCTGAAATTTTATTTTCCTTACATTCTGACAAATTCATTTGGTCAAATAACCATATTTTTTCTTACTCATGTTTTTGTTATAAAACGATGTCATGCATTCAGTTACTAACTAACTGTTGTTTGAGTGACATGTTTACAAGTCCCTCCAAAAATAATGGAAAAATATGACCGTTGGAGGAGGGAGTCGACTATTGAAGCAGTGTCTATAAATAGGATCTCATTTGAACACGCTCACAACAAGGTGGATCAATATAGAGATTACATGCGGCTGAAGTAATTTCCAGAGAGAGGGACTTTATTGCTTTGTGGGTACTAAACATCTATTTCAGAATTGATTTGTGAGACTCTGAATGTTGCTGAGTACATTCGAGGTCTATCGGGGATAGGAAGAAAGAGGTTCCAACTACCTTGATGTTTGAGGGCTTGCGGGGATAGCAAGATAGACTATGATCTTCATATCGAGGGATTACCTGGGTGTGGGTAAGACAAACATTCATGAATGAATAAATCAAGGGAACATTATCCAAGGATGTTGGATACCCTACTCTTTAGGTTAAAAGATTTCTATACTTGTTTCTTGTACTGTTTCAAGTTTTTTTCTGCTGTATTTTGGTTGTTAAGGAAAGTATAACTATCTTATACTTTCTTATACTTGTACTCGGATTAAATAAGGTTCTATACGCTTTAATGTAGAGTCTTTTTTTGTATACTTTTTTAAAGTTTCGCTTCTAGAATTTCTTTTTCAGAACATCATTTCCAGAATCAAGCAAGTTTGTAGAACTAAGAGGTTTTTTCAATTTACCTTCTTTAACTTTGATAAAAATTACCATATTTAAAAGTTCCAAAGGAATTTTTAAAGAATACAGTTCACCCCCCCCCCCTCCCCTTGTATATCGATCATCTAATCCATTATTTCGATAATACAATCAGTTTCATTTAAATCCTACAATTGGTATCAGAGCAGGTCTCTAAAATACATATATTCACATATAGGTTTTCTTGCTCCAGTTTTTCGTTCTTCTTTATTTTCCGTTCATAGGATCTTTTTATCCTTGTTTACAAACATTTATTACGAACATGTTTTTGTGGAAAGATTTTCTTTAAGGTCATAGGAATGAATGTTTGTTCCATATACAACTTAAATCCTACTAGACCACATATTGTTTATGGGAATGATTACGAATATTGGAGAGATCATATGAGGACTTTTGATTTCAATACTGGAGTGGAAAACATTGTTATGCTTACTAGAGATTACAAGATTCCTGATAAAGAAGTAAGGACTTTTACTAATCAAGAGAAGTCTGAATATCAACTAAACTATAAGGTATGCAATAATTTGTTGTGTCCCATGAACAGCAATATATAGATCCAGATTTCTTCTTGTGAAGCCACAAATTGTATTTTGAATAATCTTGAAGTTACACATTTTGGTACTTCCAATGTTATTGAAACTAGAAGAGCTATGCTTGGAGCTCAGTATCATGGTTTTTTCATTCCTTATGGAGAACCTATATGTACGGTAAAACAAATATTTATGACTATCATCAACAGCTTACAATCCATGGGTGAAAAAGGTTTGGATGATGATGCACTTGTTGACAAGATCATAGACATCATTCCTAATAAGTGGGAATCCAAGAGAACAACTATAGATGAGAATAGAAAATTATCACAGATTACTCTTGATGAGATTTTCGGAACTCGTCTTCAACACGAAACTAGAATGAAGAGAGATGCTAAAAATGTTAAGAAGAATAATGGGAATGGAAGTGTTTCTTTTACAACTACTTCAAATCATATGAAATCCAATACACCTAAGAGAGATACAAGATCTAATTCCAAGAAAGTCATTATTTTATCTAAATCAAGTAAAAGTGAATATTCTGAGGATGAACTAGATAATCTTTCTCAAAGGATGAATAAGATTTTTTGGAGGAACGACTTTAAGTATAGATACAAGAAGAAGGAAAGAAATGACAATAAAGACTCGGCAGTCACCTATTATGAATCAAAAAAGAGCTGAAAATATAAGGCCTTATTTTCCAATTATTAAAAGAAATGATAAAAAGTAAAATCATTATTAGAGGAATAGAAAGAAGTACTACAGTGCTAAAGCTAAGTATGTTTTGAAATCTAATTACACCTGGAGTGCCGGTGGTGGAGACTCTTCTGATGAATCCTCAGATTATGAATCTTCTTGATAGAAGAATCTTGGTCTAATAGCAAGAATACCTATTGACAATCATTGTTTAATGACTAAGAAAAACAAATAAAGTACCAACAGTAGTACTTGTAACATTATAGTGGATATTCCTGGCATATGACTGGTAAAAAAAACTTCATTGAAAATATTATCAAGACGAAAGGAGGAAAAGTATCATTCAGAGATAATACTAAGGGAGAAATTATTGGTATATGTAACATTGTACTTTTCGGAGAAAAATTTATTTTAAATGTATTATTTGTGTATGGTCTTAAGGACAGCCTCATTAGCATAAGTCAATTATGTGATGAAACTTACCTTGTGAATTTTAGGAATGACAAGCTCTTAGTACACAATTCCAAACAAGAGCTTATTCTTTCTGCCAATTGGCAAGAGAATGTTTACACACTAAAATTAGAAGACTTTAGGAGCCAAGACCTACCTTTCCCTACTGAAATGGAAGATCATTCTTTGTTGTGGAATAGAAGGTTATGACACTATAACCTTAGGAACCTATGAAAATTGTCTAATCAAAGACTAGTTTAGGATCTACCAGATCATAGATTTGATTTTTCAAAATTTTTTGATCCTTATCAATATGGAAAGCCACATAAATCATGTTTTAAATTAGTTGTTGACGTATCAAACACTGAAGCATTATAGTTAGTGCATATGAATCTTTTTTCTCCAACACAAACTGGAAGCTTTGAAAGAAAATGTTATGTATTTTTCCTAGTTGATGATTACACTAGATTTACATGAGTCTATTTTCTAGCCAATAAATCTGAAGTTGTTTCTTTTTTCAAATGTTTTAGAGCCCAAGATAAAAATGGGAAAACCTTACTTTTATAACTATTCATAGTGATCAGGGAAGAGATTTTCATAATTTGGATTTTGAAACCTTTTGTGGTAGAAAAAGCATTACACATAACTTCTCAGCACCCATAAAACCTCAACAAAATGGTGTTGTTGAAAGAAGAAATATAATTTTCATGAAATAATAAGAACCATGTTGAGTGAATATTCTATAGCCAAACATTTTTTGGTTTATGCTGTAAGTACTGCTAGTTATACAATAAATCATGTTTTGATTAGACCTTTTCTTAATAAAACATATTATGAGTTATGGAATGGTAGAAAACCTAGACTTTCCTACTTCATGATTTTTGGTTACAAGGTATTCATTCGGAATAATAGAGATAATTTATATAACTTTGCACCAAAATTTGATGAAGGAAATTTCTTAGGCTACTCCACAACTTCTAATGCATATAGAGTTTTTAACAAAAATACTTGTACTATTGAGGAAATAGTGCATGTCAAATTAAATGAAACTGCTCATTTAGTTTTTAAACAACCTCATCCAACATCTTAAAATGTTTTTCAAAAACTGATTATCAACTTTTGTTAGAATATCCTTTTGATAAAGAAAATGTTCATGAAAATATTTCTAAAGCATTTACCCCAGAAGAATTTCTAAATTATGATGATGAATAGGTTTTACAAAATCCAAATCAGTTGTTTCTAAATAATCATACAAGTGATAGCATCATTAATGATGTAAATAAACCAGTAAGAACTAGAAGTTCTTTAAGAAATGAAGTGTAACATCTAGCATTCATTTCCCAATTTGAGCCAAAAAGAACTGATGAAGCTTTTGGTGATGATGATTGGATAAAAGAAATGCAAGATGAGATAAATGAGTTCGAAATAAATAAAGTTCGTACCTTGGTTGAAAGACCAAAGGAAACTACTATTATTATAGTAAAATGGGTCTTCATAAATAAGTGTGATGAAAATGGAATCATAGTATGAAATAAAGCTAGGATTGTTTCTAAAGTCAGTAATCAACAAGAAGGAATAGACTATGAATAAAACTATACTCTAGTAGCTAGACTTGAATCTATTCGTATTCTACTTGCCTTTTCGTCATTCTTCAATTTCAAACTTGTTCAAATAGATGTTAAATGTGCCTTCCTTAGTGGATATGTTCACGAGGATGTATTTGTTGAACAACCACCTAGTTTTGAAGATACAAAACATCTTGAACATGTTTTTAATCTTACTAATGTATTGTATGGACTCAAGCATGCCCCTCAAGCATGGAATGATATATATCCAGGTTTTTTGCTTCAAAATAATTATGTTAAGGGAAATGCTGATCCATCCCTTTTTATAAAGAAAGAAAAGAAATTTTTTCGGATTTCTTAAATTTATGTTGATGTCATTATATTTGGTTCAACTCAGCAATCTTTTACTAATTCCTTAGTGGATCTAATGAAATCTGAGTTTGAAATGAGTATGATGGGTGAGTTAACGTTTTTCCAATGTTTTCAAATTTCTCAAAAACTAGAAGGAATCTATATATCCTAAAATATGTATATTAATGATCTTTTAAAAAAGTATTTATATGACAACACTAAGAGTATAAGTAATCCCATTGGTACCTCAAATTCAATTTATCTTGATGAAGCTGGGAAATTAGTAGATCTAACATGTTTTATAGGTATTATAGGAAGTCTACTTTACTTGAAATTTCATCATCCAGAAATAATGTTTTTAGTTGGATTATGTGCAAGATATCAATTCAATACTAAGAAACCTCATTTAAAGGAATTGAAAAGGATTTTTTTCTACTTTAAGGGAACCATGGATCTAAGACTCTTTTATACTTCTGGAAATGATTTTGTTTTAAAATGTTTTCTAGATGCTAATTTTGGTGGATGTAGACTGTATAGGAAAACTATATCTCCAACTTGTCATTTCATAAGTGATTAATTAGTTTCATGGTCTTGAAAAAAGAATACTCAGTATCACTTTCCACTGCTGAAGCTGAATATGTAGCAGTTGGATGTTGTTGTGCTCAGGTGTTTTGGATTCAATACACACTCATAGACTATGGTATGGTTTTCAAAAATACAAAAAATTTGTGAGATAATACTAGTGTCATTGCCTAAATTAAAAACCTTGTACATCACTCTCGTGCAATACACATAGATATTAGGAATCACTTTCTTAGGGTTCACAGACATAAAAGATATATTATTATTCAATTTATCAGAATAGAAGATCATCTTTCTGATAATTTCACAAAATATATACCTTCCGATAGATTTGAATACATCAAACAAAAGTTAGGAATGATAACCATAATGTAGTCTTCCATTTTAACGTCCTGTTGAAACAATCTCCTTACAGTAAGGAACTCCTTTTCATAGGGGGAGTACATTTATTTGGTAAATCTAAAATTATTCATAGTCTAAAATTTTTCATAGTTTAAATTTTTTAATATAAATTTTTTTTAATAAATATTTTTTGTATATAATATTTTCATAATGAAGATTTTTGTACATAAAATTTTCGTCATGAAGATTTTCGTACTTAAAATTTTTTTAATGAAGATTTTCATGCTTAAAATATCCGTAATGAAGTTTTCCGTAAGAAAAATTTTCATAGTCAAAATTTTTTATTCAAAATTTTTGGAACATAAACCTCTTAAAGAAGAATTTTCCTCATTATGAATAATCTTCCTAGCAATCTGAAAGGTATATTTCCTTTCTTATGTTTTCATAATCATATTTTACTTGTTGTTATTTCTATTTGTTTTAAAATTTTTCATATTTTCTTTTTATTAAATTCGAATTTTTTTATCAAAAAACCCTAAAATATTAAATTCCATCAAAATTTACTTTCTACTATCATCTCAACCATCATATCTGATCACAATTTGGATTGGTTATGGAAGTAGAACTGTCGCCTCAATCAGCTATATAAAGGACCCCTGATGGTTTTCCCACGTCGATATCCAAGCTTTCACGTGCTGAAGCCCTGCCCTCCTACATAAGCCCATTCTGGATTTTCAAGATTTCCTCAACTCTGGTTGTCTATCGAAATATCTTCTCAGAAAGACATGTCAATTGCCATGACAGTTTCTGAATGGCAGAGTTAAAGATAATGGATGGTACATCTAAATTTCTTTGCAATGTATGATTCTATCATCTTAAAGAACATCAAGATGAATGGGTGGGAGAGTGTTTGTGTATCGAAACCAGTATCTTAGTATCTGGTATATCCAGACTTGTTAATTGAATTCTATGAGTCAGAAAGTTTTTTCAAGGAAGAAGGAAAAGATAAAATCTCTTTCAAGAGCTATGGGAAGACTTATGTTCTGTCTTACACCAAGGCATCCAGTTTGATTAGAGTTACTTATGAGGGTGAGGCAGAGTTCTTCACACATAAGCTGCCTAATGTTCTAGGAAGATTCATTAAGGAAAAATAAATTTCTTATCTCAGTCTTTTAGATGTAAAGATTCTGAATATTGATCACCTATCTAAAAATTTGTGGATTCTTGAATTGTGGGATCGAAGATTCATCATTCTGAGAAAAGGGGATAAGGATAATTGGAAGAAGAGTGATATTTATATCCTGGATTTCTTGGTGAATCTAAGAAATATTATCTTGGGTAAGTATATTCTGATTACAACGTAGAATATAAAGAATGGAAATCTGAAGGCTCAGATTATCATGTATCTCTCCATTCTCTCAAAAATTATTGTTCGGTGTTTATATTTCTTCAAAATACCTTGTAGTTCTATGTCAAGAAATTGAAAAGTCATGATGGTAAGTGATGATACTCTGAGAATGATGAATGTTGGATTTTCTAAAGAATCCAATGTATTTTATGATTTTCCTGAGGAGGAGGAAAAAGCCTTATTAAAGAAATAGGAGGTCGTTGAGACCTCTATGAAGGGAGGAAGGAAGAGTAATTTGAAGGCAGTGGAATAGAAAGAAAAAACTCCATTGGCCAAGGAAACCCAATCTGCACCACCAAAGAATAAGACGAAAAAAACATATATGGATGAGGTAGTAGAAAAATGGAGGGAAGACAAGGAGAAAAAGAAAGAAGGGGATCCTAGATTTGGTTTGGATCCTGATGAAGGAAAAGCTTTAAAAGAAAAGACTGCTGATGAGATTGAAAAGAAATCAAAATAAAAGAAACAAAAGAAGAAGATGACAGAAGCAGAGATTGTTCAATATCTTCTGAAGGCTACTGAGAAAGCCTTCGAAAATATTCTGGTACTAGAATAATTTTTATTAGAAGCATTACCAGTGACACCGGGAAAGAAATATTTGACTCTAGAAGAAATCTAAGTAGAAGAAGTAGAAGAAATAAAAGAAGAAGAAGAAGAATCCAGTGATGAAACCAATAATCTAATTAAGAAAGTATAAGATTGTCATAAGAAAGAAACACCATCTGAGAAGCTTTCAACCCGTACTTCTGAAGCTGAGTATTCAAAGCATGCTACCCCTGGGACTGATGAGAAAGGTGAATGTGACAAGGTTGAAGAATATGTGAATATGTTTTCTAAAGAAGAAAGTTATAATCATGATTTTATTCAACCAGGGGATGCTGAGGCACGATCTGAGAAGGAAGAGGTTGATGAAGATAGAATTGTTCAACTATATGATAGTGAACACGAATCCCCTTAACAAGAGGAATCCATTCTGAGGGTTGATGAGGGAAAATAGTTGGTTGTTGATACAAATAGTAAAGCTTTTGTAAAGAGGAAAGAAGTTGGTGGATCATCGAAGAGGAAGGCAATTGAAATAGAGAAAGAGCCCTCACCATGTAAAGTCCCAAATTCAAAATCATCCTCCCTTGGACATTATTTCATAGTCCAGTCTTTAAAGATGATTTTTGACACTATACCAATATTTTCCAGTATAGACTCTAGATGTCAGATGCTTCAACACACCTTAAATCAGAAATCGGATTTAGTATCCATGGTGATGGATAAGTGTGTCAAGTATGAAGCAGATTTCAAAACATTTTTCATAAACTATGAATCCCACAAAATATCTTGCAAGAAAATGGCCAGTTGGTCAAGGAAAACTATAGAGACATGATAATTCTTGATGAGTTTCAAGAAAGTGTCAAGGATTCATTTGACGCTGAATATGGGAAGATTGAGGATCTCCCAAATAGCTTTGAGTAAAACCTAACTCTTGAATAGAATTCTCAGATGTAGGAAGTGAAAGACCTGAATGAGAAATTTTATTCAGTTTCCCTGATTTGGTAGAGGGAAAGAGATCATAGAATCGAACTTGAGGAAAATTTTTCTAAGCATGAAGAAATTCTGAAGTGTCAGGTAGAATCCCTTAAGGCTGAGGAAGAAAAAAGAAAATCCTTAGAGAAGAAATTAGAATATGGGATCATCTTTTCAAATAATCAGAGGAAGATAACAATGAGCCCAAGATTCTCAAACCCATAGTAAATAAGTTGATGCCAAAGGAGAAGTGAGGATAAAATTGTTCAATTATGATCTTTTGTCTCATTCTTTCCGTGTATAAATTTTTCCAATCCTAAGTAAATATTTGGATTTCTCTCCATATATTTTGTTTCCTAGTACTAATATTTCAGGTTCCATATTATTTTCCATTCACTTTAATCCTTTTTTAAAATCACAACGGGGTAGAAAAGAAAAATTAATATTAAGTAAAGAATAAATTTCCCTAAGTAAGGGAGAGTCCATCTAAGGGGTATTTCTTATCCAAGAGTATTTCCATATGCAATAAAATGCTAAAACTCAATTCGGAAATCTAGAATACGATCCTTAGTGTTTCCAAAGCCTAAGGGGGAGTTATTATTATTCATATTTTCACACGTGTTAAGGTAGACAAGTTTTACTTTCAATGTTTATAAAAATATTTTTTAAGTCCTTATATTCTTTTTTGTAAGGATGTTTGTGATTTCCAAAAAGGGGTAGGTTGTTGAGTCAATAAGGTTTCCTTATGAATTTTTCATTCCTTCTTGTTTTTAAAATCAAAAACACCTTATCCTAAGGAAAATTTCATTTATACTATCTTTTACTTGATATGGAAAATTTTCCTTCCACAAGGAAAGTTTATCCTTACCATGTTTTTCATTATTCATATCATTTCAAAGTATAAAATTTGGTTTCATATCCAAAACCTCAAAATTCTATAAATACATAGTTATAGAGCATTCTGTTTTTAGGATCTAAGTTCAAACTCCAAATTCTAATGAATTCAGTCTCTGAAATTTCTATGTTCAGACAGTGAATTCTAATGAATTCATATTTTCAACATTGTAAGATCAGACTCCGAATTCTAATGAATTCATACTCTAAACTTTGTATGTTCAGACACCGAATTCTAATGAATTCAGAATCCAAACTTTGTAAGTTCAGAATCCAATTTCTACTGAATTTAGACTCCAAATTTCCTTGAAATTCAGACTCTAGAATTATATAGAATCCATGTTAGAAATTATTTGGAAAATTGAATCCTAATATTTACATATTATAAAAACAAAATGGTATTTGGTTAGACACTAAACTTTTATTTTCCATACATTCCAAAAAATGAATTTTGTCAAGAAACCATATTTGTTTCTTACTCATGTTTTGGTTATAAAACGATGTCGTGCATTCAGTTACTAACTAACTGTTGTTTGAGTGACACGTGTATAGGTCCCTCTAAAAATCATGGAAAAATATGACCATTGGATTAGGGAGTCGGCCATTGAATATGTTCCTATAAATAGAAGCTCGTTTGAACAAGCTCACAACAAGGTTGATCAATCTAGAGATTACGTGCTTCTAAAGTGATTTCTAGAGAGAGAGACTATATTTCTTTGTCTGTACTGAACATCTTGTTCATAATTACTTCGTGGGACTCTGAATGTTTCTAAGTACATTCGAGGGCTTCTGGGGATAAGAAAATAAAGGTGCCGACTACCTAGAAGTTCGAGGGCTTGTGGGGATAGCAATATAGACACCGATCTTCATATCAAGGGCTTACCTAGGTGTGGGTAAGATCTACTTTCTTGAAATTATAAATCAAGGGACCTTTATCTGAGGTTGTCAGATACCCTACTCTTTGGGATAAAAGATTTCTATAATTTTTTCTTGTAATGTTTCATTTTTTTCCATTTTATTTTGTATGTTAAGGAAATAATAACTATATTATACTTTTTAATAGTTGTACTCTAATTAAATAAGGTTCTATATGCATTAATGTAGAATATTTGTTTTGTAAACTTTTGTTAAGTTTCATTTCTGGAATCTCTTTTTCAGAACTACATTTCTGGAATCAAGCAAGTTTGTTGAACTAAGAGTTTTTGTGAATTTACCTTGTTTAACTTTGTTAAACATTGCCATATTTAAATGTCCTAAAGGAAATTTTAATGTATACAATTCACCCCCCCCCCCATGTATATCGAGCATATAATTCATTATTGCGATACTATAATCAGTATCATTTCAATCCTACATATAGTAATAGTTACCATTATATATAGAGTTGTATAGATAGTACAGTTCATTCCTAATAGGTTGGTTACTGGGGTAGCCTAGGAAAATTTCCTTTCTAATTTCAAAATAGTCTATCAATTGACTTTATTGGTCATAATAGTGGTTTTTAGTGGCATAGATTCTAAATTGAACTAGAGTATGAGGTTAGGATTTCACTTTAGATTGAGAATGTCTTTTGGGTTTCACGCTTGCCTCTTTGAAATTCTTATCCACCTACTTCTCATAATACGATCATTTCACCTCATGAAGTCCTTTGATAGGATTATTATACCTTTATCCAAACAATTGAGTGTCCTGAATCTTTTTAAATGAGGATCTGTATAGTCACTAGGGTATTTTCTACCAGGGTTCCACCTATATGATTGTAAATAATATTATTTTTTATGGTAAATAATCCTTTATTAAAATATTGTATTATAATTTATCATTTTTTCTAAGCTAAACATGCAAAAATTATTTTAATACATTTCTTGTTTTCATAAAGTGT
This sequence comes from Viscum album, assembly GCA_963277665.1. Taxonomy (NCBI): domain Eukaryota; kingdom Viridiplantae; phylum Streptophyta; class Magnoliopsida; order Santalales; family Viscaceae; genus Viscum; species Viscum album. The sequence goes on from OY728120.1 coordinate 710,716,606, forward strand.
TACCCCGTTAAATTTACATATTCTTTAGATGCATTTTTTTTATTTTAAAAATTTGAGAGGTTTGAGAATTACTTTTCAAAAAAAAGGCATTTCAGGTCCATCTATTTTTTTTAAAGGTTGTGTCCGAATCCTCAATTTTTTATTTGAAAGCAAAGACCACTTTAGACTGGGTAGAGGGAGACCCATTACATATCCCGAAGTCCCAAGGCCAAGTGGCCTGAATACAAGTCTAGAAAGCCCATTTTTTGGCCCAAAGGACCCCTGGGTGAAGAGTACTGTTATAGTACCCACGCTCATTTCAGGTCCATCTATCCTATAATTGCATATTTAGCAAAGTACGAAAATTCCTTTACAAGGTTTTTTAATAATTATAAAAAATATATAAGTTTTATGAGTTATTTTTCACATATTTAGGTTTTAATATTGAGGATATGGTATAAAATTATTTTAGGTTCTTGTGTCCTAATTATCCAAAAACTCCATTTAATTTTTGTAGTAAATTAATTACAAAGTTTTTTAGTTAGAATTTTGGTGATTCACCTTGTTTTTTAATATATTCTGGTTGAAAATCAAAATCTAGGGAACTTTTTTCATTTATTTTTTTGGTTATTATTATCCATTTTATACACGTTTTTAGTTTTGGATTTAGTGGTAGAATAATAAAAAAAAATTATAGAATTATTGATGTTTTGTGTGCACATGTTCAAAGGATTAATTTGTGTATCTTGGTGTCAATGACATATGATCTTTTCTAATTGAGGTTTGAAAGGTGTTATTTCTATAATAGTTAGTCACAACATACAAAAAATAAATTTATAAAATAAACTAGAACACAACTAGAGATACAAAGTAAAAGAAAAATACTCACAAACACACATAATACACAAAGATTGTATCAAAAATTTACACTCTATAGTATAGTTTACCCTAGTAATAGTGGTAAAATATGAACTTTTTTTCACAAAAAAAATTAATTAGATTTTAAATAATTAAATATAGTATAGGTAAAACCATAGGTGATGTATTTATAAGTGATTTAGGTTTAATGAGTTAATTTTCAATAAGTTTTTTGAAATACTAAAATATGATCTTTGAAAAAAATTTAAAATAAAATAAGAATATACATAAGTTATAAATATTTTAAAATTAATTATGTTTTAAAATATATACGATAAGTTGATCAATATAAGTTTACTTTAATACTTTTCATGTTCATTTTTTTGGGAATATAATTTTTTTTCGAGTAATTCTTTGATTGTGGTTGACTAGAATTCCAATTATCCTCTTGCCCTGCAATTTAATTCGTGTGGATATATAACTTAGTGTACCCATCATTTGACCAATTTACACATCTCATTAATGGTTTTAGAGCTACCAAATAATATAATATTTGAATTATTATGGGACTGAAAAGGAATAAAATATTGTCCAATCAAAAAAACAAAATCTTCTCATGTTTAATAATAGTATTGATTAGTTAAGGGAACATAAGTGTATTGTGAAAGAAACTCAATATAGTAGTCCAATATGAAAACATATAAAGATACAAATAGATGAAATTTTTATATAATAAAAAATATATAAAGATAGAATAAATTTTTTTATTGAACTCCCTTGACATGTGAATAGACCCCTTACAATGACCACCCATCATTTAACTCACCATCGTGGGGAAAAAATCTTGAATAAAACTTATCATTCATAATTAATCTCTATTTGAGGATAGTGAGATCTAGAATTATTAGAATGATATGATAAAATATATTACTCTCTAAAATTATATCTTTTCACCCACTTGTTTGAATATAAAAATTTGGTTCTCATGGTTCCATTTTATAGTCAAATTGAAATGTGGTTTTGGAACCCTTTTTTCAAAATAACACTTTAAGCCCAAATTTAGGCTAGGATACCTTATTCTCCTTATTTAATAAATATATATATATATATATATATATATATATTGACTATATACACATAAAATTTTATGTATATTGATAGTTTAGATCACAAGATATGTGCAAATTGTGTAACTGACCTTATGACTATAAACAATCAATATTTCTTCTAATGTTTCAATATTGAAAGAAAAAAAATAGAATAATTAGGATATAATATATTCTATATATCATATACTACATGTTTTGAGAGGTTTTCAAAAAATATTAGTGTAATCGGTTTTATATATTAGGCAAAATTTATATTTTGTTCCACATGTGGGTTTGGGCCCTACTAATATTTGGTACCATTGTTCTTCCACTCCATTTTGGCATCTAAAAATCAACTCCACCTATGATGTAAAAATAAAAGAAAGTTAAACATATTTTTTGATTTTTGTTTTAAAAAATTAGTTTAATAAAATTACAAGAAAAATTAATTATTATATTTGGATTTTAAAATATAAAATCAATTCAAAATAGTGGTATTAGGGTAGAATAATGTCGTGAATCTTAAGGTGATAAATCACATTGTGTATTTTTTTATATGGTGGTTGATTAATAGAATTTGTTTAATAACTTCTCTAGTTTTAATGATATATATAATTTATTTTTCCATTTCCATTATATTAAAAATACTACCATTCCGGGGAAGCATCTAATTATACACACTATAGAGTCTAAGAGTTTCTCTTGGAATATATTTATCTTTTTATTACATTATTACATTTTAGGTTAACTTATAATACTATATTGGATTTAATTTTAATAAATATTATTCATATATTTCTCAATATAGTATTTATATGTAGGAAATTGTGTTTTATTAATAGAATGGTGTTTTTAATGTCAACACAAAAAAATGAGGATAGCTATATCAACATGTAAAGTTAAGACCATAAAGTAAAAAATTATAATTAACACATGATTATAAAAAAATAAATTATAGTTTAATATTAGTAAATTTATAGTGTAAAATTAAGGAAGAATGAGATTTCATCCATTAAATGTAAGAATTGATATCTAAGAGGGATATTATTTCACATCATTTAGGTAATGATCATTCCGGTAATATGAGGGGTTGGGTTGTGGATCATCCCCATTAGGGTGATTAGAATGTCCTAGAAATTATTATCATTGTCTATATTGAATATAGTTAGTAATCCATCCTATGATCCAAAATTACCAATATTAATTTATTACATGAATAATATATTTAGATATCATCAAACACTTATTAAAAAACAGATTATGTCTCGTATCTATATAATGAATTAGATTCAGTATTTTAGAGAATGTCAAGAAGTGTCCAAAAGGAAATTTCAACTCTAATAGGATGTTTTATACGGATAAGCTTCATTAATTCTTACTTAATGTTCATATTAATTTTATATATTATCGGATACTAGGTTAATAAGTATAGAACGAAATTGTTGAATTATTAGTCATGTCCATGGATTATGTTTAAATTTAATCTTTTTTGATGAAATAAAAAAATAACATAATATTAATTGTTATAGAGTGGAAATTTTTTAAATATAATTATTATCATATGGGATTTATATTTTTGAAAACTAATCCTTTACATGAATTATGAATTATTATTTTACTCAATCTATCTTATTTTTATATGATTAACAAACTTATTCAGAAAAATGAATTATCTAATAGAAGAGTAATTTAATGTTCAATTATTTTCATTCTTTTCACTAATATTTTCATATTATCTATTAATAATTTCCATTAAAATATTATATTTATCGATTAATTCATGAGTTTGGAGTTTTTGGTATTAAAATATGATTTTCATTACTTATATTCTGAAACATGTATTTTCTATGTTTAAATTATCAATTGTTTTGTATTTTTTATAATTATATTTTCTTAGAATAAATAATATATTATGTGGGATTTAAAATGATAAATAACTTAGGAAAAAATTTTGATTTAATTTGAAGATAGATATTAAATGTTATGTATGATTAAAATTTTAATTGTTTAGTGATTTAAAAATTTAAATTATCTGTTGTCTAAAATTGATTATCTATTGATTGAATATTATTTTAATTAAATTTACGATGAAATTTCCTATGATATTTTGGGATTTTTTATTATGATTTGTGGCAGATATAGTATATTTTGTATTAAAATATCATTTGGAATTAAAATTAAATTAAGATTTTATTTAATATTTTGAGATTGGTGGAATCTAATCATCATCTAATGTGTACTTAAATTTTTTGTATGAAAGTTCTAAAATCTAGTAGTTTCTCAGTGGATAAAGAACATAAATCATATGAGGGTAATGAATGAAATGTTACATAGAAAAGTTTTTGACAGGTTATTCTACTCATTATTATTAATATATGTGTGAAAAAAATAATTTTGGTGATTGAAACATGATGGTTTTAAATATTATACTATTATAAATATATGTATATATGTTTTTTATATTTATGAATGAAATTTTATTGAATAAAATTATTTTCCCTATTTTATAATTATCATTTTTAGAAATGTATTTCTTAAATTTTACGTATATTTGTTTTGCTGGAGTATATTCTTTAATTATTTTTTTATTATAAATAATTAACACTAGTCTTAACCACCACCATTCTAGATATTACATAAATTAGAATTGATTCAAACCATAAATATTTATGCATTGATATTTTTTATTAGTGGTTACTAAAATCCATATAAGTTAAAATATTTATTATCCAAATAAAAAAACTTCTAATAAAAATGAAACCGCAATTAATTTTCATATACTTTTCTACTTATATGGGGATGATGCTAAATAAATAGAAACATCATTATTTTATTGACAACACCTATATTAATGGAGTTTTTGAATAAAAAAATTACAAAGCAAATAGTGATTGTAACACCCCAAGATTTTATGAAAAATATTCTTTTTAATTTCATTAATGTCTTTTGTTGTACGCTACACCAAAAGAAGCTTTCACAACATGCATACTCGACTTTCCTTGCAATCACGACCTTCCTCGATAGCGTGTGTAGTACATAATACCATGTTTCACTAAACAACGATATGCTATTAAAATATTATTAAAACTAGCCATTATGAATAGTAATAACCACATTTTAAAATTTTAGAAATTTTATCTCTCAAAATGGACTTCATTTTTGGATTCGGAGTATCGAATTTAGCCTAAGGTGAAATTTTGGTACTTTTCGGTTAACTTTCATATTCTGATGAATAGTGAAAATTACTAAATTTTAATTAAAAACAACTTTTTTAATCAAAATAATTAATTCTGAAAAATTATTAATTTGAGTGGTTTTAAATTATATTTAGAATATATTTTTACAATTTAATACAATGATGGTCATTGGATGTAATTTCACATTTAAACCAGTTATAAACAAGTTTCAATCTTTTGATAGTTATTATCTTTTAAAAACACGCTATTTGTTTTGACGACGGGAATTAATTTTTAAATTATTTAATGCAACTGATATGTTTTGAATTTGGTAAAATAGACATCATTTTTGAGTTCATAATATCAAATATAGCTTAGGCCTAATTTTTGGTATTTTTCTGAAAACTTTCAATTTTTGATAAATAGTGAAACCACTAAGTGGTAGTTAAAAAAACTGAATTGTTCATAAAACTTAATTTTACCGCTTCTATGAGGGGAATTTCAAAAATCAGAAAGACACGGTTGATGTCAGTAAGTAAAATGTGGTTAAATGAGATGAAAATAATTTTTTGGTGAATAGTAACTTTTTACTTTTTTTTACCACGGTTAAAAGTAAATAGGGTAATTAAGCGTAGAAATGATATTATTATTACCCTAACACATTTCCTAATTCTATTGGACAAGTGTAATTCGACCAAAAAAAATTAGGAATAAAATATGACCATTTAGGCCCACTTGGATTCTATTAGGACATTTATTATTAATTTATTTAAAGAATGGTTAAAAGAGTTAAAATCAAAGTTTATTTACTAAAACATTTTTAATATGGGGTTATACATAAGATAAATTCGCCTATAAATATTCATTAGAAAGATACAAAGATTTCCTACATAATATTCGACTATAAATATTCATTAGAAAGATACAAAGATTTCCTACATAATTGAATTTTATTTGTAAATTTTAGACATTAAATAATTTAATTTATTTATGACACAACGATGATGCAGTAATTATCTTATTAATGAAATATTGACATAATTGATGTTATAAATACCCAAATAAATATACTTTGAGACTTTTTATGAATTCCACTAATTTTCTAGGTTAATATGACATGTTATTATTGATTTAATTAACTTTTTTAGAACATATTATTCTGTTATGAGTTTCACAAAAATCAATTACTAAATAGTGTCAAAATTGACATAAAATAGTTCTTAAAACAAATATTATATTATTAATTGTTATTTTATTCCTAAAAATATAAGGTTCAAAAAAATGACATAGATAATGTTATATATATTAATAATAAACAACTTGGGGTTCGATTGGCTTCTTATAGTAAGTTTATTAACCTTATAGTGTAAAACACAAGAAGACACGGTAAAAGTAAAATTATTTGACTTAATGTTAAATCTAAATGATAAGGTTAAAATAGGAACCTAAACTTGTATAAATTATATTGTATGAGAGGATTTCGACCCATCCCCACCTTATCCCTGAAATAAATCAATTTGGAGCTATTTAAAACCGAACTTGACTTTATAATAAAATAATATTTTTAGTTTTTCCAAAGGAGCCCCTCTCCTCCCTTATAAAAGGGCACCTCCTCCCTCTCTTCCTCACACAACTTTGAGCCTTCATGCTCGGCCAAACCCTGCCAAATTCTCTTCTCCACTTCCCTAGAAACATCCTAGAGGTTCTGGTCTTCTTCAAATACCCATTTTAGTGCCCTAAAAGGAGGTCTCAAAAAAGGACTTCAAAGAAGAGGTAATGTCCGTTACCGATTCTTTCATCTTTATTTCTTCTTCCACTTCTTCTTATTAGGTTGTTTCATTATGAAGTAATAACAAAAGTATCACTCATATACTGATATGTTATTATAAGTATGAAACAACCCTATTTCACCGTCTATCCATTCTACGGAAAAAGAAATCATCGCGCGTGCGTACGTACGGAATACCGTCTCCACGCCGTGGTGTAATCTATTTTCCAGCACCACCTTACATGGATGGGTATAATGGTGTAAAGAATAACTATAAATTGTTATTATAACATCATATTTATTCTGATATATTGTATCATCCACTCCAATTCAATTCAATAATTATGGAAACGATATCATCGCTCGTGCGTACGTACGGACTACCGTCTCCACGACGCGATGAGATTCATTCTCCATGTTAACCATTTAAGAATGATTATAAAGTATATATAAGAAATAATAATTAAATATATGACATTATAAATCTACTTTATTTATGTAAATATGTATGTTATCTACTTAATTCCATTCAACTCAATAAGGAAACGAAAACAGCGTTCATGCGTACGTACGACCTACCGTCTCCATGAACGGTGTATTTCTTTCCATTTACTAATTTATTATATATATGTATATTCTGAATATATATTATATATAATTCATGTTTTATATTTTGTAATTAAGTAATTATGATCTAAGAAATCATATGAATTATTACAAGTCAAAACAAGGACGACAAATGAAACAATTTTACCCAAATTGCTCTTTAACATAGAATTTACAAAAGAAAGGGTTATATAAAGTCATAAGTGAACCATATATGATATCATAACAATGAGTATGATTCTGGAATAAGTCAATGACATTATTTAAATCATTATACAGGAGGTTCGGACACCTACGAAGAAAATCGGACCTAAGGTAAGGGAAATATCACAATCTCATTTTTATCTGAGATTGTTTATACTTTAGTATTTACTGGGGTGTATTTTATCATACACATCCATGTTTCCTCAATATGTAATATTATTTCCATTCACCTACAATTGTTTAAATCCTATTTTACCCTTCGGTGAGGTTTTAGTAAAATATATGAAAGGAATCTTTTGTCCTTTTTCGTACGAGGTACTTTTTTTACTTTTCCGACAAAAGTAAGAGAAGAATTTTTTTTAACTTATACGGCATGAATGGATTTTTAAAAGATTATTTCCAAGAAGCTTCCTTTACAAGTTTTCAAGTTTATTTTTAATTAACTTCTTTTAGTTTAAAATTGTATGACATGTTAAGAAAGGAAAAGTGTTTTTAAAGTAGAAAGGATATTTTCCTCAAGAATGGAGTTCAAGTGTTTTATCAAAATTATTTTCCATCTAAGACAATAAAGGGTTCTATTTTTATCCCTATGATTACATTGATTTGATTATGTTGTGATGGAATTATTTTTATGAATTCCTTTATGTTATATGAATTGTGTTATGATGTCACGATGTTTAAGATTCCCATTTTTATTACATGGGTTATGTAATGATGTATGATTTATGATTTTGTGGCACACATAAGAATGGTATCATTATGAGATGGGTGGGACCTATATCTACCTCCAATGCATTGGGTAAAGATTTTATATCTCATGAGATAGACATGGCTGGAATGGTAGGTTATACCGGTTCAGTGAAACAGGACTGAAATGAGGGTGACTCGGTTCAGAAAGGGACTTTGTCCACTAAGATAGTCTTGGAAATGAGTCTTGACTAATAAGAAATGATTCTCTATTATTATGTGTGTATGCCAAAAAGTTTAATGTTTTAAGTTATGATTATTTTGATTACATTTCACTTCCATGAGTTATCCCAGGTTATGATATTATGATCTCTTTTACAGGTTAATATTTCCAAAAGTTATGTGCTTATGTATATGATGTGATTGATATTTCTATTGTTTACCCTTACTGATCATTTGAGCTCACCCTTTTATGTTTTCTTTTTCCCAGGATATAAAGAAAGGTTTTAGGTAAAAAAAAAGGGAAGATCTTTTTGGGAGATGTTCAAGATGTTTCACCACGTTTAGAAGATTATATTCTGAGTTTCCAAAGACACTAAACTATTACGATCCTTGTGTGTCTGTTTTTGTTATGTATTAAGTATTACGCAAAAGTAATGTAATGTCCATGTACGTCAAGCTTTGGGTCTCTACAGTTGGTATCAGAGGAAAGGTTTAGTCAACCTTTGGAAACTAGGATGTGAGAACGTTAGTGAGATCCCTAGAGATATTTCTAAGGTATGTCTAGGGATGTCCCTAAGGATAAGTATACATATAGGATATAGTCCAAGAACTATGGTAACCATATTAGATTAAACCAAAGATGTTAGATATTGAAATTACTCCCCCTTTATTATGATTTTTGCCTCTCACACTATTCTTTTTGGGTTTTAGAAAATGGCTGGAAATAAGATGATTCACGATAATGGAGGATATGATGGACAATGGAATGATATTCTTCATGAGAAACAAAATGAAATGGGATTTGGAAGTCCAAACATCATTATTATGCCGAATCAGCAATCTCATAATATGATCAATAATGTAAAATTTGGTAAGTTTCCGGAATCGGCTAATAAGAGAAAGATTGAGTTTCATGATGATCATAGAGGAAAGAAAGTTCAATTTCCCCTATGTAAATCATGTGGGAAGAGGCATCAAGGAGAATGTTTCAAAGGAACTGGAAGATGCTTTGGGTGTGTAAAAGAAGGACACAAAGCCAGTAAGTGAAAAGGAAAAGGTTCAGTTAACACCAGGGATGAGGATAACGGTATTGCTACGACATCAACAATGGTTAAATGTTTTAAATGTGGAATGTACGGGCATTATGAAAACCAATTCCATAAGGGAAAGTCTCATGAAGAGAATTAGTATGGTCGTATGGGTAGTATTTATGTTGATGATGATTAAGAGACTACAAATGATATGTGAGATGAAAGAATTGTTGAAGCTCGGTCAATGGTTTAATAATGTAGTGGAATGATTACATGTTTATCATGTGTATTGTTGTATAAGTAATCTCATGGTACTATGGATTAAAGAGCCATCTAAGGATTGTTACACTGTGGTCTTTCCTTGAGTTTTGAAAGTGTATGATTAATGGTATCAGTATCCATGAAAGGTTATTCAGATATTTTTGGAATGTAGATGATGTGCGCATAATTAAGGGATAAGGATAAAATTAAATGTTTTATAGTATTCATGAGCTCATGATTGATATAAGGACTAAGTGATATCATGGTTTGAGTATATAGAATTTTGAGGATTTTGGTATGTGGAAGGTGTTAACTTTTAACTGCATTCATGTTTTCACTATGGTTCAATGGGTATTCAAGAGAATACATTATTAAGGACTTTTAATGTTTGGAATGTGACCAAAAAACATATCTTTTGATATATGGGGATCAACGATGGTATTAAATCTCTGTTAATCGGTTTCACTATGTTATGAGAGTGGACTGCAGTATTATGGATAAGCCTAAAGATTAGAATGGATTATGTTGGACATAATTTAGTATTGTTTAAGGATAGAAGTTTTTTCAATATTATTGATGGGTTGTTATAGTAATATAGTTTTAGAAAAAGGACAACCTGCAGGACGGGCGACAACCCATCGCGTCGGACAAGGCTGTGGGAATCGAACCCATAACCGAAGTGCGACTGGCCTTTATCGCCTACCACTGGCCTACATGAAGTCCCTGGTTAGTAGAAACTAATTTTATTTTATTAAGCGGTATGATATATGAAGTATAAGTTCATTTTTGGAACCATATACGATTAACCATAAGATGGACTTATAACTTTTGCTAACTTTTTGTTTGAAAGAGATGGAATGACCCATCATTCTGTCACATGATCTGCTAACACATCACGAATGACAAATTCAACTTCATTTCATTAAGAGATGAAGTGGAAATTGTCCAAATAACGACAAACGGTGAGACTATACCAAAATCACGAAAGTATTTCTTCTAATTCAAATTTCATCAACTTTAGGGAAATGATCTTGAACACCAAAAATGTTGTCCTAGTGCTCTTATATATGATGAATCAGATGGTACCTTAGATCGTCACAAATTTATGGATTTGTGATTGCTGGCTTTTCCATAACCATGTTCTCTACCACTCTCCATCAGAACATGATGGTTAGATTTCTCTTCCATATCCATATTTTCACCTATGTGGAAACCGAGTGATTAGTTTATTTGGGTAACTGTTACGTTTCATACTTTTGTTTTTAAAGATTGGTTTTGGTATTCCTTTTTACGATGTGGGTTTCTATTAAAGAAACATTCAATTAGTAAACCATTTATAACCCCAACGAATTTCGAGGGTGAAATTCATTTTAAGGGGGGTAGAATGTAACACCCCAAGATTTTATGAAAAATATTCTTTTTAATTTCATTAATGTCTTGTGTTGTAAGCTACACCAAAAGAAGCTTTCACAACACACATACATGACTTGCCTTGAAAGCACGACTTCCTCGATAGCCTGTGTAGTACGCAATACCAAGTTTGACTAAACAACGATATGCTATTAAAATATTATTAAAACTAGCCGTTATGAATAGTAATAACCACATTTTAAAATTATATAAATTTTATCTCTCAAAATGGACTTCATTTTTGGATTCGGAGTATCGAATTTAGCCTAAGGTGATATTTTGGTACTTTTCGGATAACTTTCATATTCTGATGAATAGTGAAAATTACTAAATTTTAATTAAAAACAACTTTTTTAATCGAAATAATTAATAGTGATAAATTATTAATTTGAGTGGTTTTAAAGTATATTTAGAATAAATTTTTACAATTTAACACAATGATGGTCATTGGATGTAATTTCACATTTAAACCAGTTATAAACAAGTTTCAATCTTTTGATAGTTATTATCTCTTAAAAACACGCTATTTGTTTTGACGACGGGAATTAATTTTTAAATTAGCTAATGCAACTGATATGTTTTGAATTTGGTAAAATAGACATCATTTTTTGAGTTCATAATATCAAATATATCTTAGGCCTAATATTTGGTATTTTTCTGAAAACTTTCAATTTTTGATGAATAGTGAAACCACTATGTGGTAGTTAAAAAAACTGAATTGTTCATAAAACTTAATTTTACTGCTTCTGTGAGGGGAATTTCAAAAATCTGAGAGACACGGTTAATGTCAGTAAGTAAAATGTGGTTCAATGAGATGAAAATAATTTTTTGGTGAATAGTAACTTTTTACTTTTTTTTACCACGGTTAAAAGTAAATAGGGTAATTAAGGGTAGAAATGATATTATTATTATCCTAACACATGTCCTAATTCTATTGGACAAGTGTAATTCGACCAAAAATGAACTTAGGAATAAAATATGACCATTTAGGCCCACTTGGATTAGATTAGGACATTTATTATTAATTTATTTAAAGAAGGGTTAAAAGAGTTAAAATCAAAGTTGTTTTACTAAAAAAAATTTAATATGAGGTTATACATAAGATAAATTCGACTATAAATATTCATTAGAAAGATACAACGATTTTTTACATAATGGTATTTTATTTGTAATTTTTAGACATTAAATAATTTAATTTATTTATGACACAACGATGATGCAGTAATTATCTTATTAATGAAATATTGACATAATTGATGTTATAAATAACCAAATAAATATAATTTGAGACTTTTTATGAATTAAACTAATTTTATAGGTTAATATGACATGTTAGTATTGATTTAATTAACTTTTTTCGAACTTATTATTCTGTTATGATTTTCACAAATATCAATTACTAAATAGTGTCAAAATTGACATAAAATAGTTTTTAAAACAAATATTATATTATTAATTGATATTTTATTCCTAAAAATATAATATTCAGAAAAATGACTTAGATAAGGTTATATATATTAATAATAAACAACTTGGGGTTCGATTGGCTTCTTATAGTAAGTTTATTAACCTTATAGTGTAAGAACACAAGAAGACACGGTAAAAGTAAAATTATTTAACTTAATGTTCAATCTAAATGATAAGGTTAAAATAGGAACCTAAACTTGTCTAAATTCTATTGGATGGGAGGCTTTCGACCCATACCCACCTTAGCCTCGAAATAAATCAATTTGGAGTTATTTAAAACCGAACTTGACTTTATAATAAAATAATATTTTTAGTTTTCCCAAAGGAGCCCCTCTCCTCCCTTATAAAAGGGCACCTCCTCCCTCTCTTCCTCACAAAACATTGAGCCTTCAAGCTCCGCCAAACCCTACCAAATTCTCTTCTCCACTTCCCAAGAAACATCCTAGAGGTTCTGGTCTTCTTCAAAGACCCATTTTAGTGCCCTAAAAGGAGGTCTCAAAGAAGCACTTCAAAGAAGAGGGAATGTATGTTACCGATTCTTTCATCTTTATTTCTTCTTCCACTTCTTCTTCTTAGGTTGTTTCATTATTAAGTAATAACAACATTATCACTCATATACTGATATGTTATTATATGTATGAAACAACCCTATTTCACCGTCTATCCATTCTACGGAAAAAGAAATCACCGCGCGTGCGTACGTACGGAATACCGTCTCCACGCTGTGGTGTAATCTATTTTCCACCACCACCTTACATGGATGGGTATAATGGTGTAAAGAATAACTATACATAGTTATTATAACATCATATTTATTCTGATATATTTTATCATCCACTCCAATTCAATTCAACAATTATGGAAACGATGTCATCGCTCGTGCGTACGTACGAACTACCGTCTCCACGACGCGATGAGATTCATTCTCCATGTTAACCATTTAAGAATGATTATAAAGTATATATAAGAAATAATAATTAAATATATGACATTATAAAGCTACTGGATTCATGTAAATATGTATGTCATCTACTTAATTCCATTCAACTCAATAAGGAATCGAAAACAGCGGTCATGCGTACGTACGGCCTACCGTCTCCATGAACGGTGTATTTCATTCCATTTAATAATTTATTATATATATGTATATTCTGAATATATATTATATATAATTCATGTTTTATATTATTGTATTAATTAATTATGAGCTAAGAAATCATATGAATAATTACAAGTCAAAACACGGACGACAAATGAAACAATTTTACCCAAAATGCTTTTTAACATAGAATTTACAAAAGAAAGGGTAATATAAAGTCATAAGTGAACCATATATGATATCATAACAATGAGTATGATTCTGGAATAAGTCAATGACATTATTTAAATCATTATACAGGAGGTTCGGACACCTACGAAGAAAATCGGACCTAATGTAAGGGAAATATCACAATCTCATTTTTATCCGAGATTGTTTATACTTTAGTATTTACTGGGGTGTATTTTATCATCCACATCCATGTTTCCTCAATATGTAATATTATTTCCATTCATCTACAATTGTTTAAATCCTCTTTTACCCTTCGGTGAGTTTTTAGTAAAAGATATGAAAGGAATCTTTTTTCGTTTTTCGTACGAGGTACTTTTTTGACTTTTCCGACAAAAGTACGAGAAGAATGTTTTTTTTAACTTATACGGCATGAATGGAATTTTAAAACATTATTTCCAAGAAGCTTCCTTTACAAGTTTTCAAGTTTATACCGGTTCAGTGAAACATGACTGAAATGAGGGTGACTCGGTTCAGAAAGGGACTTTGTCCACTAAGATAGTCATGGAAATGAGCCTTGACTAATAAGAAATGATTCTCTATGATTATGTGTGTATGCCACAAAGTTTAATGTTTTAAGTTGTGGTTATTGTGATTACATTTCACTACCATGAGTTATCCCAGGTTATGAAATTATGATCTGTTTTATAGGTTAATATTTCCAAAAGTTATGTGCTTATGTATATGATGTGATTGATATTTCTATTTTTTACCCTTACTGAGCATTTGAGCCCACCCTTTTATGTTTTCTTTTCCCTAGGATATAAAGAAAGGTTTTAGGTAAAAAAAGGGAAGATCTTTATGAGAGATTTTGAAGATATTTCACCACGTTTAGAAGATTATATTCCGAGTTTCCAAAGACACTAAACTATTACGGTCCTTGTGTGTCTGTTTTTGTTATGTATTAAGTATTCCGCAAAAGTAATGTAATGTCCATGTACGTCAAGCTTCGGGTCTCTACAGTTGGTATCAGAGGAAAGGTTTAGTCAACCTTTGGAAACTAGGATGTGAGAACGTTAGTGAGATCCCTAGAGATATTTCTAAGGTATGTCTAGGGATGTCCCTAAGGATAAGTATGCGTATAGGATATAGTCCTAGAACTATGGTAACCATATTAGATTAAACCAAAGATGTTAGATATTGAAGTTACTCCCCCTTTATTATGATTTTTTCCTCTCACACTATTCTTTTTGGGTTTTAGAAAATGGCTGGAAACAAGATGATTCACGATAATGGAGGATATGATGGACAATGGAATGATATTCTTCATGAGCAACCAAATGAAATGGGATTTGGAAGTCCAAACATCATTATTATGCTGAATCAGCAATCTCATAATATGATCAATAAAGTAAAATTTGGTAAGTTTCCTAACTCGGTTAATAAGAGAAAGATGGAGTTTCATGATGATCATAGAGGAAAGAAAGTTCAATTTCCCCTATGTAAATCATGTGGGAAGAGGCATCAAGGAAAATGTTTCAAAGGAACTGGAAGATGCTTTGGGTGTGGAAAAGAAGGACACAAAGCCAGTAAGTGCAAAGGAAAAGGTTTAGTTAACATCAACGATGAGGATAACGGTATTGCTACGACATCAACAATTGTTAAATGTTTTAAATGTGGAATGTACGGGCATTATGCAAACCAATGCCCTAAGGGAAAGTCTCATGAAGAGAATCAGTATGGTCATATGGGTAGTATTTATGTTGATGATGATGAAGAGACTACAAATGATATGTGAGATGAAAGAATTGTTGAAGCTCGGTCAATGGTTTAATAATGTAGTGGAATGATTACAAGTTTATCATGTGTAATGTTGTATAAGTAATCTCATGGTACTATGGAATGAAGAGACATCTAAGGATTGTTACACTGTGGTCTTTCCTTGAGTTTTGAAAGAGTATGATTAATGGTACCAGTATCCATGAAAGGTTATTCAGATATTTTTGGAATGTAGATGATGTGTTCATAATGAAGGGATAAGGAGAAAAATAAATGTTTGATAGTATTCATGAGCTCATGATTGATATAAGGACTAAGTGATATCATGGTTTGAGTATATAGAATTTTGAGGATTTCGGTATCTGGAAGGTGTTAACTTTTCACTGCATTCATGTTTTCACTATGGTTCAATGGGTATTCAAGAGAATACATGATTAAGGACTTTGATTGTTTGGAATGTGACCAAAAAAACATATCTTATGATATATGGGGATCAACGATGGTATTAAATCTCTGGTAATCGTTTTCACTATGTTATGAGAGTGGACTGCAGTATTATGGATAAGCCTAAAGATTAGAATGGATTATGTTGGACATAAGTTAGTATTATTTAAGGATAGAAGTTTTTTCAATATTATTGATGGGATGTTATAGTAATATAGTTTTAGAAAAAGGACAACCTGCAGGACGGGCGACAACCCATCGCGTCGGACAAGGCTGTGGGAATCGAACCCACAACCGAAGTGCGACTGGACTTTATCGCCTACCACTGGCCTACATGAAGTCACTGGTTAGTAGAAACTAATTTTATTTTATTAAGCGGTATGATATATGAAGTATAAGTTCATTTTTGGAACCATATACGATTAACCATAAGATGGACTTATAACTTTTGCTAACCTTTTGTTTGAAAGAGATGGAATGAACTATCATTCTATCACATGATCTGCTAACACATCACGAATGACAAATTCAACTTCATTTCTTTAAGAGATGAAGTGGAAATTTTCCAAAGAATGACAAACGGTGAGACTATACCAAAATCACGAAAGTATTTCTTCTAATTCCAATTTCATCAACTTTAGGGAAATGATCTTGAAAACCAAAAATGTTGTCCTAGTGGTATTATATCTGATGAATCATATGGTACCTTAGATCGTCACAAATTTATGGCTTTTTTATTTCTGGCTTTTCCATAGCCATGTTCTCTACCACTCTCCATCAGAACATGATGGTTAGATTTCTCTTCCATATCCATATTTTCACCTATGTGGAAACCCAGTGATTAGTTTATTTGGGTAACCGTTACGTTTCATACTTTTTTTTTAAATATTGGTTTTGGAATTCCTTTTTATGATGTGGGTTTCTATTAAAGAAACTTTAGAGTAGTAAACCATTTATAACCCCAACGAATTTCGAGGGCGAAATTCATTTTAAGGGGGGTAGAATGTAACACCAAAAGATTTTATGAAAAATATTCTTTTTAATTTCATTAATGTCTTGTTTTGTACACTACACCAAAAGAAGCTTTCACAACACGCATACTTGACTTGCCTTGCAATCACGACCTTCCTCGATAGCCTGTGTAGTACGCAATACCAAGTTTCACTAAACAACGATATGCTATTAAAATATTATTAAAACTAGCCGTTATGAATAGTAATAACCACATTTTAAAATTTTAGAAATTTTACCTCTCAAAATGGACTTCATTTTTGGATTCGGAGTATCGAATTTAGCCTAATGTGAAATTTTGGTACTTTTCGGATAACTTTCATATTCTGATGAATAGTGAAAATTACTAAATTTTAATTAAAAACAACTTTTTTAATCGAAATAATTAATAGTGATAAATTATTAATTTGAGTGGTTTTAAAGTACATTTAGAATATATTTTTACAATTTAATACAATGATGGTCATTGGATGTAATTTCACATTTAAACTAGTTATAAACAAGTTTCAATCTTTTGATAGTTATTATCTCTTAAAAACACGCTATTTGTTTTGACGACGGGAATTAATTTTTAAATTAGTTAATGCAACTGATATGTTTTGAATTTGGTAAAATAGACATCATTTTTGAGTTCATAATATCAAATATAGCTTAGTCCTAATTTTTTGTATTTTTCTGAAAACTTTCAATTTTTGATGAATAGTGAAACCACTAAGTGGTAGTTAAAAAAACTGAATTGTTCCTAAAACTTAACTTTACCGCTTCTGTGAGGGGAATTTCAAAACTCCGAGAGACACGGTTGATGTCAGTAAGTAAAATGTGGTTCATTGAGATGAAAATAATATTTTGGTGAATAGTAACTTTTTACTTTTTTTTTACCACGGTTAAAAGTAAATAGGGTAATTAAGGGTAGAAATGATATTATTATTACACTTACACATGTCCTAATTCTATTGTACAAGTTTAATTCGACCAAAAACAAACTTAGGAACAAAATATGACCATTTAGGCCCACTTGGATTAGATTAGGACATTTATTATTAATTTATTTAAAGAAGGGTTAAAAGAGTTAAAATCAAAGTTTATTTACTAAAACATTTTTAATATGGGGTTATACATAAGATAAATTCGTCTATAAATATTCATTAGAAGGCTACAAAGATTTACTACATAATGGTATTTTATTTGTAATTTTTAGACATTATATAATTTAATTTATTTATGACACAACGATGATGCATAAATTATCTTATTAATGAAATATTGACACAATTGATGTTATAAATACCCAAATAAATATAATTTGAGACTTTTTATGAATTACACTAATTTTCTAGGTTAATATGACATGTTATTATTTATTTAATTAACTTTTTTCGAACTTATTATTCTTTTATGATTTTCACAAAAATCAATTACTAAATAGTGTCAAAATTGACATATAATTGTTTTTAAAACAAATATTATATTATTAATTGTTATTTTATTCCTAAAAATATAAGGTTCGGAAAAATGACTTAGATAAGGTTATATATATTAATAATAAACAACATGGGGTTAGATTGGCTTCTTATAGTAAGTTTATTAACCTTATAGTGTAAGAACACAAGGAGACACGGTAAAAGTAAAATTATTTACCTTAATGTTAAATCTAAATGATAAGGTTAAAATAGAAACCTAAATTTGTCTAAATTCTATTGGATGAGAGGATTTCGACCCCATCCCCACCTTAGCTTCGAAATAATTAAATTTGAAGCTATCTAAAACCGAACTTGACTTTATAATAAAATAATATTTTTAGTTTTTCCAAAGGAGCCCCTCTCCTCCCTTATAAAAGGGCACTTCCTCCCTCTCTTCCTCACACAACTTTGAGCCTTCAAGATCGGACAAAACCTGCCAAATTCTCTTCTCCACTTCCATAGAAAAATCCTAGAGGTTCTGGTCTTCTTCAAAGACCCATTTTAGTGCCCTAAAAGGAGGTCTCAATGAGGCACTTCAAAGAAGAGGTAATGTCCGTTGCCGATTCTTTCATCTTCATTTCTTCTTACACTTCTTCTTCTTAGGTTGTTTAATTATGAAGTAATAACAAAATTATCACTCATATACTGATATGTTATTATATGTATTAAAAAACACTATTTAACCGTCTATCCATCCTACGGAAAAAGAAATCACTGCGCGTGCGTACATACGGAATACCGTCTCCACGCCGTGGTGTAATCTATTTTCCACCACCACCTTACATAGATGGGTATAATGGTGTAAATAATAACTATACATAGTTATTATAACATCATATTTATTATGATATATTGTATCATCCACTCCAATTCAATTCAATAATTATGGAAACGATATCATCGCTCGTGCGTATGTACGGACTACCGTCTCCACAACGCGATGAGATTCATTCTCCATGTTAACCATTTAAGAATGATTATAAAGTATATATAAGAAATAATAATTAAATATATGACATTATAAAGCTACTGGACTTATTTAAATATGTATGTCATCTACTTAATTCCATTCAACTCAATAAGGAAACGAAAACAGCATTCATGCGTACGTATGGCCTACCGTCTCCATGAACGGTGTATTTCTTTCCATTTACTAATTTATTATATATATGTATATTATGAATATATATTATATATAATTAAAGTTTTATATTTTGGAATTAAGTAATTATGATCTAAGAAATCATATGAATAATTACAAGTCAAAACACGGACGACAAATGAAACAATTTTACCCAAAATGCTCTTTTACATAGAATTTACAAAAGAAAGGGTAATATAAAGTCATAAGTGAACCATATATGATATCATAACAATGAGTATGATTCTGGAATAAGTCAATAACATTATATAAATCATTATACAGGAGGTTCGTACACCTACGAAGAAAATCGGACCTAAGGTAAGGGAAATATCACAATTTCATTTTTATCCGAGATTGTTTATACTTTAGTATGTACTGGGGTGTATTTTATCATCCACATCCATGTTTCCTCAATATGTAATATTATTTCCATTCACCTAAAATTTTTAAAATCCTATTTTACCCTTCGGTGAGTTTTTAGTAAATGATATGAAAGGAATCTTTTGTCGTTTTTCGTACGAGGTACTTTTTTGACTTTTCCGACAAAAATACGAGAAGAATGTTTTTTTTAAATTATACAGCATGAATGGATTTTTAAAACATTATTTAAAAGAAGCTTCATTTACATTTTTTCAAGTTTATTTCTAATTAACTTCTTTTAGTTTAAAATTGTATGACATGTTAAGAAAGGAAAAGTGTTTTTGAAGTAGAAAGGATATTTTCCTCAAGAATGGAATTCAAGTGTTTTATCAAAATTATTTTCCATCTAAGACAATAAAGGGTTCTATTTTTATCCCTATGATTACATTGATTTGATTATTTTGTGATGGAATTATTTTTATGAATTATTTTATCTTATATGAATTGTGTTATGATGTCACGATGTTTAAGATTCCCATTTTTATTACATGGGTTATGTAATGATGTATGATTTATGATTTTGTAGCACACATAAGAATGGTATAATTATGAGATTGGTGGGTCCTATATCTCCCTCCAATTAATTGGGTAAAGATTTTATATCTCATGAGATAGACATGGCTGGAATGGTAGGTTATACTGGTTCAGTGAAACAGGACTGAAATGAGGGTGACTCGGTTCAGAAAGGGACTTTGTCCACAAAGATAGTCTTGGAAATGATTCTTGACTAATAAGAAATGATTATCTATGATTATGTGTGTATTACACAAAGTTTAATGGTTTATGTTATGATTTTTGTGATTACATTTCACTGCCATGAGTTATCCCTGGTTATGAAATTATGATCTCTTTTACAGGTTAATATTTCCAAAAGTTATGTGCTTATGTATATGATGTGATTGATATTTCTATTGTTTACCCTTACTAAGCATTTGAGCTCACCCTTTTATGTTTTCTTTTCCCCAGGATATAAAGAAAGGTTTTAGGTAAAAAAAAGGGAAGATCTTTATGGGAGATGTTGAAGATCTTTCACCACGTTTAGAAGATTATATTCTGAGTTTCCAAAGACACTAAACTATTACGGTCCTTGTGTGTCTGTTTTTGTTATGTATTAAGTATTCCGTAAAAGTAATGTAATTTCCATGTACGTCAAGCTTCGGGTCTCTACAGTGATGGTTTAACCCACCTCTCAATATATTAAAAAATCTCCTAAAACTAATTTTCCATATAGTTTCAAAATCAATATTTTTATATTTTATGTGTTTTTGTGGTATTAAATATATTGACTACACATTTGTTATCAAAACCAATCGATAATAAACATATAATTTTTCTTATTTTTTATTAAATATATTATTCCATTAATAATATATGTGTAAAATATTTTGTGATAAACACATATTATGTATCAATAGAACTAAATGTTATTGAATTTGGTTTCTTATAGTTTTATCTCAGACATGTTTTTCAAATAAAAAAATTCTATATGTATTATACATTCTATTCCACATTTCTTTTCTAATTATGATTTTTATACACAAAGTAATAATTTTAATATTCTATAATTTAAAATAGTCATAATTACATGTTACCTTTATATATATAACAATTCATTTGTAAATATTCATATGTGGTTCCTTTATATCACATTTAAAATTTGAACAATGTGTTTTTAAAAATTAAATATCATGATTAAATATTTTAAGATATAAAATGTTTTTATCAACTTCATGATTTCATTATAACTAATATTTTGGGTAGTCTCACCCTTTCTTAGTTGAACACTCATAGTGATACTTTTATATACTTATTTAGACTCTTTCAATACAAATTTCATCAAAATTTCATGGGAATTTTTTTTTGAGAATGAAAAATATATTTCTTCTCTTATTTTACTTGTTTTCCCAACTAAAATTAAATTTAACAAAATAGGTAATTTGAATAAAAAAATAATTATTTTATAAATGTCCAAAAATCTATACCCCTTTCAACTTGATAAAATATTTTCATTAGTATAAAAATGGAAATAATTACTTTTCTTCATCTCCTCTACATGCAAGTAGTATTCCACAATTCCCTTTTAGAAAATCATGTTTTATAAAAACCCATAAAACTTTTACTTTCATTCCCTTCGAAAAAACATTAAACCATTTACTACATTTTCCAATTTATACCCTCAAGTGACATATTTATCCTAGTTTAAGCCCTTATGTTTCTCACTATAAACATCTTCTTTTAACTTGTAATTCTGGAATATAGATTCCATATCCATTTGATAAAATTTAAATTTTCATTAGGTATAAGTTGCTAAAACTATTATGATTTTTCCCAATATATAAGTTAGAGAAATATTTTCTAAAAAACAAATTACATAAACCTAAAAATAACCCTTAAAAACAATCGGTTAACTTTTTTATCATAAATTATATTATTATTTTTAATTTCATTCTAACTACAAACTCGGTTACAATAACATTTTTCTATTTTGGTCCAAGAAAAGGAATCCTAGTTTTTTTTTCTCAAATTTATAAAAAAACTCATTTTATTATTAACTCATTATTTATTATCAAGATCCTTATTAATGAAATTTAGTTCAACATTACAAATCGATTTTTTAATTAGTTTATGTCAATATCCATCTAATTGGGATTGTACCCTCTTCATGTCCAATAATTTTATCATCCATAAATTTTTTTCACATTATTATACATCTATTATGAAACATAAAAAAACTCCCCATCATCACCATTGAGTTTCTCATATTCATATTCTCTTTAAACATGTTTCAATACAATTTTGGATGGGTTTTTCAGGGGAAAACGTATCCAAACATAGAGAAAAACATAGACCATAACAATTTCAGCCAAAAGATCATCAATTTTTATTGGAATAAATAAATAAACAATTAATAGTGTACCTTATTCTTTTATTATCTTTGTTATATAATATTCACCACATTCCTATGATAGTCATCATAGTGAATTAGATAGAATGTTTCTTCCAAGGGTATATAAGGGTTTCATGATTCTCATAATGCTTGGGAGGGATTCCCTTTTCTTCTTCATATGATATATCTCAATATTAGATGGATAAAGACATATATTTTGATGAGGAGTTTAATTTCATTTGGATGATTTTGAATCCACAGACATCACAGTCTTTGAGAATCCTTATATTGGTCCTTGAACGAAAATACAAGGAAACTAAACATTATTCTATTTAATGAAAAACAATTCATAAATGTTTCATGTGTTGTTACTATTAATAACCCATGACACGTTTTATGATAAATTTTATAACATTTTAAAAAAATCATGATTTGTTAAACATACTTATATTATCAACATTTGATAATCATACCGAAAATGATAGCATGAATTGTGGGGAGACTGTAAATCCACATGTTATCAAATAACATGAAAACTACCATGCATAGCACTTTGTTTTTGTGACCTTCAATAGGTAATATTATATCCCTCCATTGATCATTTCATGGTCTAAACCAACACTAAATTATTTTTATTTAGTGTATATTTAATCAACCTCCCACTTGAACTAAATCCTCATAGTTATAGCACATCTTTACCTTATATTAAATTATATATATAAAATTTTGTAACCATATCCTAAACATATTTTTAATAAATTTAAACATTAATTTTTGAATATTTATTATTCATTTTCACCACATATTACATCACATGTGACATATTTGGATAATACTTATAATCCACAATGATTTAGGGATAACTCTTAATGTAGTTTACAAATACTTTGTAAAAAATAAAATCATTATCCACACAACCACAAAGTGTGGCAAAAGTTTCTTTGTAGCATTAACAATGATTATAAATTACATTATTTTTAATTTTAATTAAAGATCATCCTTTATCAAAGTGTTAATTATACTCAATATAAAAATGGATCAGTTATGATCTCTATCAAACATATGTATCCTCATACCTATATACAAGACATCTTATTTAAATGGGACACAAAGTATATCAATTGCATATATCTTACTGATTCATTATTTATTATCTAAGTATAGGATGGTGTGATTGATAAGTATGTTACATGAAATTCACCTAAATGGTTTGATTGCATCTCATGCCCCTTATCCAGATAGAAAATATAATCACGTTAAATTTATCTAGATACAGACGTACACATCCTCAATATATCTCAATATAGAACCCATATGTTCAATTAATCAAACGAGAGTAAAAATATCATATTGTTTAAGCCTTAATTGGGGACCTGAACAGCATGAATCTCAATCTCTCATTATTATCTCAACCACAAGTATGGCATAACAAAGGTATCAAATTGTGAAGGTTATAATGTTAAGCATATTTCCATCATTAGGTGTGGTAATTTAATATAATACAAGTAATCCTAAAATTAGAAATACATAGTGAATGATAATATTTTTGGTATACCTGGTAGGTCATCCGGCATACAAAAATTCCGCTTTGTCTCACGATAATATTAGGTATCTCTTTATAAGATCATTCTCAAGAAAACATTAATACAAAAATAAAACCTATAATAATCCATGAAATAATATATTTTGGATGACATAAAGGGATACATTGAAGTGAGAATTATTTTTTCACATCATGAAATATATATAGAAAACATAAATGAATTATAAATTGTAGACAACTTTTTGTAAATTAATATGCATTTTAAATTTTTAAGCACATTAATAATAGTAAAAAACTATAAATAAGCACACATATAATCGTCACTAAAATGGTATACCAAGAGAGTGGAATTATATTATCTAAACACATAGGTTTTTTTAATGAAACTACATCTATATATAATTCTTACCAATTATCTATGTGATCATATAAAAAAATAGAAGAATAAAATATTTAAGTGAGTAATATCATTGAATAAATAATATTTGAATAATGGTGGGAATTATGAATCATATTACTAATGTACATCTCATTAAATAGGATGTCCAAAATTTCGTACATCATAACATTCAATGTCATTTGGTTAATAAATTTAATTTCCTACGTATAAATCATTCAACATTCATTATCATTATCATGGAAATTTACTATTTAAAACATTTTTAGAGAATATTGGTATTAAAATGAAACACTTTACATTAATTTTCATTACCAACCTATCATAAACTCTTATATGATATAAATAGGCATACACATATTTCCTTGATAGTATAATATTTTATTTTCAACACTTTTAACTTCTCTAAGTCCAAATAAACTCTCCTTAATATCATAGAAACTATATTCTATATAGATTATCATTTCAATTATTAGTGATCAAAATACGATCAAAGAGAAATTCAAAAAACCATTTATAAGGGTCAGATAATTTTCAAGGAGATGGATAAAACTAGGGTACCTATATATATCACCTAGGTCTATGGAATAATGACTTTCCCATCTTTTTCCAATGTGTTTTGTACCTTGTTTTAATGTAAAATTTAGTCACCATGTTCTCTGAATTCCCACAAGCCACACCCTTTTTAAAGTAATTGGCCACCCAAGATAGTTACAGATGATTACCTAGGAACCCATATCCCTTTTCCAATATAAGGACCCTTTATCCATCCATTTCAAGAGAATAGAAACCTTAGTGACATCTAATATCATAAAGTACTTTATATGCATTTTTAGGCCTTCCAAGGTTCCGTGCATGTGATTTTTGTGTCAATCTCCCGGTTATGTAATGTAAATAAAGGAAATTTTCATCCTTTGAGGATTATTTTCAACATATGAGACCACTAATGAAATTTAATCATCAATACTGGGGTTACATATATTTTTCAATAGGTATTTCTAAGAAAATATTGCACAAACTCATGGTACCCAAGTTATCCTTCAATAAAATATAGATCTATCCTTAGAGGCTATAATTGGGTGCCCATTATATTAGTTTTCCTATTTGGGATCATTATCAGTTCTTGGGATCCCTTTATCATAGTTCTTATATATTCAAAAGTGGATCCAAGCATAGTTCATATAACTGGATGTCTATATTCCCAAATCAACCTATTAGTCACCCTTTTTCTTATCTCACTAAATTTGGTGTTTCTGTACCCAAAAATTTTATTAAGGGTTAATATTAGTTTATATTTTAAATACACTATGATATCCATGTTTTCCTCACTATGATGGACACACCAATCCTTTCTGATGCATAAATGGATTCCATATTCATCCATGTAAATTAATTGGGTAAAAAAAATTCCCAAAAGACCTTCCTGAAAATATTTTTCCAAGGTCAAACCTTCATAGATCATTATCCATTTATCCCCCCTCCATGACTTCTTTACATATATGATCAGGACACCATGTATTTATTTTTTCTTACCATTAATCAATTGTTTCTTTGAAATTGGTAATTGGGTATCTTATATGTAATATCCATTGGATTTACTAGATAACTAACAAATTCACATAAAAAAAATTAATCATGTATCACCATGATAACAAGGGATATTTATTTTAGACAATTGGTAGAAGCTTATATAGGTCATCCCACTTGGCTCTCTAGAATTGTTTGTTTTTACTCATCTCATTTTCCACAATTAAACCAAATAATAAATTAATTGTCATCTATATCCCAATAAATGATCCATGAGTAATTATAAAGAACCATCCCAATGAAATACATAACCTAACATCACATGAACCATATATCAGGTCAAAAAAATAGGAATTAAAATTCATAAGTCCCCAACAAAACATTTCTAGTTATATTTTATATATAATTACACTATAATTTTAAACATCTTGGAGTTTTACAATTATATAAGATGTTAAATTATAATACACGATGGTCAGAAAAGTATGGCCTTAAAACACACCATGATGGACCTAGATACAAAACCAAAAAAGGTAGTTCACTGTACCTAAATGAATAAAAATAGAGGAACCACAATGGTCATTATCTCATTGAATTAATAGGTTTGATGTGCATCGTTAAATGGTGGTAAACTATTTGGGTCATGATTCCATTCATAGGGATGTGTATGTATCCCTTTTAATGGGTGAAGTACCAACTCTAAAACACCTAACACTACCCTTAATTATGATAAATTCAATTGTTCCTATATAAATATTTAAAGAATAATGTTACTAAATAATGAGTCATAAGTTAATGAACCTCTAAACAAAGAAAATGGAGAACCTTTGAAACATACATATGTCCACATCAAGCATTATGTCGACCGATAAATTTTTTAAAAGTTTTTACTTGTATTGTTACCAAGAAGTATTTCATGAATATGTATTAATGCTAAAAGATATCCCTAGATAGGGTAATAAGATCCTCCATGGGAGGAGCTGACCTCCCATCCTCTTGACCTCAACAGAAAATTTAAATCATTATTAGTCCATTATAATGACCACCCCACCTCTGGAATATGGGTCAAAAACCCAAAAAATGTGGACACAAACATACAATGGAATATTAATAACTGAAATATCCTGTATCATTAGAAAATAAAATCTTTTATCTTTTTTTCGGGAATATGTAAAAATATTCTATTCCAGTTTATATATTATATGGTATCATATGTTTTTAAAGAAATATAATGAAAAAATATAATATTCTTTAAAATATGTCAATGTAAGGTGGTAGAATCTATTTTCCTCATATTTAAATAAATAACTTGGATAAACCATAAATCATGGATTAAAAATTTATCATTTAATATTTTTCAAGAATATTATATAATTCAATCAATCATAACCACATGTATTAATACAATAATTTCATTTATTAATAAAACCAATTTTACTATAAAAACCTTATTATAATATAAGATACAAAATATAAAAAACACTCTTTTTATCATTCCACTATATATTTAAATTGATATACTACATCCATCTTTGTGATTTAGAAACCATTTTTCTATTACTTGAATGTATACTTTAACATATATGCATCCATCCTATATCAATTCTAAATGATTACATATATCAAAAATAATTTTTGAAAGTATACTTTTTCATAAATCCTTCAAAAACTAATAATTTTTCTATAACAAAAATACTTTTCATGGATTCTCTATGTAGTTTCTTGAACACCTTTATTAATTCTAGATAATTTCTCATTTATTATCTAGTTTTCCTTAAATGAAAAAACAACCCTTCCATTGAAGATCCTTTTTCTATTTTCAAATTTTTGTGGACTCTCCATCACCTCTAATATTATAATTTTTTAAAAATATTTTTACCACTTTAATATATTTTACCGTTAGGGAACTTGACCTTGGAAAATCTTAAGATGTTACTTCAAAAACTATTAGAGTCTTTTCAACAGTAATTGTAGAATACATTAAATGGTTATATCAAGCATGTGAATACTACTCTATATCTCTAAGACATTTATATACCCAATCATATTGAGTACATGAGTTGAGACAAAAAGTTTCCACATCCATAATAGAATAAAATAGAAATTTCAAAAAATTATATCACCCTAATTTATCTTACTCTTGATAGAGCCTTTTTAGGTTTCATATCATCCCAAAAGAATATATATATTATATTATTTATTTTATAGATTATAATCCATTAAAATAATTATGAAGATATTGATTCCATGATATTATTTACTAATATTACTATAAGAATATTTATCTTCTTGAAAAGGTTTATCAGCAAGATTTTTTTTCAGAATTTGTTGCTCTAATACATTGATCTTTCTATCTTGCTCAAAATTTATTCTAAAATTACTACCCACTTATAGAGAGATTATTAGATTAATTTTTTATTTCTCCAATAATTATGTCAATTTAAAAATATATTATTATTATAGGATTAATCTAAAAAAATATTTTATCATACAAGTATCATGGTTACATAAATTTAATAAAAATTGTTATCAAATGTGTTTTCACTAAAACGATAACCCCCTTAAAATAAATCATATACACTAGTGATCCAATATACATATTACACAAAAATTAGTCATCGTTATTTTTTCACTCATTGATTATATATTTTATAAGGCCATCATATTAATCACATCATGTATTTCTCTTGGATATTTGACAAGAAAACTCATTTCCCAATCCACCATATGAATAATATCAAGTCTATTACTCTAGTTTCATAACATTTAGAGTTACAAAATTAATTGGAAACTATGTCATATTCAAAATATGGGAATTTAATACTATTATAATTACCAACAATATTCTTACATTATAAAAAATAATCCATAGGAACCCATATTTGGCATGCCCTACCAAGTTGGATGATAGAGTTCTTGAAAAGTAATGATTCGGGTGGAATTATACAATTGGTATTTTAAATGGTTTTTAAATATATTACCATTTTATCTCTTGAATTTATTTACATGTATTCATGGTTCAAATGATTTTGTTTTAAATAATAATTCCTTAAACTAGATAAATATGTTCAAAACATATTTATGTGTAACTCTTTACACAACCCATAGATTGTCTTAATAACCCAAAATAAAATTCAATCTATATTTATTCAAATATTAATTCATCACATAGATAAGTTATATAAAATCATTTCAGTTATATTCTTAAAATCAAAAAATACAAAAAACCTCTTAGGAGTAATCAATTTATGATGGGTTAATAAGACCAACTTTTTTATAGTTCCATAGTTCCTAGGACATTGAGAATTCTAACACAACGTCTCTTTACCCATGGTTATTTACTCAAGTGACACATCAATTCCATAAAAATTATAATTCATAATCTATATAATCTATTATAGACTTATAAATTCAATCACATAACTCATGAATAATGCAATTTTAGGGCAGAATTTCCCTAAATATATTATTTTACATAGCTTTATTTTTCTTAAATAAGATTATGATAAATTAAATAATTATTTTAAACAATTAAGAACTCATAAATAAATTAAAAATATAAAAATTATTAGCTATTAATAAATAAATAATATACTAAATAAATGCATAATTCATAAATTTATACGTGAGATAAATTTTTTTGGACATTTCATAAATACTAAAAAAATATAAAAGACATTATAACTTAACCATTATAATATGTAAATTATATAATATAAATAAATATAAAATATTCATATTTATATTCAATATAAACTTCTACGCATTCTTAATGTAAATCGAATTTAATATGAACTCTTTAATATTTAAAATATATGAATTTTTTGAATTTTTTTTAATCATATAAAAACATAATATATTTTATGTGAACATTTTACCCAAGATAAACATCAAATAACTTCCAAATATACCCCCCTAATATAAAAAATTTACTTTCTTATTCATGAAAAATTTATATATATATATATATACTATTATATTTTACCTTATTTTATAATTTATACAAATTTTATAAATTTCTAACAATGTAAATATAGTATAAACCTAGATCATATCTTCCAAAACATATTTTTGTGGTTTAATCCCCCCAACATCAGTTTTAGTGTAGGACAACCAGGGATAAACTAAGATATTTTTTTAATCCATAAAATTATACACACCACGTATTTTTTTGATATAGACTACAGTTTGGTTATGGAACTTGTGAGGTTGGATAGAACAATTTTGTGAATTATCGTTTATTCTTATATAAACATTATATTTTCCTAATTAATATTATGCAACCAGTTTTTTTAGGGGGGGGGACTATAGTTTAGTGAATTCAACTATGTTATAGTGGTTTTATGGAATCCTTTTCCATACAAACTATGGCCATTTACACTAGATCCAATCCATTTATGTTTTATTATCATATCATAGTGATTAAAAAACATAAGGTATTTTTTATTACCCAAATTGTTACAAACAAAATAACCATAAGTGGAATTTTTGATATTATAATATGGTTTTATATGTATATGTCATAGTTCCCAAATCTAATCATACATCGTTATTTTTTTCAAATTGACCATATCTTAGTTTCATCATCTTGGGATACTATATTTCCCTAAAACCTTTCAATGTATGCTTCATCCAAGATGTCAATTGGTATTAAAAAATTAAATTAAAAGCCTATGTTAATATAAAATTAAGTCATGGTCTATAAATATTGTTTAAACCATGTTTTTGTTATAATAAACTCACCATAGATATGAAAATTAAAAAAAATTGAATTTTTTCATCCATATAAATAATTAATCTAAATGGGATAAAAGGTTCTCTAATTTCATTGATTGTTTTTTGATAGGATTACACTTATCTAAACATTGTGAAATCATTAAAAAACAATCTAAACCATAGTATATTCAATTCATATTAAGCACAATAAATAATTAAATAAATAATGTTCCTTATTCTAAATATATCTAGTATATCTAAGATCCACCATCTGACCTTGATATTGATCACTGATAAGTACCCTATAGTTTCCTTCCTTCTAGGATATCCATGAATTGGATGAATTTATCAACACTAGGATTGTACCCGAATACCTCGAAGTCTTCTAGAACATTGAATTAGTGATATAGATATTTAACATCATTATGATTATTTTTACACCATTTGGATGATTTTTAATCTACTCACATCACAAACTATGAGAATCCATATATTTTTCATATAAGGACACACTAAGGAAACAATACATTTATCCATTTAAATAGAAATATTTCATGAACTTTTAATGATTTAACACTATTTATAAACGACAATTTATAATTATGAATAGTTTTATAAAGATTAAACAATTAAGTTTGATGTTAAAAATCCTTATGTTGTCATCATATGACAATTATATCAAAAAAATATCGCATGAATTAGGAGAGTGAGTTTTATCATCATGTTATTTAAAAATATATGAAATATCATGAACAACAATATAGTGTGGTGACATCCACTGCAACATAGTCTATCTAGAAATGGCCACAATGTGGTCTAAACCAAGACACAGTGTTTTAGTGATTATTTCGATCAATTTCATAGTCATTGTTTTTTCCATTGATTTCATTTTTATTCATGGATCAAACCATGGGTTCCTCAAATATTTTCACATCTCAAAAGTAAATCATTTTATTAATCACCATTTTATAAAACTTAACACCTCTTCCATGTGAAAAACAACAAACTAAAATTCCATAATCATCTTTCTCAAAAACATTAACTAATTTATTATTTTAAATTTATATAAAATATGGAGTCCCAAATGGTTCAAAATATTTTGAAAATGTTTTATTCTCTTTCATTATGAAATTATTATTCCATTGAAATTTTCATGTGATAAAAAACAATTTTGATCATGTAAATCTATGGATAAAACATCGTTCTAAAATAATTTTACTATTTTAATCATCTAAATAATAACTATTCTCATATCTATGTGGATCATAAAATTCATTTCAACAATTTATTTTTATAAGTATATATGGGGAAGTATGTTTATTTTTAATTTTATATTTAATAAAATATGTTTTAAAAGAATTTTATTTGAACACCTTTCAATTATATTTCCTAATATTGTTTTCATAAGACACCCAATCACTTTTATAATATTCCATATGAAATATTAAATTTCTTAGAAGATTTTTGATTTTTTATCTATTTAAATAAAAATTATTATTCTAGTTTATTAATTAATAAATTAGTTGAAATAAAATTCATATTTTGTATTTTTTAATCTCACATTTCCAAAAAAATAGACTGACTTAATTTTAGAATAATTTCTGATTGAATTTAAATTATTTTAATCATTTGTTGAAAAATCATCCTCTTTTATCATTTCTCATAAATAATGTTTATCTTTCTCTTTAATTCTGTAAAATATATCACTAACGTATAACTTTTTATTTTTCTCAATTCGCATTTTTTCTAAAATGAACCAGTCTTTATAGGCAAAGCTTATTGTCATTAAATTTACATAAATAACAAGAATTATTAAAAATTTCAATTTTGGATTACTTTACCATTGATTTATCATTTCTTGTTACAACTATTATATCCATTTAACTCTTGATAATATAATTATTTCATTATAAAACTACTTTATTAACATCATTACATGGATTTTTAGTTTTTAAAAATTTATGTTTCAAAACACTAATTAAAAAAATTCCATTTAATTTTATTTTTTATCCTCTATTAAGAAATTATCAACATCTTTAATTCTAAAACAACTATCATTTCCAAAATTCACTATTCTAACGCTTTTATTTTCAATTTTTTTCAAAATATTACTATTACTTATGGTATATGAATAACATCCATTTTTTAATATTTATGGATAATTTTTTTATTACATTCAAAATTAAATTAAGATTATGTATTATATTTATTTGTGTGGTTAAAAAACATCTACCCAAAAACCATCTTTATCAAATCATTTATAGACCTTTTAGAGATACAAAAATCAATTTTTGTTTGAAAAAAATATCAAATGGTTTTGATATATCTTTTAGATGAATAAATACCATAAAATCAAGACAAATTTTACCAATTTTAGAAGATATATTATACCAAAAATTAAAAAAATTATAACCATATGTTCCATGGATCCAACAATATCATGAAAAAATACATTTTTTTCCTATAAAATTTCTTCCTTAAAATTCCCTTGGTTTTCATTGAAATATTTTCCAACTATTTTTGGAGAGTATGATTCATCTATTTTCAACTAATTATTATGATACTTGGTCCAATATAATGTTTTTATCATTAAATATATTATTATAAAAATCACCATTATTTTCCACCCATTTTGAATTTAAATTATTTCTATAAACACCGCTATTAGATAAAATAGTTTTTCAATTTCAAGAATTTTTTTCACAAATTCTACATACTTTCCATTAGATTTTTAGAGACTTATATTTTTAGTGAATCTTTTAATTTTATTACCATAATTATAAGGTATTTAAAATTTTATTAATTACTTTAATTTCGTAGTATATAGATCTATTTTATTTTATGTATTAGTGTATTTATTTTAAAAAAAATCAAATTAGTGAAACTTGTACTAATCTAATTTGATATATTATCAACAGAAAATAAAATTAATTTTATCTACAATAGGTCATCCAAATTTTGGTTCCCATTTTATTGAATTTCATTAGTTTTCACTAAGGAATCTTGGAGTTGTATAATATTTCAACATTTATTGATAAGTATTGGAGATGAGTATAAGTGTTTTGATGTTTTCGAGAATGATATTATAGGGTACAATATAAATAACTTATTCAGAAAGGTTAAAGACTTAGTAGAAAATTTATTGTGAAAATTATGTTTGTTAATATTCATAGTGATATAACCAGAGCTGATGGAGATGATATAACTATCATTCAGAGGTGTGACAAACTAATAGCTAATATATTTTATTTACAACATTCATAATCTATTATTAAGGAAGTTTTAAGATGGATTAAATAAGGGGAGAAGAATTATAAAATCCATATAAATAGAATTTAAGCCACTATAATTATTAATTAAATTATTTTGTTTAGGATTTTATTTCCTTACTAGTTCTTAAGTTATTTTGAGAATTTTATGAAATCCTTTTCAAGAGGTCGGAAATTTTGAAAAGAAGAAAAAAAATTAAAAATTTCTAAAAAATAATCCATTTCTAAATCTTATTTATTTGAACAATAATTCTTTTCATTACTAGGCTTATATATATAATAATTCACTGTGCTAGATCATGTGACATTATTTGATAAATTGACTTTATCATAAGCCTTTGAGTTCGAGTAGAATCCTTTTATCCTACCAAATCATAAGACTATTTGGATCATATGTCATTGTGATAAAAATTCTTTATTGATCATTATACAATTATTCATAATTACAATATTAATTATAAATCTTTTGAAAATAAACATAAGTCTTTTCAATGAGTGTAAAAATATTGTGCATAATTACATAAAAATATGATGAAATGAGAATCCCTGTGTAGTGTATGTCGCTTAGACTTAAGAAAAAATTTACAACCCTAATGAATTAAAAGTGGGAGTCCAAAATTAATAATATTTTTTTCGATAAAACACATAGAAAATTATGGATAAAATTATATATAAATAATTATTTAATTCGAATAAAATTAGATGATTATTTTGATTCACTCTTAATAGATTAAATATGAATCATTCTTCAATATTAGATTAAGAAGTCACTAAATAATCACGAATATATTGTTTTTATATGTGTTCCACACCATAGAAGAATTTTCCAAATTTTAATGCTATTCCTGTTGATATTTTTAAATAATAAAAGTAGGGGATGATGTAGTATTTAAATGAATTTTAAAGTATCATTTATGGGAAAACTAAATATCCCAATAATCATGTTTTTTTCATGAATTATTTATAGTTTTTTATAGAAATAAATATTTTCAAGAGTATTCCGTCCAAATTCTATAGATATAAAACATTCAGGTGTGAGGAATTAATAAAGGGGTTGTATATTTTATGAGATAATATGATGAAAAAATTTATCAAATTGATAATAATGGAGGATACAATGTTAGAAATATCTAAAAAGAATAAAATCATTGGTTTATTAGTATTCATGAATGCTGAATAAAAAATAGATCACACTGAATCTTGGGTGAGGCTTGAGATTGTCAAAAGAGTTCAAGTTACTACCAAACATCATGAATATTTTACCTAAGATAACATAATACTATATGAACCTATAGGAATTTCATATCAAGAAGGTGTACAAGAATCCATAAAGAAACATAATCATATCCTTCTATTGTCATATCAAAACGGAGTGAGATTTTGATTGGTGCATATAAAAAATCATTAGAGAGGATATTTTTGATTTCAGTGTATAAAAAATTATTGTAGATTTTTATGGTGACTAACTATATACTACTATAATCATTTGTTTCTATAGTTTTATTCATTTTGATGTTTCTAAAAAACACGGAAAAAAGATGGCTTTTAAGATCAAACATTGTAAATATCATTTGTTTCACTCTCAATATATTTATAAATATTACATGAGGTTAAAATATTAAAGATAATCGGATAAATGATTCAAACATCCAAAAAGGATAGAGCTTAAAAGGGTAAAATATTTAAAATATAAAATGGGATTTATTATTTACCCCTTCCCCCTCTCAATGAACCAATAATTTTATTCCACAAGAAGTGGTGTGAGTGTTAGGTACCCCTTGAAATATCCAAGAAGAAACTAAGTATAAAGAAAATAAATTCTATTAATAGTTGTGTTTTTATAACATAATTTTGAAAAAAATAATTCATAATGAGGAATATTATGTTACATTACCTCATGTCACTTTTTTTGAAAGTTAGAGATGATACAGAAATGGTATTTCCTCCCATCACTAAGGAATCTTCCCAAATACTTTCAGTTAAGATAAATATATATAATGATGATAAGTCTCAAAATTCAATTTTAATGAATATTTTAGAAAAGGTATACAAAAAGGTTATTTGAATTCGGGACTACATGAAGATATGGGGAATGTTTATAATTTGTATTGAGGGAAATATTATTGTTAGAGAAGTAGGTCTACAGGTTTTTATAAACAAGTTTGAAGATATAAAAATAGCAGATGAAGAGTATATAAATTAATATTTCAATACAATAAATGATATAGTCAGAACTATTAGAATATTTTGTGAGAATATTAAGTATATTACCAATAAAAACATGATATTTTAAGATATTGTTATCAATAAATAAATTTTATTTTTTTGATAACATACTTTACACGAAACATCGAGTTTAAATGAACTGCGACATTCTGTTGAACTATTGTTTTTTAATGTGATAGTTATCACCTAGCCATTAGTATAGTGGTATTAATATGTCTAAATAAATTATGAAAAAATATGGTTTGAATATGTATAAAATTAATGAAATTATTTCCAATTAATTTGAAATGAAAATAAAATACATTTGAATGTAAAAAAAGAAATGTTTCCAAAAAACTATTTTTATACACATTGTGTTTTTTTAAATTAAATAAATAACTATCGGTGAATTATTTCATCTAAATTTATATATTATATATTTTATAAAAAAATGAATATATATATATATATATAATGTTTTTTTCAAGGATGAGGTAAGAAAAAAATCAATATTTAGGATTAATAATTATTTTTTCTAAAAAACTATTTTCATCATGTTTGGTGTACTTATTTTAAAATTAATTTATACCACGTATATAAATTAATTCAGAAAAAATGGATCTTATAATTGGAATTATATGATTCAAATTTGTTAAATAGGTCCATTTTAATTTTTATCATTATTAATATTAACCTTCTTGAAACAGTATCTCCTCGGTAAGGATAAAACATTTAAAACATGGTTAAAACATTGGATTAAGGTTGTAATATTCCTCTAAAACATTTATTTATTCTATTTTATGAAATTATTTCAATAATTATCATCCAAGTCTAAAAAATATTTCAACTTTGTTCCATTTTTATTGTATTATGAAATTCAAATTATTTTATGAAAAAGATAAATACAAAATGTCACTCTCGTGACTTAAATAACTCTAACATGTTTTTTATAAAGATAAAACATGGATATATTTTGTTATAATTTTTTTTATATGAATTAATTTTACTTATAAAATAAATTTATTTCTATTTTTCAGTTATTGAATAATTACCTTAAATTCATATGCAGTGCTAACCCAATATTTAATCAATTAATACAAAAATAAAATATAAGACTTTAAATATATAAAAATTAATAAAATTTTGATTTATTATTATTTTCCAGGAATTATATAGATAAATATAAAATATTAGTAATTTTTAAATATTTTATATTCACATTGTTTTTCTATCATGTATTCTTTAAATTTAAATTAAATAAATTATGTTAGAACTAATATTAAAATATTTTATGTTACATAATATTTTACTAAATTATTTAAAAATTATAAAAATATTGTAAGATGGAATGTAAGATGAAAAATGTACAAAAATTTCATCAATTGGAAATTTATGAGCTAATTATCAACTTTTATTTAAAATGACAAAACTTTAATATTAATATAGTCATTATCATGGTTAAGATTAAAATTGGTTAAGGAAGGGTTTAAATAAAATGATAATGTTTAAAATGGAATATAACCCTTTATAAATTTCATATTATGATGATATTTCATACTTATACTATTTTTATCCAAATATATTTTCATTTGAAATAATTTTTCTTGTGAATGAATTGATTATATTTTAATATTATTAGTAATTCCAAGTGTTCTCTTTCCCTGACTTATAAAATGATTGCCCTTTAATAATTAATTTACACCAATTTGAGCCACTTGGATCAACCAAAATCGACCCAATTCTATTATAAAATTCCTTATTCTTTAATTATAGGTTTTTTACATCTTTATAGAACATTAAAATGGACATTAATATGGAATCTAATGGAGGACTATTGAAGAAGACATAATCTTCCTACCCGACCACTTTCAATTTATTTACTCATTTACCTACTCTAAATCAAAGGAATTCATCAAAATATAATAAATTAAGTGTCCTAAATATACTAAAATTTTATTATGATAATTAATCTACCATTTTTTCACATATTTTTTATCAAATGAGAAGTGAAAGTATCACTCGTGTGTATGTGTGGACTATCGCCTCTATGTAGTGATACAATTTATATTCTATCGCTATATTTAATGGATGGTTCTTATTATGGTATTAATGTATATATATGATAT
Source organism: Viscum album (assembly GCA_963277665.1). NCBI lineage: Eukaryota > Viridiplantae > Streptophyta > Magnoliopsida > Santalales > Viscaceae > Viscum > Viscum album. The sequence goes on from OY728120.1 coordinate 710,755,558, forward strand.
TTAAAATATATTTATACTTATTGAATTATAATATCAAATATACCACGTTATATGTCATCATTTTAGAATAATGTCAATATTTGATAGCATACAAAATACACACCACCAAGATTAAACGAACATTGACATATTATTATTTAATTATGATGGTAATAACCTAGCTTCCGAATTGGTTTGAATTAATATTATTAAATAAATTATGAAATATATATAAATTTCCAAATCAATTAAAATTTATTTATTTATTCTTAAGAAATAATAACTTGAATTTTATAAATAGCATTTTTTTCTTCAAACATACATTTTATTCAAATATGGATTCTATTCCTTTTTATGAGAAAATATTATAATAAATTTATATAAAAATAAAAAAATTTACTTAATAAAAACGATATATTTTTTAAAATTTTCATATAAAAAAATATCTTATAGTGAAATTTTGAGTTTTAATGAAACGTTTGATTTTTCAATGAATAGTTAAAAATAGTTATTTTTTTGCCAAAATGTATTTTATTTTTATGTATTTAAAAAAACAATATTTTGGATTAGTTCAAAATTTAAAATATATCCATTTTATTAACATAAATACAATTATTTTCTTTCAAATTCAATTGATACATGAATTTAGTTTTAAATCATTTTTGAACTTAAAAGGGAATTTTAATGAAAAAAATGTTTTAATTTCGTTTTTAGTGTTTAAATTTAAATAAAATTATACCACTTATTTATATTGAATATTGAAAAATTGATTCCATATTTATAATCGGGAGGTCCAAATTTTATAAATATATCCCATTTATTTTTATTCATTAAGAATAATTATCAAATTAAAAAAAATTACCATTATAAAGGTGTAATAGATTAATTAAGGGAAAAAATAATGTGATAAGGACAAAAAAGTAACCATAACACTTCAATAAATTTTATTTTATGAGTAAATTTCATCCATAGATATCAAATATTTAAATATTTTACCATTTTTTCCATGATTATGACTACCAAAATATTTTATGTTTAGAAAAGTAAAATATGACATTCTCATTGTTTTATTATACTTAAATTATTGAAATTGGTATAAAAAAATTTTTTTTTGGGTTATATATATTTATTTAAAATATAAATTATTTTTTTATCATGTTACTTTATTTCTAATTTTTGGTGATTAAATAATTACCTGAAATGCATACGTAATGTCGACGCATTATTTATTCAATTAATAGAGAAAAAATGACATTAAATAAAATTATTATTAATATTATTTAAATGAATTGTTTTCTTAAAATAATTCTAGATATTAAATTATTATATTCATGTTCATTTTATGTCATAATATTTTCAAATAAAATTAAATGAATTGTTACGAAAAAAGTCCTAAATGATATTTTTGAATAAACAATACTCTATTAAAATATATAAAATTTATAAAAACATATCTTCATCAAATTTATTGGGATATGGTACAAAATATCAACCATTATCAATTTTATAGATAACTTTTCTTCTATTGTAACTATATTAACCACTTAACTGTAAAAAACTTTGATATCACTATAATTTTCAAAAGGGTTAATTGAGGGTTAAAAAATATATATTTGTAAAAATAAAACAAAAATCTATACAAATTTTATTTTATGAAATTATTGTGACTCATAATCATATTATATTTTAATCTTGTCAATTTATCTCCATTTTAATTTAAAAATTAATTTAGATTAGTTTAATACATTAAGAAATTCCAAGTGTTCTCATCCCCTCCCTTTTAAAAGGAAACCTCCTCTCCACTTTTATTCACACATAAAAAGCATTTTTGTTTAGACATTAAAAACCAAAATACTTTTTTAAAATCTCTCCCCACATCATACATTCTTTATTTTATCCTGAAAATTACCTTGGAAAATGTTTTGTATATACCATAAGAGGTTTTCCAAAAAAGAGGTATAGTTCTTAATAAAGACTATTCAATTTATTTATTCTTCAAAATCCTTAAAATTTTCCTAAATCTTGATGAGATAATAACAAATGTATCTTCCAAATAGTTATACTTTATTATTTTAATGGAATCACTTAGAACTATCTCTTCTTCCATAAAATGGGAAATGAAAATGGCATTCATATGTACAACTGTATACAACCTCGTGAACCTATATAATTCATTTTCCATCACCAAATATCATGGATAGTTATAATGATGTATTTAATGTATAAATTAGATATTCATGAAATATTTATAGATGTAAAAATTTGATATATCATCTATTTTCATACATTTCCATTTAGTGGAAAATGATAACTTAGTTAGTGCTTACGTGTGCACTACCTCCTCCTTGAAGAGATGTGATTAATTTTTCATCACCACCTCACACAAATGATATATATGTGTTTATATCTTTATTTAAAGAAATAATATGTTATTAATGATAATTATAATTTTTTAAAGGTAAAATAATGTTTACCCTCTTTCCATATTGGTCATTGAAAAATGAAAATGTTTCTCATGCGTGTGCATGTCCAACCATCACCATGATTATAGCATAGTTAATTTTTCATATCCATATTTAAAGGTTTTTTTAATTATAATTTTTGTATAAAAATTACAATTATTTTATGATAGTTATTCTTTTTATGATGGAATTATTACCTATTTGACCATGGTCAATCTCCCGAAGTCATTTTTGACATATGAGCACAATATGATCAAAATGTCTGATGTGATACTAATTAATTAAGTAATTTCAAATAAAATGTTATTAAATAAAATAAAATAATAATGAAAAAAAAGGTTCTTTAAAATATAAATAATTGACATATATTTTTTATTCTAGAGGATAAATAATACATTTTATGTGTCTGACACAGGGTAATAGACTTCCTTTTAAAAATAATCATTTGTTGTCTCCCTTCCAAATGTTTTTCTTCCATTTGGGTATTTTAAAAATATATCCTTTTAATATATTTATAATGACATAAAAACAATATAAATAAAATTTTATGTATCCTTTTACTTTATTTTAATGGTTTTAAAAGTGAGTCTGTTTATGTAATGTTTTTAGTTTCTGTACAAAATAAAAAAAAGAATGTTATATTTTAAAGAATGGAGTGATAATGTCTTTTCCAAATTTAGTAGCTATCATTTTATTTTGGGATTCGTTTAAAATAATTTATGTTTTATTCCAATAAAAACATATTTCCATTTTGATTATTGTATTTTTTTAAATGGTTGTTTAAAACTAATGGGTATTTTATTATCTGAAAGTGTTTTATATATGGGTTTCAAAGTGTTTTTCAGGATTTATATGATGAAAAGGTTAAGGAATAATTTTTTCCATGATATAGTACATTGTCATTTTTTATGATAATAACTAATTCTAATATATCTTATGATGATGTGTGATCTTGATATTTCTTATACGATGGGGGTTCCAAGGTTCCAATCCAATGCATCAGGTAATGAATATATTCCCTGTACAATTATATTGGTTGTTGGTCATAAAGTTATTCAAATTTTGAAGGGTTCTATAAGGGTTGTATGAAATTGATTTCCCCAGGAACCTATATTAATTTTATATTCCTTATAATGAGTTTTTATGGAAATTATTTGATTTAAAAATGTAATGTAATAATAATTTTTAAAAATGAATGATTATACCCTTTTAGTAAAAAAAATGTATGTTTTAATGGAATTATTTTTCCTGGGTTATCATTTCATTTAAGACACACTAAGGATTATTATTTTTCTTTGACATTTTCTTATAAATTTTTTATGAAAAACTAGAGGTAGAAAATTTTTGTCCATGTGAAAGAAAATGATTATTTTAGCTCATGTTTTATTACGATTAGGTTAAACTAAATTTTAATCTAATTGTTTTAAAATTGACTAATGGGTTTTAGTATTCTTTTTATATCATATACTAATATTTTTTCCTCATCCCCCATTTTAAAAAAATTTCATTTTATTTAAGGTTGTATAATAATAAATAATAATTAATGTTAAATTTGATGAATATGTTTTATAAAAATAAATTGTGACTAATTTTTAAAAAATTATTTTGTAGTAAAAATGGATACTAAATAAAATTTCCAAATTGTAATATATGGGTATGTTAAGTAGTGGCTATGGAGTAAATATCTAAACCAATAAAGTAAAAAGTTAATTTATAGTTAAAAAAGTTTAATTCTAGTCTAAGGATTCTATAAAATGTAATGTTTATGTTTAATTCCTTATATACCTTCTTACCTTCCCATCCATTGGAAAATGTTGATGTCACTCATGTGTATGTTTAAACTACCACCTTCGTGAAGGGATGTGAATCCTTTTTCATTTAAACATTACATGTATGGTAATAATGATATACTTAATGAATATATATAATAATTATTATATAATAATTTTTTTTTGAATTATTATTTACCATTGTTTAATTACATCCGTCCAAAAATGAAAATAATACTCATGGGTGCATATGGTCTACCATATCTAGGGGGTGTAATTCATTTTCTTATCTATACATTTATGGATGAATCTAAAAATATATATAATGAATATATAAAACATTTATATCATGATTAATATTCTAGATATGATTTAACCTTGATAAAAGAAAAAGGTCTAGAACTACAAAATAGAAATTTCTAATTAAAAACGAAATAGTTAAAACTAGGAGAATGCAATTTTAATGTGGAATTATTAATAAATGGGTGATGAAAGGTTATAATTGGATCCTATATGATAGTATAAGTGTGTAAATTACTTTTTTAACATTATTATAAAAACATTAAATTTATTATATATGAGATTAAATTTATTTTGAAGCAATTAAAACTTGAGTTAAGGGATTTATGTTAAAATTACATTGTTTATCATTATCATTTACAATTAACATCGTCATGATGAAATTCCAGGATTTCCCTCTCAATAATCTCATCAATTGCCTTATTTTATAATTTTTACTTGATAATAAATGTTTTTCCTTTCATTTTATTCACTTTATGTACTCAATAGACTGAATGAACCTTTTTATAGAAAACTTATATTATTATCCACATCAGTAGAAAATATGTTTTATTATATTTTTTTGTTTTATAAATATATTTTAAATTTTTTTTACACTTCTGATAGGATTTTCTAAATAAATTTTTATTCATGCACTAATTTTTACTAATTGTTTTAAAAAAATATTTTTTTTAATGAGGTACTTTTGACTTTTTACTGAAAATGTGAAATAAATCATTGTTTTAACATATAGAACATGAATATAATTTCCCACCATTATCACCGCTCAATACATTTGTGATTAATTTACTAGTTTCCAAGATTCTTTTGGATGAAATTTTTTTAAATAAGATACGGTAAATTATTATATTTTATATAATTGATTTCAATATTAATGTGTATTTTCCTCAAGAAAATTTCCAATTATCATTTTAAGGAATTTTTCACTAATGATAACATCCTTTGATGTTACTTACGCTTTACTATGGATATGATATAATGATTACATGTGTATTATTTATATATATTTTTTATGGTTATGATGACTAAATATAATAGAAATATGTTTTATTTTCCTCTTGTTATGTTTTGTAGAATATTTTTATGATCTTACTGGATATATATGAATGGATTCATAATTATGTGAATAGTGGACCTAGAATTATATAACCTATAATAAATTGGGAAATGATTAATATTATATGAGGTATAAGGGTACATGGGAGGTTATAAAAATCTTGAAAGAGAGTGCATTAGAGGTTATGCCGGTCATTAAGAAACAGGGTGCATAAGATGTAATCCTAATCTTGATGAAAGAAGGTACATAAGTAGGAGAAACCTGGCCTTAGAAAGCCCAGATATGGTGTCTCCTACTAATTACAATGGGATTATTATAATGAATCAAATCTAAAAGGAATGAATGTTTAGTAGTATTGGTAAACTAGATACATACATGACTCTTTTATTACAAAATAATACACTAATTAAAACGTAATTTTTTTCATATAAATAAATAACATTGTGGATAACTCAAATATATCGAGTAAATCCATGAATATGTTATGTAGTATGATTCCGGGATTCCTAGTGAATGAAATGTAATAAAAGTGACCTCAAATTCTTAGTACGGCTAAAATTTAGCAAAAGAAATAATTAAACAACGTGAAGAGTCAATATGGAAAGGATAATAAGTGAAAAAATATTACATTCAAATAACTAGATAAGGAAAAATAAATATGTCATGGTAAGAAAATAAAAACATGCATTTTAATTAATTATATTAAAATGAAATGTGTCCATAGATTCTTCGATGCGAAATTTCATGGATGAATAATAATTCAAACTAATATGAAAGAAATGCTAAATTATTCGACATAATGTTTACTAGGTACATAAAACCATTACAGTAAAGACCGTTCATAGGATGTTATATCATATTGGGTGGAAGCCAATCTAATTTTGTTAAGTAATTCATCTCATGAAACTATGAATTCATCAAGGGGCTTTTATTAACCGGACCCAAACCAGTAGGTCTTTCCATAAATAGTCCCCAACCTGTGTCTTACATGTCCAAAGCCTTCCTAATATATTGAATAATAGATTTAATAATATACTTTATCAAATATCTATATGGAATAGAAGTTACAGATTTATCAATATTCCCCCAAATAATCAAATAACATCCAATGTATACACTATATGAAAAATTTCATATGGTCTAAGAAATTATAATATCCATGGAAAATGATATAGATACCTTGGAGAAATATAATGTCAAATGATTATAGGAAATTTAATATTTCAAGGGGACTAAAAGGGATCAAGGAAGTGAATGTGAATATTATCAATGGCCAAATCCAAAATAAACCATATAGAGGAAGAATATATATGTTATCAATAAAAAACCCAAGTAGAGTAAAATAAAGGGTTTTTGTTGTTGATGAATAGAAATGCAACAAAAAGATCTGTTAAAAACGTTCTTGAGAAAAATATCATTTTGTTTTGTAAAATATTTTGAAAAAACATTTCTTTGGAAATCCCTTCTGAGAACATTTTCATTAAAATTTATCATTTTTGGAATTAAATGTAATCTTCAAATAAATTCTACTAAGTAAATCTATACTTTTCGTATAAGGATAAAGAACATTCATTTTTCAATGTTAAATGTTAGAAAAATTCCTGGTTCAGAAAGAGACAACAAATTTTGGTTTTCTGATGAAAAGAAATTCTAAAACATTTTGAGTACCAAAGTGTAGAAAATGATAATAATACTTGAAAATGGATGTGAATAACTAGAGAAGATAAAATTAAATGTTTTATTGAAAGCATTTCATATAATTTTTTCTAATGGGAATACCATTGAATGGTCATTAAAGTTATTAATGTGGAAAATAATCTCTAAAAATTCAAATATGTCCCATACCTCTTTAGAACATTTTAAATTATAATCCACATGAAGGAATAACATTAATTGAAAGTTTCAAATACCATAAAGATAAAATGATAAATAATTAAATAACAAAAAATGGGAATTATATAAACCACACATAAATTTAAGTGGTGAACATGACATTTATCTAACTAATGTAAAAAAAAAGTGAGATGAGAATATTTTACCTTGTGTTTTATTTTGGGTAAATGTCCTTTAAGCTCCTATATAAGGGCTCAAAACCTATTACTAAATTATAAATGAAACATATTAATAGATTTCATATATTATAATCTTATAATATTTTATTACTGACTTATTAATAACCTTTCATTATTTTAACATTTTTATGTTTTAATTACCTAGTTTGTCGAGTATGTTTTATCATATTATTGGTTGTTTTATTAAATATATTATCGTCTCATCATCACCAGAATGTAAAATATTATGGTAATATCATATATATATATATATATATCAATTATATATTTATCTAGAATTATCAATATTTATTTGAGATAATAAATTAAATTCACCATTCTACAATATAGTAGTTTATACAAATGCCTGAATGCTACCCTCATTTCATTTTCATATTTTAAAATAGTGAAATGTAAATTATTTTTATCTACATGTATATTATAACTAAATTACCCTAGTCATAAAATACATTACTTATATTTTTATTAAAATTATCCTTAATACGTTCCATGAAAAATGTGAATGAATCACATCACTTTGAGGTGGCAGTAGTCCCCACTTCCTGAAATGATGTTATCGTATTAATGCAAAATGGGAAGTATTAAATTTATGTGTTTTAAAAGGATTAAAGAAGTATAAATACCTAATTAATATAATATATAAATATATAAATATATTTTCCAACATAATGGCCACCATTATTGCTTGTAAATTTAAGACAAACAATCATCGTTCTGTGAGGAAATAGTTCTTCAAAGATAAAACCAGTATTTTTCATACCCATTAGATAGAGGTGTGTGTATGTTCAGGTAGAAACCATTACATAAAACATACTAGTATATCTAGGACACTTTTTTTTATAATAATGTAATAAATATATTTAATGTGGTGGGTAATGGAAATCAAACTAGAGAGCTTGACAAAATACTTTAACTCTTAATTGGATAACTTCTTTTGGTTTGTATCAAATGGATTCCTTGAAAGTATTTCTACCAAAATTGAAGCTACAAGTTCAATGAGAGATATTTTTTGAATATATATGGTTAGGTCTTGTGATATAATTTTTTTCTTTGAGAGGTGTGAGGAAAGGGTGGAGCTGGTTTCCATTTATAAGGGATAAAATGGACTTGGTATTTTTGAAAAAAAATAAGATGTACCCACATTTTTACATAAAAAGTCTTCAAAAACAAACCAAAATCAATATGGACGATAAATGGACAAATTATGACCATAAAATGAGTTTTGGACAAGTTCTTAGGTCATTTGGGCCATTAAGATACAAGTTGTGTCCTTTATTAGGCTTAATTTGGCCTTAATGATTGTAATTAATTTTAATCACTTTCACTAATATTTTTGGTAAAAAAAAATTGGCCTTGTTATAAATTATAAATTATTATAATTCCTAATATGTATTCTATTTTCCCAAATTCCATTCATATAAGCGGTATAAATGGATTTAAAATTCATCCCTCATGCAGGATGAGAATGCGGGTTTTTAAAGTAAAAATGCTCGAAAGATTGCTATGTTTTAATAATAAATTTCAATTTAATATTTATTAAAATGTTGTAAATTTTATTATTTATAAGAATATTGTCTAATTAAAAATTAAAACAATTTTAATTTATTATTTATCCTTATAAATAAATTATATGAAAAAGATGTTTTGAACTAAAATTTAGTATTTTTTATATTCTTTAAAAAAGATATGTTTCAGAAAATTGTCAAAGATTCACCATATCCTAATTATTATTTTTATATTTCAAATATGATGTTTCTATTGATATATTATATCAATTAATGTGTCACAATCCAAATTTAAAATAGTTTCTCTGTTAAAATGCGGTAACATTACATTTATTAACATATAGGTTTTTATGTATAAAATAATTTTTTTTATTATCTTTTTTCTATCAAACCTAATGCATGAATAGAAAAAATATATTATTGAATATAGAAAATATATATTTCCTTAAATTAATTAACTATTTTTAATTAATTTTTTTATTAAGATAAAACTCTGGTGGAAGCATAAAAATAATAATATTTATTTTTATATCTAATTGGTTCTTATTTTCATTTCTCGTTAATTTAAAACAAATGAATTAATTGTGCATTTATGTAAACCATAATTTTTATAAGTTAGTTATTACTATCCACAACTACTAATTTAAGGTACAATTTAGATCATATTATATTATGTAATAATGTTTTAATAATACATTGTTATTTGTTGAAACTCATTCTTACATGTAATGCAAGAGATCGAGGAAGGTCGCCCTTGTATGTAATGTAATCTATAGAGGAAGGTCTCTTTTTCCTGTCACTCAAGATAACCATTATTTCATTACTTACAAGTTATATCATGTATTGAATATACTTATAATATAAAATATATTGTATATTCTTCGGATATTATACTCCCTTACACACTTAGTGGTGCGTGTCATACACAAAATTGAATACAATGTTCTTACTTTAGATTTTTGGGGAACCACATTGTTCCATCCTTATTTAAATTATGACCTTGAAATTTATACTTGATCATGGTGACAAATTTTTTGATACTTTCTATGTTTGAAATCCCACATCATGAGAAGGGTTCATATGTCATCCTATATAAAAGAGATAATTGTAAGTATAAGGGTAGCATTGACTACCACGTAACTAGGTCTCTAAGTAGGAGAACATAAGTTCCAAGTAGAGACCCATACTTAGAGGGAAATAATAAATATTTATAAAAAGTTAATGAGTTCATCAATCACAAAAAACTGAATTATTAATAAAAATTTGAGGTCTTCAAATCCATAAATCTATGATGATTTAGAACACCCTCGGTTCAACAAAAAATAAGGTACTAGAACAACATTTTTTTGATGATACATTTCCTAGTATTGAGGAATTATTTTACTACCTATGTGTACCTAATTGATATATTTATATAAAAATAATTTCTACAGTTGTTGTTCTTCAATATATTAACTAATTAATTCAAAACATAATATTGATGCTTGACACATAAAAAGAAAATTTTAAAGGATCACAAGGCCTATAAAATAGTGACATGTATGACACTTTATCTTTAACTATCTTCCAAAACCAATATGTTTCATATATTAATCTCTAGTCCTCAAAAGTGATACCACAGGTTCATTATTAATATTTACTCATCAGATTTTTTAATAAAAAACAATTAATAATTAAATAGGACATTGCATATGATAGTGGTTGTTGTGAAACCCTCATCTTCCTTCGGTCATGGTCTCAGGACTTGTGGCCTTACCATATTATATTGTTTCTCACTTGTCTTATTGGTTTTAGTTTTCTAAAAACAAATTAATATAATTCAAAAAAAATATATGATGGAAATCTGTGAAATAGTTTAATCACTAAATATCCATTTAACTATGGTTTTCAATAAAACCTCAATATATAAATACTTACTCCATTTGTTTTTTACATAGGTCCTTCCTTGGTCTAGGGTTTACCAATAATATCATTTATAGGATTTCTAAATCATGACACTTTATCCTCAATCTAAAACACCTTTTGTTTAACCAAGGTTATTCATTGTCATTAGCCATTCAAATTCTATAAAATTTGTTGTAAATAAAAAATGGATTATCCTAAACATAAATCCCCAGAGTATCACAATAGGTTCATAGTAAGGCTCATTTTTGTGTATCAGGTTATCCCATGTCATGCTCTTAACACCTTGTCAGAGTTTTTACTCCAATGTACATTTATACCAGAACCATTTCCACTTTTAGTATCTACATAGGGTTATATTTCTAGAAATACCCATGTAATATATACATTAAACCAAAATTCTAGAATTTAATTTTATTACTTATCCTAAATTTATACCTTTGGGTTATATTATCTTAACTACATTTTCCTGAATCTAGTTCTCATGGTTGCTGTTAAACATCCCTCTGATACCAACTATGGTAACCAAGCCCCATAAATCCCAGAGCCATTGCTTACAACTAATTACATTTGCATGACTACAAGAAATCAAATATCTATGAAATAAGAGTTTAGTAGTCTTGGTAAACCAAATACATACATGATTCTTTTATTAAAAATAAGACACTAATTGAAACATATTTTTTCCTCAAAATAAATAACATCGACTATATCTTTAATCCATCTAGTAACCCCTTCATATCGTTCATTGTGCACTTATAGGGTTCTTGGGGAGTGAAACCTAATAATGGTGATCTCAAATGCCCATTAAGGTCAAAATTTAGCAAAATTAATAATGAATCAATGAGAATAGTAAATATATAAAGACAAATAAATGAACAAACATTCCATTGGAATAACTATATAAGGAAAAATAAATATGATACTGTAAGAAACTGAAACACATGGCATTTAATCAATTAACTTAAAATGAAATGTATTAATATATATGTCAATGAAAAATCTCATGGATGAATAAGAATAGAAACTAATATGAATTAAATGATAAATTATTGGACTCCATGTTTCTTAGGTATATGGAACTATTACCCTAAAGACCCTTCACATGGCAGATTAACATATAAGGTAGAAACCCATATAATTTGTGCAACTACTTAATCTCATGAGATTATATATAAATTTAGGGGATTTAATTAACCGGTCCCCAACCTGTATGTATTACCTTAAACAGTCACCAACCTATGTCTTGCCTGTCCAAAGCATTCCACATCTACTGAATAATCAATTTTACATTGTGCTACATCAAATATCTATATGGAATATATGATATGGATTTACCCATAATTTCCCTAATAATCAAATAACATCCAAAGTAAAAACCACATGTAAAATGGTATATGGTTTAGGAAATGATCATTTCATTGAAAAATGATATGGATACTTAGGGTAAATTCAATGTCAAATGATCATATGAAATTAAATATTTCAAGGGGACTAAAAGGGATCAAGGAAGTGAGTGTAAAAACTTTACATGGACAAATCAATAAAAACCCATCTAGAAGAATTATAAGGATGGTTTCAATGAAATAAACATCAGGTTGAGTAATATGAATGGTTTTTGTTGTTGAAGAATAGAAATACAATAAAAATATTTTTTTAGAAATGTTCAGGAGTAAAATATCATTTTGTTTCGTAAAATATTTTTTAAAAAAAATTTGGAAATCACATTTGAAAAAAATTTATTCAGAATTAATCCTTTTTGGAATCTATTGGATGCTTCAAATAAATGATAGAAACTAAATTTATACTTTTTTATGATGTAAAACAACATTCCTTTTTCCGAGTTAATGGTTAGAAAAATGCCTTGCTCAGAAAGAGACTAGGATATTTCTTCAAAAAAATTGGTAAAAGAAAAAAAGGGTAGAAATATCTTAACCAAATAATTTAAAAAAATTTAAACATTTTAAAAAAACAAGGATTTTAGAATAAAATAGGTTCTTCGACAAATAGAAAAACAAAGTTGGATTTTCTAAAAAAAATATTCTAAAACATTTTTAGTACCAAAGAGTGGGAAAATGGTATTAATACTTCAAAATGTTCATAAATAACCACACTATAGAAACATAATGATGTTAATAAAAAATATTAATATAATTTCTTCAAGTAGAAAATCCATTGAAATATCATTAAATTTATTATTGAGGAAAACAATCTTTTAGCATTCAAAATATCCCATACCACATTGAACATTTTAAATCATAATCCTCACAATGTAATAACATTTACTAGAAGTATAAAATATAATGAAGATAAAATTATTATTTATATTATATAATAAAAGAGGTATTAGATACACCACACAAAAAATGTATGTCGTGAACAAGACATTTATCTCACGAATGTAAAAAGTTGAGATGATAATCCCTTAACTTGTGTTTTATTTAGGATGAAAATACTTTAACCTTCTATATGTGGGTTTTAAACATGTTACCAAATTATAAAATAATGATATTAATTGTCATTATATTTGATCCTCTAATAAAATAATGTTACCCATTTGTTAAAAACAATTCATTATTTTAACTATTTCGGGTGTTAATTTCCCAATTAGTAGAGTATGTTTTAACTTTTTATTTGTTATTCTTATTAAATATATCATGGTTCCATAATCTTCATAATATAAACCATGAATTTAATATCATATATATAAAGTATTTATTTATCTATTATAATCAATAATTTTTGGATATAGGAAATGAAATGCATCGTTTATAGAGATGGTTGTTCATACGTATGCATGAACACTGTTGTTATTTCATTATCATGTTTTATAATAATGAAAAGTAATTTTTATTTATATAAATTTATATTATAATTCCATTAACCTAGTTATGAAATATATTTCTTATATTTTTATTTAAATTTTCCTTAATACATTCCATATTTAGTGTTAATGAATCACATCACTTTGAGGATGCAGTAGTCGACACTTCCTCAACTGATGTTATCATATTAACGCAAAATGGAAATTATTAAATATATGTGTTATAAAAGAATTAAATAATTATACATACACAATAAATATCATATATAACATATAAAATAATATTTCCCATCATAATGGCCACCATTATAGGTGGTAAAGAAAAAATGAACAATCACCATTTCGTGAGGCAATTGTTTTTCGTACATAGGACCAGTATGTTCATTACCCATTTGATATAGGTGTGTGTAAGTTTAGGTTAAAAAATTTACATAACAATATTCTAGTATATTTAGGGTAGAAAATGTGTAATATAGTCATGTATTAAATATGTTTTATGGGGTTTATAATGGAAATTAAACTAGAGATCTTGGGAGAAGATGTTACCTCTTAATCAGGTAACTTCTTTCAGTTAGTACCAAGGCTTACTTGGAAGTATTTATTCCCAATTGGTTGATTAAAGGTCAAGAGGAGGTATTTTTGAAATCTATATTAGAATAAATTGGTATAAAGTATTTTTTTTAGAGGTTTGAGGAATGCGGAGAGGTGGTGGCCTTTTATAATGGAGGGAAAGGAATTACTTGGTATTTTTTAAAAGAATTTAGGTGTACACATATTTTTACCTAAAAAAAGTCTTAAATCCCAAAGTATTATTAATAATTGAATACATAGGGACATAAAATGGTGTTTTTAAAATTGTTTAGGAAATTAGGGCTCATATTTTAAAGGTTTATTCCTTTATTAATCATAATTTTTCCTTAATAATTGTAATTTTTTTTATTCACAGTCCTTGATATTTTTTATAAAAAACTAATTTGGTCTGATTATACATTATAAATTTTTATTATACCAAATATTTATTAAATTTTTATAAATTATAATCATATAATGGCTAGAAATGTATTTAAAATTCATCACTCATGTGGGATGAGAAAGCTGGTTTTTAAAGAAAAAATGCTTGAAAGCTGGATATCTTTTTATAATCAATTTAAAAGTAAAATTGATTACAATGACATAAATATTATTAATTGATGAAAATAGAATCTAGTTAAACTTTATAAACAATTAAAATTTTAATTTGACTATATAAATAAACTGGATGAAAAGGTATTTTTGAACAAAAATTCAGTATTTTTAGCTATTCATTAGAAAAAGAAATGTTTTAGAAAAATATCCAAAATTTACCCTAAACTAATTATTATATTTATATTTAAAATATTAAGCTCATTTTTACTTATTATACCAATTAATGTGTGAATATTCAATTTCAAAATGGTTCTCCATTAAAAGGTGTCAAATTTTCCTTCATACAAATATAGGGTTTTATATATAAAATAGAGTTTGTTCTTATCTTATGTATATAAATCCTAATGGATGAATATCAAAAAAAATTAATTGAATATATAACATATATATTTCATTAAAATCATTAACTAAATGTAATTAATTATTTTTATTAAGACAAAACTCCTTTGGAAGCATAAATATAATAATATTTTTTATATCCAATCAGTTCATATTTTTGTTTCTCATTAATTGGTAACAAATGAATTAATTTTATATTTACATAAACCATAATTTTTATAAGTTAGTTATTATTGTTAATAACTACTAATTTAACATCTATTTTATATCATATTATATTAAATAATAATATTTTATTAATCCATTTTTATTTAGTGAAACTCATTATTGCATGTAACACAAGATGTCAAGGATTGTTTCTCTTGCATGTAACACAAGATATTGAGGAAGGTAACACTCTCATGTCATAAAACCTAACTGAGTGTTTCATACATTACAAGATATATCATTTATTGAATATATTCAAAATATTTAATATATATTATAGTCTCAAAATATTATATTCCCATAAAAACTAGGTGATTATTTTCATACACACTTTCGAATATAAAGATCTTACTCAATATTTTTGTTGAATCAAACAAGATGTTATCTTATTTTTGATATAGTGTACACAATATTTTATCCAAATCTTAAAGCAGGTACATAAGTGGAAATCACAATCCTAATAGTTTATTAATGTTTTGGTGGGTAGCCTGGACATAATATTTCTATTATTATGATTACACCACAATTTATTATACTCATTTATGATGTGATATTATGAAAATGTTATATTCTCATGGATCATATTAAATAATCCCTTTAGAATTCATTTCTTAAAAACTACCATTTTTTGTTCTATAAATAAATATTACGATCTCTCATATACATGGTACGATTTTCAAATGTTAAGCTCATATTCACAAACACTTATGGCCATTTTATTCTTAATTAGTCATTAATACCTCCCTTATTTACCTATACTGGGCATATTATATCACCCTTTCCTATGATTCCTTTCCCTACGTTATGAAAAAATGTTATAAGTATGTTCTTTCTAACAAGTGTTCTGGTTTGGAAGGACTAAGTTGAAAATGATGTATGTCTTTTGTGAATATGTTTTTCATTTATCAATGTTTCCAAAGACACTAAACCTATACCATTCTAGAAAGGATTATAATTATATATAAGGAATGTTTATCTAATAATATGTAATACTGATATATGAAAATTATGGGTCAATATAGTTGGTACAAAATAATTTCTTATTTAACTTTAAAAACCTGGATGAGAAAAATTTATTTAGAACCTTTTTGGTAATCATATGTATTAGAGAACATCCTAAGTTATGGTAATGAAAGTAGTGTGGTTTTACTATCAGGATATCGTAAAATAGATATTATTGGTGGGAATGATTTTAGAATAGATGAAACTATAGGTAATAACCCCAAAAAGGGTTCCCTGGTATATCTCAACCATCATTCTATTGAATGGTGATTGTGACCTAATTGTGCACCTAGTTTGAAACTCCTACAGGATATTCTTGTTTTAATTAACAATTTATTTATAAAAAATCATGAAGGATTTGAATAGATGATAATAATGGATTACCTAGGTTAAAAAATGGTTTCGTAGATTTAAAATAAGGTTTCGTAATTTTGTTATCCTATAAATTATTTTACGGATTATGTGGTTTCACACATTGATTGTTTTTATCTAAATATGTTTCTGGTTTTATTTAATAGAAGAAACCCAAATAAACCCTACTAATATAGAATGAAATGGAAAATTTAATTATTTTACTCTTTAGAAGCCAAATTTTATGGTAAATATAACAAATAATCATGGTGTTATTCTTGTGGGACTTTCTAAAACCATGAATCTTGATGATCTTCCAAATGAGAAAAGAAGATAACAACATTATGTTAAGTCGTTCATGAGGGAAAATCCACCTATTTTTTAGGGATCAGTTGATTCTATAGATTTAGATTAATTTAACCATACCATTGAAATGATATTTTTCTTTCTCCAAAGTTTAGAGTATAAAAAATTCATTTTTGGTGGCCTATTGTTTGGATAGAGAAGTAGATCATTGGTAAACTGTAATCAATAACATGAGGAAATGGGAAGAAATTTACTCCATGGAGTGGGATTATTTTAGAATAATATTACCAAAAGAAATTTATATATATTATTTAAACTAATATAGAGAAGGAATTACTGGTGATAGGGAAAAATGATGATGTGTAACATCACATTCCCTTCTTTCAAGTATTACTTATGCCTTTTATTTAGTCCATTTTTTTTGGATTCATTTCAGGCCCTATGGGGATAAATATATTTTTTCATATGAAATAAACTAAATTTTGGGATATATGTTTGTTTGAATTTATGGTGTCTAGGTATAAATGTGAAAAATAATTTAGAGGGTTTTCCTTGAGTTTTGATACCTTAGGAGTTGGTATACGGATTTTTAGAAGAATCTTGACTGAACACTGCCTATTGAACACATTAACATTTTGAACAAGTAATATGACATGAATTTTTTTAGGTAATGTGGTTTTATTTTTATTCAGATCATGATAAATTTCAATATGTGTAACCTTTTCACACAGAAAATGTGTCAATTAGGAAAAATTCAACCCAAGGTGATGTAATTTGGGTGTATTTTGTAAATTTTGAAGTCCACATCATAAAAGGATTTCATGAAATTATTTTTTTGGGACCTGTATTTTTTATCATGTTGAACATATTACTCTTATTTGATTTGACATAAAATACTCCCTCTCATATAATAGGGATATTTTGTCTAATTTTGAGTTTCTTCCACCTCTAGATCACTTTTCTTGGAGAGTTTGATTTTTAGTGTTGTTTGTTGTCTTTGTTTAAGAATGTGAGATCTCCCTATCCCTATTAGACTTGTGGATGTTAGTTTGGAAGTGTTGCCTGCAATCTTTTTTGATTTTTTAATATCTAACATGTAATCTCAATCAATCCACTGAATTTTTTCCTTTCCCCTTCTCTAATAGAGATCGATCTCCTTGTTTCCAATATCTATTGTCTATGGTTATTTTGATACATCAATTATTAAGGTAGGTTCTCCTCTATAAGGGTTTTAGTTCATGAACTTATTTATTTTCAAGTGAATTCCTTACATTATTCAATTAAAATGGGTGATTTTATATTAGAATGTGATTTTTGGAAGAGGTACATGTTTTTAAAAGGTTTTTTTAAATAGGTTATTTTCACACCAATTACTTGATTAAATACTTTAAATGGTTGTTTGGGTTTTAAAATGTGTTTTTAATCATGAAATTGTAATTTCTATGATCTGAAAATGATTTATTAATTTTTTCCATGGTTTTTAAATGTATTTTTACAAACATATCATGCTGGGTAACTTTTGGTGCATCACAAAATATACTTGTAACTTTTTGTGTTTTTAATTCCACTATAGGTATTATATAACTTATGTTTTTTTAATTCAACATGAGGTTATATCAATTTGATCCACGTTAATTCTAGATTCAGGATTTTCATTTATGTATAGCATGTATACCCATATTTTAGATCTCAAATGGTGTTCTTTATTGTAAGAACCTAGATATTCATTTCCAGTATGGATCTTTATTTCAGGTTGTTTTTTAGGAAAAAGAAAGAAATGAGAATTTTATAAGTACACATCTTATACCTAGGTACCGCATAAATCCATGTATTGGTTGTGTAATGGCTGAGTACCTAGTCATGTAGTTGACCTAGAAAACATCTTAAGGTGGGGGCTGGTTAAATATACTACAAGGTGTGTACCGTTAATGAACATGCCGTGTAGATTTCTTTTTAATTGATAAATCGTAGTGGGGTCACATATCATCCTCGAAGAACTATTCTTCTGGTAGTGGTTCGTACAAGTGCTCGATGAAAGGGATGAAAAACAGCAAACCCCTCCTGATTCTCCATCCAACCTCTAATTAAGATGTATTTGGGTTCATTGGAATCCCACTAATGAGTTCTCAAATCCTCTAGAGAATTTCTTCATAATTCCACCTCTCTTGTGAAATATTCAAGGTTGTGATTTTTTTCATCTTTTAATGATCTATGCTGATCTAGGACGATTGAAGGGATGATGTTAAAGTATATCTATTTTACAATATCAAGGTAGGTGTTTTGTGCCTTATGTTGTGTTTTTTAATTATATATGCTAAAAATGTCTCATACCCACGTTTGGGGTATTTCACGATTTGGAATTTAACCCTATTATTTACCCTCTATGGTTTAGTTGATTTAAAATGGGTTGTTTAATATGAGGAAGGTTATATGCCTTATTTACGGGACCCCCCATGATTGTGTTTCACTGGTTTCACTATTTATGGTCATTTACTCTAGGTTTCCTATGATGTGTACCATGTTTTAAAGCCTTAAATTGATTAGGATGGAGTTCTATTCATTATATGAATTTTATGCGTTATTCTTGAGAATGATATCCTTGTAGTAGTTATAAATTCCTTGTGTTTCCTTGTTATAATAGGAATGTGATTATTCCAATGGGCTATGAGAGCCTTGGACCAGGAAAACTCTGGGGTTTTCCATGTTTATTTACACATGACCATGAGAGCCTTGGTATAGATGATTTTTCTAGGGGTATTGAACATGATATCTAACTAGAAGGTTGTAAATAATTTATTGATGTTATTTTGACATAGGGGTATTGACTGTGGGAGATACCCAAGAGACCCTTTATAATTTATTGATACCATGTTAACCCATTGGAATTAACCATGATAACTACCCATGTGGTTGTTTATAAATGATTAATGTGAGGTTAAACCAAATGGGTAAGATTGTGAGAGCTTCCCAAAGGGTCTTTATTTAATAACTTGTTGATATGTTATACTATAGGGGTTAAACCATGAGACCATTCCTAGAGGGTTGTTTATGAATGATTGAATGATTGTGATGAGTTTTCCAAGACAAAGAACAATCATGTACTTAGTCTTAATTTATTGTTTTTATGGTATTCTAAGTCATCTATTTGTCACTATTTCATAGAGGATATAGAGTTAGTCTATATCATGAGGTTCCATGATTAAAATGGATAATAATAAATGTAAATGAATGTAATTCAATACTATAGGATTCATTACATTTTAGTACTTCCAAGTTTACTGCTTGATTTCTGTATATTACCTGCTATATATATTCACTAACTATTAGACACCGATCTTTTGATGGTTTCCTAATGGTATTAATCTAACACCTGGTTTGGGTCATGTTTTAGACCCAAAAAGATTATATTGTTGTGGGTTTAGATAAGTAGATGTTTCCTTCCTCATGTAGTACTTGATTCCTGTTAGTGCTGGGGATCATTTGACCAAACTGAGGATTGGGATTCTATTGGAGTTTACTTTCCTCTATGTAATTTTTTTTAACTATATTCCATCATTGTGACTTTTTTCACTGCTATCCTAGACCCATGTGACCTGAATCATTTAAATATATATGCTCCAGTTGTTTCATCACTATCATACTTCCACTGTTTACTTAGTGGTTTGTTATTACTACTTTCGTTATTGTTTAATATTTTTCATCCTTTGTGTATACTCTTATAATGAGGGCATAATTTCTCCATTATCATACATTGTCCCTCACTACTAGTCAAAAGCCTCTGGAATCTGGTTAAATTCACTTGAGGTCATGTGACCAAATGGATTTGGGGAACTTTTGGGTTGCACCGGGATCTGGGACGTTACAAAGTGGTATCAAAGGGGATTATTCTCTACTTTAACATGATATTTGGAGCATATATATAGGGATAGGAAGGAAAAATTAGTTGGAAATAATTTGTGCCCGGGAGTATCTAACCCATGTACAGGGAAAGGCCTAGTTACCACGAATATTAAATAAAAAAATTCAATTGTTATAGTTGATTTGATTTCACAGTTGGATGATGCACTTGTTTTTTGCTATTATTATTGATATAATTGTGGTTCTATTTCTGTTCAAACTAGATGAGATGAGGTCATTCTATCTCATGCATCATATAGTCACTTGATAGAGATCACATTTCATGCATTCTTGTCATTCCATTTAGGGTGCATTATTGATTGCATGTTGTTGTGATAGATTTTGTGGTATAAATACATACTATTGTGATAGATATCATGAAAACAATACTTGAGATTCTGATTGGAAATTTTCATATGTAATGCTTCATTTGGATGGATGCCAAACTTTTTTCCCTAAGGTGTTATGGGCCCTCTTAGATCAGAATTTGGTGGATCATGTTTAAACTTCAATTGAATTATTTCAAGTTATAATGTGAAAAAGGATTCCAAACATTGATTATTGGGGAGTATGGGCTCTCACAAGTAAAATTTTTTAATTTCATGGATAAATAATATTTTTTAAGGGTTTTCGATAAGTTTAATAAGCTTAATGTATGTAAACCCAGATAGCACGGCGTGTGATGTTATGAACACACGCCATTTGTTCTTCTGTTCTGGAATAACTCACTTTTCTTTAGTATGCTCCATGTACTTTATCTTTATTCCATGAAGTTTTTGACATTTTTATTGAATGTGTAAGCAAAAACACAGGGTTGGTAAACATTTTGTAGAACATGTTGTGTACTGGTAGTACATGTCATGTTGTAAAGACTGTGTGTCTGGCCGTGTGACTAAAGAAACGGTTTCATGAAACATAGGTAATACATGTTGTGTATCGTTTTTACTGGTCTGGTAGTAATAAACTATGTATCTAACCATGTGGCTAAGGACACATGTGGATGGAACTTAACTGTTACACACAGTCTCTAGGGTGAACACATCATGTAGTGTTACAGTAGCAGAACCATGTGGTTCGGGCCATGTAGAAGTATACAAGAAAAAGGGAAAATTAAATTACACACAGTATCTATAGAGGAACGCATAGTGTGTATGGGTATTACACTATCTGGTTGGAAGAGGTACACACCCATGTTATATCTTAAGGGAACTCATCGTGTAGTGGTTCTACATGCCGTGTAGCCCTCTTTGATAAAACTTGAAATCTTTCCTTCTCTTTTTCCATTATTCCCCTCCAAAGTATCTATCCATTATAATTTTAAACTGATGTTTGAACTTGACCATCAATATTTAATCCACCAATACATCCTCTATTTGTATGCCAATTATACGAAAATGATCAGACATAGGAAAATGGTAGATCATGAACTACTAGAAAATCCTTTAATCGTGTCTATCTTGGAACTAGCTGTTATAGTTGATGCAAGTGCTAATGCACAATTATGTGATGGATTTTTGAGTATTATACTAAATTTTCAAGGAGCACCACATCCTGTCCCAACTATGGTGGAGTTTCCGAGGGTGTTCCAGCAGTAGCATCCTCCCACTTTCTCAGGGGATGGAGGACCACAGGCTGCAATGTCATGGTTAGAGGCCTTGCTTTCCATCTTTTATCATCTTAAGACACCTCTTGAGAGGGGGGTGATGCTCTAGATATACATTCTATGGGATTATACTGGTAGATGGTGGGATGTTATCTCATAGGAGGGACATCATCTGGATATTACTTGGAATGAGATTCAAAGGACCTTATATGGTTACTTCTTCCCTGACATGTTGACGGATGATCAATCCTAAGAGATTATCTATTTAGAGTAGGGTTCCCTTTCATTTATGGATTATTATTCTCTCTGTAGATATATTTAGCACTTCGCACCTATTTTTGGAGTTTATGGGTTATCTTTGGCTAGGAAATTTGAGGATGGTCTCAAGTATGACATCTAGTCACGGGTGAATGTTTTTTGGCTGACATCAGTGACTACTATAATAAAACATGTGATGATTATTTAGTGAAATCTGAGGTTGTTGGGAGCTGTGAGCCAGGGAGGTTCAATATCTAGTGTCGGTACTCCTTCGACATATATTAGGAAGCATCATAGGGATATTTCACATGATTTTTTTTTCATGTATCAAAGTGGTGTGCTACTAGTGCAGGAAGAGTGGGCATACGAGACCGCATTGCCTGAAGGACCCAGTCGAGTGTTTATCTTACGGAATGGTGAGAACTTTTTAGTATTTTTTCTGGATGTTATCACCATTAGAATGTGATAGGGGATATGTTAGGACTCCACATTCCATAGTAAGACCACTAGTTTCTCATTAGTTAGGTAACTTGAGTTCATCAAGCAGTTCTGGTTGAGGAGGTGGTCGTGTCCATGGAATCCAAATAGCTAGAATCAGTGACAGCAGGGTGGATCATCTCAGTATATTCATGCAGGGTTATAGGCCTATGGTATAGGTTAGACTTTTTTGATGGAGAAGTCCCCGGGGGAGTTGGATCTTGAACCATCTATGGTTAGAGGTACGATAATATTTTCCTTAATTTTAACTTCTTCTCTATTTGATGCAAGGGATTCCTATAGTTTTATATCTTTTTATGTTATGGAGAGACTTGGGCATTGTATCTTTACTTATAAGGATATTATGATCCTATACATTCTGTTGGGGATTAGGATGGATAGTGTACGTCAGTGCATTGATCTCCCTCTTGAGGTTGGTGGGTGTCACTTCTTGTGGGACCTCTATGTCTTAGTTATGAATGGCTTAGCTTTCACTCTTGGAATGGACTGGTTGGTCTCCTTTCAGGTCATTGTTGATTTCTATCTCTGCAGGGTGAGTTTTACATCACCATAGGGTGGGTATTTTCTATAAAAGGGTGAATGTGATATCCAGGTGAGCAGAGATGGACCTGATCATCATGGGTTGGGAGGAATTACAACCCATATTGCTAGTTTATATTTAGATGACTATGGGACTTCACAGATAGACATTCCTCTAGTGGTAGATCATTTCAAAGATGTATTTATAGAAATATTTTAATGTCTACTTATAGAGAGAGTTATATTCCTTTATTCAGCTAGTTCTAGGAATGGAACTAGTCTCCATTCCTCCTTATATGATGGAAACACCATAGTTATAGGAGCTCAAAAAGTATTTAGAGGGGTTGAAGGAGAAGGCTTTCATCAGACCTCATACTTATCCTTGGTTTTTGCCTATATTTTTTTGGAAGAATGTGGACGGTTCCCACAAACGTTGTGTGTATTACCAGAAGCTGAACCAACTGATGGTGAATAACTGATATCCATTTCCGAGAATTGATGATATCCATGATCAGCTTTGAGGAGCCCCAGTGTTCACAAAAATTGACTTGAGATCTGGTTATCATCATTTTCTCATTTGACCATTATATATACCTCCTATGGACTTTTGGAGCAGGTATAGTCTACACGAGTATTTGGTTATGTCATTAAGTCTCATGAAAGTGCCGATATTTTTCATGGCACAGAGGAACCGAGTGATCCATCCTTTCTAGTATAATTTTTTGGAAGTCTTCTTCGATGATATCTTGGTTTAATCTCGCACTACAAATGACCATTCCATATATCTTTTGATCATATATAGTATACTATGAGAGCCTCAGTAATATTCTAAGCTCTCAAAATGCCACTTTTGGATGGAGCAAATTCACTTATTGGGTCATATCATCATAGAGACAAGAGTATCAGTAGACCCATAGAAAGTGACAGAAGTAGTTTCCCAAGAGTAGCCGAAGAATTCCATTAATGTATGAATTTTTCTGGGGCTGGCAGGTTAGTATATATGATTTATTCATGACTTTTCACCATTAGTAGTGAAATTGATAAGCCTAACTAATAAAGGTGAAAAGTGCATATGTACTGATTCATATGAATCATACTTTTTGGATATGAAAGGGTGGTTTAATTCAGCATCAATAAAAAATATTCCAATGTCAGGAAAGGGTTACATTGTTTACTACGATGCGTTAGTTATCGGGCTGGAAGTAGTGATTAAGAAAGGGAGAGGAGTCATTTCGTATGGGTCTCACCAGTTAAGGCCTCATGAGAGGAATTACCTGATGCACAGTCTTGATTTAGCTATAGTTGTGCATACATTATGTTGTTGGAGATGTTGTATTTTTTAAGAGTGTTTTGTAATAAACACTAACCACAAAAGTTTCATGTATATCTTTACTCCACGAGATTTGAATTTGAGATAGAGAAGGTGGGTTGAGTACCTCCAGTATTTAGACTTTGATCATTATTACATGCCCAGGAAATGCAACACAATAGCTGATGCATTGAGCAGGAGGACTCAGATTCAGGCAGTTCAGGAGGCCAGTAGTGAGTGGAAACTTAGGGCTCTATTAATTTAGATGCATTTGGAGGTACAATAAAGATAGGGGAAGACCTTATTTTCATCTATAGTTGTTACCTATACTCTACTGGATCAAGTTAAAATGAGGCAGCTATTAGTTTCCAATGATCTAGTCATACAGGAGACGATGTCAGGAGAGGACCCTACTCTTAGGAGGACCGTGGGTGAGGATGAGGTCTTCTGTTTTGACAGACACATATGGGTGTTAGAAGACATATGTGAGGAGTTGATGGGAGATTTTTCATTCCTCAATTTGGTCTTTTCATCTTTGTGTCACCAATATGTATCAAGATCTACACCATTAGTATTGGTGGCTTGTCATGAAGAGGGATGTTTTTGGTTTAGTTATGAGATGTTCCACCGATCGGTAGGTGAAGGTGGAGCATCAGTGACTGATGGGGCTATCACAGTTGTTACCCATTCCAGGTTGGAAGTGTAATTATGTTGTGATGGATTTTTTTTTACGGGTTTAATGGGGTATCATTAAGGGAATTATGCAGTTTGGGTTGTTATCAACAGGCTCACGAAGGTTGAACACTTCTTGAGGATTAAGGAAACCTTCAGTGTTGATGAGACGGGAAGGATTTATATCTGAGAGATTGTATGTTTTCAGGGGCTTCCACACACTATCACTTCATATAAGGATTCCCAATTTACTTCTCATGTCTAGAAGGGACTACAGAGGGCTTTTGGTAAATAAGTAATTCTGAGTAATGCATACCATCCCCAAATAGATGGCCAGTCTGATCGCATGATTCAGGTTATGGAGGAAATACTAGGATCCTACATCTTGGATTTTAGGGGTTCCTGGGAGAGACACATACCCCTAGTTGATTATTCGTACAATTACAATTTTTATGTAATGATTCATATGTCACCTAATGAGGATTTGTACGATAGGACATGTCTATCACCCTTATGTTGGCTAGAAGCTGGAGATGTAACTATACTGGGACCCCATATTTCCCAGGAGACCACTGAGCAAATGGAGTTGATTCAGAAGGAAATGGATACTGCACACTCTCACCATAAATATTATGATTATCGATGGAGATGACCTCTAGATCTCGAGGTTAGAGATATGGTTTTTCTACATGTCACTCTCTTATTGGGAAACAAGAGGATTAGATGACTTGGGAATCTTCCACTGAGATATGTTAGGCCGTTTGAGGTTTTGAAGAGAGTAGGGTTGGTTTCCTTTCCGTTGAAATTAACTTATAGGTATTAGGATATGCATGAAATCTTTAATGTTTCTCAGATATAGAGTTACTTTTCAGAACCGTCTCATGGTTTTCAACCCGAGGAGGTTGAGTTGTAGGTGGATACATCCTTTGAGGAGCACCCTATTTGAATTATGGATTGAATCATGTTGGTTCTTCGTGTCTGGTATGTTCCTCTAGTATGGGTTCTATTGTAGCATAGATGAGTGTATAATGATACTTGTGGGAGGGAGGCCGACATACGATCACAGTGGCCAGAGTTGTTTGAAGCTTCTTCTTCACCACCCTTGGAAGTGAAATTCGGGGAAAAATTACTTTAATGGGGGATGTTTGTAAGAAATCAGATATTTATTTTAGGTATGGATCTATATTTCGGATTTTTTTGGGGAAAAAGAAAGAAATGGGAATTTTTTAAGTACACACCATGTACTTATGAGAATACAATATATACTCAGGTACTGCATACAGTCACGTACTAGTCATGTAATGGCCGAGTACATGATCGTGTTGGGGACTTAGTAGACCGCTTAAGGTGGGGTCAGTTAAGGCTAATACAAAGTGTGTAACTTTAATGAACATGCCGTGTAGTTTTCTTTTTAATTGATAAATCAGAGAAGGGTCTCTTCTCGTCCTTATAAAACTCTTCTTCTAGTATTGGTTCATACAGGAGAATGATGAAATGGTTGAAGAACTTTGAACCCCTTCTGATTCTCCGTCTGACCTCTAATTGAGATGTTTTCAGGTGCGTTGGAATCCCACCAGGGAGTTCTCAAAACCCCTAGAGCATTTCATCCCGATTCCTCCTCTCTCATGATTTTTTCAAGGTGGTTATTTTTTCATCTTTTGTAGATCTATGGCGATCTAGGACGATTCAAGGGTACATAATCAAGTATATCGACCACACGATATCGAGGTAGGTGGTTTATTCCTTTCACTATGATGTTTTGAATTATATTGGCTAAAAGTGCCGCATACCCATATTTGAGGTATTTCTTGATTAATAATGTAACCCTATTATTTACCCTCTATGGTTTAATTAACTGAAAAGGGATTGCTTCATATGTGTAAGGTTAGATTCCTTGTTTATACAACACTCCATGGGTGCGTTTCCCTAGTTTTACTGTTTATGTTTGTTTGTTATGGGTTGCCTACGAGGCGTACCTTATTTCCATGCCTTGAATTGTTTAGGATGGAATTTGATTTATTATATAAATTTCATGTATTATGCTTGTGAATGTTATCCATGTAGTGGTTATAGATTACATGTATACCTTGTTTTGATATCTGTGTTGGTTTTCCAATGATCTGTGAGAGACTTGGACTATAAAAACTGTTGAGGTTTCTATGATCATTTACAAAGGACAATGAGAGCCTTGGTGTAGATGATTGGACTAGGGGTATTGACTGTGAGAGCGACACAGGAGTTTGTTTATAATTTATTAACAATATGTTGACATAGGGTTATTGATCGTGATATCTACCCAGGAGTCATTTAAAATTTATTAATGCCCTGTTGACCCAGGGGTATTGACCATGAGAGCTACCCAGGTGGTCATTTGTAAATGATTAGTGTGATGTTAGCCCAAAGGGTTTAGACTATGAGAGCTTCCTAGATGGTTGTTATTTAATGAATTGGTGCTATGTTAAGACAAATGGGTTAGACTATGAAAGCTTTACTAGTGGGTCGTTTATAAATGATTGAATGATTATGAAGTTCCTTTAAAGCCAGAAAGAAATCATGGACTCAGTCTTATTTGATTCTTTAGATGGTATTCTAAGACATCTATTTGTCACTATTATACAGGGGTATATAGATCTTAGGATAGTTCTCAAGGATACATGATTCAAAGAGAGAATAATAAAAGTAAATGAATGTAATTGAAAACTATTGGATTGGTTAATTTTGAGTGCTTCATATTTTGTTGCTTCATTGCTATAAAATAACTACTATATATATATTCACTGAATGTTAGGGAGATATCTTTTGGTGTTTTCCAATAGGGATTAGTTCCGCACCCTATTTGGGTCATGTTTTAGACCCAAAAAAATTATATTGTTTCAAGTTTAGGTAAGGTCAAGTTCCCTTCCTTAACAGGTACTTGATTGTTGTTAGAGCTGGAGAGCATGGGACCAAGCTGAGGATTGTGATGATTTTAGAGTTTACTTGATTTTCTATACATTGTTTTATATATTTTATTACATCATTGTGACTTTTTTGGTTTCTTTCCTAGACACATGTGACATGCATCATTTATATATATATATATATTCTCTAGTTGTTTTATCACTATCAGACTTCCACTATTTACTTAGTTGTTTCTTATTAATGCTTCCGATGCTGTTCTCAATTTGTATTCCGCTATGTATAATCTACCAATGAGGGCATAGTTTTCCCATTATCAGATCTTGTCTCTCACTACTAGTTAGTAGCCTTTGGTGTTTGGGGAAATTTTATTGCGTTCATGTGAACAACTAGTTTTGAGGCACTTTTGGGTGGCACCCGAATCTAGGATGTCACATTTTTAATTCATGATTAGTTTATCACATGGTTGTATTTTCATAGTTATTTTCTCACAAGCCTATCTTAAGGTTTATCTGTGGTGGGTAATTCTATGCTAACCTAAATTATTTTATTCTTAAAACATTTTTTTTATTTTGTGAATATATTATGTTTTTATGAAAATCAATGGATGATTTATAAAATCATTTTATTTTATGAAAAATATTTGTAAAATGGATTTGTATAAAAGTGGTATTTAGTTCATTATTAATATTGGAACTTGAATAGATTCATTAGCAATGTTCTGTTAGGATTTTTTATCAAACACTATTTTTTCATTTAGATGATTTTTTATGTTGTTTTGAAGGACTCAGATAATGGGAAGGGCACTGTGCAGTAGGTTGTTTTCTCTCATTGGTCATCCTCTTCATAATAGGATGGTTTAATGGTTATGGATGTTCACATAGGGAGATATTCTAGTATATTTTATCTTTTTGGTTTATGTTGGTTGGAGTGTACACTCAAGAGGGGGTTAATTGAGTTTCAATTAAAATTTCTGTTAAAAATATTTCTCTTAAAATCCCCCTATTTAAAAACAAAGTTAAACTGTAGTGAATTTATACAGAGTGTAAATGTTCAATTAGTTTATCAATGATTGATTAGGTATTAGTTAATTTAATATGAAGATTAAATTGAATTTTGAAACTAACTTACTGGTTTACAATAAGTATAAACACTTGATAATTTAACTATCAAAGTAACTTTAAAACAAATTATATTTCAAAGCAGTCAGCAGCGGAATATGAAATATATAGTATACTTATGACTTAAACCAAAAAGCACAGCAGATGTAACCATGAGGTTCAGTCTCAAGCTGAGACATAGTCCTCTTAAAAAATTTATATAAATTGATCCACACCCTGAATCGGGGTAAACAACAGTATAATACTGTCCAGGTCCAAAGACCTCTACCACAATTTTAGGTGGGAAAACAAACAACAGCTCACAGCTATCCAGGTCTTACTCGACCTCTACCACTATCCACAGTGGGATACAAAGGACTTAATAGAGTTTGAATGAGGATTTTAGAATCCTCCAGCTTAGATTAGGAGGCAGTGTGTGTGTAAGATAAACAAGGTACACACACTGCTCGAAATTTAAATGAAAGAATCACTAAAGAAAGTGTGAATGAGTTTAGGAAAGATTTAGTGATTGGAAGTGTAGCTCTAGACTCGTTTGATTGGTCAGAAAAGCTTCTGAGTCCTTCTCTAGTTTTTGTTCTGAAAAACAGAGTATCTTTTTCTTCCTTGGTTCTAGGTTCAGCTTATCAGCCTGAGTGCATGAAGTGTTTGTTGTAATTCTTCACTCAAATGCAGCTTGTGTTCTCCTCTAGAGAATAATTGCTCCGTGTATGTCCAGTTTTCTTGGAGTATGGATGTATCCTTGCGCGAATGCACCACATTTGAATGTTGTTGATCCTTTTTCTTTTTCACCCTTCTTGTGCCTTCATAGTTCATTGATTCTCACTGTATGCACACCCCATGTTCACTACTTCCAGCTAGGTCTTTATCTTCCCTTTTATAGCTTTCAACTTCGGAAAAAAGGAATGATTTCTTTTTTTCATGGGTACTAGGTACGGTTCCCTGACATGGAAACAGAAATCATTAAATAACATTAACTTCATTAAAAACATCAAATGTAACCATTAGATTAATAAATAAAAAGTATTGAGAATATAGAGTTTGACTGGTTGGTCAATCATTAGTAGGCTTCTGTTGGTAGACATGTACAGTGGACTTTGTGTAACAGTGACCTTCCTTCGGTAGCTCTTTGAACTTGTATTGGTAGCTCTTTGCATCGGTAGATCTTGGTATTGGTAACTCCTTATATCGGTAGACTTACTCTATCGGTAGCTCGGTAAGCTTGTTCTATCGGTAGCTCAATTATGTCGGTAACTGTCTGTATCGGTAGCTTTATTAGTTTCGGTGATGATGTGTATTGGTAGACTTATGCACATTGGTAGCTCGATTCTGTACCTTCGGAAGACTTGTTCTATTGATATCTTTCTGTATCGGTGACTTTGTTCTATACTTACCGGTAGATTTGTACATATCAGTAGATCTATACATATCGGTAGCTCTGCGTATCAGTAACTCCTTATATCAGTAGACTTATCAGTAGCTTTAGCTTATCGGTGACTCTATCTATCTGTAGACTAAGTATATCGGTAGTCTAAGTATCGGTAGCTCTGTATTATTAGCTATACACAGATCAGTGACTAACACTTATCTGTTTTTTGCAAAACATATCCAATTGGATTAGAATTACTTAAAAACTCATACAAACATGGATAAACATTGATTAACATATTTCAAGGATTATTTTAATATTATTATCATCTTGATAGTAGAACATCATAGATTGAGAGAATTAGAATATAGATAAACCTAAATTGGGATTATCAAAGTATGTAAAAGCATAGTTGGGATTATCAAAACAGGTGAGGTAAACAATCTCCCCCTTTTTATAATCACAAATTATGATACTATAGTTTTAAAACAATGAGTAGTTGTATCAGAGGATATATCATTAAATGCAATTGTCTCAGAGAAAACAGTATGTTATAGAACATAATGTATCACAGGTAGAATTAAATGCAATGATATCAGAGGGGAAAAGCATGGTAGCTCTTCCTTAGATAATATTGCTCCCCCTTTCATAATATTTCTCCATCTTTGATACTTAGATAGATAATAATTCTCCCCCTTTGTGATAATAAAAAAGAGGGAAACAATAAAGAAAAGAGGAACAAAATGAGAAGGAAAAGAAAGTCAATTGTATTATATGTTGCAAAAAGGTACATAGAAAGAAAAAAAATACAAGGGATTCCTATCAAAAATATTAGCCACTAGTTCAGTCCACATCCTCAATGTGAGATTTTCCCTTTGGATGAGAAGAGGATTTAGACTGTGTGGATGCTGGTGAAGGCTTAGGAATACCAGAGATGATCATAGGAGGCTGAGCGACTGAAACTGTTCCTGATCTATACTGAGGAGTTCTTTGAGTAAACAAAGGTTTGAGGATTAGAATGGCTAGGGCTGGAGTCATATGAACTGGAGAAGCAGTAGATGCAGAGGCAGGTAAAGTAGGAGGTACAATTACTGGCCTAGCATCGACATGCAGGAAAGGTAGCCAAAGATTTCTGAAATCCATAATTATTCATCCTCCTCTCTCCATAGCAGATATGAAATAATCCTTGTTTTCCATGAATTTTTCCAAGGCTGGAGTCAATTCCCTTATTTTGATGACTTGCTCTCTAAAGGCTTGATTAACAGGAGGTAATATCAGGTTTTCCAACAGAAGTTTGAAATGATTGTTGAGTTGATGCTTGGTGTAATCCTTTTGAAAATAAGAGTCCACCTTTTCTTTCACTTCTTTCTGAGAGGCATAATCTTCTCTCATATATTCTTGGACTATCTTCATTATTTCTCTAGCTGAATATCTAGTAGAAATCAAAACTTTGATCAGGACAGATGAGTCCACAGTGCCTCTGGTTGATGCTGAACCAAGCTCCTCCTTCATCACAGCTCGAATCTAATGCACATCCAATGAAGGTATAGAAGCAACAAAACCAATAGATAAGGTTACTATTTCCTTAATGTTTTTGGTCATCCCACTGATTAGATTTTGGACTTGGGAATCTTGGGTTTTAACATGATCTTTCATGGAGGTTTTAAAGCCTTCGAACACTGAAACCATCTGGCTTACAACACTTTTGACATAGGCTAAGTCCTTGTCTGCAGAGGATTTTTAGCTCATGTAAGAGTCTAAAGAGATAACAGATTTCATTAGAGCTTCAACATCAGCTTCCAGTATAGAAACTTGAGTCTGGAATTCTGTAACTTCTTCCACTATTTCGGCTACAAAGGTTAACAAATTACAACTGAGAGAGAGTTCAATAGATTTTTCCAAATTACTCATCTCTTCAACAAAGCAGTGCATCAACTCGGCAACAGAAGCACTAAAGCACACTTTCAGCTCATCCTTTAACGATTCAAGGTCAGCCCTGGTGATCATATCAGTAGGAGAAATCACAACATGTGCTATTTCAGTTACTTTGTTGGCCATTGAGTCAGTCATGATCGATTGGATTGATGACACCAGTGAAGCTTCCATCTTCCTTGTCTCTTCCACAAAACTGACCTTAAGATTTTTCTTCAAAATATCCAGGTTATGCATTTTGACCACATCATAAGGTAACAACTCAGTCTCAACATCATAAATAATCTTTGGTCTATTAAGGGATGCCTCATTATCAGAATCAGGATAGTCTAATCCTCAAACCACAAAACCTGGGTCCTCTTCCAAGTCCTCAATATCAACAGCCACTCACACACTTCCAAACTTGGTTTGATGCTCCCCCTCAATGGGTGCATTCCCATGTACAGCAACAACATTCTCAGCAAGTCTTTCTTTCTCATGAAGAATCTTTTACTATCAATTCCATCTTTGCAACAGTAGGAGGATCCTCTGAATTAGGTATAGCTTCTTCAATTTCTCCTACTACATCCTCATTAGGCATAGCCGAGCTTCTAATTAATGGACTCAGACTTAAACAGATAGAATCAGAGGCTTCAGATTCATTCTCCTTTTCTTCTTTATGCTCAGGGGATGTCTGGTCTTCCTCATCAGTAGGTGTCACTTCTTCTACTAAGGCTTCCTTTCTAGAAGATACAATTTCTGCAGTAGGACTTTGAGGTAAGTCCAGATCTCTTCCATCATCCATAGAACTCTCTTATTCTTCAGTAGCATCAATGTACTCAGGTTCGTCTTCATCAGGTCCTAGACCTGGATCCCTCACATCCTTAGGTCTTGAAGGATGATTCACAGGATTGAATTTATCATATACCTTCTGGTCATCATTGACCCGCTCTCCTCTCTATGGGTTCCAATTTATCATCATGTATTTGAAAATAGTGGTTGTGATACAGAAGTTGTTCCTTACTACCATTGTCTCATCTTGAGACTCAGCTACCCCTTTCACTTTGATCATCATTGAGATCATCTTGGAAAAGAATAGGGCATTGGTCTTTGATTTTGGCCTTGTCATGTCATCCATTTGTATCATCAGCAATCTGCACAGATTCACTTTTACACAATGTCTCAAGAGATGCAAGAGATAGATATCCTAATATCTTAAATTCAAAAAGTCTCCTCTCCTTGGTATTAAGACATGCTGAACAAATTTGAACAGCAATCTGTTCTCTCCATCCATTTCAGCAGCCACTACTTTTCCTTGATTTCCATCACTGGTGAGCTCCTCCAAGGCAGTCTCATAATAGAATATATCACTTGTAGGTGTCATTTCTTTTGAGACATATCTAGACACACCTTCGTGTGGAACCTTCAGGAATTTAGCCCACTCAACCGATGAAAAAGACATCTCCTTTCCATTCAAAAAATAAGTCACTCCGTTATCATCTTCTGGTTTCTCAAAGCTTACAAACTCATAAAATTGTTTCACTAACTTTGGATAGTAGGTTCCATTGT
The DNA here is from genome assembly GCA_963277665.1 of Viscum album. Lineage (NCBI taxonomy): Eukaryota > Viridiplantae > Streptophyta > Magnoliopsida > Santalales > Viscaceae > Viscum > Viscum album. Next base: position 710,790,439 of record OY728120.1, read on the forward strand.
TGTTTGAAAAGAAATCTACCCACTTTTGATCTTCTTTCACTATGAGCACTAATGAATTGTTAGGCAATAACCATTCCACACACAGATATTTTTCAATCACAATAACTCTATTCTGAAAATGAGGATTCACTTGTCGCCTACCCAGCCTAGTTCTACCAACACTACCACTTGCTTCTAGCTTAGACTTTTTCTTATTTTCACTCGGTTCGTTAGTTTCTTCTTTAATAGTATGAATTTTGGTTTTTTCCATCTCTGGTTCGAGGGATTTAGGGTTTTCAAGAGATTCGGGAGTAAGGCCTGAGGGTAAAGGATTTGAGGCTTGGTGGATTGATATGTAGCTAGGACTTTGTTTTTATCATTTAGGAATCATAAAATAACTAAATAAAATGAAATAAAGTAAAAATGATTCATATTCTGGTGGCAGACAGAAGTTTAAAATAGCGCACTCATCGGTAGGGTTTATCGGTGAGAATTCCTATCCGTGAGGTCCATCGGTGAGGTTACATCAGTGAGGTTACATCAGTGAGGTATGACATCTGTGAGGTATCACATCGGTGAGGTTACATCAGTGAGGTATTACATCACTGAGGTATAACATTGGTGAGGTTACATCGGTGAGGTATTACTTCGGTGAGGTATTACATCGGTGAGGTATCACATCGGTGAGGTTACATCGGTGAGGTAGCTACCGATCCAGGTTAATCATTCCCAACTCATGTCTAATGTAACTTAACCTATCCTAACTGAAAGTTTTGGTGAAAATGTCAGCTAATTGATGTTCAGTACCGATAAATTCAAGAGTAATATCACACTTTTGGTAATGATCTCTTATGAAATGGTTCCTTACATCAATGTGTTTGGTCCTAGAGTGAGACATAGGATTATTTGAAATTTTTAGTGCACTGGTGTTGTCACAGTTGATAGAAACATGCTTAAAATCATATCCATAGTCCAAAAGAGTGTGTTTCATCCCCAGAATTTGTGCACGACAACTACCGGTAGCTATATACTCTGCTTCGGCAGTGGACAAAGCTACAGAATTATTCTTTTTACTACACCAAGATACTAAGGATTTCCCCAATAAATTACATGTTCTAGATGTTCTTTTTCTATCCCACTTGCAACTAGAAAATTCAACATCTGAATAACTCATTAACTCAAAGGATTGTCCTTTTGGGTAAAACAAACCTATGTTTACAGTGTGTTGAAGATACTTAAAAATTCTTTTAACAGCAAGTAAATGAGATTCATTTGGATTAGCTTGAAATATTTCACACATACATACACTAAAAATAATATCTGGTCAACTAGCATTAAGGTAAGTAAACTTCCAATCATACCTTTGTAATTGGTTAGATCCACTGGTTTCCCATCTTCATCTGCATCCAATGTACAGACTATACTCATAGGAGTATCACTTTCCTTAATACTATCCAAACCAAAACGTTTTAAAAGATCATTTGTATATTTACTTTGATTCAAAATAATACCATTTTCATTTTGAAAAACATGAAATCCAAAAAAATATTTGAGTTCTCCCATTAAACTCATTTCAAATTCATTTTTCATACTCTTTGAAAAATCGGTACATAAAGAATGTTTAGAAGATCCAAAAATAATATTATCAACATAGATTTGTACTATCAAAAAATCATTAGAAATCATTTTAATAAAAATATTTGGATCAACAATCCCTTTAGTAAAACTTTTTGAAATAAGAAAATTACTAAGTCTATCATACAAATCTCTTGGAACTTGTTTTAAACCATATAAAGCTTTAGAAAGATTAAAAACATGATTTGGAAAATGATAATTAGTAAATATGGGTGGTTTTTCCACAAAAACATTTTCAGTTATAAAAACATTTAGAAAAGCACTTTTGACATCCATTTGATATAACATGAAATTAAGATGAGCAGTATAGGAAAGTAAGATCCTAATTGCTTCTAATCTTGCTACAGGTGAAAAGGTTTCCTCATAGTCTATACCTTCCTCTTTATTATATCCTTGTGCAACTAGCCTATCTTTTTTTCTAACTATGTTTCCAGACTCATCAACTTTGTTTCTAAAAACCCATTTAGTGCCTATTGTCAAAGTGTCCTTGGGTCTGTCAACTAATTCCCAGACTTTTCTTATTTCAAATTGATTTAACTCTTCTTGTATAGCCATTACCCATAATTCATCATTGATTGCATCATTGACATTTTTAGGTTCTAGCTGTGAAATAAAATCTTGATATTCAACATGGTTTCTTATATAAGCTCTAGTCTGTGTCCCTCTATCAGGATTACCAACAACAGCATCTAAAGGATGATTCTTTAGATTACTAGTTGATCTAGTAAAGGTAGGACTAGAAATTTCAGGTTCATCTATATGTTCGGGATCAACAGAAGGAGATTCTAGAATATGTCCGAAACTGGATATGTTTACATCAGATTCTTTTGTTTTATCATTAAGGTCCAAAACAGTCAAATCTTCTTCAAGATTTTTAAGAGAGGTTTTAGGCACATGTGGATCAGTTTCATCAAACGTAATGTGAACATATTCTTCCACACATTTGGTTCTTTTGTTAAAGACTCTATAGGCTTTGATAGTTAAAGAATAACCAAGAAAAATTCATTCATCCCTCTTAGAAGCCAACTTCTCCAGATTATCCTTTGTGTTGAGAATAAAAACTTTGCAGCCAAAGACTCTAAAGTAACTAAGTTTGGGTTTTCTATTATTCCATAGTTCATATGGGGTATTCTTGAAAACAGGTCTAATCAAGAATCTATTAATAATATAACAAGATTTATTCACAGCTTTAGCCTAATAATAAATAGGCAGGTCTTACTCATTAAGGATAGTTCTTTCTATTTCTTGAAGGGTTCTATTTCTTCTTTCTACTACACCATTTTTCTGAGGTTTCCTAGGAGAAGAAAAGTTGTGAAAATAGCCATTGTGTGAACAATAAGATTCAAACTCATGATTTTCAAACTCATAGCCATGATCACTTATCAAGGATTTAATCTTAAGTCCACTATGGTGTTCTACAGACTTGGAGAATTTAACAAAGTAAGCACAAGCTTCACTTTTGTGAGATAAGAATTATACCCAAGTATATCTAGAAAAGTAATCTACTAGGACATAGACATAGTGCTTCCCATTTAAACTGTAAACTCTGGAAGGTCTAAACAAGTCCATGTGAACCAACTCAAGAGGTTGAGAAGTTGAAACTTCTTTCTTTGATTTAAAAGAAACGTTATGTTTATTTCCCTTTGGACAGGGATTACAAACTTTCTCATTTGGGAATTAAAGTTTGGGTAGGTCTCTAACTAAGTTCTTCTTAGTCAATTTTCTCAGTGAATAGATGTTGAAGTGTCCTAATCTTCTATGAAAAAATCCAATACTCTTTATACAAAGCTTTTAAACAAGTAACATTTTTCTTAGCTAAAGAATTCAGATCAACAGCATAAACATTTTCATTTCTTAAAGTAGAAAATACTAAAACATTTTTAGAGTTAAAAACATTACAGGAATAGTTTTAAAATTTCACATTAAATCCATCATCACATAATTGATAAATACTTAACAGGTTATACTTAATTCCATTAACAAATAAAACATTAGAAATAAAAATTGAAATAATGTTACCAATCTGGCCTAGGCCGATGATTTTTCCTTTATAATTATCACCAAAGGTGATATTGCCTCCATCAACTTTGATTAAACTCATGAAACATGATTAATCTCCAGACATGTGCCTTGAACATCCACTTTCCAAGTACCATACCTTTTTGTGAGAACTCTTCAAACAGGTTTCCTACAAAACAGATTTAGATGGAAAATGATTTTGGTACCTAGATCTTCTTGGGTCCAGAAAGGTTAGAAATCAAAGTTTTCGGTACCCAAATTTTTCTTATGGGGCTCATATAATTTATAGAATCAATATATTTTTAATGATAAACTTTATTTTAACTATAACCATATGAATAACTAGTTGAAGCATACGAATTTACAGAACTGGAACAAGCCTAATTTTGTCCAGATTTAGAGATAAATCTAGTTTTAGTAAATTGTCTCTTTCTGGGTTGGTATCCCAAACCAGTAGTGTACTTTGGTGAAACTTTCTTACATAACATTTGAGTTATAGTATCCTTTCCATTTGTGAATTATTCTAAGTCCTTTCTAAGTTTCTCATTAGACATTTTTAGTTCAGTATTTTCCTTCAATAGTTGAGCATTCATTTCCTTTTCTATATCAAAGGAAGATTTAACATCGGCAGTAAAAGCATGTTGTTTCTTAAGTGACTTATATTTGTCCTTATGTTCATTATATGTCTCTTCTAGAATGTTACAATATTCATACAATTCATCCTTAGACATGTCTTCAGAATCAGAATCAGATTCTGCATCATCTCCAGAATAATAGGAATTTAAAACTTGAGTATCTAAGGTTACCTCAGATGTGTTGGTCATGAAACACATGTTGGCACAATTCTTTTCAAAATCAGAAACTTCATATTCACTTGTGCTGTCTTCTGAAGCACTCCAAGTAGCTTTCACATATTTCTTGTACATCTTTTCCTTATAATCTTTTTTTTTTAATTTTAGTTTTGGACAGTCAGCCTTGATGTGTCATTTCCTCTTGTATTCATAGCATACTATATCATTGTAGAGACCCGAAGCTTAACGTACATGGAAATTACATTACTTTTGAGGAATACTTATTACATAACAAAAACACACACACAAGGACTTTAATAGTTTAGTGTCTTTGGAAACTCGGAACGTAATCTTTTAATCGTGGTGAAAGATCTTCACCATCTCCCATAAAGATCTTCCTTTTTTTCTTACCTAAAACCTTTCATTATATCCTGGGGAAAAGAAAACATAAAAGGGTGAGCTCAAATGCTCATTAAGGGTAAACAAAAGAAATATCAATCACATCATATTCATAAGAACATATCTTTTGGAAATCATAACCTGCAAAAGAGATCATAATTTCATAACATGGGATAAATCATAGTAGTGAAATGTGATCCCAATAATCATTACTTAAAACATGAAACTTTGTGGCATACACACATAATCATAGATAATCATTTCTTATTAGTCAATACTCATTGCCAAGACTATCTTAGTGGACAAAGTCCCTTTCTGAACCGAGTTCATTCCTCGTTTCAGTCCTGTTTCACTGAACCGGTATAACCTACCGTTCCAGCCATGTCTATCTCATGAGATATAAAATCTTTACCCAATGCATTGGAGGGAGATATATATCCCACCCATCTCATAATGGTACCATTCTTATGTGTGCCACAAAATCATAAATCATACATCATTGCATAACCCATGTAATAAAATTGGGATTCTTAAACAACATGACATCATAAAACAATTCATATAAGATAAAGAAATTCATAAAAATAATTCCATCACAACATAATCAAATAAATGTAATAATAGGGATAGAAACAGAACCCTTTATTATCTTAGATGGAAAATAATTTTGATAAAACACTTGAACTCCATTCTTGAGGAAAATATCCTTTCTACTTCAAAAACACTTTCCTTTCTTTAACATGTCATACAATTTTAAACTAAAATAAGTTGATTAAAAATAAACTTGAAAACTTGTAAAGGATGCTTCTTGGAAATAATTCTTTAAAAATTCCATTCATGACGTACAAGTTAAAAAAACATTCTTCTCGTACTTTTGTTGAAAAAGTCAAAAAGTACCTCGTACGAAAAACGACAAAAGATTCCTTTCATATCTTTTACTAAACCTCACCAAAGGGTAAAACAGGATTTAAACAATTGTAGGTGGATGGAAATAATATTACATATTGAGGAAACATGGATGTGGATGATAAAATACACCCCAGTAAACACCAAATTATAAACAATATCGGATAAAAATGATATTGTGATATTTCCCTTACATTAGGTCTGATTTGCTTCGTAAGTGTCCGAACCTCCTCTTCTTTGAAGTGCTTCTTTGAGACCTCCTTATAGGGCACTAAAATAGGTCTTTGAAGAAGACCAAAACCTCTAGGATGTTTCTAGGGAAGTGGAGAGGAGAAATTTATGACAACCCTGCTTTTTATTACAACATAAACATGCTTTATTACATAAAACTTCACTTGATACAACAAAGAAGATCGAGAGGTTTAGTGTCTTTGGGGTTTAGGATCATTACATAAAAACATTAAACTTGAAATACAACATCCTTATTGAAAACTTCCTTTACATGACCACTACATTCCTTCGTACTTAGCATTGCATGGGATAACCTGAGGACATGCATAAAAAAAGGGTGAGCTATAAAGCCCAGTAAGGGAGTACACAATGAATAACATGAGGAGTACAATACATTTTAGGCAATAGGTATATCAATAGACATAAGAGAGACATGAAAATAAAGGCATGATAAAGCATGATAATCATAACATGGAAATGTGGCAACAACACTTAACATTGAATTAGCATGAGCCAAGGCTCATTGCACATGGAGCATGAGTAAACCCTCATTGCACTTGAAGCACGAGTAAACCCTCGTTGCACTTGAATTAGCATGAGTCAACACTCATTGAACATGACGTATCATGATACTATACTTTACCCAATGCATTGGAGCGCTATCAGGGCGCACCCTTCTTAAACATTTCATTTCATGCATAAGTGTGCCACATGGATCATAAAACATGGATTCATAAAACATAATCATTTCTTACATGATAAAGGAAAGTGGAATTCATACATGAAACTTTATAATCAATATGTAAATGTGAATAAAGGTGAATACCCTTGATGGAGAAATGGACATGGTATTCACTACACAAAGACATTGGCTTAGAAAATCGGTGTGATTTCGGCAGCGTAACGGTGTGACATAAGAATTCATAAAAAAGGTTGATGAGAGAGAAAGGGTTCCTCATCATATTTACATGTAATGGACAGTAAGGAGATCATGTATATACATGTCCCAACAATAGAAATGGAATTTAGATTCATGATACAAAAGTATTGCTTGAATGTAAAAGAAGAGAGAGCAGTTCCTTTCGGAATTTCGTCATAGTAACGGGTGTACATGGGAGGCATTTAATGAGAGAGTAAGGGGTCTCCCATCATTCAAAAAATAATAGGGCAGTATGGGAGAGGTGAGAAACCATACCCCAACATTCATAAATGAAATTAAAAGGTCAATACAACTTAAAGAAAAATTGACAAAAATGAGAAAGGAAGAAAAACCCTTACTTGGAAGTGTGCTTCCAAAGGCTAGAGAGAGGCTTGTGAGAGGCTTCTTGGGAGATTGGGGCACATTGGGAGGATTCTAGAGAGAGTAGGGAAGAGGTTGGACGAACTTCAAGGGCTTTGAGTGAGGAGGAAGTGGGAGCTTGGGTGGGTTTATATAGGAAAGGTGAGAGAATTCTTTATTATTTAGGTTTGGGACCCCTTATATTAAAATAATCCAAACCACAAACCATCCCATGGTATTTGCCCATGGTTTCTGGAAAAAGAAATAGGAAAACAATATTTTACAAGGCCAAGGTCCGAACTTATTAAAAAATTAGGGTTGCTTATGTGGAGGTGAGTCACACTCCCATGGAAATTAATTTAAAAAGGCAAAGTGTTGAATAAGTCTAGAGGGCTCCATTAATGCTTTGAAAAGTGAGTCAAACAAACCCAAAACCTCATTATTTTAATGATAAAACACATATTGGCCGAACATAAGGATTATGGTATTTTATTACATCACTATTGGGTCATTAGGATGTCATAAAACACATTATATATTTAAATGGTATTTAATTTTTACCCAAAAATTTGACTGTCTCAGAAAATTATGAAAAATTCACCGTTGGATAATTTCGACGTCCTGATTCCAAAAATAATATTTATTTTATCTAAATAATTTTCTAAATATGTGAATTTTCACTTTTAAAATAAAAACCGACATTTATAAAAAAATCACGGGTTTTGACAGAAATGGCTTTCAAACCTTAATAAAAATTTTAATTTCATTCATAAAATTATAAGATCATTTATATTTAATAAAAATTAATTTAATATTAATAATAATATTTTATTAAAATATTATTTAATTCAAAAATCCTTTAATTTAATAAAATATAATTCTTAATTAAATAATAACTAAAAACATCATTTGTACTTTAAAAACTAATTACAATGCATCAAAAATGACTAGAAATTATATTCATTATTATATACAAAAATAATGTACATGAACATAGTGCTACTTATTTGTTACATAACCCCTTAAAATAGCCGCATAAGACCTAAGGGTAAGGTGTGCGATGGTGACAGACTCTTGGGGTTGCTCGGATAACATCGCTCGAGTGGTAATCTCTATCAACTTCCATTTTTCCCGTAGACGATCACGTTCGAGCTTGACTTGATGAAGCTCAGCTTGGGCTTGGTCAAGGGCAAAGCCCAAAGACGCCACCTCCTTTCTGAGCTCCGACAAATGGGCTTCGTAAGGGGAAATTCTACTGGATGAGGCCATCGCTTCCTTTGTCTGAGTAGAAAATTGGTTCGTTAAAGCCTTATATTTAAACTACCCAGATGATCACTGTTCAATGGCTATAAAAGTAACGGTCACAAATATTAACGTTAAACTAAAGAAGTTGACATCTTATAAAAGCATTTTTTTTCATAAATAAACATTTAACTGGATCAAGAGGGATTTTCCATTAATTAAATTTTGGGTCGTTACAACATTCCCCCCTTAAGAAATTTCGCCCTCGAAATTTTCCTTTTCCCACACTAAAACAAATGTGGGTAACTTAGCTTCATCATATCCTCCGACTCCCAAGTTTCTTATTCAAACTTGTGGTTTCTCCACAACACCTTGACGAGGGGAATTGTCTTATTTCGTAGAACTTTTTCTCTACGATCCAAGATCTTCACTGGTTTCTCCTCATAAGAAAGATCGTCTTCTAATTGTACCACCTCAGAAGAGAGTACATGCGAAGGGTCTGGTATGTACTTCCTTAAGAGGGATACATGGAAGACATCATGAACCTTGGCCATAGTAGGTGGAAGTGCTAGTCGATAGGCCACAGCCCCAACACGATCAAGAATCTCTAAGGGGCCGATGTACCTTGGACTTAACTTCCCTTTCTTTCCAAACCTCATGACCTTCTTCCACGGAGATATGCGTAAAAACACCATGTCTCCGACTTTAAACTCAAGGTCTCGTCGACGATTATCTGCATAACTCTTCTGTCGACTTTGGGCTGCCTTGATATGCTGCTGAATGGTTTTCACCTTCTCCACCATTTCTTCGACCATTTCTGGTCCAAGCAGCTTACGTTCACCGACCTCATCCCAACATGCCGGTGTTCTACACCTTTTCCCATACAGGGCTTCATATGGTGCCATTTGGATGCTCGAGTGGAAACTATTATTATAAGAGAACTCAACTAGAAGAAGATGTTGATCCCAACCTCCTTTAAAGTCCATTGAGCACGCTCTCAACATATCCTCAAGTGTTTGGATAGTCCGCTCGGATTGGCCATCAGTTTGAGGATGATAGGTCGTACTGAAGTTCAGTTCAGTATTCAGAGCATGTTGAAGACTCTTCCAAAACTTAGAGGTAAATCTTGGATCTCGGTCAGACACAATAGATAGTGGTACTCCATGCAACCGTACCACTTCCCTGATATATATCTGTGCCAGTTGATCCAAAGAGAAATCCTCTCGAATAGCAATCAAGTGTGCAGTCTTTGTAAAACGATCCACAATAACCCAGATTGCATTGTTGCTTTTGGATGTCCTTGGAAGTCCAGTGACGAAGTCCATGGTGATGTTCTCCCATTTCCATTCTGGTATGGGCAATGGTTGCATCATCCCCTTAGACTTCTGCCTCTCTGCCTTCACTTGCTGACACACCAGGCACTTTGATGTATATTCGGCGATCTCCTTCTTCATATTATCCCACCAAAAGTTTTCTCGTAGATCTCGATACATCTTTGTGCTCCCTGGGTGAATAGAGAAATTTGAACTATGTGCATCATCCAAAAGTTCCTTCTTCATCTCCAAACTTGATGGGACACATAGTCTTTTCCCAAACCGCACAATTCCTTCTTCATTAACATTAAACTCTGAGGATTTTCCCTTTTTGATAGCTTCCACTTTTTCTTGGATTCTCGCATCATCCTTTTGAGCATCCTTTAACCTTTCCAAAAGAGATGGTTGAGAAATCATTTGTGAAAGGATTGATGATGTTCCCTTCTTTATGATTCCCACATCCATCTTCTTCAAGTCTAAAAAGATTGGATCCTTCTCAATTCTCATCATTGATAGAATTGCTGGATCCTTTCTACTTAGGGCATCTGCCACCTTGTTCGCCTTCCCAGGGTGGTAATGTATTGAACAGTCATAATCCTTTATGAGCTCTATCCATCTTCTCTGGCGCATATTAAGCTCTTTCTGTGTGAATATATATTTAAGACTCTTGTGGTCAGTATATATCTCACATTTCTCTCCATAGAGATAATGCCACCAGATTTTCAAGGCAAAGATTACCGCCGCCAACTCCAGATCATGCGTTGGATAGTTTTTCTCATGGATTTTCAACTGCCTTGAGGCATAGGATATCACTTTATCATTCTGCATCTGCACACATCCTAAGCCCTTCTTCGAAGCATCACTGAATACCACAAAAAGCTCCCCACTTGTGGGTAAAGTGAGAACAGGTGCAGTGATAAGCCTCATTTTCAACTCCTTGAAGCTTTCTTCGCATTCATCACTCCAAGCAAACTTTACTCCCTTTCGAGTTAGCTTGGTAAGAGGGTTGGACAATCGTGAGAAATTTCTCACAAATCGTCGATAATATCCAGCTAACCCCAAGAAGCTACGGATATCAGTTACCGATGTTGGCCTCGGCCATCCCTCAATTGCATCTGTTTTGGAGGGGTCCACAGATATCCCATTGCTTGTGATGATATGGCCCAAGAATGAGACCTCCTTCAACCAGAACTCACACTTGCTGTACTTGGCATAGAGCTTCTGCTTGCGCAAAGTCTCCAGTACAGTTCTTAAATGCTCCTCATGGTCCTCCTTGGTTTTGGAGTATATTATAATATCATCTATAAAGACTACCACAAATTTATCTAGGTAATCTCTAAAGACTCTATTCATCAATTCCATGAATATTGCTGGAGCATTGGTGAGTCCAAAAGGCATTACTATGAATTCATAGTGCCTGTACCTTGTACGAAAAGCAGTCTTGGGGATATCTTCCTTCTTCACCCTTACTTGATAATATCCCGACCGCAAGTCGACCTTGGAGAAGTATTGTGATCCACATAGATGATCAAACAATTCATCGATTCTTGGGAGAGGATACTTGTTCATTATCGTGATTTTGTTAGGTTCACGATAATCGATGCAAAGCCGCATTGACCCATCCTTCTTCTTGACGAAGAGGACTGGTGCACCCCATGGTGATGCACTTGGGCGTATAAACCCTTTATCCAGATTCTCCTGTAGTTGTTTCTTCAGTTCTTCAAGCTCAACCACAGCCATTCTGTATGGAGTCTTGGATATTGGTAGCGCCCCAGTTATAAGTTCAATTGAGAACTCAACATCTCTTCTTGGAGGAAGACCAGGAAGTTCCTCGGGAAATACTTCAGCGAATTCCCTCACAATAGGCATTTCTTCAAGGGTGGTTTCTTCCTTGGACTCAATCATCTGAGCCAGATATGCGTGCTCATAAGGCAGTAATATCCATGCTTGAGATGATGGAGCTAAAGGAGATTCATCTTCCTCCTGACACTTGTAAAGAATCGGGGGTCGATTCTCCATATGGAGTGTGATTTCCCTCTCCCGACAATTTATGTTGGCTCTATATAAGGAAAGACAATCCATGCCAAGAATTGCATCAAATTCCACCAAAGGGAGTATGATGAGGTTCTCCGGGAAATTGAATCCACAGATTATAACAGGGGAGGACTTATACTCATGGGATGCAATGATTGCCCCATTTTCCGTACTCACCGACATCTTTACTTCCATGATTTGTGGTGGTGCAGGGATTGTTCTACTAAACTTTTGAGATATAAAAGAATGCGTAGAACCTGAATCAAAAAGTACGTTCGCTATTCTTGAATGAATAACTAGCGTACCTGTCACCACTTCGTTGTCGGGGTTCACTTCAGCAGAAGTGATGGCAAAAGCTCTTCCTTGTTGTCTTGGAGGTTGTTGATTGCCTCCGATAACCCTTGGATTAGGGCATTGATTCGCAAAATGACCTGGTTCTTTGCATTTGAAGCATTGAACAACACGTTGAGGTTCGAACGGAGCGTTCCTCCCCTCCGTCGCAGCTGCGGGTCCTTCTTGCTGACAGTTAACAGCTAGGTTCCCTTCTCTTCCACACTTAAAGCGTTTTCTTGTCCCCCTAAGGCAATTTCCAGGGTGCTTCTTTCCACACTTTTGGCAAGTGGGGTGCTGGAATTTCTTAGTGCCGTTGGATTTATCCATCGGACCACCAGCATTGAAGTCCACCTTCCGCTTCTTTTCCCCATGATACCCTTGTGATTCTCCGATCTCCATTTCAACCTTGAGGGCACATCGGACAATTTCCTCATAGCTGTCGAAGTCACGGATCGCTAATGCTTTCCGCAAGCTAGGCTTCAGCCCACCAAAGAAGCGGTCAACCTTGCATCCGGGGGTAACGACAAAGCCGGAAGCGTATCGTGCAAGCCTTGTGAAGTTTGCCTCGTACGCTCCCACAGATTCCTCATCTTTTTGCTTGAGGGAAAGGAAGTCTCTTTCCATCTTAAGACGGAGGGTGCGTGGAAAATATTTATCGAAAAACATCTTCCGGAATACCTTCCATTCCAAAGCCTCGATCTCCTCCTCTGGCTTTGTATTTTTGATCAATGTCCACCATTGATCAGCTTCACCCTCCATACGATAAGCCGCCAGGAGAACCTTCTCTTTTTCAGAGCATTGGAGGATGAAGAATATCTTTTCAATGGATTTGATCCATTGTTCAGCAATCGTGGGATCGGATGATCCACTAAAATTAGGAGGCCTTTGTCTCATGAAGCTTTCAATAGCGACTTTTTCTTTCTTAGGGGGGGTTGAACGTTCCTCTTGACTAGTGTTTCTATTCAAAACTTGAGTTAGATGAGAGAGAAGCGTGACAAAGTTCGCGATTCCCGCTCTCATTGGATTGGGCATCTCATAAGTACAATCATCACACTGATCTTCACAACGGTTGTTAGCCCGAGTTCTCCTATTACCGACCATTGGCTGGAATAAAAGGAAAGTTAGGGGTAACACATAAAGGGTAATCCAAAGACAAAAGTTGATGACTTATAAATAAACTTTAATCTCTTTAACTCATGAGTCTATAGGATTCAATCCAGGCTTTTCATGATCTTCCTTCTAACATATATTCTTAGGGGCATTTTTTCCCTTAATAAGGGTTCATACTATGATTGTGAATTTATCAAAACATATCCCCCGGGAGTGTCGTAACCAAGAGTGCAGCAGGGCCCGTTGTCGTGCACCAGTTCCCGTTCGAGTCTAGCTCAAAGCGGTGTTTTCGGGTTTTACCCCTAGGATACATCTGTGCCAGAGCCGCCTCTACCTGCTCGTATCCAGACAGGGATGTATTTGTTTGATAAACCACTTACTTAGTATTTACAAAAACATAGGGATGTTTTTATTATGCTTAGTCTTGTATCTAAGGCTTTACTAGGGTTTCCTAATCCCAAAAATAACTAAACCTATCCTCTGATACCAACTATGACAACCCTGCTTTTTATTACAACATAAACATGCTTTATTACATAAAACTTCACTTGATACAACAAAGAAGATCGAGAGGTTTAGTGTATTTGGGGCTTAGGATAATTACATAAAAACTTTAAACTTGAAATACAACATCCTTATTGAAAACTTCCTTTACATGACCACTACATTCCTTCGTACTTAGCATTGCATGGGATAACCTGAGGACATGCATAAAAAAAGGGTGAGCTATAAAGCCCAGTAAGGGAGTACACAATGAATAACATGAGGAGTACAATACATGTTAGGCAATAGGAATATCAATAGAGCATAAGAGAGACATGAACATAAAGGCATGATAAAGCATGATAATCATAACATGGAAATGTGGCAACAACACTTAACATTGAATTAGCATGAGCCAAGGCTCATTGCACATGGAGCATGAGTAAACCCTCATTGCACTTGAAGCATGATTAAACCCTCGTTGCACTTGAATTAGCATGAGTCAACACTCATTGCACATGACGTATCATGATACTATACTTTACCCAATGCATTGGAGCGCTATCAGGGCGCACCCTTCTTAAACATTTCATTTCATGCATAAGTGTGCCACATGGATCATAAAACATGGATTCATAAAACATAATCATTTCTTCCACGATAAAGGAAAGTGGAATTCATATATGAAACTTTATAATCAATATGTAAATGTGCATAAAGGTGAATACCCTTGATGGAGAAATGGGCATGGTATTCACTACACAAAGACATTGGCTTAGAAAATCGGTGCGATTTCGGCAGCGTAACGGCGTGACATAAGAATTCATAAAAAAGGTTGATGAGAGAGAAAGGGGTTACTCATCATATTTACATGTAATGGAAAGTAAGGAGATCATGTATATACATTTCCCAACAATAGAAATGGAATTTAGATTCATGATACAAAAGTATTGCTTGAATGTAAAAGAAGAGAGAGAAGTTCCTTTCGGAATTTCGGCATAGTAACGGGTGTACATGTGAGGCATTTAATGAGAGAGTAAGGGGTCTCCCATCATTCAAACAATAATAGGGCAGTATGGGAGAGGTGAGAAACCATACCCCAACATTCATAAATGAAATTAAAAGGGCAATACAACTTAAAGAAAAATTGACAAAAATGAGAAAGGAAGAAAAACCCTTACTTGGAAGTGTTCTTCCAAAGGCTAGAGAGAGGCTTGTGAGAGGCTTCTTGGGAGCTTGGGGCACCTTGGGAGGATTCTAGAGAGAGTAGGGCAGAGGTTGGACGAACTTAAAGGGCTTTGAGTGAGGAGGAAGTGGGAGCTTGGGTGGGTTTATATAGGAAAGGTGAGAGAATTCTTTATTATTTAGGTTTGGGACCCCTTATATTAAAATAATCCAAACCACAAACCATCCCATGGTATTTGCCCATGGTTTCTGGAAAAGGAAAGAGGAAAACAATATTTTACAAGGCCAAGGTCCGAACTTATTAAAAAATTAGGGTTGCTTATGTGGAGGTGAGTCACACTCCCATGGAAATTAATTTAAAAAGGGAAAGTGTTGAATAAGTCTTGAGGGCTCCATTAATGCTTTGAAAAGTGAGTCAATCAAACCCAAAACCTCATTATTTTAATGATAAAACACATATTGGCCGAACATAAGGATTATGGTATTTTATTACATCACCATTGGGTCATTATGATGTCATAAAACACATTATATATTTAAATGGTATTTAATTTTTACCCAAAAATTTGACTGTCTCAGAAAATTATGAAAAATTCACCGTTGGATAATTTCGACGTCCTGATTCCAAAAATAATATTTATTTTATCTAAATAATTTTCTAAATATGTGAATTTTCACTTTTAAAATAAAAACTGACATTTATAAAAAAATCACGGGTTTTGACAGAAATGGCTTTCAAACCTTAATAAAAATTTTAATTGCATTCATAAAATTATAAGATCATTTATATTTAATAAAAATTAATTTAATATTAATAATAATATTTTATTAAAATATTATTTAATTAAAAAATCCTTTAATTTAATAAAATATAATTCTTAATTAAATAATAACTAAAAACATCATTTGTACTTTAAAAACTAATTACAATGCATCAAAAATGACTAGAAATTATATTCATTATTATATACAAAAATAATGTACATGAACATGGTGCTACTTATTTGTCACATAACCCCTTAAAATAGCTGCATAAGACCTAAGGGTAAGGTGTGTGATGGTGACAGACTCTTGGGGTTGCTCGGATAACATCGCTCGAGTGGTAATCTCTATCAACTTCCATTTTTCCCGTAGACGATCACGTTCGAGCTTGACTTGATGAAGCTCAGCTTGGGCTTGGTCAAGGGCAAAGCCCAAAGACGCCACCTCCTTTCTGAGCTCCGACAAATGGGCTTCGTAAGGGGCAATTCTTCTGGATGAGTCCATCGCTTCCTTTGTCTGAGTAGAAAATTGGTTCGTTAAAGCCTTATATTTAAACTACCCAGATGATCACTGTTCAATGGCTATAAAAGTAACGGTCACAAATCTTAACGTTAAACTAAAGAAGTTGACATCTTATAAAAGCATTTTTTTCATAAAGAAACATTTAACTGGATCAAGAGGGATTTTCCATTAATGAAATTTTGGGTCGTTACAAAATTGGAAGGGGTTGGCCAAGCTTGAAGGCTCAAAGTGGTGTGAGGAAGAGGGGGAGGAGGTGCCCTTTTATAAGGGAGGAGAGGGGCTCCTTTGGATAACTAAAACTATTATTTTATTATATAGTCATATTCGGTTTTAAATAGATCCAAATTGATTTATTTAGAAGATAAGGTGGTGATGGGTCGAAATAATCTAATCCAATCGAATTTAGACAAGTTTAGGTTCCTATTTTAACCTTATCATTTAGATTTAACATTAAGTTAAATAATTTTACTTTTACAGTGTCTTCTAGTGTTATTACACTATAAGGTTAATAAACTTACTATAACAAGTAAAACAAACCCCAAGTTGTTTATTATTAATATATATAACCTTATCTAAGTCATTTGGCCGAACCTTAGATTTTTAGGAATAAAATAACAATTAATAATATAATATTTGTTTTAAAAACTATTTTATGTCAATTTTGACACTATTTAGTAATTTATTTTTGTGAAAATAATAACAGAATTATTAGTTCGAACCAAGTTTCTTAAATCAATACTGACATGTCATATTAACCTAGAAAGATAGTTTAATTCATAAAAAGTCTCAAATTACATTTATTTTGGTATTTATAACATCAATTATGTCAATATTTCATTAATATGATAATTACTGCATCATCGTTGTGTCATAAATAAATTAAATTATTTAATGTCTAAAAATTACAAATAAAATACCATTATGGAGGAAATAGTTTTATATTTATAATTAATATATATAGTTGAATTTATCTTATGTATAACCTTATATTAAAAATAATTTACTTATTAAACTTTGATTTTAACTATTTTAACCCTTCTTTAAATAAATTAATAATAAATGTCCTAATCTAATCCATGTGGGCTTAAATGGTCATATTTTATTCCTAAGGTTTTTTTGGTAGAATTTAACTTATCCAATAGAATTAGGACATGTGTTAGGGTAATAATAATATCATTTTTACCCTTAATTACCCTATTTACTTTTAAGTGTGGTAAAAAAAAGTAAAAAGTTACTATTCACCAAAAATTATTTTCATCTCATTGAACCACATTTTAGTCCTTGATATTAACGGTGTCTCTCGGATTTTCTAAATTCCACTCACAGAAGTGGTAAAATTAAGTTTTATGAAAAATACAGTTTTTTTTAACTACCACTTAGTGGTTTCACTATTCATCAAAAAATGAAAGTTTCCGGAAAAATACCAAAAATTAGGCCTAAGATATATTTGATATTATGAATTCAAAAATGATTTCTATTTTATCAAATTCAAAACATATCAGTTACATTAACTAATTTAAAAATTAATTCCCGTTGTCAAAACAAATAGCGTGTTTTTAAGAGATAATAACTATCAAAAGATTGACACTTGTTTATAACTGGTTTAAATGTGAAATTACATCCAATGACCAAAATTGTATTAAATAGTAAAAATATATTATAAATATACTTTAAAAACACTCAAATTAATAATTTATCACTATTAATTATTTCTATTAAAAATGTTTTTTTTAATTAAAATTTAGTAATTTTCACTATTAATCAGAATATGAAAGTTATCCGAAAAGTACCAAAATTTCACCCTAAGCTAATTTCGATATTCCAAATCCAAAAATTAAGTCCATTTTGAAAAATAAAATTTACAAAATTTCAAAAAGTGGTTATTACTATTCATAATGGCTAGTTTTAATAATATTTTAATAGCATATCGTTGTTTAGTGAAACACGGTATTGCGTACTACACACGCTATCGAGGAAGGTCGTGATTGCGTGTAATGAAAGGAAAGTCAAAGATGCGTGTTTTTCAAGATCCTTTTGGTGTAGCGTATAACACAAGACATTAATTAAATTAAAAAGAATATTTTTTTCATAAAATCTCGGGGTGTTACATTCTACCCCCCTTAAAATGAATTTCACCCTCGAAATTTGTCGGGTTATAAATGGTTTACTACTAAAAATTTTCATTAATAGAAACCCACATCGTAAAAAGGAATTCCAAAACCAATATTTAAAAACAAAATTATGAAACGTAACGGTTACCCAAATAAACTAATCACTGGGTTTCCACATAGGTGAAAATATGGATATGGAAGAGAAATCTAACCATCATGTTCTGATGAAGAGTGGTAGAGAACATGTCTATAGAAAATCCAGCAATCACAAATCCATAAATTTGTGAGGATCTAAGGTACCATCTGATTCATCAGATATAAGAGCACTAGGACAACATTTTTTTGTTTTCAAGATCATTTCCCTAATGTTGAAGAATTTGAATTAGAATAAATACATACTTTATTTTGGTACAATCTCACTGTTGTTCGTACCTTGAACAATTTCCACTTCATCTCTTAAATAAATGAAGTTGAATTTGTTATTCATGAAGTGTTAGCAGATCATGTGATAGAATGACGGGTCATTCCATCTGTCTCAAACAAAAGGTTAGAAAAGTTATCAAAAAATACATAAGTCCATCTATAGTAAGATTAATGATATATGGTTCCTAAAATGGACTTATACTTCATATATCATACTGCTTAATATAATAAAACTAGTTTCTACTAAACAGGGACTTCCTGTAGGCCAGTGGTGGGTGATAAAGGCCAGTCACACTTCGGTTGTGGGTTCGATTCCCACGGCCTTGTCCGACGCGATGAGCTGTCGCCCGTCCTGCAGGTTGTCCCTTTTTATAAAACTACATTACTATAACATCACATAAATAATATCAAAAGTTCTATCCTTAAACAATACTAACTTATGTCCAACATAATCCATTCCAATCTTTAGGCTTATCTAAAATACTTCTGTCCAAGCTCATAATATAAATAAAATTATTACTTGAAATGTCATCAACCAAGCATGTGAATACCATCATTTATCCCCCATATATCTTGTTAGTCACATTCCAGTCATGTGAATACCTTAATCATGTATTCTCTTGAAAAATGAATACCCATTAAACCTTAGTGAAAACATGAATGATGTCAAAAGTTAACTCATTCCACATACCAAAATCCAAAAATTCTATATACTCAATCCATTACATAACCTTCTCCTTATATCAGTCATGAGCTCATGAATACTATCAAACATTTAATTTTCTCCTTATCCCTTCATTATGTTCATATCATCTACTTTCCAAAAATATTTCAATCACTTTTCATGGTTACCGATGCCATAAAATTTTTGAAAACCAAAATAGACCAATACATAAATATTCCAATATTCCATGATACTATATAAAACATTATTCTGGAATCCCATTACATAAAGACTTAGTCATTCCACTACATCGTTTTCATATTCAACATCGCCAATGGTGATCGCATGTGACTTCCCTTTGTCCTTTTCCTTAAGTGGTTTCTCATGTCGATCATCACTAACCCTTGGATTAGGGCATTTATTGGCATAATGTCCCATCTCCTTACACTTGAAACATTGAAGTGTAGTAGGTTCATTCTGTGTATCCCTTCCTTTGATTGCGTCATTAGACATATTCTTCCCATCATTACAGCATTCAAATGCTCGATGACCTTCCTTTCCACATTTGAAACATTTACTTGTCCCTTTAAGACAATCTCCACCATACTTCTTTCCACACTTTGAGCATAAGGAAACATTCATCTTCTTTTCACCATTATTCTGATATTTCTCCTTGAACTCCATCTTTCGTTTCTTGTCAAAACTATGAGATGGATAAGTAACACCAACTTCCATTTCTACCTTGATATCACAACGCACAATTTCTTCATAGCTACTGAAGTCTCTTATAGCTAATTCCCTTCGAAGATTTGGTTTTAAGCCACTGAAGAATCGATCAACTTTACTTTCAGGTTGGATGATAAATCCAGATTCATACCTTGCAAGCCTTGTAAAATTCACATCGTATATACCAACAGATTCATCATCCTTTTGCTTTAGTTCAAGAAACTCCTTCTCCCTCGTTGTTTGAAGAATACGAGGGAAGTACTTATTGAAAAATAAGTTCTTGAGCTCGTCCCATTCCATGGACTCAATTTCATCTCTTTGCCTCGTATTCTTGATAAGATTCCACCATTGATCAGCTTCACCTTCCAAACGATATACTACTAAGATGAATTTATCATGTTCATAACATTGAAGAACTGAAAATATCTTTTCAGTGGTACTGATCCATTGTTCAGCAACAAGTGGATCTGAAGACCCAAAGAAAGAAGGTGGACTTTGCCTCATGATGGACTCAATAGAATGTTGTTCCCTTCTCTGCTCATTTGGAAGTCCAAAATGATTCATATCTTGTGTAAGTATAGCAATAATATTTTTCACTCCATCTCCCATAACATTTGTTTGTTCAGGAGGACAATCATTGCATTGTCCATTGCATTGATCAACATGGTTCCTTCGGGTTCCATCCATCGTCTAAAACCCAAAAAAATAGTGTGACAGTCAAAAATCATGCTAGGGAAAACAACATAATATAGGGGGAGTACCTTCCCTATCTAACATCTTAGGTTTAATTATATGATCGTTAGCGTAATTCTAGGACTATAACCTATACGTATACTTAATCTTAGTGACATACCTATATATACCTTAGAAATATCTCTAGGGATCTCACTAAAGTTCTTGCATCCTAGTTTCCAAAGGTTGGCTAAACCTTTCCTCTGATACCAACTGTAGAGACCTGAAGCTTAACGTACATGGACATTACATTACTTTTGAGGAATACTTAGTACATAAAAAAACACACACATAAGGACCGTAATAGTTTAGTGTTTTTGGAAACTCGGAACGTAATCTTTTAATCATGGTGAAAGATCTTCAACATCTCCCATAAAGATCTTCCTTTTTTTCTTACCTAAAACCTTTCTTTATATACTGGGGAAAAGAAAACATAAAAGGATGAGCTCAAATTCTCAGTAAGGGTAAACAAAAGAAATATCAATCACATCATATTCATAAGAACATATCTTTTGGAAATCATAACCTGCAAAAGAGATCATAAATTCATAACATGGGATAAATCATAGAAGTGAAATGTGATCCCAATAATCATAACTTAAAACATGAAACTTTGTGGCATACACACATAATCATAGAGAATCATTTCTTATTAGTCAAGACTCATTTCCAAGACTATCTTAGTGTAAAAAGTCCCTTTGTGAACCGAGTTCATTCCTCGTTTCAGTCCTGTTTCACTGAACCGGTATAACCTACCGTTCCAGCCATGTCTATCTCATGAGATATAAAATCTTTACCCAATGCATTGGATGGAGATATAGGTCCCACCCATCTCATAATGATGCCATTATTATGTGTGCCACAAAATAATAAATCATACATCAATGCATAACCCATGTAATAGAAATGGGATTCTTAAACAACATGACATCATAAAACAATTCATATAAGATATAGAAATTCATAAAAATAATTCCATCACAACATAATCAAATCAATGTAATAATATGGATAGAAATAGAACCCTTTATTATCCTAGATGGAAAATAATTTTGATAAAACACTTGAACTCCATTCTTGAGGAAAATATCCTTTCTACTTCAAAAACACTTTTCTTTCTTTAACATGTCATAGAATTTTAAACTAAAATAAGTTGATTAAAAATAAACTTGAAAACTTGTAAAGGAATCTTCTTGGAAATAATGCTTTAAAAATTCCATTCATGCCGTATAAGTTAAAAAAACATTCTTCTCGTACTTTTGTCGGAAAAGTCAAAAAGTACCTCGTACGGAAAACGACAAAAGATTCCTTTCATATCTTTTACTAAAGCTCACCAAAGGGTAAAAATGGATTTAAACAATTTTAGGTGGATGGACATAATATTACATATTGAGGAAACATTGATGTGGATGATAAAATACATCCTAGTAAATACCAAAGTATAAAAAATCTCGGATAAAAATGAGATTGTGATATTTTCCTTACCTTAGGTCCGATTTGCTTCGTAAGTGTCTGAACCTCCTCTTCTTTGAAGTGATTCTTTTAGACCTCCTTTTAGGGCACTAAAATAGGTCTTTGAAGAAGACCAGAGCCTCTAGGATGTTTCTAGGGAAGTGGAGAGGAGAAATTGGCATGGTTTGGCCGAGTTTGAAGGCTCAAAATGGTGTGAGGAAGAGGGGGAGGAGGTGCCCTTTTATAAGGGAGGAGAGGGGCTCCTTTGGAAAACTAAAACTATTATTTTATTATATAGTCATATTCGGTTTTAAATAGATCCAAATTGATTTATTTAGAAGATAAGGTGGGGATGGGTCTAAATCCTCTCATACAATAGAATTTAGACAATTTTAGGTTCCTATTTTAACCTTATCATTTAGATTTAACATTAAGTTAAATAATTTTACTTTTATCGTGTCTTCTTGTGTTGTTACACTATAAGGTTAATAAACATACTATAACAAGTCAAACGAACCCCGAGTTGTTTATTATTAATATATATAAACTTACCAAAGTCATTTGGCCGAACCTTAGATTTTTAGGAATAAAATAACAATTAATAATATAATATTTGTTTTAAAAACTATTTTATGTCAATTTGGACACTATTTAGTAATTGATTTTTGTGAAAATCATAACAGAATTATTAGTTCGAACCAAGTTTCTTAAATCAATACTAACATGTCATATTAACCTAGAAAAGTATTTTAATCCATAAAAAGTCTCAAATTACATTTATTTTGGTATTTATAACATTAATTATGTCAATATTTCATTAATAAGATAATTACTACATCATCGTTGTGTCATAAATAAATTAAATTATTTAACGTCTAAAAATTGCAAATAAAATACCATTATGTAGGAAATATTTCTAGCTTTCTAATGAATATTTATAGTCGAATTTATCTTATGTATAACCTTATATTAAAAATATTGTACTTATTAAACTTTGATTTTAACTATTTTAACCCTTCATTAAATAAATTAATAATAAATGTCCTAATCTAATCCAAGTGGGCTTAAATGGTCATATTTTATTCCTAAGGTTGTTTTTGGTCGAATTACACTTATCCAATAGAATTAGGACATGTGTTAGGGTAATAATAATATCATTTTTACCCTTAATTACCCTATTTACTTTTAACCGTGGTAAAAAAAAGTAAAAAGATACTATTCACCAAAAAAATATTTTCATCTCATTGAACCACATTTCAGTCCTTGATATTAATGGTGTCTCTCGGATTTTCAAAATTCCACTCACTGAAGCGGTAAAATTAAGTTTTATGAAAAATTCAGTTTTTTTAACTACCACTTAGTGGTTTCACTATTCATCAAAAAATGAAAGTTTCTAGAAAAATACCAAAAATTAGGCCTAAGCTATATTTGATATTATGAATTCAAAAATGATGTCTATTTTATCAAATTCAAAACATATCAGTTACATTAACTAATTTAAAAATTAATTCCCGTCGTCAAAACAAATAGCGTGTTTTTACGAGATAATAACTATCAAAAGATTGACACTTGTTTATAACTGGTTTAAATGTGAAATTACATCCAATGACCAAAATTGTATTAAATTTTAAAAATATATTCTAAATATACTTTAAAACCACTCAAATTAATAATTTATCACTATTAATTATTCCTATTAAGAATGTTTTTTTAATTAAAATTTAGTAATTTTCACTATTCATCAGAATATGAAAGTTATCCGAGAAGTACCAAAATTTCACCCTAAGCTAATTTAAATATTCTGAATCCAAAAATTAAGTCCATTTTGAAAAATAAAATTTCAAAAATTTCAAAACGTGGTTATTACTATTCTTAACGGCTAGTTTTAATAATATTTTAATAGCATATCATTGTTTAGTGAAACACGGTATTGCGTACTACACACGCTATCGAGGAAGGTCGTGATTGCGTGTAATGCAAGGCAAGTCAAGGATGCGTGTTGTGCAAGCTCCTTTTGGTGTAGCGTACAACAAAAGACATTAATGAAATTAAAAAGAATATTTTTTTTCATAAAATCTCGAGGTGTTACAATCATCTTCCTTATTAGACTTCTTACAATCCTTCTTCTAGTGACCCTTGTTGTCATACATTCCTTTGTAATTTGATTTTCTAAAGAATTTATTCTTCCTGTATAACTTCTTAAATCTCCTGGCTATTTGAGCCATCTCAACATCAATGTTTGAGTCTGAATCTTCACTTGTTGAACATTCAGTTTGTATTTAAACATTATCTTTGTCCTTGATCTTTGAAGCAGTAGACATGAAAGCTATGGATTTTATTTTAGGTTTATCATCTTCCTCCTTATTCACCTAGAGTTCTTCCTCATACATCATTAATTTACCAATAATCTCTTTAACAGGGAGTGTGCTGATGTCGCATGATTCTCTAATGGAAACAGTTATGCCTCTCCATATTTCTGGTAGACATCTTAATATCCCCATAATTTTTTCCTTTGCTAGAATAGACTTTCCAAGAGATCTCATAGTATTAACAATCTCATTGAACCTGAGATAAATGTCAGAAATGGGTTCATCATATTTCATTTTAAAATTATCATATTTAATAGTATAAGTATTCAGTCTCATTTATTTAACATTGGTTGTTCCCTCATGGGAAATAGCCAAAGTCTCCGAAATTTCATAAGCAGTTTTACAAGTAGAAATTCTATTAAACTCTTCATCTCCTAAAGCACAATATAGGGCATTCATAGCTTTACAATTATAATTTTAAGCAGTATTTGTAGGTTCATCCCATGTAGTTCAATCAGTTTCTGGAATTTTATATTGTGACTCTATAGCAGTCTAGATATCAAAACCCATACTTTCTAAATGAATTTTCATCTTAAGTTTCCACTGGGCATAGTTTGTACCATTAAATAAAGGTGGTCGGTTAGTAGTAGTGCCCTCTAGTTTATTATCCATAGCTAGATTTTAGCAAATAATTTTAAAGAGATAAAATTTATAACTAACAGAAATTTAAGATCATTAAATATGCAACTAAAATCACAGATGAAAAACAGAATGTTTTGAAAACTTGTATTAATTAAAACAACCTCTGATACCAAATGTTTGTCGGAGTGGACACTCAAGAGGGGGGTGAATTGAGTTCCAATTAAAATACTTGTTAAAAATATTTCTCTTAAAATCTCCCTATTTAAAAACAAAGTTAAACTGTAGTGAATTTATACAGAGTTTAAATGTTCAATTAGTTTATCAAATATAGATTAGGTCTCATTTAATTTAATCTGATGATTAAATTTACTTTTGAAACTAACATACTGGTTTACAATAAGTATAAAAACATGCTAATTTAACTATCAAAGTAACTTTAAAACAAATTATATTTCAAATTAGTTAGCAGTGGAATATGAAATATATTGTATACTTATGACTTAAACCAAAAAGCACAGCAGATGTAACCAAGAGGTTCAGTCTCAAGCCGAGACTTAGTCCTCTCAAAAAATTTATATAAATTGATCCACACCCTAGATCGGGGTAAACATTAATAAAATACTGTCTAGGTCCAAATACCTCTACCACAATTCTAAGTGGGAACATAAACAATAGCTCACAGCTGTCCAGGTCTTACTCGACCTCTACCACTATCCACAGTGGGATACAAAGGAGTTAATAGAGTTTGAATGAGGATTTTAGAATCCTCCAGCTTAGCTCAGGATACATTGTGTGTGTAAGATAAACAGGGTACACACACTGCTCGAAATGTAAATGAAAGAATCAATAAAGAAAGTGTTAATGAGTTTAGGAAATCTTTTATGATTGGCAGTGCAGCTCTGGACTCGTTTGATTGGTCAGAAAAGATTCTGAGTGCTTCTCTGGTTTTTGTTCTAAAAAATAGAGTATCGTTTTCTTCCTTGGTTCAAGGTTCATCTTATTATCCTGATTACATGAAGTGTTTGTTGTAGTTCTTCACTCAAATGTATCTTGTGTTCTCCACTAGGGAATAATTGCTCCGTGTATGTCCAGTTTTCTTGGAGTATGGATGTAGCCTTGCGTGAATTCACCATGTTTGAATTTTGTTGATCCTTTTTATTTTTCACCCTTCGTGTGCCTTCTTAGTTCCTTGATTCTTGCTGTATGCACACCCTGTGTTCACTACTTCTAGTTAGGTCTTTATCTTCCCTTTTATAACTTTCAGCTCTGGCAAAAAGGAATGATTACTTTTTTCATGGGTACTAGGTACGGTTCCCTGACATGGCAACAGAAATCATTAAATAACATTAAATACATTAAAAACATCAAATGTAACCATTAGATTAATAAATAAATAGTATTGAGAATATAGAGTTTGACTGGTTGGTCAATCATTAGTAGCCTTCTATTGGTAGACGTGTATGGTGGACTTTGTGTAAAAGTGACCTTCCATCGGAAGCTCTTTGAACATGTATCGGTAGCTCTTTGCATCAGTAGCTCTTGGTA
This sequence comes from Viscum album, assembly GCA_963277665.1. Classification (NCBI taxonomy): domain Eukaryota; kingdom Viridiplantae; phylum Streptophyta; class Magnoliopsida; order Santalales; family Viscaceae; genus Viscum; species Viscum album. Next base: position 710,817,266 of record OY728120.1, read on the forward strand.
TTGTTAACTCCTTCTATCGATAGACTTACTCTATCGGTAGCTCGGTAGACTTGTTCTATCGGTAGCTCAATTCTATAGGTAATTGTCTGTAACGGTAGCTTGCATAGTTTCGGTGATGATGTGTATCGGTAGACTTATGCGCATTGGTAGCTACATTCTGTACTATCGAAAGACTTGTTCTATTGATAGCTATCTGCATCGGTGGCTTTATTCTATGCTTACCAATAGATTTGTACACATCGGTAGCTCTGTACATATCGGTAGCTCTGCGTATCGGTAACTCCTTCGATCGGTAGACTTATCGGTAGCTTTAGCTTATCGGTGACTCTGTCTATCGGTAGACTAATTCTATCAGTAGACTAAGTACTGGTAGCTCTATATCAGTAGCTATACATAGATCAGTGACTAACACTTATCTGTTTTATGCAAAACATATCCGATTGGATTAGAATTACTTAAAAACTCATACAAACATGGATAAACATTGATTAACATATTTCTAGGATTATTTTAATATTATTATCATCTTGATAGTATAATATCATATATTGAGAGAATTAGAATATAGATAAAAATTAATTGGGATTATCAAAGTATGTAAAAGCATAATTGGGATTATCAAAACAGGTTAGGACAACAGTTTGGATAATTCGGATAGAAATTGTTATTATTGTTGATGATTATCTTCCTTTCAGGCTATACTCTGGTTGTATACTGTAAGATCATAGTTTTCTTTGAGGTATGGATCTTTCATTTTTTTGGTTTATATGCATGTTTATAACAAAATGGGATTTTCTAATGAGATCATGGGTGTATCAGGGGTGTCTTTGTCTAGTTTCGATCCTAAAGCCCTTATTTTTAGAAAAAATACATAGGCCACATGGGTAAAAGAAATTGTGTAGGATAGGCTGCTTAGTTACCCATAATTGTATGAGGCGTGGCAGTGGGGAGAAGGAGGTCACATGGTTTGTAGAAATAAATCCACCTTAGGCATCATCCTTGTGGGGATCTATAACTTTTGAAAGTGGTTGATACATGGTTTTTGAATAGTTTTTCAAACTCTGTGCATGAAATCATGTCAGATTACCATTTGTAAAGTGAAGGGAACACCATTGTAATGTAGTTTTTACAACCATGCATCCTTGATTTTTTAAGGAAAATTACATTCCCCCCTTAATGAGATTATAACATAAACAACTTTTTATTTTCCCCTCCATTGGAAAACCCTGAGTGCTTGGTATCTCTTTTGGATCCACTTCCAATACTATGTTTTTTAATTGGGAGATATTCACTATTTAGACATGGATTTGAGTTTTGATTGTCTCATTGGATCTACACTAGTGAGTTCATTGGTCACCTAATCATATTCTTCATTTGAATTCATATCAATGGAGTTATTTAGGTGCAATCTAAATTTCCCTATTTTCATTATTTCGATTAGTTCTTAATTCTTATTCTCATATGGACTGAATCATAGTTCGATGCATGATGGGTTCTCTACTATCAATTTATAGTAGGTGGTATATTACTTTGCCTTGTGGTTTGGTGTTTTATATTCCAAGTTGTAGTTGTTCCACATGTCAGACTTTATAGAGGTACCTAGATAATTAATTTAATGACTGAATTAAATAGTTTGGAACCTATTAGGGATGTCCACTAGTAACTTTGAAATTATTAGAGGTTGTTTCCCCAGACTAGGCCACCCATGGGGTGCGCATTTTTATTTTTTCTATTGATATTCCACTTTTGGGTGTGCAAGATATTTCCTAGTTAAATAAATCCCTTTTTAACTAAATGAGAATTGAATTGGTTGATATGAGAGAGTTGATGATTTCTTATAGAACAATGATAAGTTTTTTATTTTGATTAAATGGTTTTTATGGGAATTGTGATAATTATATACTTAAACTCATGGAATGAAAATATTAAAAAATGTTGAATGATTGAAATAATGAATTGAAAGGGTGGTGTATTACGTGGTTTTTATACCTTGTATCCCAATTATATAGATTCTGTGGATGTTTCTATCATAGATCTTGTTTACGATAGTGGATGCCTTGGACCCATTTCTCCTTAGGTCTTGATTCCATTGGATGCCTTGGTCCTTTCTATCCATATTTCATTGGATCGTAGTGGACAAGGTATTTTGACATTCTCCATAGACCCCACCCAAGTATTTACTAAGTTTCCATTGAGATTATCCTGAGACTCAATGTGGGCGCCTTGGTCTTCTATACCTTGGTTCATGCCCTTTGTTTTATTACACTTTGGATTACATGGTGGGGATGTTGTGGATGACTTTTTTATATAGTGTTCTTGTGATTTATATTAAACAATGGATTATATGGTGTTTCCATGAAGGATGTTATACACTTTTTTACATGGTAAGGTTGTCATGGATATTTTATCATGTCTTAATGATAGCCAGAGTATTGGTATCAGATTTCAGTGGTTAATATGGTTAGGATTACATATATATATATTTATAAATTCACTATTATAATGGATTGGTTATTGTTCGCAGGGATCCATGTTTGGCTAGATAGGATCACAGTTTAATTTCCTTACTGACATACTAGTGATATATATTACACACTACATTTATGATACATATACTATATTTTTCATAGAAATCATTGGTGTTGTCCTAGTGAGTGTTATCTCACACCATGTTTGTGTCACTGTTACGTACCTTGAAAGAATTCATGGATGTAGGTAGGGACCATGGACGGAACCCTTTGTATCATACTTGATTTGATCCATGCTTAAGAGAAGAGGATCATTGGACTGATCTATGCATGTGATTATATCTATAGATAGTTCATTTTGGTATTTTTGGTTTTTTAAAACATGTATTGTACTAGTTTACAACATAGCTATTTTCTGTATTTGAAGATACATGACATGACACATCTTATTGTATATTAGATTACTTTTGGAATTCATAATTATTTTGTTCCTTGGATTTTATCTTCTGTCTACTCAGTTGCATATCTGTTTCCAATATTGATATGTATGATTGGTAAAATTATGTTAAGATCATACATGAGGTAATAGTATCCCGATAGGCCCTCCATACTCCCTCACTGATAGTTAGAAACCTCTTCCATGTGGGGTGGCACACCTGAGGCCATTTGACCCAATGGATCAGTGCACCAGATAGTGGATTCTGAATCGGGATTTTATACAATGGTATTAGAGGACTTTTCCCGTATTCCTTTCGATTTAGATACAAAAAAATGGAATTAGAGAGGAATTGAAATTTGGTAATGAGTTGTTCCTAGGAGTAGCTGGCACATTTAAAGAGAGAAAAAAATTCCCTCAAATTGAATTTTTTGTTTACTGGATTTTTCCTATTATAGTTGTTATGATTCCACTGTTGGGTGATACGGTTGAATTATGATGTAATAGTTGATATGATTTAGGATCTTTTTTACAATTCATCAATTAAAATAGGGTATTCATCTCATGACTCATTTTAGTACCCTGTCCGGATTCACATGCCTTGAATTATGCCATGCCATATAGGGTGCATTTCTTGACCAAATGACTTGCTGATATCTGCCTTTGTGTGATATTAATGTTTTATAATATATTTTTTGTAGATGTTTGAGAAGAATATTTCTTATTTAGAATATATTTTGTAACCTAAAAATTTATTTTTCTAATTAGTCCAACAAAGAAACCATAAGCAGTTAAAAATGGAATGTTGTTTGATGTACCATTGGTCGCATGGATTGGAACATGTTATGGTATACATTAAGTGGATTTCATATTTCAGTTCATGGGGTATGTGGAACCTTATGTATTGGAGGTGTTGGACCATTTGTTTCAACCATTGAAAATTAATTATGATATAAATGTGAATTTAAATGAAATGGGAATTAGTGAAATAGAGAACTTGGCATGAACCAACTTTTGAGTGGGAAGTAGGTAGTGTCTCTAGTGATGTATACAAATGATTATTTTTACCCAATCAACGTGTTAGGAGTAATAAGAGGGGTGTAGTTTGTTTATACAAATTTTTTGACCTATCATATTCTTTTAGATGTGTACTTTTCTTTTTTAATCATTTGTGACGTGTGAGTTTGGAATTGTTGAGACATGTCACCATGATGATCTCTAATCAGGCACAAGGAGGGTGGTGATGACCATGCTCTAAGGTGGTAGTCCATAAGCAGCTAGTATATCCCCTATAGTCCCAACTATGGAACCAATATTTCACCAGACATAGGTGTTGATGCATAGTTCTAAGAGGGGGTTTTACATTATATTCCATTTTTTCAAGGAGCATGGCAACCTACCGCTTCTTTGGAAGAGATGACATGTATGTTCCATGAGAAGCATCCTCCCTTCTTTTTTATGGAATTTTAGTCCACAAGCTATTGAGTTGTGGATTGAGACAAATTTTTTGATATTCATGCATCTCAATACACCTCCTAAGAGGATATTGAGGATCAAAGAATACACACTTTAAGGAGCATAAAAGTACTTGTGGGATGTTTTGAACTAGGCTAATATGTAATGATATGTGGTTTTTAGGGATTTCCAATCTTGGTTTTATGACTATTATATCATTGAGACTTCAAGAGGAGTATATATCAGTGATTTTATGTTTCTAGAGAAGGGTGTCATTAATGTTATTGAATTTTTTTCAAACTTAACAAATAATCAGTGTTTTTCAACAATATACCATTCGGAAGAGTTATCAAGGATGATATGCTTTGAGGAAGGTCTCAAACAAGTCATTTGATAATAGGTCACCATATTCATATTGATGAATATTATTGAGAATATTAATGAGGCGCTAATTATATAGTGGAAACTAAGGAAATATGGGGGTTCAAAGTAGGGAATTTTATCCTCTCGACCAAAAAGTTTAGCTTCTAATTATAGGAAGAACAATTTTGAGGATTCTCACAAGGGGAGTACCAGGTAATTTTTTAGTGTGGGTAGTGCTACCTGCAATCACCACTATGGGGGATGGGGACATATGAAGAATAAGTGTGATTGGGACCAACCCGAGTGATATTATTTTGGAAGAATGTGCCACATATAGTGTTTTGCAAGACCTTCCCTTCAGTATTTATTAGAAGGGGGTAGACTCTAACTCCATGTTTAAGAGAGATTTTCACAGCACCATGTCAGAATGGGATCTAGATTTGTAATGGTCCTTCAGTCCAAGGTGTTGGTCATGGAAGAGGTATCCATACACTAGTGATACCTAGATAGTAAAGTGGTCCTACATTGGGCAATGAGGTTATTTTACACGGTCATGGTGCGAACCAGATATATTCTGTACTGCCAACCACTAAGGAGAAAAGTGTTAGGCCATCTATGGTGAGAGGTATGATCTTAGTAGACTCTATTCTAGTATCCCCTATTTTTGATATAGGTTCATTAAATAGATTCATATTTTTGTTTATGGTGGATTTCCTTGAGCTTTTTTTTATTTTTTATTTAGTGTTATGATACTCAAAATTCTGTTAGGAATTATATTGAAGAGTTTTCACCTTTGACGGGAGTTCCCCCTTATGGTTGGTGGGTTTCACATCATTTAGAATATAGTTTTCCTAAATTTTTAAAGGTTTGTGCTTATACTAGGGATAGAATGGATGGTTTATAATCAATATTATATTGATTTCTATCATCATAGGGTGACCTACACATCACAAGAGGTAAGAGATTTTATTCTAAAAAGTAAATGGGATATCAAAGAAATCCGAATTTTTCTAGAGCATCCTGGGTTAGGTTGGATGACAACCCAAATTTCTAAATTATACATGGATGGCGAGATATCATGTTAGGAATTTTTACCTTCAGTGGTTGATCATTTTAGGGAATGTTTTCTATATGACTTTTCAGGTTTACTTTCCAAGAGAGGGGTGTATTTCTCTATAGAGATAGTTCTAGGAGCTTCACTAGTATTAATTTCTCCTCACTAGATAGATTATAAAAAGTTTAATGATCTCAAGAGGTAACTAGAGGATTTAAAGGAAAATTTATTTATATTACCCAGTATGACTTCATGGGATTTTTCTCTCCTTTTTTTAAATGGAGGGTTTTCTCCCTATTATTTTTGTGGACAATCAAAAATTGAACCAACTAAGGGTTATGAATTGATATCTATTATCATACATATATGGAATTTTTATTATCTAAGAAGTGTACAGTTGTTCTTAATAACTGATTTGATGTTGGGATATCACCTGTGTGGATTCAACCAACACACATACCTCGTACAAATTTTCGTAGTATGTATGGTCTATATGAGTATTTTCTTTGGTTTTTAGATCTCACAAACATGAAAATATTTTTAATGGTGATGATGAACTAAGTTTCCCATCCAAATATAGACTCATTTTTGGGGGTTTTGGGGAAAATATTTTGGTGTTCTCATAATTGATGTGACCTTGTGAAAAATAATAAGATCATTTTGGATTCACTGAGAGAGAATTAGTTATCATTCAATATCACAAATTACCACTACTGTATGGACAAGATTCAATTCATAGGTCATATTATCTCATTGATTGGAGTATTATTTTACCCAGAGAAGGTGAGAACCACTATTTCCAAGGTGCATCCCAAGAATGTTTTTGATATACAGAGTATCTTGGGGATAACTAGATTTTATAGGAAATTCATACAAGATGTATCATCCTTAGAAGAACCTTTCATGGGAATCACTAAGAAAGATGTGAAGTTTTTATGGTTATATACATTTAATACATCCTTTGAGTTGCTGAATGGGATATTGAATTCATGCACAATCTCGATTCTTCTCAAGATAGGTAGAAGATACCAAATTTATTGTGATTCATCATGTATCAGGTTAAAAGATGTTTTTATGTAGGGGATGATTCATGGAATGTGGGTCTCATCACGTAAGGTCACATGAGAGTAATTTCGTACTGCACAGACTCAAGTTAGCTGCAATTGTTCTGGAATTGTACTATTGGAGACATTATTTACTGGGAGAGTGTTTTATAGTGTAAAATGAACACAAAATCCTCAAGTATATATTTACAAAGTGTGATGATAATTTGATGCAGTTAAGGTGGGTTAAGTTCCAATAGTCTTTGGTGTGTATCTTTCTTATACACCTAGAAAAGGTAATGTAGTTATAGATTCCCTAAGAAAGAGAACCCTAATACCGGCTATTCAGGAGTCCGGTAGTGATGGGTAGATTTTGAATTTGTTTTCAAAGATACATTTGGAGGAAAAAATTTTCAATGATAGGTCTTTATTTATTACTTATCTTTATCCTATACTCTTTTGGATAGAGTATGTATGAGGAATTTATTAGTTACTAAGGGCCCAGTCCTGTGGGAGACTGTAGCTGGTGAGGGACCACCTCCTGTTTGGACCATAGGTGAAGGTGGAATTCTCCATATACATGGTCTTGTTTCGGTTATTGTAGAAATATACAAGGTGATAATATGGAAGTTCCATTCCTCTCAGTTTAGTGTATCCCGATGGTACCAAGATGTATCATGATTAATATCACCTGTAATGGTAGCTAGGGATGAAACGCGTGGTAGCTGGTTTTGTTATGAGGTTTTCCACCTGTCCATAGTTCATGGTTGAAGATCAATGACCAGATAGTATTTTATAGTAGTTGTACTTTCCTTAGTGGAAATGGGATGATGTCATGATAGATTTTATGACCATTTTTATGAGTTCTCATCAAGGTAGTGATGAAGTTACAATTATTTTTAACATACTCAAAAAAGTTTCTCATTTACTGTTGACTAGAAAGACTTCTTAGTAGATGACCTTGGGAGATTGTATACCTATGATATAGTAAGACATCATGGGGATACACAAACTATTGTATTAGATAGGTATGACATCTTTACATATCAATTATGGAAGATTATTTATATGGAATTGGGTAAACATCTTATTCTATGTATATCATACCACCCTCTAACTGATGGCCAGTCAGATCACATGATTCAGTTTCAAAAGGACATGTTGTGGACATAACTCCTAGATTTGGGGAGTTCATGGGAGAGGCATATTCCACTAGTTTCTTTTTCTAACATCAATATCTATTAGGTGAATAAACAAATGAAACCATATGAGATTGTTTTATGGTAGGTGATGCTGATTTCCCATGTACTAGTTAGAGACAAGTGAGGTAGCATTACTAGGATAGCGTCAATTATAAAATATTTCTTACCAGATCCATTCGATTCAGAAATGGATGGCTACTACACAATCTCCATATAAACCCTACATCAATTGTCGTCGATGAAATCATGAATTTTACATTGGTGCTTGGGTATTTTTGTATATATCATCGACGTTGGGACATAAATGGATCAAGTTATAGTGTAAGATTTCTCAATGATATGTCAGGTCATTTGATATTCTAGAGAGAGTTGGACCGGTATCTAATTGGTTGTAGTTACCTCAAAGGTATTGACCATGCACGATGTCTTCCACCTATCACAATTTTGACATTATCTCTCAGACTTGTCTCCGTTTTTTCATCCCAAGGAGTTCGAGTTACAGGTTCATCAATACTTTAAGGAGAATCATATTCATGTCATTGATAGGAACATAAAGGTTTTATGAGGCTAGTCAGTTCCTCTAGTCTGGGTTCTATGAAATCACAGTCGTTTACCATATGAGACTTGCGAGAGGGAGGTAGACTTACATTGTCGTTGGCCTAAGTTATTCTCAATCTATTCTTAATAACCCATGGAAGGGGAATTTGGGGATGAATAATAATAATGTGTGAAGATTTTAAGGTCCTAGTTTTCTTTTATATATAGAAATTTTTTTGGATTAAATTATTATTTATCACCTAATGGGAGTTCCTAGTGAGATCATGGGTATATAGAGGGTGTTATGGTATTTTTTAAATCCCTGAGCCCCCCTTTTTGGAAAAAACAATGAGAAAACATGGTTAGAAGAAATCATGTGGGACAAGCCACATGGTTTCCCCTAACCATGTGAGGCTTGGTAGTCAGGTGTAGGAGGTGACATAGTTTTAAACAATAGTGCATTGCACACTTGTGTGCGGGGTTCTACAACTTTTTACAATTTTTTACACAAGGTTGGTTCATTTTTTTCAAACATTGTGCATGAAACTATGCAGGATTCCCCTATGGATAGTGGAGAGAACAAAAACAGTGGATGGTTCTTCCAACCGTGTGGCCAGACCATGTAGATTGACTGTGAAACATGTATTTTTTATGAAAAATTATATTTTCCCAATAATTAGTATATAACAAGAACCTATTTTACTTTTAACCTTTTTTGTACATCTTTGAGTTCTTGGGATCTCCTTTGAAATAAATCCCAAGAGTAATATTGAAATTGGGAGATCAATTTCATCCATACCCATATATAATGGTCGATTATATCGTTGGATTTTCACCAATGAATTTTTCTATCATATTATGTCATTATTCATTTGAATTGGTATCAATGGGGTTTTTAATGTCCAATATAATAAAACTTATTTTCATTCTTTTCATTTTTTTCTTCATTTTTATTCCAATATAGATCAAATAAAATATCGATACAAGATTAGTGCTCTACTATAGACTTATAGTAGTTGTTATATACCTTTCTGTTGAGGTTTGGTGATTTATATGCATAGTTGAAATTGTGATGCACATAATTATTTTTAGAGGTGCCTCAATATTTAATTGAATGAATGAATTAAATGGTTTGGGGATAATTAAGGATTCTCACTAGTAGCTTTCAAATTATTAGAGTGTTTTTTGAAAAACCTAGATTAACATTTGGGGTTTACCTGTGTATTTTTTTTTATTGTCTTACCACCATTAATTGTGTATTTGATCTTTCTAATTTAGTGTAATCCCTTTTGAAATAAATGATAATTGAATTTTTTTTATAGGAGATAGTTGATTCCACCTTGTTATATGATTTCATGTGATGACGCGTGTTTTCTTTTGACTAAATGGTTTATATAAGAATTATGGGAGTGAGTTGAATAAACTCAAGGAATGTGAATATTGTGAAATGTTTAATGATTGAATTAATGAATTGAAATGGTAGTGGATGTCATGGTCAGTATACCTTGGATCCTGATTCCATAGATGCCACGTATGTTTCTCCTAGGTATCTTGGTTATGGTAGTGGATGCCTTGAAATTGTTTCCTCTTTGGGACTTGATTTTGATGGATGCCTCCATCCTTGGTACCCCTTGGATTTGGCCTTCTTGGGCTTACAAAACACATTGTCTATTAAAATGCTCCATGGATCCCACCTAATTCATTACTAGTTTTACATCACGTTGCTCATTTGAATTTATGTGAATTATTTAGTCTTTTATACCTTGTATTCTGCACTTTGTGGGAAAACAATTCGGATAACACAATGTGGCCATTCTAGATGACTTGTTTTTACAGTGTGTCCATGATGGTTATCATACATGGGATTATATAGAATGGTTGGGGTGGATGTTATACACTTGTTTACATAGAAAGGTTGATGTGTATATTTCGGAATGTTTTACATATAGACCTGGTATGGGAATTAGATAACAATGGTTAGACTGGATAAGGTTACTTGTGTATTTTTATTTATAGCTACCCTGTTATATTAGCTTGACTATTGTTTAAAGGGAGGCATGTTTGGCTGGACCGGATCACACTTAACATCCAGTACTGATATTCTGGTGATATATATTTCACACTTCTTTTCTTATACATAGACCACCTTTTTTATAGATATCATTGTTGCTAGCCTAATGAGTGTTGTCTCACACCTTCTTCTGGCTGCCACATGGTACCCAAACAGACATCATTGTTACTGGTGGGACTGGGTACTGAATCCCTAGTAAGATACTAAATTTGTTACACACGTAGGAGTAATGGAGCATTGGACTGATATAGCCCCATGATGTTATCTATAGATATATATTTTTGGTATTTTGATACATGTATTGTATTGGTTTATTATATATATCTTTTTAATCATTGAAGAAACATGAAATGACACATAATATTGTGATTTATATTACCTTTGTAATCGGTTATTTATTCATGTCTTGAATTTTATATTTTGTCTTATCAGTTATTTATCTTCTTCTATTATTGATCTGTTCAATTTTTACCACTATGTTAAACTTTGACATGAGGGAATATTTCTCCACAGACACACCCTTGGCCCTTGATACTAATTATTATACTTTGGCATATGGGGAGGCACACTTGAGTTCATGTGACCCACCATCTCATGTCACCAAACAATGGATTTTGAGCCGATACATTACATATAACATACCTTGTTACAGATGAGACATGTTTTTTATTCCTTTAATTCACCTCACCATGTACCTGAACCTCGTGGGATACTTGTTTATTTGGCCTCGGTTGGTTGTTACAAATTTCTATCATATGGAATACCCATCTTGAAGTGTTCTGACACTGTATGTGTGTGATTTGGTGTCTCTGGTAGAAAGGAGTTAGTACCATCATAGTTCAGATAGTAAGTACAGTAAAGGGTCATGTCTAGCTCACATCTTGGTCTGAATCAATGATTCCATGTGTGGTCTAGAATTTTGTACATGCTAATGAATTTTTGTTTGAGTTTGTTTGAATAAACTAGATATGGGAGTCTTTTTAAATGAATCGTTTTATTTTTTTCCATTCATTCGTAAAATTCATGAATTCTATAATCCTTATTGTTTAGAGACATTAATTTGGATTTCTTGAAGTTTTTCTTATGATTTTTGAACTTTATCATAAAAAAAAGTCATTATCTTGTGTTTAATAGATAATTACTCCTAGAATATCTCTTCCAAATATGATTGAGGAAGTTGTGGGAAAATATCTATAGTAAAATACTAATATTAACACTTCATTAGTGGAATTTGTAATCTATACTATTTAGACTATGGGTCAGGAAGGTGTCAGAATCATGGGACAAGCAGTGGACCATCGCTTGAAACTTACTAAGTAAAATCCAAATATATTTAATGGTGACAAATTAATCTTGGAATCTGATGATTGTTTTGAGAATATTCAGAGGATATTTAACATTAAAAATACTCCCAAGGACTCTAATATCGTTTTTTCTAAATATATTCTTGAGGGACAGGGAAGGAAATGTATGAACATAATTGTGAAATATAATTTTCATGAGGATATTACAAGGGAATCATTCAAGAAAATATTTTAATAGAAGTTTTATCCAGAAATGTTATGTGTGGAAAATTCCTAGATGTTTCTAATATTATAGTAATCATAGTGTATTATTATGGAGTATTCCATTAGCTTTGCTAAGATCAATAATTTGTCACTGAATCTTATTACCAATGATTACGTGAAATCCTAGATATTTGATATATGGATGGGGGCCTATATTCCATAAATACTAGTTTTCATGTTCCTTCTAACATTTTTTTTGGTTTCCAATAAAGTGGACTTGGAAGAGGTAATCATAACTGGGATAATAGGTTTGGGTGGACTTTCTGTTGATGTGGTTGTTGGTCAGGGTGCCTCTTCTATCTAGAAAAGGAAGTGTAATGGTAATATGTTTTTTTCAAGACCAATATCAAGAACATCCTCAGAACATCAATTGTTTATTTACTAAAAAGTTTAAAGGCATGTTCATACCAATCATAATTATATGGAAGGTCCCAAGCCTTTTCATCATTGTGTACAATCTTTCTATCATTGATTTTTTTAAGTATTTCCCAGGTTAGTAAGTTTAGATCATCCCTCACCAATGATTTTGATGTCTGTTCTGATTCTTCAAAGGGTATGATGTATTTTACTCGGGCCAAGGGGGTACTCATGTAGCTATGAAATCGCATGGTGGATTTCATATTTGATATCATTATGTGGTAGAGTTTTTACCAAAGGAATCTATATTTGGGATGGATAAAATTATAGGTACAGTTTTTATTTCATCGTAGATGGTGATAAATTGTTTTTGAAATAGGTGCTACATATTCTTTTACATAATCAAGGTTAGTTGAATTTTTGTGATTTCATTCATATCTTATACCATTATTTCTGTAACTTTACACATATTTGGGAAAAAAGTCTGAAAATGGTTTCAAATGTCTTGTGCCTCAAGTGAGGATAGCTGACATCAAGGTAGTGAGTGATTTAGTAGTTCCTGATCATGATATCTTAGACCTGATTACGGGTATGTATTTGATAATTAGTGTTTAAGTACCTAATCAACAATTATCATCTTTACAATTATTTTTTATCTCCAGAGGGAGTAACTCATGTCTTATAGTGTGATTGATACTCTATTTCTAGGAGAGGGGGGGATATTATTGCATATGTTGGGGTGATATCATATCAGTTTTCAATATTTTTATTGATTTAGTTAACATTATTTGGAGAATTAGACTTCCTTTAGTGGTGATTGTGTACCCTAATGTGTTTCTAGATAATTTTTCTAGTTTACTTATATAGAGATAGGTCATGTTTTCCATTGATCTACTACGTGGTACGATGCCAATTTCTAAGCCTTCATATTGTATAGAATTTATTGAGACATAGAACATAAGGTCAATCTTATAGACCTCAAAGCTAAGGGAATTATTCATCCAAACGTTTCACATTGGGCTTCACCTATCTAATTTCCTAAGAAGGTATATGGGAGCCTTAGACTTTCTTTTGATTATAAAAATTCCAATTTGGTGACAATTAAAAACAAATATCCCTTTCCAATGATTTAAGATATTATTTATAAACTCAGGGGTAAATTGGTTTTCAAATATTGATATTCGGTCAGAGTACCAATAGTTCAGTGTTTGAGAGAAAGATATACCCAATATAGAGTTTAAGAGTCAGTATGGGAATTTTCGGTTTCTGTTTATGTCATTGGGTATAAATAATTCTACAGATGTATTTATGGATTTAATGAACTACATATTTCATCATTTATTTGGATCTTTCATTTTTGTGTTAATATATGATATTTTTGTGTACTATAAGTCATAGGAAGAGCATATTAAACATTTGGATATCATTCTTAGAGACTGGAGGGAATATTTTTTGTATGGTAAGATTTCCAAGTGTGAATTCTAGATTCAAGATGCAAATTTTCTAGGAATTTTTATATCTAAGAGAGGAGTATCTGTGGATCAATAAAATATATGGGTGGTTATGACTTGGGAGAATCCTAGAAATGTGTTTGAAATATATACTTTACTTGTGTTAGATCATTATTATAGGAAAACAATTAGATATTCTCCATGATTTCATCTTCGATGATCGATTTGACCCATAAAGGTGTAAATTTTGACTGCAATGAAAAATGTTATAGATATTTTAAGAAATTTAACTGGAGGTTAAATTCAGTTCTAGTTTTGATACTTCTATAACTTGGTTTGGGAAAGAATATTTTATGTAATTCTTATGGAATGGGTTTAGGGTTCTTTTTTATGCATGGGATACTTGTGGTGGCCTATGGATCTTTCTAGTAATTCCCCAATGTGATAAACTACACTACCCATGAACTTGAGGTAGTAGAGATCATACATGTACTCAAAACTTGTTGTAAATACATATCTGGGGAGAGGTTCATAGTATATTTTGATCATAAAAGCCTAAAGTATATTTTCACTCATAGGGATCTGAACATTTTATATAGACACTAGGTTAACTATATTCAAAAAATTTATTTTTATATTTATTACAAAACTATAAAATTAAACTATTTCCACTATTTCAAAAAATGTTAATAGTTTTTAAAATTATGGTCCTATGTTATGGTCAGGATTTTCGAAATTATGGTAGTCAGATCCATTGTAGTAGGTTTCCTACCTAAGGATATGTTTTAAATCGTGTACATAGGGTACATATTTCTACTATATAAAAAACTGTGGCCAAATGATATTACAATGTCTATAACATATGAACATAGATTAAACTGTGTATACAGGGTAGTTATTTCCATGTTTTAAGAAAATTGGCCATAGGATATACCAATGCATTACCTATATCTAAATCTTGAACCATGGAAATAGCAACCCAATTTCCATTTTTTTTAAAATGGAAATTTTCTTTGAAAAAATAAATAATACATCTTGGATTCAATTATGCCACATATTCTATATTACATTGAACACTATACCACAACACTTCATGCTATTATAATTATATATATTTATTTATTTAATTTATATATTCATATATATTTATAACTTTTTTACTTTAAAAAAAAGCAATTTTTATTGCCACGGTTAAAAAAATGTAGTCATGGGTGATGCCAAGTTAGACCTACTATAATTGTTTTAAAAATGATGGCTATAGGGGATTCTAGGATGGAACTATATCCATAGTTTTAAAAACCATGGCTATAGGTGATCCATTATTTGACCCATTTTCATGGTTTGAAAAAACTATGGTTGTAGGTGATGTTATATTGGACCTATAGTCACATTTTTAAACACTATAGTCCTTGGTGATTCTACATTAGACATATTTCCATGGTTTTAAAAACCATGGATGTATTTGATTCCACATATAACATATTCCCATGATTTTAAGAACCATGGTTTTAGGAGATTCCACATTGGAGCTATTTCAATGGTTTTGTTAAACCATCTTAATTGGTTTTCCGCCAAATTTCCCACACCAAAATGGTTATTCCCACCACTTTCTTACATACCCCTATTTCCATGGTTTTAGATAACCACAGTTGTATTTTCACATATATCCATGAATTTACTAGATAGTGTCTATAGACTATACCAAAACGACATATATTGTAAGAACCCGAATCTTCTTTTTCAGATATGTCTTTCATTTCTAGTCATTTTTGAGGAAAAGAGGAATTTTAGCAAATTTTTTAAGTACACGTCTTGTAATTTATGAGTACATGTCATGTACTCGGTTATCATGGGTATCCGAGTGATGTCCATGTAACGTCCATGCACACGGCCGTGTGTGGTGACCTAGAGACCTATTAATGTCAGGGCCGGTGAAGGAAAGTACACATCATGTGCCTATAAAGTACACACCATGTACTTTATTTTTTTTTAATTAAATGCACTGAGGTCGCGTCTGACAGACAGAACCACCTTATTCTTGGTTTGGTTCATCCGAGAGCGAGAGAACAACGTCGATCATCCTCCAAGATCCTAATTGAGCATCTGTTCTCGAAATTGACCGTCATCGATTGCATTTGGATCACCTCAGTATGCTCTTCCTTCTCCTAGAGCTTCGTTTCTTGATTCTTCCTCTTTATTAATTTTTTGTTGGTTGAATGTTTTTGACGTTTTTGTAGATCTTGGGTGTTCTTGGGAGATTCAAGGCTTGAGGTTCAAGTATATCAATCCTACAACATTGAGGTAGGTGGTATGTTCCTTTCTGCTGAAAGTCTTTGAGTGATATGTGCAATTTTTTCAAATACCCCTAAACGGGGTATTGCGTGTTTATCGTTTAAACCCATTTAATTTCTTTATGTGTTGGTATGCATGAGTAGAGGTTATTTGAATGTGAATATGGTTGATTTCTATGATTTGGATGTGTTTTCCATGCATTTTCTATTTAATATTGTTTCTCCCATAAGGATTCCTTATGTGTTTCTCCCATAAGGATTCCTTGATATTTTCCCATGCCTAGTACTGTAGGATGGAGTGATTATTTTACCCGACATTCCTGATATGTTGTAGACTAATTAACCAAGTAGTTATTGATGTTTACTTTGGTCGTGATGCATTGTTATGCTTGTTTGACTTACACAGGGACATGAGAACATGATGTAGTATACTCTAAGTGGAATTGACCATGTGAGCTTCCTCAGAGAGCCTTTAACCACTTTTGAATATAATGGGAATTGACCGTGTGAGCTTCCTCAAAGATTCTTTAACCACTTTTGACTATAAGGGGAATTGCCGTGTGAACTTCCTCAGAGAGTCTTTAATTACTTTTGACTATAAGTGGAATTGACTGTGGGTTCTTCCTTCAAGTGTCTTTGTTATATCCTTATAACTTAACTTGATGGAATAGGCTATGTGTAATTCTCTGAGGGTTACCTACTTTGATTAGCTACTTACTTGATAAGTGAAATTGAATGCTTTGAAACTATGGAATTGTTAACTACTGAGTACTTCCTTGTTTACTGATCTTTTACTTACTTCCGCTCATATATATATTCACTACTGGAAAAACAGCATATACCTATGGTTCAAAACCGCAGGTATAGCCCCCAAAACTGTGGGTATAGGCTATACCCAGGGTTTTGGGAACCGTGGGCTAGAACGACGATGGTATAGGTCCCCAGCCTATACCCAAGGTTTTCCAAAACTGTGGGTATAGGTGTTCTGTCACCATTTCAAAAAAAAACATACCCAATTTCCACGTCGTCAGTGGCCTTTCCCCATGGTTTCAAAACTGTGGGTATAGGTCCTAAAATAATGCAGTTGGTGGGTTTCGAACTGCAACCTCTCCGCCGCAGTCGAAGCACCTAACCACTAACCCAACACTAATTTTATGTATATATATTTATATTTATTTAAATATAGTTATATAAACCATGGTAATAGAGGGATGAACCCTGGGTATAGGACTCCCACCAAAAAAAATTCCTTCCCGTGAAAAAAAAAATTCATGCACACACACGGGGAAACCTATACCCACGGTTTTTCATAACCGTGGGTATAGATATTTTAACCCAGACCTATCCCCAAGGTTTTCCCCAAAACTGTGGGGATAGGTACCCCTATACCCACAGTTTTGGAAAACCGTGGGGATAGACCCCCTTATTCCCACGGTTTTCCAAAACCGTGGGGATAGGTCCCGAAAATTCACCTGTACCCATGGTTTTCCAAAACCGTGGGTATAGGGGTACCTATCCCCACGGTTTTGGGGAAAACCATGGAGATAGGTCCATTTTCCATTAGTGATTCACTGACTGTTAGGCACATATCTTTTGTTTTTTTTCTATTGGGATTAGTCTCACACCCTTTTTGGGTCATGCTTTTGGGCTCAAACAAATTATATTATTGCAGGTATAGATAAGGACAAGGGCCCTTTTACTTTAGGTACTTGATTGCTATGGAGCAGGAGAGCGTGGGACCAAGATATGGATTGCGATTTTGGGGAGTTATTTACCATGATTTATTTTTTAAATTTGTTGAGTACCGTTGTATTCCATCATTGTGATTTCTTTGGCTGTTTTCCTAGACATTTGTATCTTGCATAATTCATATATATGTGTGTGTGTGATCAAGTTTATTATTTTCAATCTTCTGTTATTTAATTATTTATGGATTATTACTACTTCTATCTTTCTATAATTTCTTTACTTCTGCGGTGTTACTCTGATAATGAGCGCATAGTTTCACCACTATCACACCTAAGGCCCTCACTGCTAGTCTGCAACCTCGGGCGTTTTGGGAAACACGCATGAGGCCGTGTGACCAACTGGGTATGGGGTGCCTTTGGGTGGCTTTTGGAAACGGGACATTACAAAGTTGTATCAGAGGAATTCTTTTCTTCTTGACTTACTATTTGGAGCCTATATTTAGGGATAGGATGGAATAGGTACTTGGTAATAAGTTGTGCATGGGAGTAGCTAATCCATTACAGGGAAAATCCAATCTACCCCGTTTGTTGCAATTTTTCTAGTTTTGAAATTTTACAATTGATTTGATTTCACCATTGGGTGACTCACATGTATTGTGCTATTATTTTTGATGATGTCGAGGTTCTATTTCTATTGCAACCTGATGAGATGAGGGTATGTCATCTCATGCATCATATAGTCACTTTTTAGAAATCACATGTCATGCATTCTTTCCATGCCATTTCGGGTGCATTAGTGATTTCATGTTGTTGTGATAGGTGTTGTGCTAGGTATGCATGCGGTTGTGATAGATTCTTTGATAGTCTACCTTTAGTTTGATTGATTATTAAAACATGTATGGTTTTGTTTGAACGAATGCCAAACATTTTTCCTTGAGGTGTTATGGTCCCTCATGGACTGGAATTTGGTGGATCAATGCACTTTCATGCTTTTTTATAACATGTATAAGATTCCAAGATTTGATTCGTGGGGAGTATGGGCCCTCACGGATCAGAATTTGGCACTTAACGGACTGTTTCGGTGTTTTTTGGGGTTCCGAAGTAGTTTCTAAGGCTTACTGTCTTGAAAAACCCATAATACACACCGTGTAGGTTTGACTACATTCCATGTGTTTTCTATTCGGGAAGATAATGTTTTTCTTGAGTACATGTCGTGTACTCTATAACTATGTCATAGGCTATGTGGGAAGAGTCATGGGATAGGGAAATTCTTGTGAGAACACGTTGTGTTCCGGTTATACACTTTATGTTGTGTTGACCATGTGTCCTCCCGTGTGACTAACTGTAACATCCCAGGTAAATAATTAATATTAAATTCTAATTTTTATCAATATTTGTGAATAAAATGTTAATACTACTTTAAAGTGAATTCTATGCTCGATGGTGTACCCAATACGCAACAACGAGTTTCTTTAAAATCTTACGTTGCACACTAATAATAGAATAATATTATAATAGTTAACGCCTAGCCGTTGTAATGGAGGGAATGAATAGAACCGACTACAAAATGATTATATATGTTTTTCAAATATTTTTACTTTTTACAATAAATTTTAGGGGATTAAAAATGTGAATTAATCCAATTTTAAGCGTAAACATTCTAATATTATTTAAAGGGTCGATTAACCGCCTTTTGATGGCGAACCTCTTTTAAATCCACTTTTTTATGTTTTATATTTGACAAAATAAAATTCTTTTTTAGAATTGGGACATCAAATTTTACTTTGCGTAAATTTTTGGTATTTTTCCGATAGAGTTCATTTTTTTAATGAATAGTGGAAAATGTTGTATTTTAATTCAAAACCTCTTTTTAATCTAATTTATTTATATGATTATATTAGCTTTTTAATTGGTTTTAAAGTGAAATTAGAATATATTTTTACCATTTAATCCATTAGTTATCATTGGAATTAATTTCACTTTGAAATTGGACTTAAACTAGTGTCAATCTTTTGATATATATTGTTTCATAAAAACACGCTATTTGTTCTGACAGCGAGAATTAATTAATAAATTAATTAATGTAACATATATGTTTTGAATTTTGTAAAATAGATATCATTTTTGAATTCGGAATATCAAATATAGCTTAGGGTGAATTTTTGGTATTTTTCTGAAAAACTTGAATTTTTTATGAATAGTGAAACCAATGAGTGGTACTTAAAAAACTGATTTTTTGTTTAAATGAAATTTTACCACCTCTGGGTGTTGAATTTAAAAATTCCAACTTAAATGTTTTTCATTAGGAAGTAAAATTTGGTTCAATGGGATTAAAAATAATTTTTTTGATGAATGGTAACTTTAAAGTATTTAATCGCGATTAGAGGTAATTAGTGTAATTTAAGGTAAAAATAATGTTTTAATAATATGGAATGACCATGATACTTGTACTAAACCAATTGGATGAGTCATGTCCGACCAAGACAACCCATGGGTAGTTTTTTGGGAAACCATGGAGCCACTTGGGTAAGATAATGACATTAATGCCTTTTATTTAAAGTAAAAGTAAAAATGACACAAACATGTATTGTTTTACTAAAACAATTTTTACATGGGGTTATACAAGTCAGATGTTTGACTATAAATAGTCATTATAAAGATAAAAATAGTTCCTACAAGATATACATTTTTATAATTTTTAGACATTAAATAAATTATTTTATTTATAAAATCATGATGATGTAGAGATTACTTCATTATTTAAAGATTTAAATAAAATGAAAAGATAATGTAAAATCTAAGACCTAAACATGTCAAAAACTTATTGGATGGGTGGATTTCGAACTCTTATCACCTTATCCTCGAAATAAATCAATTTGGGACCTTTAAAATCTGAAACACATTTGAAAATAAAGTAACATTTTATACCTTTCCAAGAGAGCCCCTCCTCTCCTGTTATAAAAGGCCCCCACCTCTACCTCCTTACCCAGAACTCTAAAGCCTTTGGCTCAGCCAAACTCTGATCATTTTGTCTCTACACATCCCTCTACTCATCATCGAAGCCTCACCTTTGGCAGAGTTCTCTTCATGAAACCCTTTTGGTTCAAACCAAGAGGAGTTACCCGATTTTAAGGAGGTTAAAGAACGATCGAGTCAAGTCAGACCCGAGGTAAGGGATCCTACCCCTCTCTTTCTTATTAAGTATACTCTTTTATGTCATTCCTTTTAAGCTCAAATTTATAATTATTGGGATCTTCTTTTATATTACTCTTACTGTACTTTTTATGTTCATATGATGAGACACCCTATTTTCTCTCATCAATCCATTTTGGATGTTTTGAGTGGCATCATTAGGCTGCCTAATTTTCGTAAGAGATCCAACCTCTCTCTTTCTTTTTAAGTCCTCTAATTTATGCCACTTCTTTTAAGCTCTTCTTTGTTATGTTGTGGGATGTTCTTTTATATTCCTCTTTCTGTACGTTTTATGTTAATATGATGAGAGACCCTATTTGATCTCATCAATCCATTTTTGGAAGTTTTATGTGGCGTCGTTAGGCTGCCGAGTTTTCGTAAGACATTTTTCATCTCACTTTTATTCCTATGAGATTTATGCTACATTTTCCACCATTTCCTTTTAGTGGTATATGTAATTCCCATTATTCTACTCTTTGTGTAATATACTTTTGTCTATGAGTATTCACATCAATTTTTTATTGACCTTCTTTCATGGGGTGTATGTTTCGAAAGATACCCAAGTTGGTAAGGGAACCTTACACCATCCTCTTTTTAAAAGACTTCTTTTGTTGGGTATTTTAATTTACATATTGTTATGTTGGGATATGTTCTTCTATATATTTATTGATTTGGATTTTTTTTCCAAGGGATGAGATACCCTTTTAATCTCTTATCAACTCATTTTCTGAAGTTGGAAGTGACGCTGTTAGGTTGTCGAATTTTTACCAAGGGACCTTCTTAACCCAATTTCGATTTATTTGGATTCAACTTGTAGTTATTGAATATGTCATCCTTTGAATATGTTTGAATGACCTATGATTGTTTTACACTTAATATCCACTTATATTGGGTGTATTTATATTTTTCACACATAATTATGAGATTGATTTATCCTTAATTTAATGATACCTTATTTATAAGGGATTTCATCTCATTTTACATTTCTATTGTGACTACATTGTTGTTATGAACCAATGCACTCTTATATGGTGTATATACTGTCCTTTGGAATATTATATCATGAACCAATTTATTCTCATGATATTATAAAGTTATGATTAAATGTTATTAATCAATTATTGTATTCAAGTGTCTCTTATTTTGTTAAAAACCCTTTAACTAAAATATCGTTTTAAATGTTTTAATGATTTATACTTATAAATATTTCTCATTAATATCCATATTTTCAAAATGGTTTAAAGGATTTATTTATATGGATATTAATGGTTTCAAATGTTAAAAGCTTCAAAGTGGTATGGGACACATTGATTCAAAAATCACTTTATCAAATGTTTTAAATGGTTTTGAAAATGCTTTTTAGAATGGATTAATTATTTCAATATCTTAAAATGGTATATTGTTATTACAATGTGGGAATGTTATCTTTCCATTGTTCTTAAGTTATGTTCTTTGATTATGTTATGGTTCTTGGGCATTGTTTATGAATACGGGTGGTTCCGTGATAAAATAAGGGCGGGTGATCCCGATATAGCTCTCCAATGCATTGGGTAATGTGAAGGGGTTAAACGCTAAGGTTTCTCCTAAGAGATTTAGGGAATATACTGTGATGGGTATTCCAAATTTAACCATGACGGTTACTCCCTACGTAATAATGGTATCAATGCCTCAAGTTACCTTTATGTCTTATGATTTCTATGAGTTATTCGTTAATCTTATGATTTAATGGGGTATGTTAAATTGCTTATGCTTTATGAGTAAAGTATGATTTCATTGGTTCTTATGTATACATGGACTAATGTTTTCTTTCCGTATTGGTATAACCCTTACTGAGCTTTTTATGCTCATCCCATATTTTTGTGAAATGTTTTTCATAGGACATAAAGTTGAATAGGGTCAAGGATGGGATCCAGTAAATGTCAGGCTTTCTAAAACAAGGAACTAGACATGACTCTTTTGTTCAGGAGTTTTTATTTTTGTGAAAAAATGGAAGCTAAGTAGATGTGTCTACTTTGTAACCTTTGAGTTGTAATAGTTATGTCCTAATTCTCTAAAGCTCTAAACCTGAAAAGATCCTCAATGTGAATTATTCATTTAATTCAATAATAAGTAATGTTTAAGGCTAGGTCCTTATAGTTGGTATTAGAGGACGGTTTAGATAACATTAGAGGTTAGAGTGTTAAGTGAAAAGTTTTGTATAACCACAATGGTGATTATATTAGATAGAGTCATTGTTATTTTTTGAAGGTTAAATGAGTTTGAGATAACTTGGATATATATATATATATATCTTAGTGTTTACCTTCCTCTTTAGTACATAATGATTTTGTCGATATAATCACACTGACATTTCTAGTTTTAGTAAATGGATGGATCTAGCAGGCACCAAAGTGACAATGGGTTTGAAGGAAACTGTGGTGGTTCTCTGATTAAGAGACTGGATGAAATGGGGGATTCAATGAGAAATCTCATGGTTATTCTAAACCAACCATCGGGAGTCATGATCAACCACTTGAACCTTGGTGAGTTCTCTAATGCATCATGTAAGAGATAACCAACTCAACATTGAAGTTCAGGTAATAATTATAAAGGTAACCATTAGGGTTCATATGATCCTTACTTTTGAGGTAATTATGGGTTACTATACGTTATGATGGAATATGAATGACATGAGATAATCTTGAGGTTAAATTATGTTATGGCTATTTTTGAGGATTTTATCTCGTTTTCAGGAATGTTTTAAGAATTATATAGTTTTGGAAAAAGGACAACACGCAGACCATGTGACAACCCATCGCGTCAGACAAGGCTGTGGGAATCGAACCCACAACCAATGTGCAACTAGTATTTATCACCTACCACTGGACTACGTGAATTCCCTGGTTAGTTTGAATGATTCTTTTTTATTTAGATGATTTTATGAATTAAGAGTAATTTGATTTTGGGTTATCAATGGAAATGATTAGCCTATCATGGAGGATATGTGATTAGGTTAATTAATTTTCAGTATGATACTGTAAGAGTAACTGATGTTATTTTGGAGAAAAATGATAAGATTTATCTTAGGAGACTATGTGATTAAATCCTTCAGAGATTTAGGTTTCAATCTTAGTTTGGTTTACATTGAAGAATTTTATGGATAGATGTTTATTGAATGGTATTTGTTGAACTTTGGATATTGTTTGAAAAAATTTGGAGATTAAGAATAGATTTTTTTTATAAAGGATTATCTTTTTTGGGTATTATCTGATCTCATACTAACCTTTTTGGTTTTAGTTTTGTTTAAGGTCTAAAGACATGGGAAGAATATAGTTCTCTTTTGGGGAATAGGTGATTCTCTAGAAGTTGATTATAGTACTCTTAATGCGAACAAGTCTTCCTAAATACTCATCTTTTGGAGAAAATATGAGTTTGGTTAAAGAATCTAGTAAAAGTTGAAAGTCTATGTGACAAGTAAGTATGTTTCATTATGATTTAGTTAAGCTCAAAAATAAATTCCTCAATGAAGAGTAACTTAAAACAAAAATGTTGTCTGTTAACTTTTCCTACTGGGGAATCAAATACCGTTTAACCCATCACAAATTTGTGATTTTCTTGTGGTTAACTTTCTCCTAGACATGTTTACTATCACTCTCTATCAGAACTTGACCCTTTTTTTCCTCAATATCCATATTTTCATACTTGGAATACTAGTATGGGTTAACTCGGGTGACCTTTGTACTTCTCTCCCATTATTTTAAAGTGATGGTTTTACTAACTCTTGTTCTGATGTGGGACTTTTAATGATGTTTCCAAGCCCAATTTTGAAATTGTGAGGACACAATTCCCAAAAGGGGGAAGGATGTAACATCCCGTGTAAATAAATAATATTAAATTATAATGTTTATCAATAATTGTGAATAAAATGTTAATACTACTTTAAAGGGAATGCTATGCTCGATGGCGTACCCAATACGCAACAACGAGTTTGTTTGAAATCTTACGTTGCACACTAATAATATAATAATATTATAATAGTTAACTCACAGTCGTTGGAATGGATGGAATGAACAGAAATGACTAAAAAATGATTATATATGTTTGTCAAATATTTTTATTTTTACAATAAATGTTAGAGGATTAAAAATGCGAATGAATCCAATTTTAAGCGTAAACATTCTAATATTCTTTAAAGGGTCGATTAACCGCCTTTTGATGGAGAACCACTTTTAAATCCACTTTTTATGTGTTATATTTGACAAAATAAAACTCTTCTATAGAATCGGGACATCAAAATTTACTTTGTGTAAATTTTTGGTATTTTTCCGATAAAGTTCATTTTTTAATGAATAATGAAAAATGTTGTATTTTAATTCAAAACCACTTTTTAATCTAATTTATTTATATGATTAGATTATCTTTTTAATTGGTTTTAAAGTAAAATTAGAATATATTTTTACTATTTAATCCAATAGTGGTCATTGGAATTAATTTCACTTTGAAATTGGACTTAAACTAGTGTCAATCTTTTGATATATATTGTTTCATAAAAACACGCTATTTGTTCTGACAGCGGGAATTAATTATTAAATTAATTAATGTAACTTATATGTTTTGAATTTTGTAAAATACACATCATTTTTGAATTCAGAATATCAAATATAGCTTAGGGTGAATTTTTGGTATTTTTCTGAAAAACATGAATTTTTGATGAATAGTGAAACCACTAAGTGGTACTTAAAAAACTGATTTTTCGTTTAAATGAAATTTTACCACCTATGTGTTTTGAATTTCAAAATTCGGACATACATGGTTTTCATTATGAATTAAAATTTGGTTCAATGGGATTAAAATATTTTTTTTTGGTGAATAGTAACTTTTAAGTTTTTAATCGTGATTAGAGGTAATTAATGTAATGTAAGGTAAAAATAATGTTTTAATATTATGAAATGACCTTGAAACTTGTCCTAACCCTATTGGATGAGTCATGGGCGACCAAGATAACCCATGGGTAGTTTTTTAGGACCCCATGGAGCCACTTGGGTAAGATAATGACATTAATGCCTTTTATTTAAAGTAAAAGTAAAAATGACACAAACATGTATTGTTTTACTAAAAAAAATTAAATGGGGTTATACAAGTCAAATTTTTGACTATAAATATCCATTGAAAAATAAAAAGATTTAATACATCATAGTATTTTTTTATAATTTTTAGACATTAAATAAATTAAATTATTTATGACATCATGATGATGCAGCGATTACCTCATTATTTAACGATTTAAATAAAATGAAAAGATAATGTAAAATCTAAGACATACACATGTCAAAAACCTATTTGATGGGTGAATTTCGAACTCTTATCACCTTATCCTCGAAATACATCAATGTGGAACCTTTAAAATCCGAAACACATTTGAAAATAATGTAACATTTTATACCTTTCCAAGAGTGCCTCTCCTCTCCTCTTATAAAGGGCCCCCACCTCTACCTCCTTACCCACACCTCTAACACCTTTGTCTCGGCCAAGATCTTATAATTTTGTCTCTCCACATCACTCTACTCATACTAGAAGCCTCACCTTTGGCATAATTCTCTTCATGAAACCCTTTTGGTTCAAACCAAGATGAGTTACCCGATTTTAAGGAGGTTAAAGAAAGATCGAGTCAGCTCGGACCTGAGATAAGGGGTCCTACCCCTCTTCTTCTTTTTAAGTATACTCTTTTATGTCATTACATTTATGATCATATTTATAATTATTGGGATTTTCTTTTATATTACTCTTACTGTACTTTTTATTTTCATATGATGAGACACCCTATTTTCTCTCATCAATCCATTTTGGATGTTTTGAGTGGCGTCATTAGGCTGCTGAATTTTCGTAAGAGATCTAACCTCTCTCTTTCATTTTAAGTACTCTCCTTTATGTCACTTCTTTTAAGCTCCTCTTTTTTATGTTGGGGGATGTTCTTTTATATTTCTCTTTATGTACATTTTATGTTAATATGATGAGAGACCCTATTTGATCTCATCAATCCATTTTTGGACGTTTTATGTGGCATCGTTAGGCTGCTGAGTTTTTGTAAGGGATTTTTCATCTCACTTTTATTCCTGTGATATTTATGCTACATTTTCCACCATTTCCTTTTAGTGGTATATGTACTTCCCATTATTCTAATCTTTGTGTAATATACTTTCGTTTATGAGTATTTACATGAATGTTGTATTGTCTTTCTTTTATGGGGTGTATGTTTCGAAAGATACCCATGTCGGTAAGGGAACCTTTCACCCTCCTCTTTTTAAAAGACTTCTTTTGTTAGGTCTTTTAATTTACATATTTTAATGTTTGGATATATTCTTTTATATCCTTATTTATGTAAAGTTTATGTCCAAGTGATGAGATACCCTTTTAATCTCTTATCAACTCATTTTCTGAAGATGGAAGTGACGTCGTTAGGCTGTCGAATTTTTACCAAGGGAACTTCTTAACCCAATTTCGATTTCCTTGGGTTCAACTTGTAGTTATTGAATATGTCATCCTTTAAATATGTGTGAATGACATTTGATTTTTTTACACTTAATATCCACTTATATTGGATGTATTAATATTGGTCACACATAATTATGAGATTGATTTGTCCTTAATTTAAGGATACCTTTTTTATAAGGGATTTCATCTCATTTTACATTTCTATTGAGACTTCATTGTTGTTATGCACCAATTCACTCTTATATGGTGTATATACTGTCCTTTGTAATATTATATCATGAATCCATTTATTCTCATGATATTATAAAGTTATCATTAAATGTTATTCCTCAATTATTGTATTCAAGTGTCTCTCATTTTGTTAAAAACCCTTTAACTAAAATATCGTTTTAAATGTTTTAATGATTTATACTTATAAATATTTCTCATTAATATCCATGTTTTCAAAATGGTCTTAAGGATTTATTTATATGGATATTAATGGTTTAAAATGTTGAAAGCTTCAAAGTGGTATGGGACACTTTGATTCAAAAATCTCTTTATTAAATGTTTTAAATGGTTTTGAAAATGGTTTTTAGAATAGATTCATTATTTCAATATCTTAAAATGTTATATTGTTATTACAATGTGGGAATTTTATCTTTCCATTGTGCTTAAGTTATGTTCTATGATTATGTTATGGTTCCTGGGCATTGTTTATAAATACGGGTGGTTCCATGATAAACTAAGGGCAGGTGAGCCCGATATAGCTCTCCAATGCATTGGGTAACGCGAAGGGGTTAAACACTAAGTTTTCTCCAAAGAGATTTAGGGAATATAATCTTATGGGTATTCCAAACATAACCAAGAGGGTTACTCCATACGTAAGAATGTTATGAATGCCTCAAGTTACCTTTATGTCTTATTATTTCTATGAGTTATTTGTAAATATTTTGATTTCATGAGGTTTGTTAAATTTTTTATGCTTTATGAGTAAAGTATGATTTCATTTTTTCTTATGTATACATGGACTAATGTTTTCTTTCCGTATTGGTATAACCCTTACTGAGCATTTTATGCTCATCCCAAGTTTTTTTGAAATGTTTTTCACATGACATAAAGTTGAATAGGGTCAAGGATGGGGTCTAGGAAATGCCAGGTTGTCTAAAACAATGAACTAGACATGACTCTTTTGTTCAAGAGTTTTTATTTTTTCGAAAAAATGGAAGCTGAGTAGATGTGTCTACTTTGTAACCTTTGAGTTTTAATAGTTATGTCCTAATTCTCTAAAGCTCTAAACCTGAAAATATCATCAATGTGAATTATTCATTTAATTCAGTAATAAGTAATGTTTAAGGCTGGGTCCTTATACTAACGACACAGATGGATAAAAACATAAGCTATACAAACAGTGTCAGTTTTGAACATGTTGTGTAGTATGATCCTAAAATCCAGCCGTGTAACTAACAACAAGGGTCAGTGAAATCATCCAATTACACATTGTGTCCATTTGGAAAACACAGTGTATAGTCTCTCATGTAACCAGCCGTGTAGCTAACAAAACGGGTTGGTGATGTCCACCTAGTATAGGCCATGTCTATCACTAACACGCCGTGTAGTTTCTTTCTAAGGAGAACCATGTGGCTTAGCCGTGTAAGAGAACTCAGGCAGGGGAAGGGGATTCAAGTACATGTTGTGTAGTGGACATACACGCCATCTAACTGTGTTTTGTAAAACATGAAAGATTTATCTCTTCTATTACCTTATTATGCTTCTAGATTTCAGTCCATGATAGTCTTGATCAAAGGGGTGAACTTGACCTTGTAGAGTCATGACACCGAGACGTCTGCTGGTTGTTCTCCAGTTACAGGGAAATGATTAGACACCAGACATGGTTGATCAAGGACTTCCAGCAGATCCTCCAGTTGTGCCAGTCATGGCACCATCAGTTATACCTGATATAGGTGCCGATGAAACGTTCAGGGAGGGATTTCTTAGGATGATTCAAACCTTCCAGGGGCACCGCCTCCTGCCCCATCAATGGAAGAATTGACGCGGGTCTTTCTGAAATATCACCCTCCCACTTTCTCAGGGGATGGGGGACCCCAGGCTATAGAGTCATGGCTAGAATCCATGTTGGGAATCTTCGAGCATTTGTGTATCCCTCTAGAGAGGAGGGTCAAGCTCACTACATACATGCTTTGAGACTCCTCCATGATGTGGTGGGTTGAGATCTCAAAGGCGGGAAAACCGAAGAATATGGCTTGGGATGAGTTTCAACGCACCTTCAACGATTAATTCTATCTAGAGACCTTGAGGGCCGATCAAGCCTGAGAGTTCATGACTCTGGAGAAGGATACTCTTTCGGTTATGGAGTAATCTTCTTGCTTCACCGAGCTGCAGAACTTTACACTTTTTCTACGGGCAGATGAGTTATTCCTGGAACAGATGTTTGATGATGGTCACAAGCATGAAATATGATCCCAGGTGAACATCTTCAGGTTGAATTCAATATCCTCTATAGTCAACCAAGAACTGATCACAGAGTGTAATCTGAGGTATTCTAGAGCTGTGGGCCAGGGAGGTTCAGCATCTAGGGTTAGTGCTTGTCCTACCGATAGCAGGAAGTGCTGTAGGGAGACTTCACGAGGAGATCAGAGTAGGCGGGAAGCGTCTTCTCGTATCTAGGTGGTGTGCTACCAATTCGGGAAGAGTAGGAATATAAAGACACATTTCCTGAGAGACCTTGTGGAGTGCCGATCTTGGGGCAAGATGGGGCATATTCAGCACTTCTGCCAGATATTCTCACTAGTAGCAAGTGACAGAGGTTCTTTTATGACTCTGCATTTAGGGGCCGCACCACCAGTTACTCCTCACACAGGGAACTAGAGTTCTTCTGGACATTTGGGCCGAGGTGGAGGTCATGTTTGTGGTATTCAATCACCATGAATTCAGTGACAATAGGGTGGATCTGCTCAGAGTGGTCAGGAAGGGTCATAGGATCGTGATGCAGGTCAGAATTTTTCATTGGAGAAGACCCAACAAAAGAAGGATCCTGGACCCTCTACTATTCAAGGTATGATCCTAGTTGCTTCAGTTTTATCTTCTACTCTTTTTTGATGTAGGTGCATCCAATAGCTTTATATCTGATACTATTTTGGAGAGTCTTGGGCTCTGTATATTTACGCTTATTGATGCCTTGACGTTTGATAAACCATTGGGGACAAGAAAAACTAGTGTACATCAGTGCAAGGAGTTCCCTCTGGAGGATGGTGGGTGTCACTTCTTATGGGACCTTTATTCCCTAGAGAAGACATGCTATGATGTCATTCTTGGAATGGACTGGTTAGTTACCTTCGAGGCTATTATCTATTTATATCGGTATTGGGTGAGTTTCACGTCACCAGAGGGTGGATCGTTTCTTCATAAGGGAGAATGGGATGTCCAGGCAAGCAGAGCGGGACCTGAGCATCATGGGTTGGGAGGAGTTACAGCCCAGATTTCTAGTCTATGTCTTGATGACCAAGGGACTTCAAAACTATACTTTCTTCCAGTGGTGTATTGTTTTAAGGATGTCTTTCCAGAGGAATTTTTAGGTCTTCCTCCAGAGTGAGGGGTATATTTTTCTATCGAGCTTATGCCAAGAGTTGCACCGGTGTCCATTCCTATTTATAGGATGGCTACAGCAGAGTTGCAGGTGCTCAAGAAGTTGTTGGAGGAGTTGCATGCAAAGGGTTTCACCAGACCCAATACTTCTTTGTGGGGTTCTCATGTTCTATTTTCGAATAAGGCAGACAGTACCCTGAGTCTTTGTGTGGATTATAGGAAGTTGAACCAGTTGACGGTGAAGAATTGATATCCCTTGCCAAGTATTGATGATCTCTTAGTTCTTCTTTGAGGAGTCTGGGTGTTATTGAATATTGACTTGTGGTCTGGTTACCATTAGTTTCATGTTAGACCATCTGATATACCTCTTATAGATTTCTGGAGCAGGTGTGGTCTATATGAGTATGTGGTTATGTCATTTGGTCTCACGAACACACCTGTAGTCTTCATGGAACTGATAAATCGAGTGTTCCATCCATACTTGGATTATTTCATGGTAGTCTCTGTGGATGATATCTTGGGGTACTCTCACACTCGACACGACCATGCTACACATCTTGAAATCATTATGAGTACACTGATAGAGCATCATTTATATGCGAAGCTCTCAAAATTCCACTTTTGGATGGACCAGATTCACTTCTTGAGTCATGTTATCTTAGAGACAATATTATCAGTAGACCGAGAGAAAGTGAGGGTAGTAGTTTCCTAGGAGTATCCAAAGAATGTCTTTGCGGTGTGGAATTTTCTAGGGTTGGCTGGATATTACAGACGTTTCATACAAGACTTTTCACACTTAGCAGCACCACTGATGAGGCTGACTAAGATGGGTGTGAAGTTCATGTGGTCAGATTCTTGTGAGTTATCCTTTCAGGAGCTGAAAAGGAGGTTGAATTCAACACTGGTACTAGTTTTTCTGGATTAAGACAAGAGCTACATTGTGTATTGTGATTCATCAGGTATCAGGCTAGGAGCAGTGCTTATGAAGGGAGAAGGATTTGTTGGCATATGGGTCTTGGAATTTGAGGACATATGAGTGGAATTAACTGACGCACGATCTTGAGTTGGCTGCTTTTGTTTATGCCTTACACTGTTGGAGTCATTATCTTCTAGGATAGTATATTTTTGTTTTCACGGACTAAAAAAGTCTCATGTATATCTTCACTCAGCATGAATTGAATTTTTTATAGTGAAGGTGGGTTGAGAACTTTCCGTTTTTGACTTTGAGCTTGCCTACACCTCTAGGAAAGGTAATGCATTAGCTGATGCTCTGAGGAGGAGGGCTCAGATTCAGGCAGTTTAGGAGGCCATCAGTGATGGGAATCTTATGGAGCTGTTCTCTGGGATGCATTTGGAGATGCACGATAGGTAGTGGCAGACATTTCTTTCTTCTGTAGATGTTACCTCTACTCTTCTTGATCGAGTGCGAATAAGGAATCAATCTGATTCTGAAGGCCTCGTCCTAGGGGAAAGTGTGTTAGGAGAGGACCCTATTCCTGGGTGGACCATAGTCAAGGATGAGATCTTTCATTTTTTTGGGCGTGTATGGGTGTCAGCGGACAGATGCGAGGAGCTGATGCGGGACTTTCACTCATCAGCTTGGGCAGTTCATCCTGGCATCACCAGGAAGTATCGTGATCTGCACTTCCAGTATTAATGGCTAGGTATGAAGAGAGATGTTTCTGGTTTCGTGATGATGTGTTCCACCTATCAGCAAGTGAAAGCAGAGCATCAGCGACCGCCCGTGCTTTTTCAGGAGTTCCCCATTCATGAGTGGAAATGGATTGATGTCGCGATGGATTTCATGACATGTCTACCAAGTACACCTCGAGGGAATGATGTGGTGTGGGTCTTCATTAACAGACTCATTAAGGTAGCTCACTTCTTTCCAATCAAGGATACTTTTAGTGTTGATGATCTGGGATAGTTGTACATCCATGAGATTGTAATTTCGCATGGAGTTCCATGCTCCTTTGTTTCAAATAGGAATACACATTTTACTTCTCGGTTCTGGAATGGATTACAGGAGGCTTTGGGTACACATGTACTTTTGAGTATAGCTTACCAACCCCAAACAGATGGCCAGTACAAGTGTACAATTCAGGTGCTTGGGGACATGCTTTGTGTATGCTTCCTAGATTTTGGAGGTTCTTGGGGGAAGCACATACCTCTTGTGGAGTTTTCCTACAATAATAGTTTTCACGAAACTATTCAGATGGCACCTTATGAGGCTTTTTATGGTAGTCCATGCTGATCACCCTTATGTTAGCTGGAGGAAGGAGAGGCTGCTATGCTGGGACCTCGTCTTTTCCAAGAGACCACATAGTAGATAGAGTTTATTCGGAAGAGTATGGCTACTGTATAGTCTCAACAGAAGTCTTATGTTGATCAGCGAAGATGGCCTCTGGAGTTCAAGGTCGTGGATCAAGTTTCCCTATGAGTCACACTGATGTTGGGACACATAAGGATTAAGAAATAGGGTATGCTTTTGCTGAGGTACGTTGGGCCGTTTGAGGTGTTGGAGAGAGTTGGGCCGGTTGCCTATCGGATGTAGTTATCTCAGAGGTACCGAGCTATGCACGATGCCTTCCATGTTTCCCAGCTTCGACGTTACTTCTCCAACCCACCTCATGTCTTCCAACCCGAGGAGTTTGAGTTAGTAGTGGATGCATCGTTCGAGGAGAAACCTATCTGGATTGTTGATTGAAGTATCAAGGTTCTCTATGGCGAGTCTATTCCTCTAGTATGAGTGCTATGGAAATATGGGCGGGTATAGGACGAGACCTGGGAGAGGTAGACCGATGTACGATCACAGTGGCCAAAGCTATTCGAGAGTTCATCTTCATTTGTTGCCTTGATAGGGAAATTCATGGATGAATTTCTTTAAGGGGGAAAGTTTGTAAGAACTTGAATCTTCTTTTTCAGGTATGTCTTTATTTTCTGGTCAATTATTAGGAAAAGAGGATTTTTTGGAAAAACAATTGTGCACGCCATGTATATTATGAGTACATGCCGTATACATGGTTATCGCGGGGATCCGAGTGTTTTTCATGTAGAATCCATGCACACAGCCTTGTGTAGTGACCTGGAGACCACTTAATGTAAGGTCTAGTAAAGGAAAGTACACGATGTGTATCTATAAAGTACACGTTGTGTACTTTCTTTTTTTTCATTAAATGCACCGGGGTCGCGTCTGACGGAAAGAACCACCTTCTTCTATGTTTGGTTCGTCCAAGAGCAAGAGAGTGGCACCAATCTTCCTCCGAGCACCAAATAGAACATATGTTCTCCAAATTGACCATTGTGGATTACATTGGGATCACCTCGGTAAGCTCTTCCTTCTTCAAGAGCTTCATTTCCTGATCCTTCCTCTTTATCAAGTTATCATCGATTGAATGTTTTTGATGTTTTTATAAATCTATGGTGTTCTTGGGAGATTCAAGGCCTGAGGTTCACGTATATCATTACTACAACACCGAGTTAGTTGGTTTCTTCCTTTCCATTGAAATTCTTTGAGTGATATGTGAAATTTTGTCCAATACCCTTGAATGGGGTATTGCGTATTTACCATTTAAACCATGTTAATTTCTTGCTATGCTTGTATGCATGAGTAGAGGTCAATTAGATGTGAATAGGGTTGATTTATATGCTTTGGATGTGTTTTCCATGAATATTCTGTTTATGAAAATTTGGTCTTGTTTAGCCCGAAAGGCCTCCTTGATGTTTTACCATGCCTAGTGCTGTATCTTGGAGTGATTATTTTATTTGACATGCTTGATATGATGTAGACTATTTTTTTAAGTAGTTCTTGAGTTTTACTTTGGTCGTGCTGCATTTCTATTCTCATTTGACTTACACAGGGCCGTGAGAACTTGGTGTAGTAGACTATAAGGGGAATTGACCATGTGAGCTTCCTCATAGAGTCTTTAACCACTTTTTATTATAAGGTTAATTGACCGTGTGAGCTTCATCAGAGATCCTTTAACCACTTTTGACTATTAGGGGAATTGTTCGTGTGAGCTTCCTCAGAGTGTGATTAATCACTTTTTAATATAAGGGTAATTGATTGTGGGTGCTTCCTCGGAGTGTATTTTTTATAACCTTATAACTGAACTAGAGGGGATAGGTTGTGTGTACTTCCCATAGGGTTACCTGCTTTGATTAGTTGCTTACTTGATATGTGAAATTGAATGCTTTGAAATTGTGGAATTCCTAATTGCAGAGTACTTCCTTGTTTACTGCTCTTTTACTTTTTGCCTACAATATATATATATTCACTGACAGTTAGGAACAAATCTTTTAGAGGTTTCCTACTGGGGTTAGTCTCACACCCAGTTTGGTTCATGATTTTGGGCCTAAACAGATTATATTTTTGTAGGTATAGATAAGGGAAAGTGCCCTTCTATATCAGGTACTTGATAGTTGTGGAGAAGGAGAGCATGGGACCAAGCTTGGGCTTGCGATGCTGAGGTGTTATTTACCTTGTTTACTTTTGTACTTTGGTTTAATAACATTGTATTCCATCATTATGATTTTTTTGGCTGTTTTCCTAGACATATGTATCATGAATCATTCATATATATATGTGTGTGTTCTCCTGTTTATAATTTCTAGTCTTACACTGTTTACTTTTGTATGGATTATTACTGCTTCCTCTATTGTATATTTTCTTTACATCGGTTGTGTTACTCTGCCAATGAGGGAATATTTTCTCCACTATCACACCCAAGGCCCTCGCTGCTAGTCAGTAGCCTCTATTGTTTGGGGAAAGACGCTTGAGGCCATGTGACCAACCGGGTACGGGGCGCCGTTGGGTGGCTTCTGAAACTAGGACGTTACATATACCCACAATTTTACAATAACCATGGAAATAGACCCCCCCCCCACCAGCAATATCTATGGTTTTGAAAACCATGGAAATAGAACCATGGTCATAGGTAAATTATATAGATTATTTATACACTGATAAAATATATGGTATTCATTGATTCATTGATTAGTAAATTAACAACTCTAGTAGTGATGGAATCAATGGAAGAGTGGTAATTGATGAGTTTGTTTGTTGAGATGAGAATGGGAGTGGAAGAATATGGTAGATAGTATTACAAGGATACGATAAAGGATGACTTATCCTTTGAGGATTAGGTTTTGCTCGAGTAGGTATCTAACACTAAGTGTCAAATTGATAGTAAAATCCTAAAAGGTGGAGAGACTTTTGGTGAGTTTTTTTAGTCTCTCTATGACACTTTATGTTTTTTAAGTAGTTTGGTTATTCCTATTTATCTAAGGTATGAGTTGGTGCCTGGAAGAAAATTTTCTTATTATTTTATACATCCTAAGGCTACTATAATGTATCTCGACATGAGATGTCATTATTGGTGGATGGTGATGAGGTGATTGATTGAAGAGTTTGTGTCACGATTTATCCCATGTCATATAATTAATATGGAGCACTAGAGACCTATTGGTTTGTTACATTAATTTCTAACTCTGGTATAGAATTTGGAAAATATTTCCATATATTTCTTCATTATTTTATTATGGACTCATTGCCGGAATGGAAAAATTCAGGTGATCATTTACCAACACATGGAATCGATTATTTTTCTCCCAATAAAAGTGAAAAAGAATGTCTACTATCTTAGGGTCATGGATGTTTTAAAGGCAATAAAACATCACGGGGTTACCACTATAATGGTTTCAAAAAGGGTCCATCAGTTCCCATTTAGGTATTGGAAATTTTTTCAAAAGGTGATGGGTTCCCTATTGAAATTATGCATGGAATATCATAAATAGATGGATTAACATACATAGTGATCAATATAGGTTCTTAATTATATTATCTATGATTTTCAACATGATTTGGGTGGTTTTAGGGAAAATCTATTTCCTATGGTTGAGCTTTTATATATAAATAGTTATCAAGACTCGATTAGGATACACCCATTTGAGACATTTTATGGGTGGCCCTATAGATCCCCCTTATTCTTTATTGAGTTGTGGGATCATTCCTTGATTAGTCTCATTGTTATTTATAATATGATGGAATAGGTTTTCTTTATCTATAAGAGATTGATCTTGTCATAGTGTCATAAGAAATCCTTTGTTGACCATCATCATCAACCTCTATAGTTTGAGGTTAGTGATATTTAGTTTCTTATAGTTCCACATCACTTGGGATACTTTTAGTTAGGTAGATAGGGTATGTTATAATAAAGGTCTCTTTGACCCACTCAAATTGTGGCACATCTTGCAAAGGAGTCATATTGGTTGGACATACCATCTAATTTTAATTCCATCCATGAAGTGTTTCATGTTTCCCATATATGTAGGTATCGAAAAACTAATTCCCATGTGACTGACTGTAAGGATGTTGATCTTGATCCTAACACAAATTTGGTTGAGCAACCAGTTCAGATTATGAATTTTTGACAGAATTTAGGGCACGGTAAAATAATTCCCTTGGTATATGTGTTGTGCTAGTGTGGATGGGATAACCATGAGATAGGGGAGTGATAATTATTGATGAGGTAGTAGTGTCCTTCATTTTTTTTTAAATTATAGTATTTTTTAGACTATTTATGGTTAGAATTTTTTTATGGTTGGTAGAATGTAACATCTAGTTACCTTCATTTAGATACTTTTTGATTCTTTTCATTACTCCATTTTATTTTTTGAGTGTTTTTGGCCCTACATGGATGGAGTGATTTTGTCCTAGAAAATGACATAACGTTTGAGGATATATGTTTTTTTCATTGATGGTGTATATGTATAAATGGGTAAAATGTTTTAGAGGGTTTTTCTTTTTTGGAGACCATTAGAGTTGGTTTGGGTATTTTTAGTAGAATATGGACTATGTACTTCCTTGAGGACAAATTCCAATCATGACCTTGTTCCATGGTGTCAATACACTGGTGGTTAGAAGTAATTACATCATTAAAGAGTATGAAAACTTAAAATTTGTGAAACCTTTTCGCATCATCGATTGGTCAACTTAGATTAATTTAACATGGGGTGGAATTTTTTCCGTGCATTTTGTAAATTGTAGATTTCACTCTGTGAAATGTGTTCATGAAATGCATTATTTGGGACTTGAGGTTTTTTTCAAGATACAAATATGTATCTTCTATTATTATATTTATAGTACTCCTTATCGAACCTTAGGTCTATTTTGGGATATTTTTGGTATCCTCATTCTCCATATCCCTTTGCTTGGAGTGGTTGATAATGACTATAGTGGGTTCTCTTCATTTAGTTCTATGTGATCTCCCTCTCCCTATTTAGCCTTTTCAATCATGTTTTGAAGGAAGTGTGTGATTTTTTTCATTTTTTTAATAACTTGTATGAAAAATTAATTGATCCTTGGTAGTTTCCCCAATTTCCTTACCTATTAGAGGCTGATCCATGTGTTCCATATTTCCATTATCGGAGGCCCTTAGGTTTCCTCCGTTCTAGAGGTTTGTGTCTCTCTAAAAGGGTTCTAAATTTTGAACTACATTTTATCAGGTAAATAGATTTCTATTATTCTGTTAAAATTCATTATTTGATATTGTAAATGAATTATTGGAAGATATACCTATTTTTAAAAGTGTATTCCACTAAAACGTATTTTTTTAAACCAAATGATTGATTGTATTAATTAAATTGTTGTTTATGTTTTAAAAAAAATTAAATCATAGAAGAATATTGTATTTGATCTAGAAATTATTTATTAAAATTGGAAGTATTTTTTAAACTTATTTTTACAAACATAAAACATTGGGTAACCTGGGTTCATTGGAAAATATACAAGTCGGTATTTGTGCATGTAATGCCATAATAGTTTTTATGTCACTATAGTGTATGAAAATATAGTAGATTTTATATCATTAGGATCCAAATTTGGATTATATTGGTCCTTTTATTTCATGTATATAAGATATTCTCATAGGTTAATGGGCAAAAGGTGTGCATATTCATTGATGATTGGTTTACCAAATTATGGTATTTTCATGGTTATTTTCTCACATGCATAGCTTAGGCTATTTTCAGGGTTGGTTTTTCTGATGCTAATGTGACTTATCTTATTTTTGAAATATTATTGTGTTTGGATAATATTGTATGTTTTTATAAAAACCGAAGTATGATTTTCAAAATGGTTTAATTTTATGAAAAATATCTATAAATATAGTTTATTTTTATTCTATATATATTAAATTATTGATATTATAACATTTATACATTCATTGGTGGTGTCCTACCAGGATTTTGTTTTCATGCCCTAATTGTTCCTTTGGGTGGTCATAGATGTTGTATTTTGAGACTCAGATAAAGTTAAGGGAATTGTGTAGCATTCCAATTTCTCATGTTGGACATTATCTTCGTAACAAGATCATTTTCTTGGGAAGGATGGCCACACATGGAAATGTTAGTTTGGTCTATTTTATCATTCTAATTTTTCATATTTTGTATAGCATTGTTAATCTAATTGATATTTATAATTATTTTGTGATATAATTTGATTTTATTACGTCCTTTTTTAACACATGATAATATTTCAATGTTCCTTTGTTGCACCTCTCTAGGTAGTGGACCAATATGGAATACTTTACTAGTTGGCTCTAATTGGTTCATTTCATGTACAATTTGTTCTTGAATATGGTGAAAATTTTAAATTACTTTCAGGGCATTCTTTTGGTATTATCATTATATTAGAAAGTAAAACTAAAATATTATTCAGTTGATTAAAAAAGTACCCCATTGGAATTATCCATAAGGTACTTTATTAGTCATGAAGAAATAATTATGTGTTCCCCTAAGATAGAAATAGAGATTTTATTAATCCATAAATCTCACTATTTTGATATGTAAATAAAGATAGAAATCAATGGAATTTGTAATAGTAAATAATGGATGGATGAATGTGATCCTTATATTATGATCAAAGTGTGGAATGAGACATGGAGGAAAATTTCATAAAGAGACTAGTATATTCTTTAATTTTTCAAAAGGTGGACATCGGGGAAAATGAATGTTGATTTGAAGAGAATATGTTATCCAATAAAGGGGGTAATCGATAGATAATGCACCCCCTAAACTCCAGTCTTTCAAATGAAATCAGTATGGAAATTTTGTTAAGGAGCGATAAAATTCAAAGGCTAATGAATATAAGCCGGTTCATCAACCTCTTCATCCAAAAGATAAATAGTAATATCATGCAATAAAAATTTTTAATTAGGGATATGATAATTATGTGGTGAAAGGTACACTTACCACCTACTCCGGAACTACTAATATCTAATTTTAATCTGGATCTACCCACTCTTTTATATTTCAAGGATTTAATAGGGGTATCCCCATAGCACCTCCGTGATTCGATGTTGAATTATTAATCAAGACCAGTAATGGTATGGTGATCACATCTTAAGTCTATGATTCTTATTCAGATGATGTTTGTGGGAATTTGGTTTATATAAATGTCTTTTTTATCCCTCTAGTTGAATTTGATGTCATCTTTGTCTTGTATTTGAATTCTTTACCTAGATCCCAAATTAATTTCCTTTGAAGGGAATTCATATTTCATATTCTAAACCAACCTATGACCATCTATCATAGTGAAAATAAATATAAACATTGGACGGAAATCAAATAAATTAAATGGTTCTTGATTCCTATTCAAATGCGGTGATTATCTCATATGGATAGAGGGAATCTCAACATCAAATATACTAATATTGTGGGAGATTTTTTTATGTATTCCAAAAGAGGTTTCCTAGTATTCCACTGAATCATGATGTTCAGTTTTCAATAAAACTCATACCTAGTGCTACGTATATCTCATGTACTCCATATATATTGGAACTAATTGATTTATAGGAATTGAATAACCAACCCCAGGATAATCTTGAAAATGGATTCATTAATCCAAATGAATCACCTTGGGTGGAACCTATTTTTTGAAGAAAAAATATCGATAAATGATACTCTTCATTGATTATAAATAACTTAATATAACCACTATCAATAAAACAATTCCACATTCCCATATTTATGACTTTTTTGATCAATTGTGTGGGGATCAATAATTATCCAAGATTGACATCCATTCAGGATATCACCAATTGAAGGTCAAGAAATAGGATAAACTGAAGAAAAAATTCCATACGAGGTATGAACTCTATTATTTTATAGTGATGCCATTTTCTATTTCTAGTTCTCATTCTATCATCATCGATTTAATTAATATAGTCTTTAGATATTAACATGATCAATTTATGGTAGTAATTTTAGATGATATTATTATATATTACAAAATGAAGGAAAATATTGAAGATCGTTATAGAATTGTACTAGAGACATTAATAAAGGATAAGTTATATAAAAAATTTACCAATTATAAATTCTAGCTATATAAATTTTGTCTTTTTTATATACTCTCTATAGATGTTATATCAATGGTTCCATCAAAGATATAAGTTATTAAACATTGGCCTAGAACAACCATTGTGACTAATATCTATATTTTTCTTTGTTTGGATGGATATTATTATTTTTTGGGGGGATATTTTATCACATCACTCTTATATACACACCAAGATAACTGGTAAGGGGTCTATGTTTCTTTTGAAAAAAGAATGTGAATAAATTTTCGAGTAACTCAAGGGAAATTTAGTCAGTACACCTATGTTCACACTAACCTATGTTGGAGAAGAGATTGTGATATTTATTGATATGTTGTTGAAGGGACCAAGAAGAGTCGACAAGCATATTGATATCGTGATAGAATATTCCACATGTCAATTAAAGGTTCATGAGAAAAAAATACCCAACAAATGATTTGGATTTAATTGTGGTAATTTTTTCATTAAACATGTGGAGGATTTATGTTTAAGTATAAATTCATGATATATATACTGATCCAAAAAATATTAATGTATCTATTAACTAAAATACATTAATATGTTCTAGAGACTATGTTATGGGTAGATTAATGATTTTTTTTCTTAATACATTACCACCCTAGTAAAGAAAATATGTTGAATTATATTTTGATTCAGAAGAATCATGCAAGACTATATATGATAAAGATAAAAAAGATCCATCATTTTGTGGTTTTCAAATGATGTATATTGGAATTATGAATCAATGAAATCTGATCTTTCTCAAGTGAGTGTACAACCATCTAACCATGTGAGTATTAAAGAGGTGACTACGGAAGATGTCGAGTTGTATATGAAATTCAAAAATGTTTCTAAGTTAAATATTCATTATGATGTAATTATAATGTTTAGGAACCATGTTTGTTCTCTTTCCATAACACATTTTAAAAGGAGTTACTGGGTGAGGCTAATGGTTCATCATTTTATAATCGTCCTACAAGTATGAAGATATATAGAGATATAAGAGTATTTCTAGTGGGATATCCTGAAGAGATATATTATAGAGTATGTATCTCAATTCTTGGGTTTTCAACAAGTTAAGTATTATAGATATATGTATAAGATAATTTTGTAATCATTACTCATAATAAAATGAAAATAGGAAAACATCACCATGGATTTTTTCATCGGACTCCCTAAAACATCTAAGGCCCATAATTCTATTTAGGTTGTAGTCAATTACTTTACAAATCTAGAACACTTCATTTCTATTAGATAAAACTTATCTATTCATCAAATTTATATAATATACATTAAATAAAAATTTACGTTTTATTTAGTACCACATTCTATTGTGTTTGATTGGGATCTGAGTTTTACCTTAATTTTTTAGGTGAACTCTTCAGTAAGCATTAGATACATTGTTGAGTTTTAGTTCTAATTATCATCTTTATATAGATGGTTAATCTTAGAGAACCATTTTGACCCTATATTATACTCTAATATAATATTAAATAGATTTGAAAAATTTTTGTGATCAACACCATACACTATTTGAGTTTTCTTACAATAATTGATTTCACTCTAGAATTAAGATAGCTCCTTATGAAGGATTCTATGGAAAGAAGTATAGAAATAGACCGTGATGGGATGAAGTTTGGGGAAGTTTATTTTTGGTAATATATCTAGATAAGTAAATAAAAAAATTCATATACATTCATCAAAATACTGTGGAATCTTTGATTTGAATGAAATGTTATACCGAAAAATTTCATAGAAATACAAAATTTCAATGTACTAAAATGGTATTTTAAAAATTTTCTATATGGATGATGGTTACAAGATTTGGAAACAAACGAATTTTAATCCTTATTAATATCTCCCACTTTATGATTATTGATCACATAGGGATGGTAGCTTATCACTTGTAACTTCCACTTAACCTCACCAAAGTTCACGATGTGTTCCATGTATCTCACCTGAGGAAGTGCATAGTTAATCCATCACATGTAATAAGCTCAGTGGTTGTACTATTAGATAATGATATTTCCTATGAATAAACCCATATATGAATCTTGGATCATATAGATAACATTCTATTGAACCAGGCCACTTGCCTGATTAATGTTATCTAGATGAATTAATAATTTAAAGAAGCATCATGGGAACTCTATGATGTGATGAAACAAAGATATCCCCATTTTTGTAACATAGTCATTAAATTTTGACGGTGGAATAAATTTTATTTATGGTATAATGAAACACCCTGAGGTTTTATGAAATAGTTCTCAATAAAAAATTCATTTCTTTGATATCTTTCTTTTAGAGCAATACTATGTTTAATGGAACTGTGATATGCTATTGAAATATTATTATTTAATGTGAATGTTATTCCCTTGAAGTTATATTGGAGGGTATGAATAGGACTAAGTAAATTATGGAAATTTTATTGTTTAAACATGTATAAATTTAATTCATTGGTTATCAATTTATTATAAATTAAAATAAAAATTATTTGAAAATAAAATTATTATTTTTTGAAAAAATTATTTTATGTGTTGAATATGTTTTCATAAATTCAATTAATCACTAATGGTGAATTGTTTTAATTAAAATTATGTAACATATATTCAATAAACCATTTTAACATTCATTTAATGTATTTTCTATTCATCGGATAGAAATAAATATAATTTTATGCTTAAAAATACATTTCTCAAAAAAATTATTTTCATTTCATTTTGGGCCCTAATTTTAAAATGAATTTCATTCAATGATAGAAATTGAATCCTAAAAAAGAGATTCCATGATTTGAATCATGATCTAATAGTTTTTTTAAAATTTACCTTTTATTCATGGTCATCATGAATAGTAACATTGGTAAATTTTTCACCTTGATAAGGATAAAATAAAGAAAATAGGTTAAAACATTGG
This sequence comes from Viscum album, assembly GCA_963277665.1. Lineage (NCBI taxonomy): Eukaryota > Viridiplantae > Streptophyta > Magnoliopsida > Santalales > Viscaceae > Viscum > Viscum album. The sequence continues at coordinate 710,861,790 of OY728120.1, forward strand.
GTAAAGGCATTTAAATTACTCTAACACATGCCTTTATACTATTGGATGACTTTATTTCAACAATTATAATCCAATTCTGACAAATGTATCGACTTGGATCCTTTTCTATTTTGACCTTGATATTATTTTAAGAAAAGGACAAATAAAAAATGTTACTCTTTGGACATTAGTAACCCTAAATTTTTATTATAAGGATAAAATAAGGATATGTTTGGTTATAAATTTTTTTGATATATTAATTAAATTTTTTATCATGCTAATTTTTTTATAATTTCTATTAACTGAATGATTACCTTAAATTATTATGCAATGTCAACAGAATATATGTTTAATTAAAATAAAAATAAAATACATTATTTTAAAAATATTAAATATAATAAAATTTAGGAGAATTATTATGTTCCATGAATTTTTTATATAAATATTGAATATTATAAATGTTTTAAATGTTTTCATTCACAATTATTTTCTATCATGTTGTCATTAAATTCTAATTAAATGAATATTATCAAAAATGACATTTATTATATTTTAAGTTAAATAATATTTCATTAAACTATTCAAAAATAATAAAATAATTGAAAGATAAACATTATGATAGTAAACTATCAAAAAGTTTATAAATTTTCCATTTAAGAGATAATATAACCTTATAAGTTGAATAATAACGGTTTAATATTAAAAACGTTTTTACCACTATTAAGATTAAAATTGACATTCCAAGGGATTATACAAAAATATAAGATTTAAAATGACACAAAACCCTATCTAAATTTCATGGGATGATTTAATTTCAACCTTATACTATTTTTATTAAAATATATACCCATTTGTATTCATTTGGATTGAAAATTACATAATTATATTTTTAATATTTTATTAATTACAAGTTTTTTGTTTCCCTCTGTAACAAACCAAACTTTCATTAATGGAAATCCCCCTTGATCTAATTAAATGTCTCTTTATGTAAAATGTTTATATAAAATGTAAAATTCTTTGGTTTTATGTTTTTGGATTTTTAAAATACTGTAATGAATTGTGACCATTGCTAATATAGTCGTTGAATAGTGATCACATGATGAGTATAAATATAGGGCTTTAACAAATCCAATTTACCCAAACAAAGGAAGTGATGGCCTCATCTAGTAAAAATTCCCCATACGTAGCTCATTTGACAAAACATGGAGAGGAGGTTACATCTTTGGGCTTCTCTCTTGACCAAGCCCAACCAGAGCTTGAATATGTTAATCTCGAGCGGGACCGCCTATGAGAGAAGGGGAAGTTAATAGAGATTACCACATGAGAAATGTTATCCTAGCCACCCCAAGAGTCAGTCACCATCGCACACCTTACACTTCGGTCTTATGCAGTTGTTATAAGGGGTTATGTAACAAGACCTTAGCACTATGGTTATGTACATTATTTTTGTATATAATAATGAATATACTTTCATTTTATAATTGTTACCTTGTAAATAGTTTTTAAAGCACAAATAGTATATTTATTTAATGTTCAACTAAGAAATATATTTTGATGAATTACTGTATTTTTGAATTAAATAATATTTTAATAATATATTATTATTATTATTAAATTACTTTTTATTAAATATAAATTATTTGAAAATTTTATGAATGGAATTGTAATTTTTATTAAGGTTTGAAAGCCATTTTTGTCAAAACCCTTGAATTTTTGATAAATATCGGTTTTTATTTTAAAAGAGAAAATTAACATATTTATAAAATTATTTAGATAAAATTAATACTATTTTTGGAATCAGGATGTCAAAATTATAAAATGGTGAATTTTTCATAATTTTCTAAGACAGTCATATTTTTGGGTAAAAATTAAATACAGGTTAAATATATAATGTGTTTTATGAAATCATAATGACCCAATAGCAATGTAATAAAATACTATAAACATTATTTTTGGAAAATATATATTTTACCATTAAAATAATGTGATTTTTGGTTTTTTTGATTTATTTTAAAAAGCTCTAGTGGAGCCTTCAAGACATATTAAACATTTTGTAATTTTACATTGTTTTCCTTGGGACTGTGACTCATCTCCACATAAGAAACGCCATTATTTTAAAAATTTCAGACATTGGCCTTATAAAATATTGTTTTCCACTTTCTGTTTCCAAAAACCATGGGCAAAAACCATGGGCTTGTTTGTGGTTTGTATTAGTTTAATGTGAGGTGACCCAAACCTAAATAATAAATAATTCCCTCACCTTTACTATATAAACACACCCAAGATCCCACTTCATCCTCACTAAAAGCTTTTGGAGTTCATCCAACCTCTGCCCTCATCTCTCTATAATCCTCCCAAGGCACCCAAATCTCCCAATAATTCTCTCTCAAGCCTCTCTCAAACCTTTGAAAGCACACTTCCTAGTAAGGGTTTTTCTTCCTTTCTCATTTTTTGTGAAATTTTTATTAAGTTATTATTCCCTTTTGTTTTCAATTAAAAATGTTGGGGTATGATTTAGAACCTCCCCCATACTGCCCTATTTATGTTTTAATTATGGGAGACCCCTTTCTCTCTCATTAAATGCCTCTCATGTACACTCGTTACAATGACTAAATTCCGAAAGGAATTTCTCCCTCCTCACCTACATTCTAGAAATTATTTTGTATCATGAATCTAAATTCTATTACATTTATTGGGAAATGTATCTCTATGACCCCAATATTGTCCATGTCATGTAAATATGATGAGACACCCCTTTCTCTCTCATCAACCATTTTTATGATTTCTGATGTCACGTCGTTATGCTGCTAAAATTGTACCACGCTTTTCTACGCCAAAGTCATTGTGTAGTGAATACCATGCCCATTTCTCTATCAAGGGTATTCACCTTTATTCACAATTACATATGTTTAAAGAGTTTCATATATGTATTCCATATTCTTTTATCATGTAATAAATGATTATGTTGAATGATTCAATGTTTTATGATCCATGTGGCACACTTATGCATAAAATGAAATGTTTAAGAAGGGTGTGCCCTCATAGCACTCCCATGCATTGGGTGAAGTATAGTATCCTGATATATCATGTGAAATGGGTGTTTACTCATGTTAATTCAAGTGAACTGAGGGTTTACTTATGCTTCATGTGCAATGAGGGTTTACTCTTGCTCTATGTACAATGAGTCTTGGCTCATGCTAATTCCATGTTAAGTGTTGTTGCTACATTTCCATGTTATGATTATCATGCTTTATCATGCCTTTATGTTTATGCTTCTATTTTTATCTATTGATATTACTATTTTCTAAAATGTATTTTATTCTTCATGTTATTCCATGTTTATTCCCTTACTATGTTTTATAGCTCACACTTTTCTTATGTGTGTCCTCAAGTTATCCCATGCAATGATAAGTATGAGGGAATGTAGTTCTCATGTAAAGGATGTTTTCAATAAAGAAGTTGTATTTCATTTTTTATGTTGTTATGTAAAGATCATAATCCACAAATACACTAGACCTATCGGTTTTCTTTGTTTTATCATGTGAAGATTTTATCTAACAAATCAGGTTTAAATGTGTAATAAAAAGCAGGGTTGTCAAAGTTGGTATCAGAAGATAGGTTTAGTTATTTTTGGGATTAGGATTAGAAAACCCTATTAAAGCCATAGAGACAAGACTAAGTATAATAAAAACATTCTTAAGTTTTGTTGAGTATTGAGTAAGTGGTTTATCAACCAAATACATCCCTATTTGGATACGAGCAGGTAGAGGCGGCTCTAACCCAAATGTATCCAAGAGGTAAAACATGAAAACACTGCTATGAGCTAGACTCAAACAGGAACTGGTGCACAACATTAGGCCTTGCTGCACTCTTGGTTATGACACTCCTAGGGTATATTCTTTGGTAAATTCACAATCTTGGTATGAACCGTTACTAAGGAAAAAATTCCATAAGAATATATGTTAAAAGGTAGATCATGGAGAACATTGAATGAAGCCGATATATTCATATTTTAAGGAAATAAAATTTATTTATAAGTCATCAATTTTGTCATTTTATCACCCTTTATGTGCTACCCCTAACTTCCCTTTTATTCCATCCAATGGCCGGTAATCAGAGGACTCAGGCTGACAGTTGATGTGAAGATCAATGTGATGACTGTACTAATGAGATGCTTAATTCAATGGGAGCAGGAATCGAAAAAGTTTTCACGCTTCTCTCTCAGATAACACAAGATTTGAATAGAAACATGGGTCAACAGGAAGGTTCAACCCCCCCCCCCCCCCAAGAAAGAAAAAGTCACTATCGAGTGCTTCATGAGAGAAACACCTCCTACTTTTAATGGATCATTTAATCCCTCAATCGATGAACAATGGATCAAATCCCTTGAAAATATCTTCTCCATCCTACAATGTTCTCGAAAAGAGAAGGTTCTTGTGGATGCGTATCATATGGAGGGTTATGCTAATCAATAGTGGATGTTGATCAAAAATACAAAGCATGAGGAGGATATCGAGGTGTTGGAATGGAAGGATTTTGGGAAGATGTTTTTGGATAAATATTTTCTGTGCACCCTCCGGTTTAAGATGGAAAGGGAATTCCATTCCCTCAAGAAAAAAAGACGACAAATCTTTTGGAGCGTACGAGTAAAACTTCACAAGTCTGGAACAATATTCTTCCGGCTTTTTCGTTACCCTCGAATGAAAGGTTGACAGCCTCTTTGGTGGGCTGAAAACTAGCCGGCGGATAGTGCTAGTGATCCGTGGATTCAACACCTATGAGGAAATTGTCTGATGTGCCCTCAAGGTCGAAATAGAGATCAGATAATCTCAGGGGTATCATGGGGATAAGAATCGTAAGGTGGAATTCAATGCTAGTGGACCGATGGATAAATCCAACGGTGCTAATAAGATCCAGCACCCCACTTTCCAAAGTTTTGGAAAGAAGCACCCTAGAAATTGTAGGAAGGGTATGAGGAAATGATTTAGGTGTGGAAGAGAAGGGAACCCGGCTGTTAATTGTCGGCAAGAAAGACCTGCGGCTACGAAAGAGGAGAGGAACGCTCCGTTTGAACCTCAACACATGGTTCATTTCTACAACTACAAAGAACCAGGGAATCTTGCAAATCAGTGCCCTAATCCAAGGGTTTTCAGAGGCAGCCAAGAACCTCCAATGCAGCAAGCGAGAGCTTTTTCCATCACTACTACCGAAGTGTACCCCGAAAACGAAGTGGTGACATGTATACTAGTTATTCATTCAAGAATAGTGAATGTAATTTTCCATTCAAGTTATATGCATTATTTTATATCTTTAAAGTTTAGTAGAACAGTCCCAAGACCACCACAAATTATTGAAGTGAAGATTTTGGTGAGTACAGAAAATGGGGAAATCATTGCATCCCATGAATATAACTCCTCCCCTGTCATAATATGTGGATTGAACTTCCCAGAGAACCTCGTCATAATCCCTCTGGTGGAATTTTATTCAATTATTGGCATGGATTGGGTTTCCTTATATAGAGCCAACATAATTTGTAGTGAGAAGGAAATCACTCTCTATGTGGATAATGGACCCCTGATTATTTACAAGTGCAAGGAGGAAGATAAATCTTCTTTAGATCAATCATCTCAAGCATAGATATTACATCCCTATGAGAATGGGTATCTGGATCAGATGATTTAGTCCAAGGAGGCAACCATCCTTGAAGACATGCCTATTGTTTGGGAATTCACTGAAGTGTTTCCCAAGGAATTGTCTGGTATTCCTCCTTGAAGAGATGTTGAATTCTCAATTGATCTTATACATGGGGAATTGACAATATCCAAGACTCTGTATAGAATGGATGTTGTGGAGCTTGAGGATCTGATGATAAAACTACAGGAAAATCTGGATAAAGGGTTTATACGCCCAAGTGCTTCACCATGGGTTGCACGAGTCCTCTTCGTCATGAAGAAGGATGGGTCAATGCGCCTTTGCATTGATTATCGTGAGCTTAAAAAATCATGATAAAGAACAAGTATCAACTCCCATGAATTGATGGCATGTTCGATCAGTTACGTGGAGAAAAATACTTCTCTAAGTTGGATTTGTGGTCAGGATAATATCATGTAAGGGTGAAGAAGGAAGATATCCCCAATAATACTTTTCATACAAGATACGGGCACTATGAATTCATAGTAATGCCTTTCAAACTCACTAATACTCTATAAATCTTTATGGACTTTATGAATAGATACTTTAGGGATTACCTCGACAAATTTATGGTAGCCTTTATAGATGATATTTTGATATACTCCAAAACCAAGGAGGATCATGAGGAGAATCTATGAACTGCACTACAGACCTTGCGGATGGAGAAGCTCTATACAAAGTACAGAAAGTGTGAGTTCTGGTTTAAATAGGTCTCATTCTTGGGACATATCATCATAAGAAATGGGATAACTGTGGATCCCTCCAAAAAAGATGAAATTGAGGGATGGCCGAGGCCAACATCAGTAATGGATATTTGTAACTTCTTGGGGTGATATATTTCTCACGATTATCCAAACCTCTTACCAAGCTAACATAGAAGGGAGTAAAGTTTTCTTGGAGTGATGAATACAAATACTGCTTCAAGGATTTGAAAAGGGGGCTTATCACTACACTCGTGCTAACTTTACCCACAAGTGGAGAAATTTTTGTGGTATTCAGTGATGCTTTGAAGAAGGGCATGGGTTGTGTGTTGATGAAATATTTTAAATTAATTGCCTATCCTTCAAGGAAATGGAAAGTTCATGAACAAAACTATCCAACATTTGACCCCAAGTTGGTTGTAGTGATCTTCACTTTGAAAATTTGGCGGCATTATCTCTTTGGGAAGAAGTGTGAAATATATACAGACCACAAAAGCCTCAAGTATATATTCACATAGAAAGAGTTGAACATTCACTAAAGAAGACGGTTGAAGCTGATAAAAGACAATGACTGCTCAATCCATTAACACCATGGGAAAGAAAATAAGGTGTCAGATGCCCTAAGTAGAAAGGACCCAGTGATTTTATCATTGATGATAATTCAAAAGGATCCAATCTTCTTAGATTTGATGAATTTGGATATGGAAATCATAAAGAACGGTACATCATCAATCCTTTCACAAATGATTTCTCAACCGTCATTTTGTAAATTTTAAAGGATGTTCAAAAGGATGATGTGGAAATTCAAGAAAAAGTGGAAGCTATTTGAAAATTTAAATCCTCAGAGTTTATTATTAATGGAGAAGGAATTGTGAGATTTTTGAAAAGACTATGTGTTATATCAAGTATGGAGCTGAAGAAGTATCTTTTGGATAATGCACATAGTTCAAATTTCTCTATTCACCCAGGAAACACAAAGATGTATCGAGATCTTCGAGATCATTATTGGTGGGATAATATGAAGAAGGAGGTCATTGAATATACATCAATGTGCCTAGTGTGTCAGTAAGTGAAGGAAGAGAGGCAGAAGTCTAAGGGGATGATTCAACCATTTCCCATACCAAAATGGAAATGGGAGAACATCACCATGGAATTTGTCACTAGACATCCGAAGACATCCAAAGGCTACAATCCAATATGGGTTGTTATGGATCGTCTTACAAAGGCTGCACACTTCATTGCTATTTGGGTGGATTTCTCATAGGATCAACTAGAACTAATATATATCAGATAAGTGGTGAGTCTTTATGGAGTACCACTATCTATTGTGTCTGATCGAGATCCAAGATTCCCCTCTAAGTTTTGGAAGAGTCCTCAATATGCTCTGAATACAGAACTGAACTTCAGTACGGACTATCATCCTCAAACTAATGGCCAATCCGAGCAGACTGTCCAAACACTTGAGAACAGGTTGAGGGCGTGCTCAATGGACTTTAAAGTAGGATGGGATCAACATTTTCTTCTGGTTTACTTCTCTTATAATTATAATTTCCACTCAAGCATCCAAACACTACTGGAAATAAGACTTTTCCCAACACTTGCATACCAACGGTTCAAAGAAACTGTTGGTATAGGTAGTCTTTCCCAACGGTTTCATCAAACCATTGGGAAAGATATTTTAAAAGTCTCGTTTCCTAACGGTTTGATGAAATCGTTGGGAAATAGTTTCTTTTCCCAATGGTTCCATTAAACCGTTAGGAAAGATTGACTTTCCCCAACAGTTTTTAAAAACTATTGGGAAACAAATTCCCCAAATTAGACAGAAGCCTCCCCACAATTCCAGAACCATTCCGCAGATCTCCAAAAGCTCTCTAGAAGTGATTCCTTCACAGATTCCCTTGAGAAGCCCCACTTTTTCCATCGGATCAGCTGTTGCCAGGTTACACTCCTTCCATATTTTATTAAGGATATAGTTCCTCCCCTTATCAATCATATCCTTCTATTCTCAAGGATTTTGTTATTCCCAATTTTTAGGTTTTTGGTAAAATTTTATGATTCACTAATCCACGAATTGTGTACTCAAATCACTACATCGGTGTATGTACAATTAATGTTTTCATTACACATTTACATTTATAAGGGAATGGTGTGTATTGTGTTCTAATTTTAATGATTCATAGTTTTTTTTAATCTCAATGCTTCAAATATTACATCTTCATGTATATAAACTCATAGGAAATTGTTTGTAATATTTATTGATATCATTTCATGAAAATCACTCCTTTCATTAAGATCATGTCAAACATGAAGATCTTGTTCATCTTAATTTTTTTACACTGTGTGTATTACATAACAAGTATGTATCATGTTTCTATCAAAATCTATATATATATATATATAATGACACACTGTTCACTTATCCTTTGCATAATAGAACATATGGAGTATCTTCTTGAACTTTGCAAAATAGTATGTGGTCCCTAATTAGTACTTCTTCCTTCTTCATGAAACTAATTCATAGAATGTAAAATTCGCAATATTAGTGAATATTAGTTTTTCTAATATAACCATTAATCATTATGACTTCGACATCATACATGTGTTATTCAATCACCTTTTTAAAACACAATGACCATTTTCACTGATTTGGGGTTCCTCAAAATGCTTGGGAAAATCAAAAAAATGCATGTATTGAATCATGTTTCTCATATGGTTTCATAGATACAAGTTCATCTCGAAAATCATGACTCTGTGGTTCAAATATCAGGAGGACCATGAGATTATTATTTTTCACACAAATGAAGTTGTTTTTTGCAACTATGTGTTTTTGTTTTCACTTTTGATTTGGATGAAAGGGGAGCTTTATGGTCATTAATAATGGTTATGGGTGGTCATTTAGGATGTAATATAGTGAGACATCATTTTACGTGATATATCCAATATTATTTTTGATTTCTGTTCAATTTGATTATCTTTAACAAGTGATGTTGTTTAATAAGTTGTTATTAATGGTTGTAATAATGAAAATATGGCCCCCCGGACACCCCCCAGACACCCCCTCGAACAGCCCCCCACCCTCCTCCCTGGACCCCATACAGCCCCACGGACACCCCCTAGATTCCCCCCGAACAGCCCTCGGATCGCCCCCGGACAGCCCCCGGACAGCCCCCCGAACAGCCCCCCCCCCCCCCCACCCTCCTCCCTGGACCCCATACAGCCCCCTAGACCCCCCCCCCCCCCCCCCGGACAACCCCCAACCCTCCTCCCTAGACCCCAGACATCCCCCCGGACACCCCCCAGACAGCACCCGAATAGTCCCCGGACACCCCCCGGACAGCCCCCCCCCCCACCCTCCTCCCTAGACCCCGGACAGGCCCCCGGACACCCCCCAGACAGCCCCCCGGACACCCCCCGGACATCCCCCCCCCCAACCTCCTCCTTGTTACCCGGACAACCCCCCATATATTCCCCCAGACAGCCCCAGCTAGCCCCCCGGACACCCCTCGGGACCACTCAAACTGTCTCTCTTTTTTTCAAAATGGACTAAATTTAAAGTGAAATCAACAACTGACATACAGGAAACTGACCAAACGCTTTCATATTCTGTTGAAACTTTAGGAAAATGATATGTGGGTCATATGGGACGTGTAGGAGTCAACCTCGCCTCAATACGAGGTGCTGTATGGAAGACACCACCCAAACTGTCTCTCATTTGTTTAAAATAGACAATATTTTTTGTACATACGCCAAACCGACCAAACGCATACGGATTCTGTTGAAACTTTAGGAAAATGATCCATGGGTCATATGTGATGTGTACGAGTCAACCCTGCCACAAACCGAGCCGCGGTGTGGTCGGGACCACTCAAATTGTCTCTCTTTTTTTCAAAATGGACTAAATTGTAAGTCAAATCAAAAACTGACATACGCGAAACTGACCAAATGCCTTCAGATTCTATTGAAACTTTAGGAAAACGATCCATGGGTCATATGTGACGTGTACGAGTCAACCCAACCTCAATCCGAGGCATCGTGGGGCCGGGACCACCCAAACTGCCTCTCTTTTGTTCCAAATAGACAATATTTTATGTACATACGCCAAACCGATCAAACGGATTCTGATTGTGTTGAAACATTAGTAAAATGATCCATGGAACATATGTGACGTGTAAGAGTAAACCCCGCCTCAATCTGAGGCCCAGTGTGGCCGACACCACTCAAAGTGCCTCTTTTTTTAAGTGTATTTAATTTTAAGTGAAAACAACAGCTGTCATATGGAAAACTGACTGAACACCTACGTATTCTGTTGAAACTTTAGGGAAAAGGTCCATGGGTCATATGTGACGTGTAAGAGTCAACCCCACCTCAATCCGAGGCACCATGGGGCCGGGACCACCCAAACTACCTCTCTTTTGTTGAAAATGTACTAAATTGTAAGTGAAATCAACAACTGTCATACGGGAAACTGACCAAACACCTTCCGATTCTATTGAAACTTTAGGAAAACGATCCATGGGTCATATGTGATGTGTAAGAGTCAATACCACCTCAATCCGAGGTGCGGTGTGGTCGACACCACCCAAACTGTCTCTCTTGTGTTAAAAATGGACAATATTTTATATACATATGCCAAACCAATCAAACGAATTCTGATTGTGTTGGAACATTAGGAAAATTATCAATGGCTCATATGTGACGTGTACGAGTCAACCCTACCTCCATCTGAGGCCCGGTGTGGCCGACACCACTCAAAGTGTCTCTCTTTTGTTTAAAATGGACTTAATTTTAAGTGAAAACAACAACTGACATACGCCAAACCAACCAAACGCCTAGGGATTCTATTGAAAGGTTAGGAAAATGATCCATGGGTCATATGTGACATATATGAGTCAATCCTACCTCAATCTGAGCCGCGGTGTGGCTAGTCCCACTCAAATTGTCTCTCTTTTGTTCAAAATGGACTAAATTGTAAGTGAAATCAACAACTGATAAAAGAGAAACCTACCAAACGCCTTCGGATTCTATTGAAACTTTAGGAAAACGATTAATTGGTCATATGTGATTTATAAGATTCAACCGTGCCTCAATATGAGGTTCCGTGTGGATGGGACCACCGAAAATGCCTCTCTTTTGTTCAAAATGGACAATATTTTACGTATATACGCCAAACCGATCAAACGGATTCTGATTGTGTTGAAACTTCAGGAAAATGATCCATTTCTCATATGTGACGTGTATGACTCATCCCCGCCTCAATATGAGGCCCGGTGTGGCTGACACCACTCATAGTGGCTCTCTTTTGTTTGAAACGGACTTAATTTTAAGTAAAACAACAACTGACATAGGTCAAACCAAACAAACGCCTTCGGATTCTGTTGAAACTTTAGGAAAACGATCCATGGGTTAGATGTGACGTGTACGAGTCAACCTCGCCTCAATCCGAGCCACGATGTGGCCAGGACTACTGAAACTGTCTCTCTTTTCTTTAAAACCGAAATAATTTTAAGTGAAAACACTAACTGACAGATGCCAAACCAACCGAATGACTACTGATTCTATTGAACCTTTAGGAAAACGATCCATGGGTCATATGTGACGTGTAAGAATCAACCCCTCCTCAATCCGAGTTGCGGTGTGACCGGGACCACTCAAACTGTCTCTCTTTTGTTCAAAATGGACTAAATTGTAAGTGAAATCAACAACTGACATACGGGAAACTGACCAAACACCTTTCGATTCTGTTGAAACATTAGAAAAACAATCCATGGGTCATATGTGACGTGTACAAGTCAATTGCGCCTCAATATGAGGCACTGTGGGGCCGGTACCACCCAAACTGCCTCTCTTTTGTTCCAAATGGACAATATTTTATGTACATAGGTCAAACCGATCAAACGGATTCTTATTGTGTTGAAAATTTAGTAAAATGATCCATGGCTCATATGTGACATGTAAGATTTAACCACGCCTCAATACGAGGCCTGGTGTGGCCGACACCACTCAAAGTACCTCTCTTTTTTTAAAATGTACATAATTTTAAGTGAAAACAACAACTGACATACAGAAAACCGACCAAAAGCCTACGGATTCTATTGAAACTTTAGTAAAACTATCCATGGGTCATATTTGACATGTACGAGTCAACCCAGTATCAATCGGATGCCCGGTGTGGCCGACACCACTCAATGTGCCTCTGTTTTGTTTAAAATGGACTTAATTTTAAGTGAAAACAACAACTGACATACGCCAAACCAACCAAACGCCTTCTTATTCTATTGAAACATTAGTAAAACTATCCATGGGTCATATTGTATGTGTAAGAGTCAACCCCACCTCAATCTGAGCCACAGTGTGGTCGGGACCACTCAAATTGTCTCTCTTTTGTTCAAAATGGACTAAATTGTAAGTGATATCAACAAATGACATACGAGAAACCTACCAAACACCTTCGGATTCTGTTTACACTTTATGAAAACGATCCATGGGTCATATGTGATGTGTACGAGTCAATACCACCTCAATCCAAGGTGTTGTGTGGCTGGGACCACCCAAACTGCCTCTCTTTTGTTCAAAATGGACAATATTTTACGTACATACGCCAAACCGATCAAACGGATTCTGATTATGTTGAAACTTTAGGAAAATTATCCATGGATCATATGTCACTTGTAAGTGTCAACCCCTCCTCAATCTGAGGCCCGGTGTGGCTGACACCACTCAAAGTGCCTCTCTTTTGTTTAAAATGAACTTAATTTTTAGTGAAAACAACAACTGACATAAGACAAACTGACCAAACACCTTCAGATTCTATTGAAACTTTAGGAAAACGATCCATGGGTCATATGTGACAGGTACGTGTCAACCCCACCTCAATTAGAGCCGTGGTGTGGCAGGGACCGCTCAAATTGTCTCTCTTTTGTTGAAAATGGACTAAATTGTAAGTGAAATCAACAACTGTCATACGGGAAATCAAACAAACGCCTTCGTATTCTGTTGAAACTTTAGTAAAACGATTGATGGGTCATATGTGATGTGTACGAGTCAATACCGCCTCAATCCTAGGTGCAGTGTGGCCGACACCACCCAAACTGTCTCTATTATGTTAAAAATGGACAATATTTTACGTACATATGCTAAACCGATCAAACAGATTCTGATTGTATTGGAACATTAGGAAAATGATCCATGGATCATATGTGATGTGTATGAGTAAACCCTGCCTCAATTCTAGGCCCGGTGTGGCTGACACCACTCAAGGTGCCTCTATTTTGTTTAAAAGGGACTTAATTTCAAGTAAAAATAACAACTAACATAATCCAAACTGAACAAACTCCTTCTGATTCTGTTGAAACTTTAGGAAAATGATCCACGGGACATATGTGACATGTATGAGTCAACCCCCGCCTAAAT